>OY728127.1:341609324-342822007 GCA_963277665.1 Viscum album | reverse complement strand
ATAATATTCAAGGGATTTGATGAAGCATAGTGCAGGTGGTTTCATTGGAAGTCTACTGTATCTGATAGTGAAACATCCTGACATTTTATTCACCACATGCCAAGTAGTGAGATATCAGAGTAATCCCATGGAAGGCCACATGATTTTGGTGAAATGAATACTTTGATTGGTCCAGATCAGCAGATGGAAGAAATTCAACTTTGGGATGTGCCTTTTATCTTGGTGGGTTGTGTATATCTTAGTGGAGTAAGAAACAATATTGTATTCTATTGATCACCGCAAAAGATGAGTATATTGAAGCCACTCAAGCTTTCACGTAGTTATTGTGGATGAAGTAGCAGCTTGATGACATGGGTGTGACAGTGCAGTCTCTGATTGAAATTCAGTGTGACAACTCAAGTGCTATAAATCTCAGCAAAAATCATTTCCATCACTCCAAGACAAATCACATTGAGATAAAATATTAGTTTATCAAGGAGAAGGTTGATAAGGGAATCATGAAGTAGGAGTATGTGCCTACAGAACTACAGGTTTCAGACATTCTGACAAAGGCCTTACCCAAGGAATATTTTGAGAGGCATCGACTGGCTCTGAGAGTTCAGTTGAATCCACGCACTTGAACAAGTGTGGATGTGGGACCACCCCCTCTCCCCAAGGTATGGTATGTTTCCCTTAATGTACTAATTTGTTCTCTATACTCTATTACAGACCACAAAGGTGTTACCTTTGGGTTCGTTGAAAAAGGGGGAGAAAGAGTGACTCCTAAAGGGGGAGAAACTATGGCTAAAGAAGGGAGACAATGTCTTTTTCAAAGACATGGGGAGAAGCTAATAGGTGGAGTAGCGAGATAGGGGTAGTTTATCAAGATAGGTGAAGAATCTGATAGGGGGAGCACCATGATGAGAGTATGTGGTGTTTGAAGTGATCATCCAAAGCTTATCTTGGACAACACAAGAACCCAAGAAGTTTATAAGGATGATTTTTAAATATGACAATGCTAAAAGTGATCGATCAACGAATAGATATCACAACAAACTGAGGATCGTGATAAAATCAGAAGAGTGGTGTTGGAATGGTGTCAGAAGGATTCTAGTGATCATTAATTAGTATCAGTTTGGTATCAACAATTGGTATCAGAAATGAAGTGATTCATTGATGAACTTTTCATTTACTCTTGTTTCTCACACTGATCATTTCTCATGTAGTCTTAGAGTATGTTCTGAGTGAATCCTTGATCACTATCATAATTGCAAGAGGTGAATGGTGGCTGAAGTGTTAACACAGTATCATTTTATGAGAAGGGTTTTCAACAAACCCAAAGGGGTATATTGTTGGAAAAAAATCCCTCAAGGTATCATTGAATCATTTTTTAGGTGATTGTGTTTGTTGACAAAGTGGGCCTCCATGTTGTATTTGTTGAAAAAGAAGACCACGATGTCCAAATTTGTTGAAAAAGGTGGTTTACATGGTGATTTATCGAGTTCAATAGATATTTTTGATAATCCTTTATTGGCAAGAGAAAATTGAAAAATGAATAAATGATCTAGAGGTGGTAAAAAAAGATCAAATACAAGGTGTTTCCATTTTCCAGTGTTTGCCAAATTTTTGGGCCTCAAAATCGACA
Organism: Viscum album; assembly: GCA_963277665.1. Lineage (NCBI taxonomy): Eukaryota > Viridiplantae > Streptophyta > Magnoliopsida > Santalales > Viscaceae > Viscum > Viscum album. Next base: position 342,820,383 of record OY728127.1, on the reverse strand, counting down.
AATGCATAAAAGTGTTTTTAGAAAAGGGAATTTCACACCAATTTATTGGAGGATTGGAAAGTTACAAGCCATATATTTTTCAAGATCAGAATATCAAAATATGGAAAATGAAAGATGGGCGCCCAAGTTTTGGTTTAGGCTTGTAAGGTGACTAGGGCGATAGAGACTAGGGTAGTTAGACTTACGTGTCGGGAGGAGACTTGCATGCAGAGATCAGGGTACCCAAAATTCCTATAAATAGAGGTCCACCCCTCATAATTTTTTAATAATCTCAATACTTGGATAAAATTAGAGCTCCAGTCATGCAGGTGGTTTGGGCGCGCAAGTATAAGGTTATTCAGAATTTGCGCGTGGGTTGATAGTTGCACGCCAATATTTTTTTGGGCGTAAAAGGGTGTGAGTCTCCCAAGTTATGAGTTAGTTAAGGGAGTTTCACACAAGTTGTTTGGTGACACATGTGCTCTAGGCTTGTAGAATCATGCTAGTTGATAGTTGTGTGCCAATACTGGTTTGGGCATAAAAGGGTGTGAGTCGCCCAAGTTTTGTGTTGAAGAAGGGAGTGTCGTGCAAGTGGTTCGGTGGCACCGGCGCGCTAGGCTTGTAGAAGCACGTAGGTCATTCTAGGGCTATGCGAAAGTTGGAAGATTTCCCGGTACACTTGTGGTAAAGTTTTATTCATTAGTGGATGAAAGTAGAACTTCAACATAGCATCTATATACAGAGGAATATGCATTCATTTTTTATAATAAAGGGACCTATAAGTCTATAAACTGTGAGTGGATCATTTCCAGAGTAGTGAAAAAATGAAGAGGAGGAAGGTGATCCTCTCTACCGATAGTGAGCCAGTGAGAGAGACACAGGGAGTGACCCTTGGGAAAGTAGTGAGCTGACCCTAAACTTTTTAAAGGTAGTGATCATGGGCATAGAAGTGATCTAGGCCAAACATTATAAATTGGCAGTGAGCTTTAGTGGATTTAGTGCAGCGGCACATTGTCCTTGTATGCTCTTTAGACAAAGCCCAGTGAGGGTGAACCAAGTAAAAATCTCTTTGTTTTCCTTCTTGCTTCCTTGCATTGCATCCAAAACATCATTATCAGATAAATAAGGAAAGAACAGGATAAATTTTAACAACATAAGAGCAAACAAAGTGATCCTTATAATATATAGGTCAAGATCTAGTGGTGTAGGAATAATTTTGAAATAGAATATTCACACCCTAATTCACCCCCCCCCCCTCAGGGTATTTAGGCCCCTTTTGGTCCTAACACTTATCAATTATAAATGAGAGGAAAATATAAAAAACTATTCAAATTTTAGAAAATTTTCTTTGAGTTTGTGTTCGTGATTTTATGAGGTCTTGGGAAAACTATATTTCTTTTATTGATTTTTTTTAAATCCAAAATTTACAATATTTGATTCTCATGGAACCATTGGAGTTTTTTTATGTAAGAGTGTATCAATCCTCATTATGTTGGATTGAGATGGGAAAAAGGTAAATTTTAGTGCCTAGTTTAGTGTAAGTATAATGTCTCATACCCACACTCCAAGATCTGGTGCTAAAAACATATTATTTATATATTATAATTCATTCCAACTAAAGAGACCCAAATTTAATCATCCATAATTAAAAAATCAAGAAACCAATATTGATTCACTTGTATACCTGATAACTATTAGGTTTATAGTTTTAAATAATTGGGAAAAACCCTTAACGTAAGAAAACTCGTGTATTTCTTATCAATTGGAGATTTTTTCCATTATACAAATAATTTATTATTTTATATAAATTATAAAACATCTCCTAAAAAATATCTATACATGATACCCTTCTAAATATATCATATCTAATACTTTTCTTATATCTTGTAGAAATGGAAACATAATAAGGGTTAGCTAAAACGCTCAGTAAGGTTAAATATAGGCATTAAAAATCAAAGATTATAAGTGATCATAAAATTTGTATAAGGGTATGATAATATAATAAAATTATATAGGATATTAAAAGATTTTAATAAAAAAAACATGGTTCATAAATAATGAGTCATGGAATAAAGCTTTAACATAATACAAGATTCATATGAGTCAAAAATCGGGATCCATGTGAAATTAATCATTGTTAAATAGAACCTTTATAACTCAAATAAACCATATAAAAACCATGTAGTTATATTGGGATATTATATTCATAACTCATGTTCACTCATGTTTAACCCGTAATGGAATAACTTATAACAAGTTAATTCTAATCATCATTTATCTAGGGAATAAATCATTACCCAATGAATTGGAGAGATATATCTTGGGATCACCCATCATCATATAAAATTTCAAAGAACCATAACAAGAAAAAATCACATATATATTTCATTTCATCCTAAAACTTATAGAAATAATAATCATTCATAGCTTGATTATCTCATGGAAAAGAAATGGGTTTTATGAAAATTTCTTTAAAACATCATTATAATCCATACATAGAACAAAGATGGAATGTAACATTAGATTATATCCCTAGTGAAGTGTAAAAATAATATAAAATATTTGAAAATATTTGAAAATAATTTTGTAAAATAATTATAAATATACTTTGGAAAATAAGAAGAAATGTCATTTTCTTTAGATTTCCTTTAAAAAAAACTCAAAAAAATAATGGGAAAAAGTTTTCTTTGAAAAACCGTGGAAATATGGAAATTAAGATTTAATAATTAATAAAGGATATATTTGGGGGAAATTTTTTCTATTGGTAAATATTAAAAAAGACATTCTTTTCATAATTTTTATAAATAAAGTCATAAATGACTTATAGAGAAATCATTAAAAGGATTAATTTTTAAACCTTTTTAAAAAGTTAATTATATTTGAAAATGAATTTAATAAATGATTTAAATATATATAAAAAATTATTAAATTAATATAAATAATATGGATAGGGAGAGAAAATCATTTGGTAAAAAACTTCAAACCTTTATAGAAAATTTTTTAAAGAAAACCTTTTATGGACTTTTAAAATCAAAAACCAATTTGAAATAAAGAACATAAGAAGGAACTTAAAATATCATGAATAAAAGGGGAAAATGATATAATATTTCAAATAGGTATTATATACACCATATAAATGAATATAAATTCATAATTCCAAACATGTCTCAAAGAATGAAATTTAAGACTAGAAACCCTTACAACTTTGGTAATTATTTAATCAAAAATAAATTGAATGAAAGAACATGATATTATTATATAAAACCCATGATTTACATGAAATAAAAACTCAAAAAAATCAAATTTTACTAATTACACCATATAAAATAATTTATGCTCCACAAAATGAAATAAGTCTCAAAGAATTGAAATTAAGACCAGGAACCCAAACAAAGATTGTAACATTTGAAGTCTGAATCAATCAATGAATTTATTATGTGAAATAAAATTTAAATATAAATAAAATAATTTTAAATAAAATATAAAAAAATCATATTTCATAACACACATAATCTTGGAATAATATAGTCAATAAAGAAGTGATTTATCCCAATGAAAGGGAATTTTGTTAAGAATCCCCTTACTTCAAACTTTCACTAGGTCATACATGCTATAAACTCCTATATAATAAATTTATATTTATTATTCATCAATTTTAGAATCATATTTATATTTTTATTACTATATATAATTAATTTATAATTTATTATTACAAATTTATTAATAATCCTTTTTTTAAAAAAATTATGTGTTAACTATCATGTTTCTCATGCATGTTTTGGTTCAGCGCTTTCAATTATTTTACCTTGGTAATGGTTATAGAATATTAATAATTTCTTAATTATTATTTTTATAAATTAAATATACTTTTAAAACCATTCATGTAAGATGGTGATGAAAAATGAGATACATTATTCATGGAGGTGACAGTCTATACATATGCATGAGCGATGTTTTTATTTCTCTAATGGATAATAAGAAAATAAAGTAGATAAAGTTTTAAACTTAAATAATCATAATAACATTATAAATATAATATTTATTCATTAAAAATATCCTTATGACCAATTTTATGATATGTTAATTAAAAACAAAATGTGTCGTTCATAGAGGCAGTAGTCCGCGCGTACACACGAGCGATATTTTTATTTTCCAACAGATGGGGGTAAGAAGGTAGATAACATATTATATTTTTAGGGTAATAATTATTTCATAAATATTATGTATATTAATTAAATCCATATTTATTACCATCCATGTGATGTGGTGATGAAAAACAAAATATATCGCTTCATGGAGGCAGTAGTCTGCACGTATGTACGAGCAACGTTTTAATTTTCCATTGGATATAAATGAGGTATAAAATAGTTGTTCCATTAACATAATAACATTTAATTATATTAAATATTTTTATTTTATTATATTATTATGTTTTTAATAGATTTTAAATAGGTATAAGAAGAAATAAAGTTGAAATAATTTTATTAAGACTTATACCTCCTCCTTGGATATCTTCTTTTGGCCTACACCTTAAGCCTTATAGGAATGGTATTTTGAGAATAAAAAGACCTATAGTAAATGAACATGATATGTGGGGATGTATTTTGGTATATTTTTATAGATATATGGTGCTCAAAATGTGTGGATAAGTGAGGAGAGAAGGTTCCCTTTTATAAGTTAAATGAGTGGCACCCTTGTAAATATTAAGAGATTTTAAATTTAATAAAAGTATTTCACATATAAAGTGGATCTAATTTAGTCCAATTTATAATATAGAATGATTTTTTTTAAATAAACTCCTCAAATAAAATTAAATATAGTATCTTGAGATATTTTAAGCCGTATCTTTTAGTTTAACCCCCTCGTTAACCCTTTTAATTGTCACCATGGTGATAAAGTTTTACCATGGTAACTATTCATTATGATTAAAAATAAAATTTAACTCATTAAAAATTTATAAAACATTTATCCCAAATATTAAATACATTTTATAAGGTTCAATTTATAGAGGTGTTAAAAATATATGTAATGCAATAATAAACAATTTTTAGAAAAAATCCATTTTAAGCATAAAAATTATTTTCTACCAAAATCATGTATAATATTTATTTACATGGAATTAATTATATTTTAGTTAAAAAAGGATACTTATTTTACTTTAAAACTAAAAAAACTAAAATTAACCTTGTGAATACTTGATTAAAAGAGAAGAACCAAAAATACTTTTTATTTGAATAAAAACATTACTTAGATTTCCAAAATGACAAACATAGATTTCTAAGTTCAATATTATATTTTTAAATAAATTATCTTACTTATTAAATATATATTTGTTTTATATAATTGTTTCGAAATATTTCAAGTCATTTTTATATCATAAAAATTTCATAAAAGTAATAGTATTTGTAAAATCAGTATTTTTCACTATTCACACAAAAAATTAACTATTTTTGAAAAAAAATCCAAAAAAATAACTATAAGATAATTTTCACATGATTAATTAAAAAATAAGTATATTTTATAAAATTAAAAATCATAAATTTATAAATTTATCATTTTAATTAAAATACAAAATATAATGAAAACCATCTTTTGCAGAAAAATGACTATTTCAAACTTTAAACATTCTTAATATTTTTTTATATAAATTTATAATTAATTGAGTGTTAATATATTATTTCACACATTGAAATATTATTTATTATAATAATCATGTTTTTATTTATTTTATGTTTTTTAACTTCTTTCAAATTTTATAGTGATGTTTCACATCGTATTCTCATAATGTACTGTAATAAACTATATGGTGTTTCATTTTAGATCGGTGTTACATGTAACATAAGCTATCAAACATAGTATTATTTAACAGAAAATTCATTCTATAATATCATGATGTTACATTATCACCCCTTACAAAAATTGCATCCTTGTAATTCTATCTCATGTCCGATAAATAAGGGTTTAAAACATTTTCAAAATCAATTTCAAGGGGTGTAAGAGGACTTCAAAAACCATTAATTTTAAAATGATCCCTAATAATAGAACCTTAAAATAGAAGAAAATATAATAAATGTATAGTGGAATATAAATATTCATGATTGAAAATAAATTAATTTTAATCCACATTGATTACATATCCATTTGAAAATAAATTTAATGTCAATTTTAATACTAGGAAACTTATCATTCCCAAAATACTTCTTAAACCATACATTTAACATTGTGAGACTCATACTTGTGAATTATTTTCAAAAAAAATACCTTGATAACTGAGTGATATTTTCCATATAAGTCTCAATAGATTTATCTTCCTCTTTCTTGAGTTTAGAAATTCTTTTACCATCAATATAGATAATACGTTAATATACTGATTTGATTAATTTATATACCATGAGAAAAATGTCATAATTTGTTTTTTTTATCATTTTTAAACTCTAAATCATTTTACATTCTAATAATTAATAACCGAGATGAATTTTTCATGCTTAAATCATTAAAATTGACTTATAAAAGATCATGAGATCTAAAAAAATATTTCAATCCATTCCTTCTATTTTTATCTAATTACTAAAGACAAAATGGTTAGTATAAGTATAAATAAACCATTATATGAATAAATGATAATTGAATCTCCAAAAATTCAATAATAACACCCAATGTATAACTTAAATCATTCTATAAATAATTAACCTTAAAACTCTTTAAAAATAATTCTATCCAAATTCAAAACCCAAAAATCAAATAGATTTGATTACATATTCTTCAAAAAAAAATTAATCACTCATAAAGTTACATTACGAAAATTTATATTAACTAATCATATATTCACCAAAATATACTAATTGTTTTCTAAAATAACTTGAATCGCCAAAATAAAATCATATATTCTCCCAAAAGTTAACTCAATATTTATTTTATGTCTCCTTAGCCTTTGGATCCCTCGATATCATATATCATAACAACAATAAAGAAAATGAAAGATCTTAAAATTATTTATAATAGACACTCACAAATGGATTCTCTTAATTAGAAAACCCCCTAAAAATATTACTAATGGAATCACTCAAGTCAATGTTAAATTGAATCCTTAAAAAATTTAAGCAATCTTCATATATCTTTTCATTCTCATATGTACTCCTTAACCTAGAGCTATCAATACTATTTATATATGAAGGTTGTGACAAATCCAATGTTCAGATTCTATGATTCTTAGTTTCAATTTCAACTGCATCAACAACATCAACTACTCTTTCTGACAGATCTACTCTTATTATTTCTACCTATAAAGTTTGTTTAGATTTTCTATAGTGATCCTTACGAAAAAAAACAACAACAAAACTCCTTTTGAAAAAATTATTTAAAGGTAATATATAGAACATACTTATAACTTCTTTCTAGTAAACTTACTCTTAGCAATAATATTTTTATTAAGTTAGAGTGATTTGGAATAACTGCTTAGGATTCTACAAAACATCATCTTGAAAACTATTATAAGATAAAATAAAGATAAAAAATATGTGTATTGTTATTTTCAAAAGTAGTGTAGAAAGAAGTATTTTGAACCAACAATATCCCCCTTTTTAAAAAGCACAATATATAAGCACAAATTAAAACACACAATCTTAAAAACTTTACAATCAAAAACTTACAAAAACTCCCCCATTTTAAAATGATTTTATGCTCTACTTTTCCCAAAATTTTTGTTTTTTAAAAAAATGAAAAATTAAAATAAAATGAAAGTGATAAAAAATGAAATAATTTTTTCATAATTTTTTTTAAAGATAATTTAAAGAAAAACAAACATAGAAATATAAATTATTTGGAAGGAAAACATTAATTTTCATGTTAAAAACTAGTTTAATGTTTTAAAAAATCTAAAGTATAGAAGATATTAATCCTTTTTGGAACGTTTTATAACAACATGATTTAACTTATTTAACTCCTTCACTATTATATCAACCTTATCATCTTCTAGATTCTACTTGTTTTTGAAGTCCTTGATTTCCTCATTTCACTATAGTTCAAGATCTTTTAAATCATCAAATGCTCTGGAATTTTCTATAACTTCTAGCTTAATTCTTTGAATCATATTGAAAAAACTTTTATAAGATTTAATTATTCTAGTCATGTGTTCATCAAATAACATCAAATATTTTTCAGATTCATTAACCCAATTTATAACACTTTTCAACTTTTTTGAATCTATAGAAGAAATTTCTTTAGGATTTCTCAAAACAACTTTAGTTTCTATAATAGAATCAATAATATATTATTTTCATTCAGCATGCTAAACATGAATGATTTTTTATTGAATAAAATTTCATCTTGGTTGGACATCTAGAAAGATATCCAATATTCCATCCAATTTATTTATTTCTTCATTGAAATGGTTCCACTTCATCTTCATTCTCTTTGAAGTATCAAGTGGTGTATTGGTAGAATAATTAGAAACTTCCATAAGAGAGTTAAATATAATTCTTCAATGATATGAGTCTTCTCAAAATTTAAATCTATAAGTTTAAATCTATTATATATCAAAATCAATATCATAATATTCTTTCCTTTGAAATTATTCATCTTGTCTTGTTGTAGTATTTTTTAAACATTCTTCCACTTAAATTTTTAAAACTTCTTTCAAATGGTTTTATAATGAAGATTCAGTTGTATAAAAAGAAATTTGTAGAGAATATTCCTTCATAAAATTATCTAAATGAATAAAAATTTTCTTTAACTTGGAAACTTTAAAAAAAATAGAAAGAGTTTCTTTTGATATATTTTCTTCTTCAGCGTTTTTTTAATCATTAACCTAGACCAAAAAATATCTTTTCTCTACCACATGGTTATTATAAGAACAAAAAATATATATACCTTTATATAATACCAAATGTTTCCTATAAAATTATGAAATATATACTACAATAAGGGTTGAATTTTAGTTTTTCTAACTACTAAAAAATCCACACTCTTGTATAAGAAAATAAAAGTAAGCATAGTATAACAATATTTCAGAATAAATTACTTTCGATAAGTTAAGATAACAATCAGAATGATAAGAGTAAAATAGATTAATTATGTAATTTAATATAAAAAACTAAGAAACTATATGTAAAAAAATATACACAGTGGAACAAAAACTTACAACACCTCAACTGAGTGAGGTCTTTGATTTAACCCAAAGCTACAAGAAAGTTTGTAGACCTAACTTTAGGTATCCCCAATTATAAACCTATCGATATTATATATTTCAAAACCCTAGAATCCCTCGATCAACCTTGTTAGAATAAATTTATGTCTTTCTTCTAGAATCCCTCGATCTCACTTAATCAAAATTGATTTTGTCTCCTTACCCACAAGATCCCTCGATCTCATAGATCAAAACAATTAAAAATATAACAAAATTTATTAATATAGTTTACAATATATCCTCACAGATATATTATATTAAGAATAAAACCCTATGAAAATATTACAAATGGAATCACTCAAGGTAACAAGAAGTTTTGGCCTTCAAAAATGTAAGAAATATTCATACATATTTCTATTATCATATGTACTCCTTCACCTTGAGCTTGTGATAATATTTATATATGTAGGTTTTAATGGTTCCAATGTTCAAATTCCATGATTCTCAGGTTCATATGAAACTACATTAGTAGAATCATATACTCCTTCCAATGGATCTACTCTTGTATTGCTTCTACCAATGAAGTTTTTTTGACACCACTACAGTTTTCCTTTAGGAAAAAAATACAAAAAAACTCCTTTTGAAAGATTTATGCAAAGGTAATACATGGAACATATGTATAGCTTCCTTTTGGTAAACATACTCTTAGCAAGATTCTTCCAATTAAGGTAGAGTAATTTGAAATGACTTCTTAGGATACTATAAAACATCACTTTGAAAAATATTATAAGATAAAACAATGTCAACAAAGATGTGTATCATGATTTTCAAAAGTAGTGTAGAAATAATTCTTTTAACCGAACACATTCCTCAAATAATATCAACCATTTTGATATAAAATCCCATATTATCTAATAATTCCCCATTAACCTTCATTACTATAATTTCCCCCAAAAAATATAGTATTATTATTTCAAAATAACTTTAACCACCTAATCACCAAATCACTTTTTAATATTATGGTTATCTATATGATAAAATAAATGTTCCATAATATATAATAACTCTATATCCCAATTAAACATAATTACCTCAACGTAAAATATCATAATAACCCTAGAGGTTACATTTACCTTATATATTTTATCCTTAATATAATAATATTATTCCCAAATAACCTTTATAAGAAATCACATGATAAACTTAAGGGTTATATATACCTAAATCATGTATTCTTCCTAAAACCCAATAAATGTCTCCCAAAATATCCTTAATCATCTTAAAATCTCATCACATAAAACCTAAAAAGGGTATTTATTTCTTTAAACTTATGATCACTCTTATACTTATTAACCCTTGATAGTATCCAAAACACTTAAAATAAACTCGTCTGATAAATTTCTAACCTCTAAAGTTATATAAACCTTTTCTTTGATACTAACTATAACACCTAAAACCTACACTCCCGAGTTTAATAATAAAAACATATTCTTTACATATTGTATTTGATACCAACTTAAGTGATCCAAATTTTATTATCCGTAATTACATAATCAATAACTGTAAAGACCCGGAAATTTTAAGGAAATTTTTTTTTCTAAATTCTTTGGAACTTTACAAGTCTGTAGTTTCTGACAGCACCTGATTTCGAGGCCCGGTGTGCCCGGAATCAATTTTTGAAGTTTTTTTCGGGTACGTTCAGTAAACATATGTGTGGGTTTTTCTATCTTTTGAACCGGTGCTCGGAATCAAAATCTGAGGGCACTGATGAACTCACAGTGCCGGTATTCACCTAAGGGTACCTTTACCACAGTTGTTTTTTGTCGTATGTGGTAGTTAAAATTTGGGGATTCATTAAGAATTAAATAAAATTGTAGGGTTACAATTTTATTTAAGTGGAAGTTATTTCCTCCAAAAGGAAGTTGGATGTGGGGCCCACACCCCACCTAACTTCCCATGGGAGGATATAACTAAGGGTGGTGGGTCCCATAAAAACCCCTAACTTATCACCTCCCCTCAACTCCCTTGAAACCCCCCATTTAACTCCCCTTATATTTATTTTGACAACTCCCCCTCATTTAATTGGGTGGAGCCTCTCCACATTCCACCCTCTTCATTAATGTGCCAACCTTATCAATTTAATTATGTGAGCACCCTTAATTAATTTATTCTTTTGAATTAATTTGAAATGGAATGGCATATCTATTAAAAATTGGGGGAAGCCTTAATATAATTTTGGCTTGGAAAATATTGTGGTGGGAATATTTGGAGAATTAAAAGAGATCTTTAACCTTCCATGAAGAACGACTTCTTCTTCGATGAAGAACACCGATTCCGCCGAAGAATGATGATGTGACTTCCTTCCTCTTTCTCCGTGACAAGAGAGGAGATGCCACTTCCTCTTCGGACGCACCCTGACGTCCACGGAATCGACGTCCGTTCTCCACGACACCAACTTCTGTGACGCCCGACTACTGTGACGCTCCTCTTCCGTGGCTTGTCGATGAACGAACCTCAATTATGAAGAAGGGGGTTTTATATAATTATAAGTGAATATTTTTTTTGTACCCCTTTCTTTGTTGAGTTTCTGGATGGTCATCGGCCTTATGATATCGCCTAACGCGGAGGGCGCGGGCCGAACGAACACGGCCCAACGACCCTCTGTTGGTTCTTGAATATATATTTTTATGGTGGATAACAGAGGCGGTGGCAACTGGAGGAAGTTTTTTCCGCATGCATAAGAATCACAGCCCGCAACCGCGGGCCGCTCGGTCGAGGAAGAACCAGTCGGCCCTAGCCGGCCGGGCTGAAGAGACCGCGGCACCACAAAGGACGCCGCACTACGGAGGACCGTGGCCCCCGTTCCGCGGGCTGCTTTGGCAGTGAACCAGTCAGCCGCCTGCCAACCGGATTAAAGGAATCGCAGTACCCGCAGGTGTTGTGCGGGAGGACCGTAGCCCGCCCATGTGGGCCGCTCGCGCCAGCAAGGCCGGCCGGCTTCGGCCGGCTGGACAGGAGGGCGGCACCGCTCGGTGCCGCCAGTTCGGGAAACCAGGGGGGCCAATCCCCCCCCCCCCCCGCATCGTTCGGCCAGCCGGGCCGCGCCTGCCAGGCCGGACCGACCCCTTAGCCGGGTCGGACCCACCAGCCCACCGGGCTTAACGGGCCGGGCCCGTTTCTCTTAAACACGAATTACTTCGCGACCGTGCGTCCGATCGATGTGTCGTCTACGGAACTGGGATCTTTGCGACGAGGCGATCATTTTGCGATACTCTAAGTGAGTTTTTGATGACTTTGGAAAACAGCTAGGTTTGGAACGAGCATATTTCCAACCGGGGCCCTAGAACGGAAAATCCAATAACTCTCAGACCGGGTGTCCGATTGACGCGTTGTCTGTCGTGTTGGGTTTCTTTTGACGAGATGAAAATTCAGGATACATCAACTTTGGACTTTGTGATAGTTGATGTATTGACCCCTTTGCTCAAGGAGCAGACCCTCCTGAAATCGAGTGTGATGTGTGCGGGAACCCTAGAGCTGGCTGCGACTGCGTCGACAACTGCACAGGAATCCTCCGCGGGTTCGGTAGCGACAAAAACTGTACTGGAATCCTCCGTGGGTTCGGCAGCGACGACAACTATACTGGAATCCTCCATGGGTTTGGCAGCGACGAAAACTGTACTGTAATCCTCTATGGGTTCGGTAGTGATGAAAACTGTACTGGAATCCTCCATGGGTTCTATAGATTAGTTGGTCTAGTATCCTACGTGGGTCCTACAACTTAGATGAATCAGTGACTACATCTGATCATCTTTCTCTCTTTACAAAAGATATATACCTGTGTGAGATGAGTCTTGACTTTCAATCATTATCATTGATGTGATTGACTTTCTTTCCTGTGTGGACTGGGTTGTGCTTGGGCTCGAGAGTTGGAGCCTAACTGAGATTGATAACTTAGGTATATGTATGGGCATATACCTAAGTAGGGTTCGTTGATACTTCATGGTTGTATCTTTCCTATGTGGTTTATCCTTTGTGGATTCTAGGAGACCTTCGGGGGTCTTGGGGTCCCTACTGAGTATCGTATACTCACCCTTGCATGGGCAATGCCCGCACTACATTGTGTTGGATGCAGATGATGGACAGCACTGATCGAGGAGGAGACTTGTGGAGTTGGACGGTACTCAGAGGTGGACCACTTGGTGAGACGTACACGGAGTGGACGGATGAACCCGGGGTGCTAAGGAGGCCATATGTACCCACCCTTCAGGTGGGATTCCCGGAGGACGACTCAGTAGTTTCTGTTATACTTTTCTGCAGTTGTACCAGTTTTTCAGTTGTACTGTTCTTACAATTGGGCTTGTATTTCCGGCCACTTTTCCTTTCAGTACTTACTTTTTGTATTCATTATTTACTTAGTTCTTTCTTTACTTGCGTACTCTGTTGGGTCTGTTTACTTTCATAAAGTCAATGCCTTCCCAGCTTAGGGATTTATGCCTTTGGTGCTAGTCACCAGCCTCTGGCCTATGGAAGGCGGGCTTGGGGTAGTCACAGCACGGGCCCCGAGGATGGGTCATGATAAATTGGTATCAGAGGAGTCATTTCTACCGCAGAAATCAGGACGCTGATCATTCTTTTCTGTGAAGCAATAGTTTTAAGAGTATTGAGTGTGGTTTTTAGTCCATGGAATCCAGTGTTGGTGCGGCGGCCGACATATCTATACACCAGGACCCTGACCACTGATTTCCGACTCAGTGCACGAAAACACCGATTTCATGTGTGTTTCAAAAGTTTTCTTTATGATTACGTTGTGTTAGCTCACCAGGTATACTGTTTGACCGTGGAGCACCTGTTTCTTTTCAAGATGGCCCCACAAAGGTATTCAGCTAGGGTTCCAAGTTACGTGCGAGATGGAAACCAACCGAGCGACGAGGCCTCGGTGCAGGGCCCCATCACAGCGGAGGCACCAGCGGTACCACTACCCGCTGAGCCACTAATACCACCAGCCCCAGCAGCAGAGAGTTCATGCTGCCTGAGTGCGTTGCACGAGTTTCAGTGATAGAGGCCGCCCAGGTTCCGTGGAGAGACAGACCCACAGGCAGCTGAGGATTGGCTGGAGGCTGTCGTTAGAGTTTTCAGATTAGTAGGGACACCAACTGATCTTATGGTGATCCTTTCTGCGAGTCTCCTGCACACAGAAGCAGGTAGTTGGTGGAGCCTGATGCTCCAGGTGCATGACGAGGCATCTTTACTTTGGACAGACTTCAAGATTCTCTTCCACTCAGATTTTGTTCCAGCCACCCTTCGTGTGGTGCGGATTCAGGAGTTACTTCATCTGCAGCAGGGCGGTATGACAGCAGCTCATTACTCAGCGAGGTTCACCAACCTCTTTCACTACTCCATGTATATGGTATGGGACCCGTTCTTTAGGGCTTGGACCTTCGATCAGGGACTGAGGCACGAGATCAGAGCTTTGATGATTCCCCTCAGCATCCTGATGCAGGCGGGGGTGCTGGAGCGATCTCTTCTAGTGGGGAGTTTTCTCGCTGAGCAGTCACTAGTGGAGAGACCCTCCACAGGGTGACACATAACAGATTCTTCTGCAGCTGGCAGTAGACAGATGTCGCAGAGGTCCAAGTGGACCAGGCCATCAGGTGGGCGACCTCAAGATATAGGTTCGGTTGTGCGGGGCACCCAAAACAGAGCCAGCTATACGAGGATAAGGCAGTGCTATGCATGTGGTGGACAGGGTCACATGGATCTAGACTGTCCAACCCGCCATGCAGACGAGCAGCAGACAGTAGAGGGACCTCCCAGGCAGAGGCCGGGGTTCAATCGTGGTGGACCACAGGGAGCAGGCAGACGAGGCAGAGGAGCTGGCCGAGCAACGGGTGGTGGGCGACGTTTTGAGGATCTACCACCAACACCACCAGGAGGTCCACCCCGACCACAGGGAGCTGGCGGATAGAGGCGGGCTCAGCTTCAGGCAGTCAAGGCCTACGACCACGGCGCACCTGAGATGATTTGAGGTACTATCTGTATCTACTCCACCATTGCTGCAATACTTATAGACACAAGTTCGAGTCATTATTTCATTGTCGCTGCCCTTGTTCAGATCTCAGAGATTCTGATGGAGCGGTTGGCTCGATCCTTACAGCTAAAGACTCCTACGGGAGAAGACTCGATGATTACGCACTGGTGCCGGCTGTGTGAGCTTACTCTAGGAGGTGAGACCTTCGGTTGGGATCTTCTTGTAGCGGCATCGAGGCCTTACGACATCATCTTGTCTATAGACTGGTTATCTACAGTTCATGATCAGATCGACTGTATTAGGCGCAAAGTGCGGTGTGTACGCACGGATGGGAGCAGGTTCACCTTCACCAGTGAGAAGGGAGCCTTTGCAGCGCAGGATGGACTTACGCGGAGGAGAGGGCAGCCGATCACACATCAGTTGGCTAGTCTCATCCTTGGAGCAGTTGATGTGTGGAGTCCGAGTTTTCCTATTGTGTTGGATCAGTATGTGGAAGTTTTTCCTGATGATGTTCCAAGACTACCTCCTCGTAGAGAGGTAGACTTCTACATTGACATGTACCCCGGGACAGCACCGATATCTACTCCAGTATATCGGATGGCTCCCACTGAGCTTCGTGAGCTGCGGGTACAGCTGGAGGACTTGCAGGGGAAGGTATTTATCCGACCTAGTGTTTCACCCTTGGATTCTCTGATTTTGTTCACCAAGAAGGCGGATGGGATCTTGCGACTGTGTGTCGACTACCATCGCCCGAATCAGATGATCGTGAAGAACAAGTACCCACTCCCAAGGATTGACGACATCTTTGATCAGCTCAAGAGAGCACGATGTTTCTCAAAGATAGACCTCAGGTCAGGCTATCACTAGCTCAAATTTCGAGACGAGGATGTGCAGAAGATGGCCTTCAGGTGTCGGTATGGCTACTATGAGTTCTTGGTTATGCCCTTCGGTGTAACCAATGCTCTAGAAGTGTTCATGATTCTCATAAACAGGATATTCCATCCTTACCTTGATCTATTTGTCGTATTCTTCATTGAAGACATACTGATTTACTCGACTACTGAGGAGGAGCACGCCTACCACTTGCGGGTTGTACTGGATACACTCCGAGAGCACCAGCTTTATGGTAAGCTCTCGAAGTTCCAGTTCTGGATTCAAGAGTTTCACTTCTTGGGACACGTCATCTAGGAGGCTGGGGTAGTAGTGGATCTAGTGGAGATCGAGGTGGTACTTTCTTGGGAGCCACCAAGGAGTGTGACAGAGGTTCGGAGTTTCATGGGCCTGGCTGGATACTATCGGATATTTGTGCCAGAATTCTCCAGAGTTGCATCAATGCTTTCAGCTTTGATAAAGAAGGGGAAACCCTTCGTATGGTCAGATAGATGCCAGCAGAACTTTCAGGAGCTGAGGCATAGGTTGACCAGTGCACCCATATTGAGGCTACCGAATGAGGTCGTTGAGTACGTAGTTTACTGCGATGCATCAGGGACCGGACTCGGGTGTGTCCTGATGTAGGAGCGAGCAGTGATCACCTATGGTTCACAATAGTTGATACAGCACGAGAAGAACTATGCTACTCATGACCTGAAGTTATCAGCAGTGGTCTTCTCCATGAAGATGTGGTGGCATTATCTGATGGACGAGCACTTTACAGTCTATTCTGACCACCAGAGTCTCAGACACATCTTCTCGCAGAAGGACCTGAACCTGAGACAGTGGCGATGGCTTGAGTTCCTCCAGGATTATGACTTTGAGATATTCTATACTCCTGGGAAGGGGAATATTGTAGCTGATGCTCTCAGCAGGATATCGGGCATTCAGCTGCTAGGAGAGGAGACAGAGCAGCTGGCTGCGTTGCAGATATCCTTTGTGGATAGAGATGGAGCAACCTTTCTTCAGTCTCTCATAGTAACTCCTCCACTTCTTTAGCGAGTCAGAGAGGCACAGCGTGGGGACGTTGAATGTGTGGCGTGACATGCTCAGATATCCACAGGGCAGGCGCCTGATGGATTTTTTGAATGAGGAGATCATGTCATTCTATTCAGGGGAAGTACCATGGTACCAGTTGCACTACAGGAGGAGGTAATGAGGGAGTTCCACACTTCCCCTCTAGCGGTACATCCAGGAGTGGCGAAGATTTATCAGGACCTCAGACGATAGCATTGGTGGCTGGTTATGAAGAAGGTTGTATCAGAGTTCATTTCACGATGCCTCACTTATCAGCAAGTGAAGGCGGAGCACCAGGTACCAGCAGGCTTGGTACAGCCCTTAGAGGTCCTAGAGTAGAAGTGGGATGGTATATCTATGGATTTCGTGATGAGGCTTCCACGTACATCCATAGGACATGACTCTATCTAGGTGATCATCGAACGAATCACCAAGTCGGACCACTTCCTACCGATCAGAGAGCAGGGCTCATTAGAGAGCTTGGGACGCCTCTACGTTCCGGAGATCGTACGGCTTCATGGTGTTCCATCATCTATCATTTCCTATCATGATGCTCGTTTCACTTCCTAGCTATGGAAGGGGTTACAGGAGGCTTTTTGGGACGCATCTACGTCTAAGCACTGCCTTCCATCCTCAAACGGACGGTCAGACTGAGAGGACCATTCAGACTCTCGAGGACATTCTCCGTGCATGTGTTCTCAACTTTGGTCGTGGGCCGCTTCGGCAGCGAACCGGTCGGCCGCCTGCTGGCTGTGTTGAAGGAGATACAGCACCCGCAGGTGCCGCGTGGGAGGACCATGGCCTTCCCATACAGGCCGCTCATGCCAGTCGGGCCAACCTGCCATCCCACTGGGCTTAACGGGCCGGGCCCGTTTCGCTTAAACACGAATTACTTCACGACCATGCATCTGATCGACACACTATCTGCGGCACTGGGATCCTTGTGACGAGGCAGTCCTTTTTCAATAATCTAAGTGAGTTTTGGACGACTTTGGAAAATGGCCGGGTTTGGAACGAGCATATTTCTAACCAGGCCCCTGGAACGAAAAAGCCAATAACTCTCAGACCAGGCATCTGATTGACGAGTCGTCTATCGCGTTGGGTTTCTTTTGACGAGACGGAACTTTGGGATACATCAACTCTGGACTTTTTGATAGTTGATGTATCGAACCATTTGCTCGAGGAGCGGACCCTCCTGGAATCAAGCGTGCTGTGTGAGGGAACCCTAGAGCTGGCTGCGACTGCGTCGACAACTGCACAGGAATCCTCTGTGGGTTCAGCAGCGACAAAAACTGTACTGGAATCCTCCGTGGGTTCGGCAGCGATGACAACTGTACTGGAATCCTCCGTGGGTTTGGCAGCAATGACAACTGTACTGGAATCCTCCATGGGTTCGGCAGCGATGACAACTGTACTAGAATCCTCCGTGGGTTCGACAGCTTAGCTAGTCTAGTATCCTACTTGGGTCTGACAACTTAGATGAATCAGTGACTACATCTGATCATCTCTGTATCTATACGAAAGATGTATACCAGTGTGAGATGAGTCTTGACTTTCAATCATTATCATTGATGTGATTGAATTTATTTCCTGTGTGGACTGGGTTGTGCTTGGGCTTGAGAGTTGGAGCAGAACTGAGATTGATAACTTAGGTATATTTATGGGAATATGCCTAAGTAGGGTTATTTGATACTTTGTGGTTGTATCTTTCCTCTGTGTTTTATCCTTTATGGATTCTGGGAGACCTTCGGGGGTCTCGGAGTCCCTACTGAGTATCATATACTCACCCCTTCACGGGCTATGCCCGCACTACGTTTTGTTGGATACAGACGACGGACAGTACTGATCTTGGAGGAGACTTGTGGAGCTGGATGGTACCTGGAGGTGGACCACTTGGTGAGACGTACATGGAGCGGACAGATGGACCTGGGGTGCTGAGGAGGCCATCTGTTCCCACCCTTCAGGTGGGATTCCCAGAGGACGACTCAGTAGTTGTTGTTTTACTTTTCTACAGTTGTACCAGTTTTTTAGTTGTACTGTTCTTATTGTTGGGCTTGTATTTCCGGCCCCTTTTCCTTTCAGCACTTACTTTTTGTATTCAGTATTTACTTAGTGCTTGCTTTACTTGCATACTCTGTTGTGTCTATTTACTTTCATAGAGGCAATGACTTCCCAGCTTAGGGATTTACGTCTTTAGTGCTAGTCGCCAGCCCCTGACCTATGGAAGGTGGGATTGGGGTAGTCACGGCACGGGCCCTGAGGATGGGTCGTGACAATAACCAACATTGAGTTACCTATATACCCAAGACCTTTTAGATTTAAAGTTTTAGAGAATTAATAAAAACCTTTTACATAAAAAACTCATGTATTTCTCATCAAATAATCATTTTTTCTATTATACCAATAATTTATTATTTAACATAAATCCTTTAACATCTCCAAAAAAATTCTCCACACATGATACCCTTCTAGAAATATCATACATAATACTTTTCTTTATAACCAGGGGAAATGGAAACATATAAAGGATGAGCTCAAATGCTTGGTAAAGTTAAGCATAGGTATCAATAGTTGAAGATCATAAGTGAGAATAATATGATAATAATGGTATAAGAATATAATTAAATTCCATGGTCATGACATAATAGATTTATACCCAACAAAACATGGCTCATAAATCATGAATTATAGCATAATTATTTATCATAAGACAAGAGTCATATGTGTCAACAATAATGAACCATTTGAAATCAATATTTGTTCAAGGGAACCATTATAACTCATAAAAATATATAAAACCCATGTAGGTATCTTGGGAAATTATATTCATAACTCATGTTCTTTGGTGTTTAACCTATAATGAAATAACTTATAACAAGTTAATTCCAATCATCGTTTCTTAAGAGAATAAATCATTACCCAATGCATTGAAGAGCTATGTTCTAGGATCACATTTCATCATCCATAATTTCTAATAATCATAACAAGAAAAAATCACATATTACTTTTATTACATCATAAACCTCATAGAAATAATTATCATTTCTTCATTTCTTTATTATCACAAAGAAAAGAAATAAGTTTCATGAAAATTTATTTATAAAATCATCATAATACATAAAGTGAAAAAAGATTAATGGTGACATTATATTATATTCCCATTGAAGTGTAATAATCATTTAAAATATATTTATATATATTAAAAACACTTTTATAAAAGCATTAGAAATATACATTATAAAATAATAAGAAATACCCTTTTCTTTTGGTAACTTTTAAATATATATATATATATATAGAATAATAGGAAAAGGATTTTAATTGAAAAAACATGGAATCATGGAAATTAAATTTTAATAATGAATAATTTACATGGTTTTTGGAAAAAAAATAAGCGTTAAATATTAAAAAAATATTTTTTCTCACTTTTGTAAAGAAAGTCAAAAATTACTTATATGGAAAACATTGAAAGTATTCATTTTTAAACCTTTATAAAAAGTTAAATATAGTTGAAAATGTATTTAATAAATCATTTAAATCTATGTAAAAATTTTTTTGAAGCAATATAATAAATATGTATAGGGAGGATAAATGTTTTGGTAAAAGACTGCAAAACCTTTAAAGCAACATTTATCCTTTTAAAATAAAAACCTCTTTGAAATAAAAAACTAGAGAAGGAAATTAAAATATCCTGAATAAAATAGAATAATAATATAATATTTAAAATAGTATTTATATATTCCATATAAATTAATATACATTCATAATTCGATACATGTCTCAAATAAGGAAATTTGAGACATAAAACCCTTATAACTTTGGTATTTCTTAAATAAAAAATCCATTAAATGAAATAACATGATATTATTCCATAAAAAAAATTATTTATATCAAATAATATGTTAAAATACATTTATGGGGAATTAAGTACACCATATAAAATAAATCATAGTACATAACATGAAATGTGTCTCAAATAATTGAAATTGAGACCAAGAACCCTTACAAAGATCATAACATTTTAAGTAGGGATAAATCAATGAATTGATTATGTAAAAAAATATAAATCCACAAAAAAATTGTAAGTAAAACATAAAATATTCATATTTCATAACACACATAATCCTTGGTATAACATAGTAAATAAAGAAGTTATTTAACCTAATAAGAGGAAATTGAGTTAAGAATCCCCTAACTTTGAACTTTTTCTAGGTCAAAAATGCTCTAAACTCATGTATAATAAATTTTTATTTATTATTAATCTATTTTAAAATCATATTTATATTTATCTTACTTTATACCATTCATTTATAATTTATTCTTACCCATTTATTAATAATCCTCTCTTAAAAATCAATATTTATGTGTAAATTGTCATGTTTCTAATGCATGTTTTGATTTAGCGGTTTCAATCATTGTACCTTGTTCATGGTTATAGAAAATTAATCATGTCATAATTATTATTTATATACATTAAATATATTTTTAAAACCAGTCATGTAATTGTTGTGTTAAAAAATGAGATACATTGTTCGTGGATGCAGTAGTCCACACATATGCATGAGCGATATTTTCATTTTTTTTAATGGATAAAAAGGAAAAAAAGTAGATAAATTTTTACCATTATATAATTATAATAATATTATAAATATCGTATTTATTCATTAAAATTATCCTTATGTCCGATTGTGTGATATGGTAATGAAAAATGAAATGTGTCATTCATGGAGGCGATAGTCTGTACGTACGCATGAGTGACATTTTAATTTTCTAACATATGGTAAGAATAGAAGTTAGATTATATATTATATTTATAGAATCATAATTATTTAATAAATATAATATATATCAATTAAATCCATATTTATAACCATCCATGTTAGGTGGTGATGCAAACCAAAATACATCACTTTATGGAGGTGGTAGTTTGCACGTACGCACAAGCAATGTTTTCATTTTCCATTGGATTAAAAGTGAAAATCCACCCATAAGATCAATGAAATCACTAATAGGGGTTTGAATTAGTTATTAATGATTTATTTTATGTTTTCCCTTTTAAAACAAACTTTTTTACTAGTTATAGTAAAATGACTTCGCTATTAAACACACCCACAATCACACAAAAACAAGGCACAAAAAAATTTTACAAGGTTCACTACTTAATATTAATATTTTTTCCTTGGTATGATCTTGAAAAACCCAAGTTCACATAGTCCATGTAACATCCCTGACCCGAATTCCACTAATCTGGTGCCCCAAGCTGAGTCACCATATGACCTCAAGCGTGCCTCCTCATACACCAGAGGTTACTGACTAGAAATAAGGGTCTAAAAGATCACATGGGGAGACTATATCCTCTTTAATAGAGTAATCCAAAATAGAAAATAAATGAGATAGTATAAACACTAAGAAAAAATCTTGAATCATGCATAACCATCCATTTCCAAATAGGGTATAAGCCACAACTAAAAAAGTAAATATTTCATGTCATGCTAATAGTTACAAAAGTAAAGGAAACACAAAATAATGAAAAACATCCAAAATTCCCCCCAAGAGGGTCTTGACTCTAAATTATGATCATCATCCATGCACATCCCAATCCTGACTCAACTTCCTAGTATAGGGTCTTTCCCCTTGTCTTGACCTATAACCATGAAATCTACTCAGGTACCCAATGGCGTCCTAAGCAGGGTGTGAGTACAACTCATTAGGCCCCCACCAATGGTGTCTACAAAGTATATATTCTAAATATATAGTGCATGCAAGAAAATAAATAAATGAAAAGGTAACGAAAATATAACTTGGGTGACATTATTTAACATCGTATATTTAAAGAACTTTCATCATTATATCCATTTCATCAATTATACTATCTTTGTTACAAAATTTTTCTTCATAATGTGTCGCATGGGTTAGATGTTACATCATTTACACAAGTTTTTAAGGTATTAAAGCACTAAGCATAAGGGAATAAGTCAAGACCCTATCTCACTAGGGGTAAACACATCACAACAAATACATCACACTCACCTTGAAGCCTTAGTCTAGGTGGTATCATCAAATGAAATATTTAGGGGAATAGATCTTTGTCCCCTTCCCTAACCCATGGATTTTGGGGTAGAGTTTAGAGACTCTATCTAACTCAACCCATGGGCATATAACCTCAAGTTAATACCCCAAACTACCAATCCATGTGCACATGATTATTTTTCCATCCACCACACAATGCCATATCACAATTATACTCTCAAGAAAACACATAACAATCACAATCCATAACAATCAATATTATGCTATAACCCATTAACACATTTACAATTTACACTTCATATCCCATTTCCCATTCTCATTCCTTAACCAACTAGGTTTATCCCATCGTTTCTCATGTATTAGCTCATTCAACATATTCATCAATTACCTTATGAAAACTCGTTTACATATTCTCTGATTCATATTCCATTAACACTTTAACATGTTCATCATTTCATATGAACCAACCTTATTAGGCATTTCAACATAATTCCTATACCATTTGACACAATCTTAATTAACCCAATTAATCAATTTTCATACCCTACCAAACAAACCCTCATGCCATTATCAAAATATAGGAACAACTATCAACATTACATTTTTCAATTCAACCAAAAATATTAATATATTCATCAAGGGCTCTATGTCTTCACACATTAGCTATATACTTAACTTACCAAATTTAAGGTTCGGGAAAGTCGGTGCACCCCATGGGTGGCCCAAAATTGTTCTTTTCAACCTTGACAGATCACATGGGGATTTTGATGGATTCAATTAATCATTTAGCCACCCATTTTACCAAAACTCACCAAAGTAATCAAATTCACAACATGGTGTAACCAAGAACACGACACACATACACAAATCCACATCAAAACTATGGGATATAACATCTAGACCACCTACCTTGAATTTGATGATGAACACACTTCTAATTATAGCCTTAGATCTGAATTCAAACACCCTTTAAAGCCCCAACCTAGACTCCACTGTAAAAAAAGGGTTTCAGGGATTTAAAAGAAGATGATAGAAACTAAAAACCCTAATCTTGAAAAGTGAAGAAAAAGGAGAATTACTCGAAGCTTCGATCCACAACCATCGGGGCTCCAAATGGACAAGAATTGAAAGAGAACCACCCTTAGGAATCTTGGGTTGTTTAGTTCATCCCTAGGGTTGAGAGGAAATAAATGAGGGATAAATTATGTGGAAACTTAAAAACCCTAAGAGGAAAAAACTATAAAATCCCACTTTTTAAAGGGCGCACATTTTGACTGCATGGTTTCCAAACCATGCGCCAACTATGTGCCTACCTCTATATAAGAGTATTTGAGTCACACGGTTACCTAGGGATGCCCGCATAGTTTTAAAAATCACGTGGAAACCATGAGTAATTCCACTATCAAAGTGGGTTCAAGCTACACGGTTTTCCTGGGGAACCCCGCACGGTTTAAAAAACCATGTGCCAACCAAACAGCATGCACTGGATGGCCCATTTTTTCCTTCTTTCAAGTATTGAGGCCTTAGAAAAACACTGATATTCCAATTACATCTGGTAAACATTTTATTAACTAAAATTAATTTACTTAAACCAAAATTTAAACAAGGAAATACCTCTACAAAGTCTGGGATCTTATAGTCCATTGGAAACAATCATGTGGATTACTGTAATCAGGGGAAAACCATGAACATGCAATACACTATAGTCACTTTATGGTGTGAGTTCATCCCATACAGTAATGATGGTTCAAAGAGTTTCGCAAAAAAAATCACTTCCATCTTAAAACTTCAAGTGTGTTTTTAATATGATACTTCTTTTTTTCAACTTTCACTAAACTAAGTCCTATTTTATCCTGCTTTAATCTCTTGTAAAATGGTGAGAATGAACAGCTTCTTATTCTTCATTATCACTCTTCTTTCTTCTTAAATACACACTAAATATTCTAAATAGTTTTTGGTAGTATCAGAAAAAACTATTTTTCTTATCCTATATATATATCCATTAAATAATATCAAGAATATTATTTCCATAATTTTTATGGAAAGTCTATGAATTCAAGCAGAAAGAAATACTCCTCATTCAGACTAATTTAAAAATGATTCAAGGCTTCAATTTTAATTTCCTTAAGACTTGGAATTTAAAAACTCATGTAATATTTTAATATATGTGGTCAAATATTCTCAAAAAAATTCATAGATTTAATTCCTTTTAAAATATCTCCATGTGCATGGAAGCATGAATCTTTTCCACATGGAATTTCCTTCTTGCAGTGTAGAAATCATCTCCATAGGATAATTATCATGTGTGTGGGATTATCCTATATAGGATAATTCTCATGTAAATAATTATATTTATCTTATAATCCCTCAAATATCTTACACATGTAAGATAAATTCTATTTTCAAATATCAAACTCCAACTCTAAGTGTTTGTGTCATTCTTCTTATTCATATTCTTTTTAAATAAAAATTATACAACCTCAAATCATCGCCTCTAGTTTGATGATTGGATTATTAGTAGAAAGGATCATGATCAACTCGAGTGATCATGATACTTAAACCGTGACAAACATCATATTCATTATCAAATTTTAATTTCCTCAAAATATATGAATTATGGAAACTCACATTTTCACCCAGTGAATCCATCAATAATTCTCTAAGAATGGAATTGACCATGATTAAACATTATTTATTTTTCTATAAGTTTTCAATTTACTGTATGAACAAATTCAATTGATAGTGTGAATCCATGGTTAGTGGACTAACAACATGTACAACCTTTATATCAACTGTGCATGTCCCATTTTAAAATTCTAAACATGCTTCTTTTAGAATAAGGACCTCCTAAAAAAACTCAAACATGATTTCAAGGTGTTAAAGGTAGTTTCTCTATATCCACCAACACATGTACTTGATTTCTATTAAGAATATCACACCAATAATCAAATTTACCTTTGAATATAATTTATGCATTAACAATAAAACCCAATATAATGGACCATATTCACTTCAGCCTTCTTTAAAACCAACTTTCTTAAACCATGGGCTCAAAAATCTCACCCTTATTATTGTTTTTGAAACCAAGGAACATAAATCACCTTCAAAATTAACCAAATTAGTAATTAATCATCATTCAATATTTATAATCCTACTTGAACAAAATCAGTGTAGGAAACAATAATATTTAATAACAATATCATTTTTTCCATAAAGTATTGATTTATATTCAACCTCTTAAACATATGATTCACTTCATTCAACCGCTTCAAACCCTGAAAAAAAGTTTCCTATGTGCACATGAATAAAAAAAATTGAAACAATTCACACGTTCATAGGTTGAATTCATAGATTACCCTTTTTCCCCCTAAATACATGCTCACCCTGAATAAGTAATATGTATATCTCTAGAATTACCCCTAAAAGTTTATATCCCATTTTTAAGTACACTAAATAAATAAAAAATTAAATAAACACAAAAAATAATAATGTTTTTATTTTTACCCCTTTGAAAATAAATTCTAAAGAACAAGATGATAGGGGGATAGAACACCATACCTTAGCCTCATTAGAGGGGAGATTGAACTCCTATTACCATCCTCAATCTTTCAAAAGAATCCTTCGATAATAGTGTGGTGAACATATAGTCTATTTTCTATAAATTATGAATAAATTCAAGATTTATCTCATTTCTCTCTATAATATCCTTGATGAGGTGATATTTGATATCAATGTTCTTACTTCTTGAATATTGAATAGGATTATTGTATAAGTTTATAGCCTTTGATTATCACAGCCCAAGAGAAGTGGAAATTCACTTTCCCCTTGAGTTATTTTAAATAAATCTTAATCCAAATCAATTGAGTAGTGTCTATAATTGTAGCTACATACTATTCCTCATTAGGGATCAGGGTCACAATATTTGACATCTTTTTGTGCCAACAAACACACCTATCACTAAGAAATAACACTTCACCAAAAGTGGATTTTTTGTCCTCAACACTTCCTACCCAATATATATTTGAATACCTATATATATTTAATTATCCTTTTATTCCGTATTTCAACACAAATTAATAGTGATTTCTGTGTATCTAAGAATCCTTTTACCAACCAAAATATGTGATATTTTTATAGAACTTTGTAATTAGGCACAAAGGGTGAAATAATAGACTATATCTGGTCTTGAAGTTGTTAAGTATAGGATACTTCCAATTATCTTTTGAAATTATATTTGATCTAAATCCTTTCCTTTACCATCATTATACCACTTGGTTCTTTCTAAGATTGGTTTTAAAAATAATTATGAGTCCTCCATGTAAAATATTTTAAGAAGTTCTTGTAAATACTTTTCTTGTGAAAGAATGATATGGTATCTCTCTTGAGAAATTTATAAGCCAAGAAAATACCTCAACACTCTAATTATGGAAATTTTAAATGGTTCCTTTATTTATTTAGAAAACTACTCACATATATCTTTATCATTTTAAAAAAATATGATATCATTAACATATACAATAAAAATGATAGATGCCTTGTTGTTATCTTTGATGTAGAAATTATTTTCCACTCTCCCTTTTTTAAACATCAATATCTTCAATTAGGTTACCATCTTAGAATGAAAAGATCTTGGATCTTGTTTCAACCCATATAAAGCCTTATTTAACTTAAAAACATGGTTTTAATATTTTCCCATTAAAAACAGAAGGTCTATCAATGAAAATATCCTTTTCAAACTCACCATTGAGGAAAAAACATGAAATCCAGTTAAAAATATTGTATTTACTTTGGACAGAAATAAAAAAATATTCTTATAGTTACTAATCTAGAAACTGGTGAAAATTTCTCATCAAAATCCACTCCTTAAACCTAATAATATCCCTTATACATAATTCTTGATTTGTTTATAATAAATTCATCTTCTTCATTTAACTTATTCTATAAAAACCATTTTGTTCCAATAATGTTATTTTATTTGGGTTTGGGTACCAACTCCCATGTTTCATTATTCTATATTTGATCCAATTTCTCATTCATGACATTAACCCATTTTTGATGCTCCATATATTCTTCAACATTTATCAGTTCAACTTGTGAAAACAATGAGGTGCGTGATGTTGTCCTCAAATTTTTTCTTGTTTGAACTTTTTTTCCTTGATCTCCAATAATTTTTTATACTTACACCAATCTTCTCAGCCTTGTATGAGATGAGTAGAGTTTCTCCTCATCACTTGTGTTGGTTGAGCCATCATATTTAGGTTAAACTTATTCAAAACTTCCATCCTTTTTTTAAAAATAATCCTATTGTTTAACCAAAATATATTTATCTCTATTGCCTTGGATAATTTTTGTTTCATATGTGTTCTCTTTCCTTGAATGTTCCAGAACTTTAACATTATTAGTATCCATGATCTTCTTTTTCACCTTGTTATAGAATCGATATCCTCTTCTATTTAGAGGTTAACCCATGAATATATCATCAAAACCTCTTCTATCAAACTTCCTAATATTTTCAACTTTGATTTTGATTATATAGGGGCTTCCAAATACCCTTAGATACTTCAAACTTGGGGTCTTATTGTATCACATATTTCATGGTTACATGTCATAGTTTAATCTGTATAAAAATGGATTTTTAATGTGAACTTCTTCTCCAATACCCTATCTCCAAAAATACCAATAAGTATCATTATCTATCAACATTTTTCAATACATATACACTAAGATTATATTTTTTTATTAATCCAAACCATTTTATTGTAGTGTATATGGTGCACTAATCTCATAATGAATATCATGCTTCTCAAGTTAATCATCAAATCTACCATTTTTACACTCAACACTATTTTTTTTTCTGAATCTTCTTCAAGAGGTGATTGCACTCATTTTCAAAACTTTTATTGAAATTCTCAAACATATTAATGGATTATAATTTATGTTTCATAAATATGATTCATGTAATGAGATTAAAATCATTAATAAAATAAATAAATACGTATCTTCCTTTGTTTATTGCATTCTCATGGGTCTACAGATGTCAAAATATATAAGATCTAAGGGTTGAGTTGTATGAATTTCAACTTTATTATGTGAATAATTGTTAATTTTTCCATTTTTTCATGTATAGAATATCCATAACCTTTCTCAAATCATATTATAAACATAACAAATACCTTCTCTTTAAGTAATCTTACTCATATTCCATTGGAAAATATAGAAAATCCTTATATATTATAGTTCATTTTCTTCTTACATACTTAGAGAGCATAAATTTTGAGAATATCCACCTTGAAATAAGTTTTATTGGGGTATTTTTGAGTCAATAACTCACTTATTTCTTTATTTTTGAAATAATATTACACTTAATACAAAAATGATCTGACTTAAGTTTTTTTTTTAAGTTGTTTTCTTATGTAGAATGAACTTATTGTAATTGAAATACCAAATATCTAAACTAATTTATGAAAATATAATGATCTAAATATCAAATATCAGATTACATATATAGAATTTAGAATCATTGTAGTGATGTTGATCAAACTCATTAGTAAATGAAGCAACACATTGAGTTCATCAGTTGATAAAGAAGTTATTGAAGATACTGTTACAACTGATCCTAAGTTTTTCAGAATTCAACCATATGAGTTTGTTGCAACATTACCTACAAATTAAGCCACACCTAGAATCATCATAAGTATGTATGGTTCTATGAAAAACAATTCTAAATTTTTTTTTATTTTGAAGCTTTGTAATTTCCTGTTTCCAAGAGAGCTTACAGTCAGTGTAATTTTTCCTTATAGGTGTTTCTACTAAGAGATACCATTATGTAAGGTTTTACTTATAAATATATTATTTTAATTTTACTCATTTTTTTTATTGATCCTATATAATCGAGGTATTCTAGGGATGGGAAGATAGAAAAACCAATCATCTAATCGATGGAATTCATGGATAGGAAGATAGAGATCAGGTACTTGTGGTGTATAAATAGAGTTATTAATGATAGCTATAATCAAGGGATTATAATGATAGGTTTATATAACTTTAAATAGGTATAATATCGATTATTCCTTATGATAATTTTAAATCTATAGATAACTCATATCAGATCTACAAATCTACCTTTCACTTTGGTTTAAAAGTGAAGTTTTAATAAATATACATTTAAAGGAGTATTTTTTTTATAACCAATATTTTATGTTTGGCTCTTAAAATTAAACTATATTATTTATTAAATTAATTTTTGGATATTTACTACTTTATTTTTTGTAATTTGGATATCTTAAAGTTCCACATCTTGAGTTATTTCATCAAAAGTTTAATCTACTGATCAAATTATTTTCATTGTAAAAATTGTATTTAAATAGAGTATATATTTTAGTTACTATAAAATTTGATTTCACCATTAATTTGAAAAACTGATAAATCTTTTAATTCATCGTTAATTTTAAAATTCATTCAATTTAATACTTATAGAGGATAAGAATTGTAAGTTTATTTTTTAACAAAATTCACCCCTTATTTTATTTTATTTTTCAACATATCTTGGGACATCATTAGGTATCAGAGCAGGTCCTTACCCTAATTTTGATATTATCTTTATTAAATTTTTATTTATGTTTGGTTAATATATTTTCAACTTATTTTCCTTGAACTAACCATGTTTGAAGAGGAAATATTATTTTTATGGAAGGAGTTCTAGTTGGAACACTCAAAAACTTAAATTAGATCAGACCACCTATTTTTTATGGGGATAATTATGAATACTGGAATGATCATATTAAATTATATATCATTAATACCGAATTAGAAAATTTTATCATACTAATAGGAAATTATAAATTTCCAAAGAAGGATATCATTTAATTCTTTCTTGAAGAAAAACTAGAATATCAGGTAAATTGTAAAGTTTGTAATAATTTATTCTATTCTATAAACAAGAATACCTATATCTAGATATCTTCATGTGTAATAGAAAATATAATTTAGAAGAAGCTATAGATAACACATTTTAGAACATCCAAAGTTTTAGAAACTTATAGAGCTATGTTAAGAGATGACAATCAAGCCTTTTATTTTCTTCCAGGAGAAATTGTAACACAAATGCATCAATATTTTATGAAAATAGTAAAAAAATTACAATCCTTGGGTAAAAAAGAGTTCTAAAAATATTAAATCATTTAAAATATTGTTAATATAATTCCAAAATAATATGTTTCCAAGAGGAAATAAATCGATGATACTAAAATTTTGATAAAGTTAAGTCTAAATGACTAAATTGAAACATTAATGTAGTATAAGAGTAGACTGAAACAAGATACTAAAAAATAAAAAAGGAATAATTATTGAGTCAAAATTATCTTTTTGAATTTTCCATTCCCATTCCTTTTTAAAAATCACAAAGGGGAATAAATTTATATAAAAGTAGAGAAATCTAAAGTAAGGAGGGATACTTAATGAAAGGGAAATAAAAACTTATAAATAAAAGAATATGGTCCTTAGAAAAGTTCTTATCCTAAGGTGGGTTAGTTTTATTCACTATTATATTAAAATTAGTGATAAACATAGGGGGAGATAAGTATAAAATCTTATTTCTGAATACAAAATTTCTTAAAAATAATATTGGACTTAAGTTTTTCAAAGTTATTTTCTATATAATTCTTGTGGTTTGTGATTTCTAAAAAGGGGGATATTTTTTATTCAAACGTCTCTTTTTTAATTTTACATTCCTTTTATTTTGGAAATCACAAAATCTTTCTTAAATACTTAATTTATAATACTTTAATGTCCAAATTATTTTCACTATGTTTTTATAGAAAACATATAATATTTTACCAAACTTACATTAAGTATTTTTAACTTATGAAAATAAATTTATATTTTATCATTACGATATTCCTAATGAGTATGCATACAATAAATATCATACTCATGAAAATAATAGTAATGAAAACTTGCATGATTATCATACTGAGCTTGGATTTGATTTATATCATACACATAATTTGAAAATAAATTATCAATCATTCTATCTAGTCTTTTGTAATAACAGGATTTTTGTAATCAGATTAAAAATGATATCAATATAAATCATACTAACACTCGTAATGAATATCATTGGACTCATTAAAATTTATTTTTTGTATCCAAAAAACTTTATTTAATGTAAATAAAATATTTAAAACAAAATGATGACGTACATTCAGTTATTATATAACCGTTGAAGTGCTAGGTGTCTAGGTCCTCCCAAAAGTCATGGAGAAAATATGATCATTAGAGATCAAGATGACCATTGTAAGACTTTCCTATAAATACCAAGTCATTTGAAGAGATTAGTACATTCGATAGAGAACAAAAGTGTGATGTTGTTGTAGCTCGCATTGAATTTCTTCATTATTGATTTTTCTAAATAATACAAATCTTGAACATCTTGTTCCTAGTCTTTTTTATTTCTTTATAGAGTGTATTTGTTAAGGAAACCTTATTAGGTTGTATCCTTAAGAAATTTATTTGTGTGTCTAAAATTTTTATGATCGATGGCTTGTGGGGATAGGAGCACAAAGTGGTGTCGATCATTTTTCTAATCAAGGGCCTATGAGACTAGGCAGACAGAGGATTCAATCACCTTCTTGATCAGGGGCTTGCGGGGATAGCAAGACATACCGATCATCATATTGAGGGATTACCCTGGTGTGGGTAAGAAGAATTTTCTTGAAAGTATAAATCAAGGGAAATTTATCCTATGTTATTGGATACCCTTCTCTTTAAGTTAAAATAATTTTATTCAATTGTATTACTTGTTTATTTACAAGTCCTTTTATTACACTACATTAATAGAAAGTGATATTTTTGTATTCATCTTTCTATTTATATTTCATTTATCGTAATAGCTTTAATTATGGTTCATTTGATTTAATGAATACAATTCTATACACTTTAATATATAATCATTACAATTTTTTTATTACTCTGATAAATCATCATCGTTGTGATTATGATTCCTTTTATTATCATTTCTATTTGAAATTTTATTATTTTAATATATTTGATTATGATACTTTTGTATTGCTCTATAGATATGATTTCTATGATTAAAATTACACCACTTACTCTGATTATGATTCTATACGCTTTAAGATACAATCAAATATTTGGTGACCTGTGACTTAATAATCATATCAAAATCAACCTTATTACGATGTCTTTTTTATCAGAACCAAAGGCTAGTCTGAATACTATTTAAATACATAATAGGCTTTGTAAATTCCATTACTTTAAACTCTTTTAAACTAAATTCTTTTAAGGTTAAAAACAAAAGTTTTTAAACTTAAAATCCCCCCCCCCATCTTATATTTATCCATATTCATATACATTTTGATCCAACAATAATAGAGTATAATTTTATTCTACTTTAGGCAATCCTAATTAAATTACTTTTAATACTTAGGCTATCAATTTTAAATCTCTTATTTCAAAGAGTAAATGTAAGCATTAATATCCAAGTGATTCAGAAGGAAATAACAGTGTACTTACTCAAATTACAAGAAGGATGAATAAGCTTGTTAGTAATTTAAATTTATGAAATTCCCATTAGAAAGATAATAAATATAGAAAGGAAAAAAAGTAATCTTTAGAATTTATATGTTATGAGTGTAATAATTAAGGTCATATTAGGCTTGATAATCCTAAATTGAAAAAGAAAAATAGAAATCTAAGAATGTATTCTAAAATTAAATGAAAGAAAATATTGAATGTTTTAGATACCTAGAGTGCTAATGAATATAATAAATCTTCTTATAGTTCATTAGAAGAAATTAGAACATAAAGACATAAAATAGTTATATTCTATTCAAATATTCCAAGAAATTAAATATTCTCTATGACAAAGGTAATGGAAAAATCTCTTTCAAATTTAAGTCTTGATTCTAAATTTACTTATAATACTGAATATGATTATTCAACTCCATTGAAAGATGAAAAAGATAATCCATATGAAGTTTAAAAATTAAATTCATCAGAATATTAAGAAATTTTACCTACTATAGCTAAAATGGATAAATATGTAACCTTTATGAATCAATAAAATAATAAAATGAAAAATACCTATGAATTTATAGAAGAAAAAATTATTAAAGATAATAATAGAATTTCAAATTTAACTTCATAAATTTTAAAATTTTCAAATGAATTATATTCAAAAAATAATT
The DNA here is from genome assembly GCA_963277665.1 of Viscum album. Lineage (NCBI taxonomy): Eukaryota > Viridiplantae > Streptophyta > Magnoliopsida > Santalales > Viscaceae > Viscum > Viscum album. The sequence goes on along the minus strand of OY728127.1, from coordinate 342,786,068 downwards.
CTTCTTATTGGAATTTAATTGATCATAATTTAGTTGATTGGAAATCCGATGAAGATAATCATAATTTGATTGTTTAACTTAAATCATAAGTTTTTTGTTTAAAGAAACTTGTATATAACTTTACTTTAGGTAAAGAATTTTTTTATAAAATGTATAAAAAAATAAGACCCTCTATAACTTCAAGTGGGATAGGATTTACTTCTGATAAACCTTATTTTCAATCAAACTATTTTGTACCTGAAAGTGATCCTTTTGTGTTAAATTTCAAAGAGATGGTCACTGGAGTAAATATTGTTCTTTAAACAAAGTTTATTCTTTTAGTTTACAAGATGATTTCATTTAAGAAGAACTAGTTATACAACATAAAAGGGTTAGATATATGTGCATTTCTAAAATTTCATTTTCTAACATAATTGGACCCAAACAAGTATGGGTACCAAGAACTTAATTTAATATTTTTCAGGAAAATAAGTTAAGTTCTAGTATCAGGAAAAAATCTTACATAGAGAGTGTTTATTCTTAATAAATTACTAGAGAAAATTAAAACTTTCAAATTTTAAATAAATTAAAAATAATATATTATTCTTGAATTTATCAGAATAAAAAATATGTTTCTTGATATTTTTATAAAATATCTTATTTTTAATATATTTAAATTCATTAAATAGAAGTTAGGAATGATCAACCTTAAGTGATCTTCAATCCACTTTTTTTCATACATCTCCTTACATTAAAAACTTCTCTAGTTAAAAAAAAGTATATAAAATTTTTCAAATATATCTGATTTTCAAACTTATCTAATTTTCAAATCTATATGATTTTTAATTCTATATTATTTTCAATTCTATATTATTTTCAAACTTATCTACTTTTCAAAAAAAATATGGTAAAGATTTACATCTTTGATAAACTCATTCTTGAACCATCCTTGAAAAAAGAAGATCACAAATCATAAAATAAATTCAATAAGGTTTAATTTCTTTTGAAACATATCTTTTAGTGTTCCCTTTCTATTATTATTTAATTTAGAGGGAGAAATTATTATTTTCATAAAAAAATTTAATTAATTTCTATAGGTGTGATGTTACTAAACTTAAAAAAGGTAACTTTTTATTTTCCATTAAAATAAATATTAAATTTAATTCTTAAAAGAATATATAAAACATATTTTTTAGCCTTTAATTTTCTAAGAAATTATTTAATAATCACTTGTACGATAAAGGAAAATTTTGGATGAAAGCAATCATAAATTCCTATATAAGGACTATAAAGTAAAATTCCTTTTTCATATTAATTTTATCTATATTTTATTTTCTAATGAAATGTTTGTAATTGGAAGTATCTTTCTAAAATTTCATCTAAAGAATATCAATGAACCATCTGTGAAACTTAAAGTTTTTCTTGCTAAAATAGTAAGATCATAGGATGTAGTTGATGTACTCTCTTTGATTTTTAGTGAATATGGTGAAGTTAAAAATCTGATAATGAAGAATAATATCTTTTATTTTATATATATATATATATATATATATATTCCTGATAATATCCATAATACTGGTGGAGAAATTAAAGTTAAACTTTTACCCACTTTATAAAAAGATATTATCTAATAAGAAATCATGGTTTAAACTGAGTTGGTGTACAAAAAAAATCTATTGCATAATCCATGATAAAAGGATTTTTCTTGAACATCTAAAGAGATTTAGAAATTAAAAAATCATCCAAAACATATGATCAAACTATTCTCAAATTGAATTAAGTTTATAATTTTTTATTATAATTTTTCTCTTATATATTTCTTTTAGAAAACCACAAAGGGGGGGGAAATTGAGAAATTAGAGAGAGAAATATTGTTGTTTATCTTACTATTTTTTTAGAGAAATTAATATTATTTTTTATTTGATGTTTATATTCTCTAATTATTTTTTAAGGGGGGTTTCTTAATAAATTTTATTTAATTATTATTCCAAAACAAATGGAGATAAATTCTTTATCATGAAGAGTACATAGATATTTATTTTTAATATCTAATTCCTCTCTTAAAATTTTCTTACATGTATTGTACTTTCCAAAACAGGGGATATTTTGGGAGATATTGTTGAGTCAATGACTCACTTCTTTTTTTATTTTGAAATCAAAATACACTTCATAAAAAATTGACCTAACTTAAGTTTTTTTGTGTGAGTTGTTATATTATATAGAATGAACTTTTGGTAACTAAAATACCAGATCTATAAACTAATTTATAAAAATATAGTGATCTAGAGATCGAATATCTAATTAATTCCATCAGATTTAGAATCACTATAGCGGTTCTGATCAAACTCATTAGAATATAAAGAAATATGTTGAGTTCATTAATATATGAAGAAGTTTGTGTTGATACCATTACAAATAATACTGAGTTTTATGGAATTAAATCATTGGAGTTTGTTACAATATTTCCTATAAATGAATCCACTCCTTGAAGAATAAGAAGTATGTGTGGTTACATGAAAAATATTTTTAAAAGTTGTTTCTTGTTTTGAATCTTTACAATTTATTGTTGTTGAGAGTTCTTATGATCAGTATAATTTTTATTTCTGAGTGTTTCTACTAAGAGCTACCATTGTGTTAGGTTTTCCATGTAAATATATTAGTATTTAAATTGTATTACTTTTATACTAATATTTCATGATCAAGGGATTATAAGGATAGAAAGGTAGAAAACCAGATCATCTGATCAAGGGATTCAATGGCTAGGAAGATAAATCTCAGGTACTTCTGGTGTGTAAAGTGAGTTGTTACCATCATTTATAGTTGAGGTATTCTAAGTATGAGAATATAGACCTTATGATAGGTATAAAATCAGGGATACCTTATGATGGGTTGAAATTCATGGATACCTTATATCATGTTTATAGATAAACATTTCACTTTGGTTTGAAAGTGAAGTTTTAATAAATATACTTTTAAAGAATTATTTAGTTTTCTAACCATTACTCTGTGTTTGGTTATTAAACTTTAGGTGTATTTTTTCTTGAATTAAATTTTATATATTTACTACTTTAGGTGTTATAATTTAGTTATTAAAAATCTCGGTTGCTTTAACTCTTTCATTAAAAGTTTAAAATACTGATCACATTATTTACGATGTGAAAACTATATTTAAATATATTATAAATCTCAGTTACTGTGACCTTTGATTTCATTGTTAATTCAAAAAACCAATAAATCTTTGACTTCATCGCTAATTTGAAAATCTGTTTAATTTAATACTATAGAGGATAAAAATTGTAAGTTTATTTTTAAAATACAATTCACCCCCCCCCCCCCCGTGTATTTTATTTTACATCATATCTTGGGAAAAAAGGTTTCCCTTATTGTTCTATTGCCGCAATCCTTCCATATTCAATCTTTTTACTAAAAAACTATCTTTCCTAAAAATAAAATTATTCCCTTCATCGTAGATTTTAGAAACACTTAACATATTGTGTTCCATCCCATTAATAAACAAGGTATTCTTTTACTATATTTTTTATGTACAAAAAACTAATAAACAAAATCCTTTTATCTTTAGTAACCCATCATTATCAAATTTATTTAATCCTTATTTGTGATATTTGACATTATATAACATTTTTAAGTCTCCTATCATATGTGAAGAACATCCACTATCAAAAATCCATGAACATTCACCTTTTGAATCCTTGGGAGAAACTTCAATAATAAGGGCCTTTTACCTTATCTTTGCTCTTTATCTCTGAAGGATTTTAAGAAATTTAATTTAAACTCTATTGTATTGGTAAAAGTACTAAACATTCGTTTTCATGATAACCAATCTGGTCAAATCTACAACAAACTTCCTCAGTCACTTGAAACATATTATCTAACTTATGTTGAGAATCCACTTCTTTATTATAAAAACATATCCTTTGAGTGGGATGGTTCCTCCTCAATATTCTACTTTTGGGACTTCTAGATTCATAGGAATGTTAATGGTTAAACTAATACATTATTTTTCTATGTTTGGAGCCTCCACAGTACAAGCAGTATCTATAAAAGGCATACTTTCCTCTGTAATCCATTTAATTTATAGAATCTATCACTTGCCTTTCTTCATTCTTTTAACCGCCAGTTTTTCTTTATTTTTTTAAACCAAAATAATTATTATTCCTTGGAATTTTCCTTTCCAAATTGTTAATTTTTAATCCTCTTTTGTTCCACCAATTGAATTAGTTTTTTATTTTTTTTCAAGTTTCTATAATTTTTATATTTTTATGATTCACCTAATTTAGCCACAAACTTGGTCTTATAATTTTTTTTTTTATTCTCATAATTATCATTAATATTTTTAGAAATATTTTCCCTATTTGTGGGTAGTTTTTTTATCATAAAAAACCTCTTTATTCCTTGATTATTCCCTAACTTATTGGATATATTCTTTGAAATTGGATCTCAATTTTCTTAGTTCTTCTTCATCTTTGACTAGTCTTTGTTGAGAAATGTACATATCCTTCTCTTTGTATTTTATTTTATCTTATTTACTGATGTTCAAAGTCTTTTCATCATCAAGAAATTTCTTTATATCTCTAATTTCTTTTAGAAACTTGGAATTTTCTTTAGGGTATTCAGATTCTTGGCTACCAGTAAGTTGATCGTCCTTTTTTAGATTCCTGATTTCTTTTTCAATCTCAAAAACTTTTTATAAAAATTCTTTAAATTATCTCTTTTTCATAAACTCTATCTAAGTTTCTTCTTATTTACTTCAAAACTGTCACTATCATCACTAGTAAAAAATATCATTCACTTTGGTAATAATTAGTTTCTCACCATTATCACTAGAAGTCTCAACATCCCCTTCATCTTCATTATCATTACTTCTTCCATGAGTTTCTCTTTTTATATTTTAATAACTTCATACCCTTCCCATTAAAAATAGTATTTTATTTTTCAACCTTCTTTTCAAAAGATCTTATAGGTCTCTCATATTCTCCATAATTATCTTCGTCTTCCTTTAATGTTGGTCAGTTTTCTAAAAAGTATACAATGTCTCCACACTTGAAGAATTTTAAAGGAATCTTCCTCATGTACTTTCTTGTTTCCCTACTCATTTTTCTAGATAAAAGTGACATAATCACAAAAAACTTCACATTTACCTCTTATTCTAAGTCATAATACTCAGATCCATCTTCTTTTCCTTTCTTCTCACCTTTATCCTTCTTAGAAGCTTTAAAAGAAATATCTTTCTTAATATTTTATTTATTCTTGATACCATTATCCTTCCTAATCTCATAAGGTATGATAATACTATGTAATTCATAAATATGTATAAAACTTGGATCTTTATATTCAAAATTTGAAACCATTACATCAAATTTTTCTGGTAGAATTTGTAATATCTTCTCAACCATAGTTGAATCATCCAATTTTTCACCAAATCTTCTGATATTGCTTACAATATCATTTAGTCTTATAAATAATTCATCAATAAATTCATCATTCCTAATATTTATATATTCAAATTTAAATCTATAGATATATAACATTGATTTTTTTACTCTGGTGTTCCATTTATAAATATTTTCTAGCTTATCCCAAATACCTTTATTAGTGGTTATTCCTTTCACCATCAAAAATTAACTTTCTAACAGAGAAGATAATATAGAATTTCTAACTCATAAATCATTTTCAAGGTTACTATTATCTCACTACTACAAATTGGGGATTTAACAACACTAGTTATTGGGTTTTATAAGTTCTTCAAAAGATCTGATATTGTGAGCGATGTTAAAAGGGGGGTTTTTAACAATGCTAAAAAAAGTTTTGTTAAAGGAACCCTTTAACAGTGATAAAAAAAGTGCTATTAAAGGCACCATTTATCAGTGATTTTTTTATCACTATTAAAGGGTGCCTTTAATAGTGATTTTTTAGCTCTATTAAAGGGTTCCTTTAACAATTCTTTTTTTAGTGTTGTTAAAGGTTGGCTTTTAACAGCACTAAAAAATCGTTGTTAAAAATATGAAAAAAATTAATTTTTCACGCACCCTCGACACCCTATTTATTAGTGCTTTCCACTACCCCATCCTCCATCACACACCCCACCCCCTTCCTCAGTGCTATAAGGCTACCACAAATACCTTTTCATGCCTGGATTTGATCCTTAGACCTCCCTTATGCGACTGAATGTTGTTTACCACTATGTCATGTGTATTTTATTGTATATTTAAGGAATTTTTTATTTATTTGTATATATTGTTGAATTTTTTATATATCTATATTCAATTATATTTATTTAAATATATTATATATTAATATTCAATTATTTATATTAGAATATATATGTGTGTGTGTGTTTATTAATACACACACATATGTATATATAAAAATTATATATATATATATTATTGCATTTTTTATAAGGTAAATAAAATGGATAATATTTTTCTTTAAATAAAATTAATGATGAATATTTATTTTTTATATTTAAAAATATATTTTTACATAAATATGTTGATATATATATTTATACAAGTGATTCATTATAAGTATATATAATAAAATATGCATATATTTAATTATAAAAAAAATTATGAAAAATGATAAAATTTTAAAACCATAATATCAATATGAATGTAATACCTGGAAATAAGTTTATTCTCCATTGAAAAATGACAATAAGACCCCCTTAAACGAGGATAAAAATCCATAAAATGTTAAAAAAATTGGGGTACCCAGACTAAAAACTCAATTTTGGAGGAATAATAGGCCTCTTTTGACCTCAAAAAACTAGTGACCATGGTCCCCCAAGTCAACACAGTATAAATATAATCACATGATTTAATTTTATATTTGGTAAATCCCAAACGGACACCCGGATCAAAAGTTATGGCCATTTGAAGTTTGACTTTTGTTTTCAACTTATTTTAGATATTTTATTAATTTTTTGATTTTTATTATCTTCAAACTATTATTAAATGAATATTAATTTATAATAATTATCAAATTATTAATTAGAAATAATTTTTTAATTATTTTATAATCCTTTTTCACTAAATATATTATATATTAAGTAAAAATGCTTATTTAGCCTTATCTAAAACATTTTTAAAAATATATATATTATATTTATCTAAATATAAATATATTAATATATTATTTTTAATTAAATGTAGATTTTTTTTTGAAATATACCCTTTATCCATTCTTTTTTACAAGCACAGATAAAGGCCCCCCTTTATCAGCGCTTTTGTAGAAGCACCGATAAAGACCCCCTTTATAAGCACTTTTTACTAGCACTGATAAAGGGGGCATTATTAGTGATTTTTTAAAAGTGCTAAAAAAGTGAACCCTTTAATAGTGCTTTTTTTAGCACTCTTAAAGAAAACCTTTAACATGCTAAAAAAATCGTTGTTAAAGACCCCCTTTAATAGTGCTTTTTCTTGTGCTGAAAAAGGGGGTCTTTAACAGCCCTTTTAGCTAGCGCTATTAAAGACCTAGCACTGAATAAAACCATTTTTTGTAGTAGTTTTTTTGTTGTTATAGTAACACCTTCAACACAAGGAGTAAATCATTAGTAGAATCTTCCAGGACATCATCAATAATAGCCAATAGATATGGAAATATCTTTTTATTCCAAACATGTTAATTATTCCCATCAGATGTGGGAATCCTCGTATTGTTTACTGAGTTCAAACTATACATTATTGATAATAAAAATTAGTAACAGAAAAAACTTTTTCATAAAACTTTAAATAGTATTGAGTCAATGAAGGAACCTGGATTTTATACTAATTGAAAATATAACCATGAGATTGATGAAATCACTTAGATGGGGTGAATCAATGATTAACAATTTATTTTAAATTTCCCCTTTTAAAACAACCTTTGTTACCAATTATATTAAAATGACTTCACTATTTTTAGAACCAATATTTTTTCATTTCACACTTTATTGTCGAAGATTCAAGGACCATGGAATAATACTTGGAAATGGCATAGATAAAGGCTTGGGATTTGAGGATATCACTTTGGGACTCTTATGTTCTATTAAGAATTTTATTCTTAGTAGTTTAGGGTTTTATTACCACCCTTATCCAAAAAATATAGCTAGCCACCAGCCAGCCAGGACAATTCAACCACAAGCCCATGTGGGACCATAGGTTGACCATACCCAGTGGGAGCCAGCCTGGGCCAGCCAACAGACCAGCGGAAGAGCATAGATCTTGCAGGAAGAATTCAGGCTTGTGTATAGGTCTCATTGTGTGAAATCCTGTATGCATGCGGCATTGCCCGAGCCATAAGTTCAGTGGGTCGAAGCCCATGGTGGAAGTGATGCAGAAGGTACGGGTGTCGACCCCATTGCTGGCTCGAACCAACGGATGTCATAGAATGGGTTGTATACCAAAGGGGAAGCTGTGTGATTTTGATTTGGGATGGAATTTTTTCATAGAGATCTAATCTGAGTTGTCTGATCGTGCCTCCCAGTGATCTGTGTCATCTGATCATGCCTCCTGCTGATCCCAGTCATCTGCTTCAAACTAGTTCCTTGCAAGTTTGTTTCAAACTCAAAGCTTCCCACACCTCGTGAATTCGAATCAAGTGATCATGTGCATCATGAGACTCCATCTTCAACCTCTCACACCAATGCTATTGGTTCAACATGGAGACTCGAAGATAGTCGCATGATCACTCAATGCTCTTCATCATCACCATTGTTGGTCCTTTTCTGATAGTCGCAAGATCAATAAAAACAACATAGGCCATCATGACATCCTAACCATGAATTCCAGTGGCATATGCGAGACTCCCCTTCTAGCACTTGGAATTCGTCGCATGATCATCCTCTGATCATGCGACCGAACTAAAGACAGGCACCAAGGGTATCCCAAGCACTTTAGTGACCACAAACCCCTTCCAACTTTGACATATTTTCATCCTATTTAAATTGGATTTATCTAGTTCACACAGATTCATATAAGAGAGACAAGGATATCATGTGAACATCCTTTGATCATGAGACCAAGGTGAGGATGGAGGCTGAAGGCGCCGTGATAAGTTCAGTGAATGCAAACCCCTTCCGTCTTCAATGCACTTTTCATCTGAATTAACTCGGATTTTCCAGGATCACATGGCACTATAGAGAGAAATAGAGGCATCACATTATTGGATGAAATGATCATGCGATGAAATCTACATCGCTTCATCCAGTGCAGGCAGCTCTCATCCCATGAAAATCCACATAAGAGTTAGCCCCTCCAACCTATATAAACCAAGATCTTGATGAGAAAAAGTAACATGGATGGAGAGGGGATGAGCTCCAAAAAAATAAATAGCAGAGGGTCACTGGAGGGACACCAGAGAAATAAAGTCACTGGCCACCACTACCAGAGATCACCTCCAGGTAATTAATGTGGTCCATCCCACGAGAGTCCACCATGGGATGTTATCGAAAGATCCCATCACGTGATCTTCATAATATCACATGAGTGCATACAAGATCCCTATTAATACTTGCAAAATCTCTAGTAAAGCCTCCCCTCAAATCACACGATCGCATGAGCAATGGAACCTCATGCGATGTGATAACACAAGGACCTGGAATATGTGAAGCACCCATACCGGTGACCACAAGTATGAGCTAGCGTGCATGAAAACCCACGGGTCTCATGAATACCACAATAATCCTTGTCTTGCAATAATCACATATAGTTCCTTGATTATCTGGTGTCACAGGTCCTTCTCCATGAGACCTATATATCAGTAGACATGTGTGGACCCTTAATTTTGTGACGCCTAAACATGTGAAAGCAGTGGCTTTAGTAAGGAATGGCTTGCGAGTCTTTAGTAATGTGGAGGAAGTGTCTAGGATGTGAACTCCATGCATGAAGGTGTGTTGACAGTCCTCGACCGAGAGACTCCCACATGATCCCTTAGATATCACATGATCACATGATGGTTATGTGACCATGCAGTGCATGGGTGAATATTGGAAAATCTCTTCATTACCATAAAAAGTTAAGAGGATACACCTTGGGACTCACGATGAATCCATTCTCGGTCTTGTGGTGCAATCTTCAAAGTGTGCATCCCATATTCCATACACCCCATGCAATGCAGGCCTTTACCCATACACATGGAGGATTTTATATTCATCCTTCATGCATAATCACAATAGCCTTCATGATACCCCTTTAGGATCATGTGATTAGCATGAATAGTGAAGCTTCATACAGCTCCCTCGTATAAATATCCCCTAGCCTGTGTATGTCCTCCATAGGTGAAGAGTTCATGAGAATTCCCTCGTATAGACATTCATACCTCTATATGGACTAATAATCGCCCATGAAACTTAATGAATGATCCCTTTGTACATGAAACTGTGTCATTTGGATGAGCGCAAGATCCTAGACATATTTACGAGACCCCATCGTGTGAATGGTTTAAGGACATGTGATCATAAGACCCTTCGATGGTCTAATGATATCCTTAGGAAGAATCAGATATATCACTTTGATCATGAGACAATCCTTGTAAAACTCAAGGTTGATCTTGTAATAGTTGGTCAACATGTCACCAATTTCCTGCGATGATCCAGGGACAAGACAAGCTGGTTAGGAGACAACCCCTTTTAACATGTCTGCAAAAATTCATGTCAATCATTCCAAGCATCTCAGAGCTCCCCACCCTGATCATGCGAATACATCCTAGAAAAAACACTTTGATCATGAGAAGGATTCATTTTCATGTTGAAATGACTAGAAGATTGTCCATAGACATGTCCATATTGACATGCGACAGTCTGAAGACAAGTCGGGTTGATCATGCGACAGCGCATGATCATTACTTCTTTGATCACATACAAGACCCTAGACATGTTCACTTTGATCAGGAAAATGCATCTAAGATAATATAGTTGATCATGTGTGATACCCCTGATATACCTTCTTCAGTCACACGAAGCATATTGTACATGATGCTTCACCAATTCGAAGGAATCCAAGGCATGCCAATAGATTAGGCATAAACCCTTGGATGTATCTTCCACATCGGATTCATACCCCAACATACTGGGAAGACAATCAATACTTTCTCAGTAGATGGCCAAGACATGTCAGAAAAACCCCTTATGACATACCCACTTTGTCTGATAGACCTACTTGGACTAATTCCATATGGACCCCCATCTAATAACCTTAAGACTCATACTTCTTTAAAAAGGTAAGTATCCTTAATGAGCTAGGGCCATGCACTCATCCGAACATGCCAATAATATTCTCTCAGATAGACCTCTGGTGGTCATCACCGCCTCTCTTTAATCCAATATAGGATAAATAATGAGTATGTTGAAGGGCAGCCTTAGAGTGTAAGCCTCGACCCATCAGGAGGCCTTAGAGTGTAATCCTCAACCAATTGGGTAGCCTCAGTGCATAATTCTTGATTACCGACATAATATAATATGTACCCAACTATAGGGAATCAATTTTTTTATAAGCCCATAGCACTCATAAAATCTCAGGGATAGGTGTAATGTATCCAAGAATGATACTCCACCTTATCCTATCAATGGGTTAAGGGAAAATTGAACTATAAGAACTCTAATTCCCACCATACCCGGGATATGTAGGAGCCCTTTCTAAGGCCCGAGCTCCAATGGGCATCCACTTCAGTGTAAGTCCCATCCTTTTCCAATTATTCCTAGATTTCATGATTAATTTATCCCATAGGCCTTCCATACTTCCCCATCCATTAGAATATGATAAGAGGACTCATGAACGGGCACCATTTTAAGTATATGTGTCGACCGTGCCCCTAAACACCTCAAATCCATTAGTGGGTTTAGGATGAACAGAACTACAAAGACTCTGATTCCTACCATATCTAGGATACGTAGGAAACCTTCCCAAGGACCAAGATCCATACCATATCCTCCCTGAGATGGGTGATCATTCTTATTAAAGGTAATCTTTAATGTTTAAACCTCGTACGGATGTGTTCACATGCAATGTTCCCAACCTACCTACCACTATCTCTTGTTTCTCACATTGAGCATGGATCACATGGTATTAGAGACCAGTGATGATTGTACCAATATAATGATGAGAATTCCCCAAATATGGGATCTTCACCTTTAGGATTTAAGTTTTATTACACCCCATATCTACTCATAGGTCCATCTTCTCAATGGAGTAATCCATGGTAGTCTCATATCCCGCCTAGGTCCTCTATTATCGTATCTATCATAACACAGATGCACATCTTAAGAAATATTTGGACTTTGATTCTTTTATTAAATATGATATGTAGGATGCCTCATTGAGTTCTAAGCTTGATATTCACATCCTCATTGTATGACATTAAACTGCATAGATGGGTTCAGTCATACAACCTTAAAATATGTCGAAGGAACTATGTGGGTTTTGATTCATGTTCTCAAAAGATACATAGGATGCCTTGTATGGGTTTAATCTCGTCCCTGGGACACCATCCATATCTATGGACATCAATAAAATCCAGAGTGCTCGAACATGAGCATGGACCAAAGCATCATAATTAAATAAGAGAGCAATAGAGAACCCGTGATATACACACGATTTTCCATATTGATGCATGTTTGTAATCAATCCATTGACATAGGGGTAACTAGTCCTATATCAAGGTTTAGGAAGGATTTCACGAACATATCTTAAATCTATAAGAGAGTATCGGAGTAGGAAATAATTCCCCCAAAAATGGTGTGATGAGCCTAACCTCCCATCCTCTCGACCAACGCAAGTACCCAAGATTCATTGGTCCTGAAAACCTAGATGACTGTCAGCCTTTGGAAAGTGGTTCATTACCTAGCTATGGATAAGGGAACCATTGGGAGTTTCTAGGTAAGATAAATTAGATGGAAAACCCAATGCGACCAATTGAGAGAGTACTTAAAACCCCCTCAACCAAACCATCTATTGAAACTCATTCCACGCCTTAAAACCCAATGAAACAAAATGGTGAACCCAATGTGAAATCCTTTAACTGTGTCATCCCATTCACGAGTTGAAAAGGATAGATTACCAAGTTCTCGTTAGAAAAATTTATGATGTGATCATTTTACAAAAAAATGATGAGCCCAACATGTTTCTTTTAACTGCACTAAAAGGGGCTTCCTCTTTACCTTTTAACTATGAAAGTTATTGATAAAACATGTACTCTTATATATTATGTTGCACTAATAAGGTTTCTTATTTATCTTAATAGTAATTCTCAAGATTATTTGCAATCAAAATGGAATCATCAAATGTGCCAATGAATCCCGAGATCTCTGGACAAGCTTCTTTGATCCTGAGGCCCCAACATATATTTTCACCAACACACTACTTTTTTCATCAATTGGTGTATGTATTGGGATAAAAATACCACATCAACAGCTCCATTAGGAATCTAGAATCGGATCATGAAATAATTTGGAGGATGAGTTCTTGTAGGCCATCTTTCCCATGATAATTCGTAGGAGAGGAAGTGACTCTCATCACCACATTCAACCGCTTTGGGAACCTATCATTGGAATGCAGCAACATACACCTTCCCTATGTCAAGTAGTTGGATGAGGATAGTCAACATGATAAATTAATAACCTAGGATCTACCTAGGAGGGCTCCCATCCATTATGATCATCATCACTGATATGCATACATGATTCCATAAGGAGCTGTAGAGGAGGTTTTTCATACACCTACTATCCAGGATGAAGCGCCCAGCAAGAGAGCCAAACCTAGGGCATCTAAACAATGCACCTCCAAAGTAGGCTCATATCCTTGCTACTTCCATTCTGTCTAAGGCCTACCAATGTATCCTAATAGTGTCCTAGAATAAATCCTAGATCACTGTTATACTGGAGCCTTTAACTTCATCAAAGCTAGCCTTATTGACTATGGGATCCTAGGGAACACTCCAGCCTATAGGGCTGGGGGATTTTTTACCATATTCTATCATGGTATTTTCTTTATCGTGGGAACCAACCCCACAAATGGTATCATGGGCACTGACTCCCCAAATGGTATCATGGTAACCGACCCCTCGAATGGTACCATGGGAACCAATCCCCCAAATGGTATCATGGGCACCGACCCCATAAACGGTATCATGGGAATTGGCCCCTAGAATGGTATCTTGGGCACCAACCCCCCAAATGGTACATCGGGAACCGACCCATCAAACGAGATACTCCATCAAGGAGGAGCGCTATCCTTCTTGTGTCTCAGTCAATATGATATTAGCTAGGTCTATAGACTCCTCAATAGATCCAGATAATCATACTCCTGAAGAGTATAATCATACACTCCTGCAGTCATCTGAGTCGTAGAAGTTTTTCCAACCTTTTTTCCCTAGAATAGGAGCGGGAAGGCTCAGCAGTATCCACCAGGCATCTATGGGAGGTGTTTCCAACCATGTTGGTATTTTAGAGGGTAATAAAAATGGATCACATGAACAGTGAAAGTAGTGGATTCAGTCTCTAGGGTCCACGTTAGAACTCCCATCACCATCCACTCGCCCTGACATCGATAGAGAATAGGGAATTTTCATGGATCCTTCTAGCCAACCCCTTGAAGATGAAAGGGTAATTTTTGTAGAAGAAAATATCACTCAAATCCAACAAGAGAATAGGAATATTCAAGTGATAATTGTGGGAATACACTTGAGGTATTTATCTCAGGATGATGAGCTAGTGTTGATTTATGAAATCCCTCCTTGTAATGAAGTTCCCCAGCCCATAGGGCTGAGGGAATTTTCATATTTGTCATCCCCTCATCAGAAGAAATCTAGACATTGTTCCACCTCACCCCATCCCACAGGGCTGGGGGAATTTTCATATTTTCCACCTCCAGATCAGAGATATTCTGGAAACCATTCAACCTTGAGTATCACCACAAAACCTTCAAGAGAGTCAGTACCTTTTAATCAAAGGGAAGAGTATGAATCATACAAGACCCCAAATTCTTCAGCACCTACCCTCAGATCAATAAATATCAAGACTCTTTACCCAAAACTTTAGACTCATCCATACACCCGCACCAATAATGGCATAGATAACATATGGGAGAAGCAATCTAGTCACCCATCTCTTGAAAATAGGCTGCAGAAATTATATTCCTTCTAAGAAAAACATGTTCTAGGGTATTTTGATTATTCCATGTAGAATGGTTTTATAGAGCTCCTGATGGAGAGAAAGTCTAATGAGGCATCATTTGTAGGCCATGACAATCATTTCCCCTACCATAGAAATCTTGGACACACAATAGAAGGTTGATTTTCTTTTAAAGACTGGATTTAAGTGCAGATGGACATGGGGATATTAGAACCACCAACACCTAAATCCCCATCCTAGTCATATAATCACTCTGAACAGGATGCACCAGTTGTGCAGTGGAGCATGAGATACCTACCTCCCAAAAATAAGTGACCATCTTTAAAATCAATATTGAACAAAGCCTATTCTTTCTAAAAAATCATGTCTCTAAATATATTTACTATGCCATGGGAAATGGTTTTATGGGACTTCCAACAATGAGGAATCTGCATGAGGTAGGGTTGATAGGCCATGACAACTATTTCCCCTACCATTGATGTCTCAGGCACACAATTGAAATCTTCTTTGTCTTCAAATATCGATTGGATGAGTAGGTATCAGCATGCTTGATAGAGTTGAAAGATCTAGAAACTCATGAAATATGCATAAGAGTTGTCCAAGCTCCTTCAGATGAGATACTCTCCTGATAGGTTATTCACTAATGTCATTACCTCAAGACATTAAACTGCATGACCGATGTCCTTACTACAAGACATTAAACTACATGGTTAATGTTCTTTCCGCAAGACATTAAACTGCATGACTGATGTCCTTACCACAAGATAATAAACCACATGGCTAATGTCCTTACCGTAAGACATTAAACTGCATGGATAATTTCCTTGTTGTAAGACATTAAACTACATGGATAATGTCTATATAGCTGTCATCCTGGCCGTAAGATGTTAAATTGTATGGTTGTTGTCTTGACCACATTACATTAAACTATATGGTGGCCGTCTTTGTTGTAAGACATTAAACTTGATGGTTTCCTAAGAACTATGTAGGGATTAATTCTCATCATCATAGGATACGTAGGGAATCTTGAACTTATATTATTGGTCCCATCCATAGGATTATTTTCCTTTCAAGTCATTTGATCCAAAGTCCTTACTACATGACATAAAACCGCATGGATCTATAAATTTCCCCTTCATGATGGGTGACCCAATTTCCTTACCGCATGACATAAAACTACATAAATCCATAATGTCCATTTTTATTCACATCAAGTCACCTGCGTCCTTTCTTTATGACTTTAAACTGCACAGTTCTTCTAAAACTATGTATGGCTTGATTCTCATTTCCAATGAGATGCGTAGGGATGCCTCGATCCTGTATCTCGGTTCATCCACTACATGATACAAAATTTCCTTATGGTACCCCTTTATGTCTCGCCATTGTAGGGAAACCCATGTCATTCCTTGTTTCTCACACCAATCATAGTTAACGTGTTCTTAGGAATTATGGTAAGGACTTACCCTCATAAGAAAGGCATAAAGGTACACAATAGGTCTATTATAGTCCTGAATTAAAGACCATAAAAATCATACCATGAGTCCTTTCTGTTTGACATTAAACTGCACAGTTGATGTCCTTGTCGTATGACGTTAAACTGCATGGTTCTACAAGAACTACATGTGGTTTGATTCTCATTCTCATGAGATACGTAGTGATGACCAGACTTCCACTCTTGGGCCTAACCACAATGTTCCCATCAATTCATGTCGGTTCACCTCCTTCCTCACCGCATGATGTTAAACTACATAGAATTTACAGAACTACATATGTCTTGATTCTAATTTCTAGTTAGATACCTAGATACAACTTGATCCTATATCTTGGTCCAGCCACTACATGATATAAAATACCCTTATCATACCCCCTTCTATCTCTCCATTGTAGGGAAACTCATGTCATTCCTTGTTTCTCACACTGAGCATAGCTCACATGAGATTAGGAAATGCGGTAGGGACTTACCCTCACAAACAAGGTACAATGGTTCATAACAGGTCCATTACAGTCCTAAATAAAATACCATAAAAGGCATACCATGAGTCCTCACCACATGATGTTAAATTCCACAGTCGATATCTTGTCGCATGATGTTAAACTACATGGTCATTCAATAACTACATGTGGTTTGATTCTCATTTTCATGATATATGTAGTGATTCCCAGCACTCCATATTTGGGCCCAACCACAACATTTCCACATTATTCTCTTTAGTTCACTTTTGTTCTCACTGAATGATGTTAAACTGTATGGAACATCAATAACTATGTGTGGCTTGATTCTCATCCTCATGAGATACGTAGTGATGTCTGGATCTCTAATCTTGGGCCCAGCTGCAACAGTCAACAGAAATAATGCCCACCTCTACATATGGGTTAGATATACATAGAGTATTTCCTATTCAAGAACTATTTGTGGCTTTATTATCATCCTCATGATACGTGTAGTGATTCCCAAGTATCCATCATTGAGTCCAGCCACAACATTTCCACTCTTTCACATCAGTTCATACGTACTTACTGCATGACATTAAACTGCATTGAAGTACGTCCTTACTACATGACATTAAACTACATGAAATTATGTCTTTATTGCATGAAATTAAACTTCATGGAAGTACGTCCTTACCACATGATGTTAAACTACATGTAAGTACATCCTTACTACATGACATTAAACTGCATGGAAGTATGTCCTTACCTCATGATGCTAAACTGCACAGATTCAAGCACGTCCCCACTACATGATGATAAATTGTGCAGACCATCTCCCATTTTTCATTACTTATTAAAGGACTATAAGAGACTTACCTTGGTCAACCACAGTATGAGGTGCTTCCACCATCTTTTAAAATCACCTCAATACATGTGTGACACTTCACGTCTTGTATGCCTCAGGTTTCTGCAAGCCTTTTATTTCCCTTGAAAAGGGAAAAGGATATATCTCGGTTGACCATGACATTAATGTAAAAGGTATTTAGAACTACCAACCAATTACATATTGGTCCAATATAAAGGGCCTCCTAATTATCATGATTCTGAAATCACTGAGGCATAACCGAACATCTTAGGGTGTTACAAGACATACCCAGTACGATTGTCCCATATCATTTCTCATGACCTGAGGAACTCGAGTTGTGATTTACAACATTTCCACCTCCCGCTCAAAAGGATGTTGGAGTACTCTTGACCCTGGATATCCTAATTAGGCTCTTGTATAACATCTCCTATATTATGTCCATGTGAGTCGTGACCTTAAACTTATCACGCTTTATTCAAAGTTGTATGACCTTAAACTCTAGCCTATAATGGACCAAATCACAAGACCCTAAAATTCTAGTGAAAGAGACACAAAACTTTTCAGGTTGAAAACCCATAAAGGGAGGCCTAAGAAAAAGTCAATTATTCGCTCACTAAACTATTCATCTTTAGAGTTTAGGAAAAAATTAGGGCACAAATAAAAGTCATAAATCTCATAGGGTCTTCTCTATAGCCCTATTAAAATCCAAGTTATACTCACTAGACCCCCTGGTCCATGAAAAAGTTAGAGAAATGATTTTTCATATTTCCTCACTATGAGAATATGTTTTCTAGGTGGTGGTGAAAATTTTAGGATGATCGAACCCTTCTTAGATCTTAAATTTTCCATAAATCACACTTCATGATTTAAACTATCTTGGGTTATCACAAAACTTTCATTGCCACTAAAGAAGAAAATAGATCTCTCGATTTTCCATGCTACTGATGAATAAGGGATTTATACCCACCAATAGGTGACATCTTGGTCTAACATAAATGGATTTATAATTATTGTGAGCCTAGAATCATTACTGCGGAACTGAGAACCCAATAGTGTTTTAAGATATCCCTAGTGTGACTTCCCCATACCTCCATCATGGCCTGAGCACTTTTGACTATGATTTACATTATCCGTACCAGACTATTCAAGTGGATCTGACATCCTTGGTATTGTGTCACCATGTTTTGTAACTTTTATCAAGGATGGAATGTGACACTTCATTATTGAACCTTTTATGGCCCACACTTCATGATTTGAAACCCTAGGGTGTAGGGATAGGGATTCATATCCTAAGGTTTGGATTTCCCTAGGGTGTTAGAGCCCTTCCTAGATAACTTTCCTTTCATATCCAACTTCATCATCTAGATGTTTGAGTCTTCAAAAATATTTTATGACCCTTGGAAATAAGTAGACATTATCTTTTCTTGTCCATTTTATCGATGCATAAGGGATTGAACCCACCAACTAAAGGCATATTCTAATTGTAAGAGAGGATATTCTAATACTTGTGATCCCCAGCAACACCGATGAAGAATTGAACATCTCAAAATGTTACAGTACATACCTGGTATGCCTACCCCATACCTTATTCATAGACTCAAACATTTGGGTTATGATTTATATCACCCACACTCCAACTATCCAAGTAGGTCCAGTATCCCTAGTATTTCTCCCTCATCCATATTTCCTTCTATAAACCTTCCATATCCCTTAGAAATTAGTAGATATTAGCTTTATTTGGCCATGTTATCGACACATAAGGGGTTTAACCCACCGACTAAAGGAATATACTCCCTGAAAGAAAGGAACTTCAATCCTCATGAACCCTAATAGTACCATGATGTAACCCAGCACCTCATAGTGTTTTGATTCATCCCTAGTCTTCCATCCCCATATTCCATAAAATTTATGGCAATAATACTTTAAACTACATGGAATCCCAAAGGTCCAAGCTAGAAGACCTTAAACTACAGTACACCAAAATGTCCGAGCTAGAAGACCCTAAATTGTAATGATAAAAAGTTATGATCTAGAAGACCCTAAACTATAGTACATCAAAGGTCCAATCCAGAATACCCTAAACCATAGTACATCAAAGGTTTAAGATATAAGACCCTAAACTATAGCACAATGATGGTCTATCTTACAGAACCTAAAAATATCAGTAGATATAATACTTGCCAAGATGAAAACCCAATAAGGTAATTCTGGGAAAACATTGAGTACTTTCTCTCCAAACATACACTTCGTATGATCCAATCAATATTGATCATTTTTTAAATAGAATAGGTACAGAAACTTATCAAGACTAAAACATGTAAGAAGGAGACCTGATCAAAAACCAAGTTCATGTCTGCTAAGTCTTCCTCTATATGAATCTTAGGAAAAAGTTAAGTCAAAACAAATAAAAAGATACAAAGATTGTGGGGACCATCATATGTCCTTAGAAAAAATCAATCTATGCTCGCTAAGTCCCATAACTTAGGCAAAAGTTGGAGAATTTTACCTTCGAGAGGGATATCATGTCCAAGATACCCATGTGAATCATAAAATATCCAAGACTAATAGAGCAGGTGCATTAATGAAGGATTTCATGTTAGTGGGAATTCATGAAAATTTCTCAAATAGAAACCTATTGAAAGTCAGGTACTCAAATCTAGGAAATCTGATCCATTTGGTATTACACACAAAGGATGGGAATCATGGATGATCTGATCAACATCTCCATTGATACATGGGTCTTTGTTTGGGATTTTATCACAAAATAGTGATATTTCCCCTCCTATGTATGAGATATATCTACGTAAGGGAATTCATCATAGAGTTATTTATCCATAAACTTGTGTTTCCTATGCATGAATTTGATCTACATAGTGGTATATTTCATAACTACGTGTTGCTTGATTCTCATCCTCATGGGATACATAGAGACATACAAGTATCTTAATTTGGATCCAGCCACAAGTTCCTTTCCACCCACTCCCTATCCCATTCTAGAATGCATGTACATTCCAATTTCAGGGTATTTTTTCCCTGATCCAAAGATACTCCCTATATTGGATTCAACTAAACATCCATGGCTAGAAGTATCATATTCATAACACTTGAGAGTTCCTCAGACTTACTCAGGACAGATCCTCTCAGGAAGTTCAGTACCATGGATCATCGTACATTCAGATATGCAGAAAAGTGGTCTAAGTTTACCTTAGAATCAGATTCATTTTATTTTAATGAATCACATTCTAAGGGGGGAATTTTTTTATCACCAATATCTTTACATTTCACACTTTACCGCAAAAAAGATTAAAGGAATGCAAAATAATACTTGGAAATGGAATAAATAAAGGCTTGGGATTTGAGGAGATCGCTTTGGGACTCTTATGTTATACTAAGAATTTTATTCTTAGTAGTTAAGGGTTTTATTACCACCCTTAGACAAAAAATATGACTATCCACTAATCGGCCATGCCAATTCAACCACAGTCAACAGTCTGTGGTAGAAGAGATGTAGATGGTACGGGTGTCAACCCCATTGACAGCTCAAACCAAAAAATGTCATGGAATGGGTTATATATCTAAGGAGAAGAGTAGTGGGATTTCAATGTGGGATGGAATTTTTTTATGGAGATCAAATATGATCCATCTGATCATGCCTCCTAGTGATCTATGCCATTCGATCGCACCTCCCAAATTTGAATCAAGCGATCTCGTGCACCATAAGACTCCATCTTCAACCTCCTGCACCGACACAATTAGTTTGACATGGAGAATCAAATAAAGTCACATGATAAATCGACACTCTTCATCACCACCATTTCCAGTCCTTTGCTGATAGCTGCAAGACCGAGACAACCAACAAAGTCCACTATGAGTTCCAAACTACGAACACTAGTGTAATTCTCAAGACTCCCCTACCAGTTCTTGGAATTCATCGCATGATCATCCTCAAATCATGCGACCAAACTAAAGACAAGCACCAAGGGTGTATCAAGCACTTAAACAACCATGAACCCCCTCCACGTTCGATATATTTTCATCTAATTTAAATTGTATTTATCTGGTTCACATAGATTCACATAAGAGATTCGAGTTCATCGCATGATCATCCTTTGATCATGTGACTGAGGCAAGGAAAAATGTTGAAGGCATCATGAGAGGTTCAGCAAGTGCGAACCCATTCCTCCTCCGATGCATTTTCTATCTGAATTAACTCATATTTTCTAGGATCACGCGATTCCATAGAGAGAAATAGAGGCATTTCATGATTGAATTAAATGATCATGCGATGTAATCTTCATCGCTTCAACTAGTGCACGTGGCTCTCATCCCGTGAAGAGTAGTAGAAGACTCCCCCCCCCCTCCCTCACCTATATAAACCAAGATCTTTTCAATAAAAACACATGCAGAGGGATAGGGGAAGAAGATCTGAAAAATAAGGAACAACATAGGGACACCGGAGAAACAAAGTCACTGACCACCATTACTGGATATCACCTCTAAGTAATTAAAGAGGTCCCACCCACCAGATTTTGTCGCAAAATGTTATCGAAAGAGCCCATTGTGTGATATTTATAAGATCACATGATTTCATGAAATACCCCTATGAATTCTCATAAAATCTCTAGAAAAACCTCCCCTCATGTCATGTGATTGTATGAGCTATGGAACCTCTTGTGATGTGATAACACAAGTCCCTAGAATACATGAAGCACCCATATAGATTCTCGTGAGTATGATCCAGTGTGCCTAACAACCCTCATATATCACTAATATTTCAATAATCCTAGTATTTTGATGATCACATGCAGGTCCTTAATTATCTAGTGTCGTAGGTCCTTCTCCATGCAACCCAAATATTTGTAGACATGTGTGGACCCTCGGTTTCATGATATTCGAACATGTGGAAGCATTGGATTTAAGAATGGATCATGGGTCTTTGGTCATGCAGAGAAAGTAATGAGAACATGAACTCTATACCTGAAGGTGCACCGATAGTCCTTAGTCAAGAGCCTCCCACGTTATCCCTTAGAGATCATGTTATCTCATGATGGTTATGTGATCATGCGTGCATGGGTGAAGATTGGATGGGTGCCTCCTTACCATAAGAAGTTAAGAGACTACACCCTGGGACTCGCGATGAACCCCTAATCAGTCTCATGATGTAGGCTTCAGAGTGTGCATCCCATATTCCATGAAACCCATGAAGTGAATGCCTTTACCCATGCACATGGAGGCTTTGATATTCATCCCCCAACATAATCACAATAGTCACTACTACAAAAACGGGCAAGGGAAGCGCCACCTTTTATCAGTGCTAAGAAAAAATCATTTATAAAGTTAATTCTTTATAAGAGCTAATAAATGGTTCCTTTATCAGCGCTTTTATAGCGCTGATAAAGGGATTCTTTATCAGTTCTAGAAAAGCGCTGATAAAATGATCATTTATCAGTGCTAAAATTTTAGCGCTGATAAAACCATAGTCCCATTTTATAAAATAAGGATCATAGTGCCCTCTGTTTATCACGCCCTAAATCTCTCATGGGACTGTACCCCTATGACAACTCCCCTACCCCAACCCCCCCCCCCCCCCCGATCTTCTCTTTGTCGGACCTCCACTGCCGCTAGCCCTACTCTGCCGCTAGCACTACTCTGCCACTCTTCTCTTTACCAGACCTCCACTACTGCTAGCCCTACTCTACCACTAGCCCTACTCCACCAAAAAACCTACTCCTTATCCTCCCCCTCAAACCCCTTCTGTAGATCCTCCTCCCCATGAACCCTACTTCTCCTCCTCCTCGCTAAACCCTACTCCCCACGAACCCTACATCAAGTTTTGGGATTCTCTTCGACGAGGTTTGATTCTCAACTTCCCATCTTTGATATTTGGTGATTTCTATGATCATCCTCATCTGTTTCCTTTTTTTCTTATTCTAATATTCACAATGGTGGTTTAGTTTGTTTTGGTTTGGGTTGTGTTGTGTGTTTGGACTGCGTTTTTAGGTCACATTCTTTCAAAAATGCATAAAGTGATTAAATTTTTACCAAGTGAATTTTTTATTACTTATAGGGTTTTGTTAAGTTATTTTTAATATTAATATTATTCTAAATAATCTATTATAAATGTGAGTATTGAGAATGAGAAAATAGGTTGTTAGATTTTTCGATGGATTTAAGAATGGTGGCATGGGGTGATGAGGTGGTTGTGTTATTGGAGGGTCTGGTGGTAGTGATTTCATAAGAATATAATATTTTTTAATTGATTGTGAATTGGTTTTTTAGTTTATAAGTGTTGGGTTATATATGATTATTTTAGTGTGGAAGATTATCCCTTGGTGTTGGTAAGTTATTTGATTTTTTGGATTAAATTTATTAATTTTGATGCTTATACATGTTGAAACATTATCATGGTAAAGTGCGCAGGAAGTAGAAAGAGACATGGGATAGAGTATTGTAAAATTTCAATAGTAGGAGGTGTTGATGTTTATTGTCTAGGTGTTGGGTCCTAAGGTTAATAATTGAATATAAGTATTTGAGTAGGGTTTTGAATTGGAAAATATTCTAGCTCATTTATAGGTTTCCTTAGTAGTGGGATTACTTTTAAGGGTGGATTGAGAATGATGGAAGGAAAATCATGTTCAGTCAAAAGTGGTTTTAGGAAGAGTTTTATTCCCTAGATATAGAAGTATGAGTGTATACAGAATATCATGGAATTCAATCAAGTTGGATACAGTCTGCTTTCCCTTGGGATTCACATATGTGCATTGATGGTCTAGTTTCTATAACACTTGGTTGATGAATAAATGAAATCCTATAATTTTGAGTCATATTTTAGGTTAGAGATTCTAAGAAAGGTTGTAAGTTTATGTTTGAGGTTTTGGTTGTAGATGAGGGATTTTGATGAAGTTATCAAGAGTGTTTTTCTTCGAGTTTCTTAGAAGTCTAAAGATGGTGCCTTGAGTTGTGGTCCTAATGGAATGAGGAATAAGGGAGTGATGAGATTTTCTAGATCTAGGGTGGGGATTATTCCCTAGGGTTGAGTATATCAAGGTGTACCATAACTGTATAGTTGGTCTATTTCAATGGTGATGCATTGGGGCATCAATATTATGAGTTCCCCGTGATTCATGGTATTTATTGTTTTTAGTAAGGTGTAGTTTTATTTAGTCAAATGGTCATGTTTTAGTTGATAAAATTTTGGGATGTGGTGAGTTTGGTTTGAGAGTCTAGAAATAATTATGTCATGAGTTATTAACCTCATCCCTTTATTAACCAATACCCTCTTTCAATTGATACTAAAAGATTCAGTTGAATTATTTTCAGTGGAATTATTTATCTCTCTTTACCTTCAAATTCCTGTGAAAATATTAATTTTATTGAGTTGGTTAGTGTGTTTGTCCAAATTTAACGATTCATAAGAAAAAAAATGAAGCATATTTCTATTTTACCTAAATGGATAGGAATTTTTCTAATCTAAAGGTCATGCTTTTGGAAAATAATTTATTTATAAAATTAATTTCACAATTTTTTTCAATATTATGGAAGGTATTAATAGTTAGTGAGATGAGGTTTGATTTTTGGGTAGGGATGGTATATGTGGTCCTTCTCCCTCAAGTGTGAGTTTTTTAACACTAAGGGATTGTTGCTTATCCCTTTGTATGGGAATGTGATTTTTTATAGAATGGATGTAAGACGTGTCTGTGGATATTAGTTACAAGTTTAGGGAAGGTGAGGGAGAGTTATTGCATATCCTTTAGATGTTCATGATAGAATTTATGTTCACTAACCTCATTTTTCTATTTCTTATGTTAATTTTGGTAACAAAAACTATGATATTATATAGTAATTTTGGATAAACCTAGGTTATTTTTCTCCCCCGGAAACCCCTTTGTGTTTGGAAATGTATCTACTATATTAGTTTTCTCATCAAAATTGTGTCCTTGTTTTCATTTTATTTGAGTTTTCTCACTAGTTTTGGGTTGTTTAATGTGATTATTTTATTATTAATGAGGTAGATGGTAGAGGTGGTTAAAAGGATTTTTACTGTTTTGTTGTAAGGGTGGTGGGTTCTAGAACTATTGGTAAGGGGATGGAAAGTGTGTTGATTTTGATGGGGGGGTCTATCCTGGTTCTTTTGATTTCCAAATCTTTATTGTAAATGGTTAGGCTCTATTAATCTCTATTTTTATAAGGAAGTGGTTCTCTTCTACTGTATTTGGAAGTCTTGTTTTGTTTATTTGAATCATAAATAATAATATTTGAGATTCAAATAGGATGGAGATGAATAAAGATTGGATGGATGCTAATCATTTGAAAATAGAGTATGAGAATGGAGTGAAAGAGTTCATCAAGTTTGAAAAGGATCACACAAAAGATCCTTCTCAAATCCTTTATCCATGTTTACGTTGTTTTTATTCTAGAATAATTACTCCATAGGAGTTAGAAGAACATTTTATATGTTGCGGAATAGATCGGAGTTATAAATATTGGAATAAACACAAAGAAAAAGCGAATGTAGATACTGGCTAGGATAAAACTGCATTTTATGGATCATCAGATATGATTACAAATATGGATAATGAAGAAGACCGTATGGAGGATGTGATTAAAGATGTCAATGATGATTAAGATTGTATTGAGGAAATGATAAGGACAGTTGAAGATGAACTCCGTGATTGCCCAAAATTGTTTGAGAATTTAAAGAGTTGTGCAAAGATGCCATTGTATGTTGGTTGCACTAAATATACAGCATTGTCAAATGTACTGAAGTTGTATAAATTGAAAGCAGGAAACAGATGGAGTGATTTAGGTTTTATGGAACTAATTTCTCTCTTTAATGACATGCTCCTGAAAGATAATGAGCTCCCAAGCCAGACATATGAAGCTAAATGAATGCTACACTTGATGGGTATGATTTTTGAAAGAATACATGCCTACCCGAAAGACTATATATTTTTTCACAAGGATAAAAAATCACTTATAGAATGACCAAGGTTTGGTGCTTACCAATACAAGAAAGATGAATCCAGTCCTACAAAAGTTGTATGGTACTTTCCAATCATTCCAAGGTTTAGGCGTCTATATGGAAGTGAAGAAACTACAATAAAATTTTCATGGAATGCAGATAAAAGAAAGATGGGAAATTATGTCACCTGGATGACTCTCCTCAATGGAAGATAATTGATCATGAGTATCCTGAATTTAGAAATGAGCCGAGAAACCTTCGTCTTGAGTTATCTATAGATGGAGTGAATCCTTTTGGTTTTCAAACCAGCACTCACAGTACATGGAATGTTATGTTGGTAAATTATAACTTGCCACCCTAGTTATGCATGAAATGGAAATTCATCATGTTATCTATGCTTATATCAGGACCAAAACAACTAGGTAATGATATTGATGTTTATTTGGCTCCTTTTATCAAGGATTTGAAGTTATTGTGGGATTCAGGTGTTATGTTGTATGATTATTATAAAAGTGAATACTTTACGTTGAGAGAGATGTTGTATGGGATGATAAATGATTTCTCTGCTTATGGAAATTTGTCCGGCTATAGAATTAAAGTAACTCAAGGGTGTCCCATGTGCGAAGAAGATATGGAATCAATTAGGTTGAAACATTTATCAAAATTTGTGTTTCTAGGAAATCATAGATTTCTACCTCGTCGGCATAAGTACCGATCTTGGACGGCATCATTCAATGGAAGTTTATAATAACGCACAACACCGTCTCCACTAACAGGTGATCGGCTGTTTGAGAAAGTAAAATATGTGAACACTGTTTTTGGTAAACCATTTTTGAAAAACATTATGAAAATCAGTTGGAAAAAGAGATTAGTTTTTTTTTTTGAATTACCATACTGGAATTGTCTATACGTCAGACATTTTCTTGATGTGATGCATGTGGAAAAAAATGTATGTGACAATGTTATCGGAACATTGCTAAATGCCCCTGGAAAAACAAAGGATGGAATTAAGGCAAGGTTAGATATGGTTAACATGGGAATAAGAGAAGAGTTGGCTCTCGTGAAGGGTGAAAATCGAATGTTTCTTCCTCCAGCTGCTTACACTCTTTCCAGGGAGGAGAGATATCAGTTTTTCAAATTCTTAAATGATGTAAAGGTTACAGAGGGGTATTCATTAAATATCAAGAACATTATTTCAATGAATTATTTAAAGTTAAAAGTTTTGAAATCACATGTCTGTCATGTTTTGATGCAATATTTAATTCCTATAGTTTTAGGTTGAATTTTTCCCAAGAATGTTTTTCATACATTAACCAAACTTTGTTTCTTTTTAAAAGCTATATGTAGCAAAGTTTTAGACCCGACAAAATTACCAGCTATGGAAATAGAAATTTTCATCATATTATGTGAATTAGAAATGTTCTTCCCACCATCATTCTTTGATATGATGGTTCATTTGATGGTTCACTTGGTGAGAGAGATTCGACTTTTTAGTCCTATGAACTATAGATGGATGTACCCCATTGAATGGTATATGAATATTTTGAAAGGGTATGTCAAAAATCGAAGTCGGTCAGAGGGTTGATTGTGGAGCAATATATTGTTGAGGAATCCATTGAATTCTGTACCGAATAATTATCTAATGTGGAAAGCATTGGTCTCCTAAAATCTCATCACACTGGACACATTGAGGGTGAGGTGATTTCTGGAAGAGATGTTGTGACAATCAATATTATAGATCGGGAGCAGGCCCACCTTTATGTTTTTCATAATAGTTGGGAGGTTTCTCCATATATTGAAACCCACAAAGAAATTCTTAGGTAGTTTAATCCGTCAAGGGATGAAAAATGGATATCAAATACACATAATCACCAGTTTATAGGATGGTTTAGGGAATATATTTTTAAGGAGTTAGCTGAAAATATGAATTCAATTTCAGAAGGAATTCGATGGCTAGACTTTGGACCAAGTGTGTATGTATTATCTTACAATGGTTATGTAATTAATGGTTATACATTCTATACAGATGAATATGATGAAGATAGTACCATGAAAAATAGTGGAGTTATACTTGTGGCTGAAGCGATGCATGTTTCTGGTAGTAAGGAAAGAAATCCAATTTATGTGAATATGTCATATTTTGGAATTATCAAATAAATATGGGAGTTGGATTATACGACATTCCAATTGAATATTTTTCAATGCAAATGGGTTGATAACAACAGTGGTGTTAAAATATATTAATTGGGATTTGTGAAAGTTTATTTTAGTAAATAAGGGTACAAAGACAAACATTTTATAATGGAATCACAAGTGGTACAAGTATTTTATATTCCAAATCCCGCAAACCGAAATTGGTTGATTATTCTATTATCATCCAAAACTACTGAAGGGTCCGATGAAAATTCAGTTGAGGACGATCCTTTCAGTGGTATGTTGAAATCATTTCACAGTGGTCCCAATGTAGATGACATTTTTAATATTAGAGGAGACCACAATGAAGGGATTTGGATAATCAATAGAGGTGTAAAATCCCTTCATCCTTTGAAAAAAAGAAAGAGAGTTCAATAAATAGGTTATATTTTTTTGTAATATATATCTTATTATCTCATGTTATTATCTTATCATTACTAGATTTATGTAATTTAAATTAACTGTTAAACCAATTTTGAAGATAATGACTTATGCACATTCTAGTGCTCCTAACCTTGAGGCTGAACAAGTCTCTCAAGTTGTTGTTGTTGTTGTTACTGCTACTGCTCACAGTGCAGAGCAACAACAAGTTTATGAACCTGTTACTGCTTCTAGTGTTGAGTTCCAATAACCATCAGCACATGTCATTGCTACCATTTTATATGAACATATTAATGATGTTGATATCTATGAAATGGTCGGGGATGAAGGACCAACATCGCAGAAAACATGGTGTGTCATAGTTTGACGGTGTTAGCCAAAGTTCTTGAGGTTAAAAACAAAGGCATAAAATTTGATGTCAAATGGAATGCACGAGGCCAACATGTGAATCCCAACAAGGATATGTTTAGTAGTTACATTGGAATTGTCGCTCGGAAACATGTGCCGATTGACATAGATTCATGGAACCATGTTGTGTCCAGGATGAAGGCTGTGATCTGGGAAGAAATTACAGTAACATTATGATATTATTTCTTTAATTTACTAGTAAATAAAATAATGAAATGGTGTCTTTCTCTTCTCAATCCCTTGCAGAGTACATTTATAGTAAATGATTCACACAAGAATTATGTACTATGGATTGTAGGAAGGATTCATCGAGGTTTTCGCACTATTTTAACAAAATGTCACCTGAAATATTCCAAAGGTAAAATAAACCCGCACCCACCCCTTATCTACGCTCACCTGATATCCCAAGAAGCATGAGATGCATTTATTGGCTATCGTGGGGATAAGAAGTTTCAGGTACATTGTGGCTGATAATATGTTGTTTGAGGATACGTGTATTCATCACTTTGATTGTCAATATTTCATTTATGAAATAGCAACTCAGTACTAAAAATAAGGAGCGTGCATCAAAACCAACATACCTCTATCGTAAAGCAAGGATGGGGTACGCTTCACTAGAAAAGAAAATGGTGCGTATTTTAAATTTACAGTAATATTGTTATGTGCCAAGAAATAACATCATAATTATCTTTCTATATTTATATGTAGATTGATGAGTCTAAAGCCAAAGACACTTCCATCCCACCTCATGTGCTATGTAAGGAGGCACATGTGAATAAGGAAGGTAAGCTATTAGATGAAAACACACAAAAAGTGTGGGAAATATGTTTAAGTATGACACAATAAAAAAAATTATTTTAAATTTCTATCACATAATAATAATTACTTATTTTTCTATATCTAACAGTCACAATAATCAGCTACTCCTATAGCGGATGCAGACCTATTATCGACGGATTTGAAGCAGCCAAAACAATACGTTCGTGTCAGAGGTGCGGGGTTTGGGGTGACACCCCGAGTATATTTTGAGAAAAAAAACAAATGATAGAAATGAAGAAATGAAACAAATGAGTGAAATAATAGCAACTCTTGAAGAACGATTTCAATGGCAGGCAGAGTTTCTAGCAACTTTTATGGGTGGGAAGAAAGTAGAAGACACAACTCGGGAATAACCAGCATGTGAAGATCCCACCCCACCTCCCACCATCTTTGAGGCGAGCCATTCCCCTGAAAAAGCCGTCTTAGCCATGGTAATCAATATTCTAATAATTGTTCCCATTAAATATTAATCAGACAAACACTGATACTTTTCCTGTACTAATCTTCTACAGGGTGATAATGACTGTGATTATATGTGTCAACACCCACCTATCACCTTGTAGTGAGGGATATGATGTTCAACATCCTAGAGGACAAGCTGTATAATAGACCACTTCCAACAGATCATCTGAAAGTGACGATTATTGTAGCTCATGAGCCAAATGCAGAGCTACCTATTCCACTTGATGACGATGATATTCATATGGTCAAAAAGGCTATTAGGACATTCATTGCATGGTTGTAACAATTTTTAAGAGTACATGTGGACAAAGAGGTGTTTATTTCCATTTTTTTCAAGATAAACCTTTAACAATTAATGAAAAAAATGTCTGAACCAATGAATTTTATTATATACGGAGAAAGGGAAGGGGGTCACAAGAAACGTGGTCTCAAAAGAATCTAAAGGATTGACCAACAAATCCAAAAGATCTACTGAAATTACAATAACACTGCATGTTCTCTATCCACATTTACTAGCATTGAATACTCATGTGGATACGAAGCTAAAAAGTGGTAGTAGTCATATAGTTTTTTTAAAAGAATATATACAAAGAGGAAATTCAAGATTTCATTGCTGCTGAAAATGTAAATGACATCCTTGAATATGGTTGGCTAGGCATCATAATTGTAAAATTATATATAAGGAATTTTTTCATGAATTGATTTTCTAAAAGCTGATATAATGTGATAATTATGACTAAATGCATTTTATATTATTGGCAGGTGTATATATGAAAAATAGTTAAAGGAATTTCCCCATGAGACAAAATTCAGACTCGTTAGTCCTGATACCACATCAACACAACTAAAGAAATTAGAACCATCAAAAAGGGATGAAATAGTGAAAGGTTTGCTAAAAAAATTGAAAGCAATATTATGGATGACAAACTCTTCCTAATACCAACCATGCAGAGGTAAAACTCTAAGATTAAATCATATCAATTATATTTTAACTTCTTTCGTTACTTATTCCTTTTTGTGTTTTTAGGAAACATTGGCTGCTAATTGCAGTGAACTTGGATACTCCAAAGATTTATTTTCTGGATTTAATGCAAGGATATCCAACAAACCAACCACACATGATGGAGTTTGTGAATCTGTAAGACATTAAATCCTACGTTTTAGGTATAAACATAAATTTATATAATTTATATTATCTTTTACTTATAATTCTATTATGATAGGGTGGTGTATCCATATCGTCAAAAAAATTAATGAGGACAGGGGCTAAGCATAAGGAGGCGAGAAAGTACTATGTATAGACAAGTATCAGGGTATATATAATAAAATTTCACTATCCAAACACATATCAAAACAAGTTACTTATTCTCCTAATGATCAAAGTTTTTGCAGTTTCCAAAGCAAACAAACTATAAATGTTGTGGTTATTATGTTTGTAAATTTATGAGAGAGATCGTTTTCCATCAACAAACTAGCTTCCCTAAAGAGGTATTTTCAAAAACAACTACTATTTCATTTAAATTATTTATTAATTATTTATTTATATATTTTTCAGTACTACTCTGACTGTCGAAAAGCCTCATATTCACAATACGGTATAGATTTTTTCAGAAACGAGTGGGCCGCATACCTGATGGAAGATTGTACACAAATAGCATGAAGATCTGACTTGGGGGCGTGTACAATTGGTGAACATTTTTTAGAGGGGTTCACAGAGATCAAAAGATGAAACATTGTTGTATGAAAATGTTTGTAGGAAAATTTTAATTGTTATTAAATAAAACATCCTTTCTCCAATGAGTCATTTTTCCATTTTAACAAATTAAATGCACCAGCAACATGCAAGAATGATAAACCACTTTTCTTTGGGATTTGGATAAGAAAAACTAGTAAAATCTCTAAAATAACTTCATATCACGCATTCCCACTCACATTCAAAGAAAATATGAGTAAACATATCCACCCTAAATTGATTTCAGTATGAGCATCAAGATTCCAAATGGATTCCCATGAGTTGAACATTTTCATTGGTAGAAATTGTATGTTTTCTGATTATCCATAATAAGAAAATGAACATTGTTGGAACCTCCTTACTTCATAGGGTATCCCCCAACACATAAATGTTTTCAATTTATCACAACAATCCATGGGTCATTTTTGACGTGTACGAGTCAACCCTACCTCAATCTGAGGCACGATGTGACCGGTATCACTCAAAGTGTCTCTCTTTTGTTTAAAATGGACAGAATTTTAAATGAAAACAACAACTAACATATGGAAAATAGACCAAACACATTAATATTGTGTTGATACTTTAGTACAATGATCTATGGGTTATTTTTTATGTGTATGAGTCAACCCTGCCTCAATCCGAGGCACGGTGTGGCCGGTATCACTCAAAGTGTCTCTCTTTTGTTTAAAATGGACAGAATTTTAAGTGAAAACAACAACTGATATAAGGAAAACCGACCAAACGCATTCATATTGTGTTGATAATTTAGGATAATTATCCATGGGTCATTTTTGACGTGTAAAATTCAACTCATCCTCAATCCGAGGCACGGTGTGGCCGGTATCACTCAAAGTGTCTCTCTTTTGTTTAAAATGGACAGAATTTTAAGTGAAAACAACAACTGGCGTATGGAAAACTGACCAAATGCATTTGTATTGTGTTTATACTTTAGTAAAACAATACATGGTTAATTTATGATGTGTACGAGTCAACCCTGCTTCAATCTGAGGTATGGTGTGACCAGTATCACTCAAAGTGTCTCTCTTTTGTTTAAAATGGAAAGAATTTTAAGTGAAAACAACAACTAACGTATGGAAAACTGACCAAATTCATTCATATTGTGTTGATACTTTAGGATAAATAAACATGGGTCATTTATGACATGTAAGAGTCAACTCCTCCTCAATATTAGGCATGGTGTGACCGGTATCACTCAAAGTGTCTCTCTTTTGTTTAAAATGGACAGAATTTTAAGTGAAAACAACAACTGACATATGGAAAACTGAACAAACGCATTCGGATTGTGTTGATACTTTAGGAGAATTATCCATGGGTAATTTTTGACATGAAAGAGTCAATCTCACCTCAATATGAGGCATTTTGTGACCAGTATCACTCAAAGTGTCTCTCTTTTGTTTAAAATGGACAGAATTTTATGTGAAAACAACAACTAACATACGAAAAACTGATCAAATGAATTTTTATTGTGTTGATACTTTATTAAAACGATCCATGGGTCATTTTTGACATGTACGAGTCAACCTCGCCTCAATATGAGGCATGGAGTGACCGGTGTCACTCAAAATGTCTCTCTTTTGTTTAAAATGGACAGAATTTTAAGTGAAAACAACAACTGACGTACGGAAAACCTATCAAATGAATTTTTATTGTGTTTATACTTTATTAAAATGATCCATGGGTCATTTTTGACGTTTATGAGTCAACCTCGCCTCAATCTGAGGCATGGTGTGACCGGTATCACTCAAAGTGTCTCTCTTTTGTTTAAAATGGACAGAATTTTAAGTGAAGACAACAACTAACATACAAAAAATCAACCAAACGCATTCATATTATGTTGATAATTTATTCCAACAATATATAGTTCATTTTTAATATTTAAAATTTAACCTTTCCTCAATATGAGGCATGTTGTGGCCAGTATCACTCAAAGTGGCTCTCTTTTGTTTAAAATGGACAGAAATTTAAGTGAAAATAACAACCGACATATGGAAAACTGACCAAACACATTCGGATTGTGTTGATACTTTAGTAGAATGATACATGGGTCATTTTTGATGTGTAAGAGTCAACCCTGCCTCAATTAGAGTCATGGTGTGACTGGAATCTCTCAAAGTGTCTCTCTTTTGTTTAAAATGGTCAGAATTTTAAGTGAAAACAACAACTGACGTATAGAAAACCAACAAAACGCATTTTTATTGTGTTTATACTTTATTCCAATGATCCATGGGTCATTTTTGACATGTAACAGTCAAAAAAACCTCAATCTTAGGCACGGTATGACCGGTATCACTCAAAGTGTCTCTCTTTTGTTTAAAATGGACAGAATTTTAAGTGAAAACAACAACTAACGTATGGAAAACCAACCAAAAACATTTGTATTGTGTTGATAATTTATTATAATGATACATGGGTCGTTTATAACTTTTATGAGTCAACCATGCCTCAATATGAGGCATAGTGTGACTGGTATCACTAAAAGTGTCTCTCTTTTGTTTAAAATGGAAAGAATTTTAAGTGAAAACAACAAATGACATACATAAAACTGACCAAACGCATTCTTGTTGTGTTGACTTTATTAAAACTATCCATGGGTCATGTGTGACATGTACGAGTCAACCCTTCCTCAATATGAGGCACGGTGTGGCCGGTATCACTCAAAGTGTCTCTCTTTTGTTTAAAATGGACAGAATTTTAAGTGAAAACAACAACTAACGTACGTAAAATGGACCAAACACATTAAGATTGTGTTGATACTTTATTTAAACGATCCATGGGTCATTTTTGAAGTTTATGAGTCAACCCATCCTCAATATAAGGCATGGTGTAGCCAGTATCACTCAAAGTGTCTCTCTTTTGTTTAAAATGGACAGAATTTTAAGTGAAAACAACAAGTGATGTACGGAAAACTAACCAAACACATTCATATTGTGTTGATACTTTAGTCCAATGGTCCATGGGTCATGTTTGACATGTACGAGTCAACCACACCTCAATTTGAGGCATGTTGTGACCAGTATCACTCAAAGTGTCTCTCTTTTGTTTAAAATGGACAGAATTTTAAGTGAAAACAACAACTGACATGAAGAAAACTGACCAAATGCATTAGGATTGTGTTGATACTTTAGGATAACTATCCATGGGTAATTTTTTATGTGTACAAGTCAACTTTTCCTCAATATGAGGCACGGTGTGACTGATATCACTCAAAGTGTCTCTCTTTTGTTTAAAATGGATATAATTTTAAGTGAAAACAACAACTGACATACGGAAAACTGACCAAACACATTAGGATTGTGTTAATATTTATTAAAACAATCCATGGGTAATTTTTGACGTGTATGATTCAACTCTTCCTCAATCTGAGGCATGGTGTGGCTGGTATCACTCAAAGTGTCTCTCTTTTGTTTAAAATGGACAGAATTGTAAGTGAAACAACAACTAACATATGGAAAACTGACCAAACGCATTTGGATTGTGTTGATACTTTAGGACAACGATACATGGGTCATTTTTTATGTTTACAAGTCAACCAAACCTCAATATGAGGTACGGTGTTCCCGGTATCACTCAAAGTGTCTCTCTTTTGTTTAAAATGGACAGAATTTTAAGTGAAAACAACAACTGACGTACGGAAAACAATCCAAAAGTCATTACCTATGAAATAAGACACTTAGAAAAGCCTATTAGAGTACTAATTAGTACTTAGACAATAAACACTCATTAATAATTCATCACACACCCTAAATATAAACATTTAGCCCTAGAGTTCATGGTGAGGGATGAAAACAAAGAGGAAAGGGAGAGGGATAAGAATGAAAGGAAAAGAAAAAAGAATTGAGGATTTAAATTGGATAAATTTTCAAGATAAAGGGTTCTTAGACTAAGTTTCAGAAAGGGGATGGGAGGAAACAGGTTGAAATCCTTTAAATTATGCCATATCATCGGCAACATTCATGGTCTGGTTGGGCAATTTTCCAAACTGTTCACCAACTTTTTAGGAGCCATTGGATAAGAAACCCTCTTCTGTGTAGTTTGGATAAATAGTTAACTAATCATGTTACAATCATTCAAAATGACTTAGTTAAACTATATATATGTACCACATGGTTTCTCCTAACCGTGAACAACTTGTGTTCCTAAAAACTCCCTCAAAAAGGTAAGTTGCATGGTTTTTACTTGGAGTCATACAACCCATCCTTTTTCTATGTATGTAAAATAGTAAAAGTTAAAAATGAATAGTAAACTTCCCCATGAAAGTGTACCCACATGGGTTCTTCTAAATTATGTCCCCCAATAAA
This sequence comes from Viscum album, assembly GCA_963277665.1. Taxonomy (NCBI): domain Eukaryota; kingdom Viridiplantae; phylum Streptophyta; class Magnoliopsida; order Santalales; family Viscaceae; genus Viscum; species Viscum album. The sequence goes on along the minus strand of OY728127.1, from coordinate 342,748,889 downwards.
AGCACTACATGATTACTAATCAGAAGTCTATGATGGACAAAGAATAATCATATATCTCCCCACCATTTATAAATTCTATAACTGGCGTGAAAATAAGACAACACACCATAAGATAAAGGCATCAACCATAAGAACACATTTCCTTAAGTGTCCCAAGAATCACCCCAAATCCATCTACCATGAGGAATCTACAGGGTAAACTCTCTAAGTCCTAAGGAAACATATCCCAAAAGGAACTCAAAATCTATAAAAAAATTCCATATCCAAGCTTGACATGAATCTTAACCACAAAAAACATGAAGAATAACTCGCATTCATGCCTTAATCAAATTTTTCTTAAGGTTTTGACATTGAACTCTCTCTATATATTTTATCTGAGGAAATTTAAGATATCATTTGGAGTAGATATTATTTAATGGTACCTTTTGATAATCATAATGAATAATTAGTACATCACATTGGGTATCGATTTTTTCCCATCGTTTGATCCCAAATTGACTACCACTTCATATTTTATCTGTGTGAACTGCTTATTTGATATGCTGATTTTTTTGCAGGTCTTGTTTGGATCTAGATCTGATAAAGGCACCCTTTATCAGTTCTTTTTTAGTACTAATAAAGGCTCCCTTTATCGGTGTTTATTTATCACTGATAAAGGCTCCCTTTATCAGCACTTTTTTAGCACTGATAAAGGGGACCCCCCCTCCCTATCAGTGCTGAGCTTTAGAGCGCTTTTTTAGCACTGTTAAAGCCCATTTTGAGTGCTGATAAAACCTGTTTTTTTAGTAGTGATCCTTTGAAATACCCCTTTAGGGTCATGGGATTAGCATGAATGGTAAAGCTTCATAAAACTCCCTCATATGGATATCCCCTTACCCATGTATGGCCTCAACTGGGTGAAGAGTTCATGAGCAGACCCTCTTATGTTCGTACATCCCTCTACGTGGAATAATAATCGCCCATGAAACTTAAGGCATTATCCCTTTGTACATGCACTTGTAGAATTTGGATGAGCGAAAGATCTCAGACAAATCTATGATTCCCTTCCACATGAATGGTTCAAGGAAACTTGATCACGAGACCCTTCTATAGTCTTACGATATCCTTAGGAATCCTTGGACATATCACTTTGATCATGAGACAAGCCTTGGATAACTCAAGTTTGATCTCACAACAGTTGGTCAATATTTCACCATTGTCCTGCAATGATCCAGGGACAAGCCAATCTGATTAGGTGAAAACCCCTTTTAACATGTCTGCGTCAAGTCATGTCAATCATTCGAAGAATCTCAGAGCTGTCCACCCTAATCATGTGAAGATATCCTATACAACTCACTTTAATTGTGTGAATGAGTCATTAGCATGTTGGAATGACCAAGTAATTGTCCATAGACATGTCCATATTGACATACAACAGTCCGAAGAAAATTCGGAAGACAAGTCTGGTTGATCATGCGACATCACATGATCATGCCTGCTTTGATCACACACAAGACCCCGGACATGTCTACTTTGATCAGGAAAAGGCATCTGAGACAAGACATTTGATCATGTGTGTGACCCCTGAAATATATTCTTTGGTCATGAGAATCATATTAGACATGATGGATCACCCATACGAAGGAATCCAATGATGATAATTGATTAGGAAAACACCCTTGGATGTGTCTTCCGCATCGGATTAATACCCCAACATATCGGGAAGACAATCAATACTTTCATGGTATATGGCCAAGACATGTCAGAAAAAACCCATTATGACATGTCTACTTTATCTGATAGACCTACTTGGACTCATGTCATGTGGACCCTCAGCCAAGAACCTTCGGCTGCATACTCATTTTACAAGGGAAGTGTCCTTTATGAGCTAGGGTCATTCACTCATCTGACCATGCCAATAACATGCTCTCAAAAAGATCTCTCATGGTTATCACCACCTCTCTTTAATCCGCCAGAGGATAAAGAATGAGTATGTTGACAGGAAGCCTCAAAGTGTAAGCCTCAACCCATCGGTAAGCCTTAGAGTGTAAGCCTTGACCGATTGGGCATCCTCGATGTGTAAGCCATGATTACCAACATTACCAATGTAATATAATATTTCCCCAACTATAGGGCATCCATTTCGATATAATCCCATAGCACTCATAAAATCATAAGGATAGGTTTAATGTCTCCAAGCGTGATACTCCACCTTATCCTATCAGTGGTTTAAGGGATAAGTAAACTATGAGAACTCTAATTCCCTCCATACCCAGGATATGTAATAATCCTTTCTAAGTCCTGAGATCCAATGGGCATCCACTTAAATGTAAGTCCCATCCTATTCCAATTATTCCTATCCTACAGGATCAAGTCCTCTCATAGATCTGTCATACTTCCTCATCCATCAAAGAATGAGAAGATGACTCATGCACGGGCATCATTTTAAGTATAAGTCCTGATTGTGCCCCTGAACACCTCAAATACATCAGCGGGTTTGGGATGAAATGAACAATGAAAACTTTGATTCCTACCATATTTGGGATATGTAGGACTCCTTCCCAAGTCACAAGATCCATACTATATCCTCTTTGAGATTTTTGATCATTCCAATTAAAGGGAAACTTTAATGTTTAATCCTCGTATGGATGTGTTCACATGTAATGTGCCCAATCTACCACTATCTCTTGTTTCTCACACTAAGCATGGATCACATGGGCTTAGAGACCAGAGATGATTATACCAATAGAATGATGAGAATTCCCCCAATACAGGATATTTACCTTCTAGATGTAAGTATGATTACATCCCATCTCATCTCATGGGGCCATATTCCCGATGAAGTAATACAGGGTAGTCTCATACATATAAGTCTCGCCTAGTGACTCTATTGTCCTATCTTTCATGACACAGATGCCCATCTCAAGAACTATGTGGACTCTGATTCCTTTATTAAACAAGATATGTAGGAATCCTCATTGAGGTTTGAGACTGATATTCATGTCAACATCGTATGACATTAAACTGCATAGATGGGTCTAGTCATACAACCCTAAACTATATTGAATGAACTACGTGGGTTTTGATTCCTGTTCTTACTAGATATGTAGGATGCCTCATAGAGGTTTAGTATCATCCCCAAGACACCATCCATCACTATGGACATCAATAAACTCTAGAGTGATCGAACATAACCATCGCCCAAAGCATCATAGTTAAATAAGAGAGCGATAGAGAACCCATGATATACATTTGATTGTCCCTATCACTGAATGTTCGTAATCAATCCATTGACACAGGGGTAACTAGTCTCATATTAGAATCTGGGAAGTATTTCACACACATATCTTAAATATATATGAGAGTCTCGGAGTAGGAAACAATTACCCCCAAAAGGGTGTGATGAGTCCGACCTCTCATCCTCTCGACCAACGTGAGTCCCCAAGAGTTACTAGACCTAAAAACCCATATGGCCATCAGCCTTTAGAAAGTAGGTTCATACCCAACTACGAATGAGAGAACCATTGAAAGTTTTTAGGGAAGACAAAATAGATGGAAGACCTGATGTGAGCGATTGAGAGAGGCATTAACCCCCCCCCCCCCAACCAAACCATCGAACGAAACTCATTCCATGCCTTAAAACCCGACGAAACAACTATTAAACACACACACAATCACACATAGACAAGGCATAATAGATTTTAAAAGGTTCACTACTCAATATAAGTATATAGTACTTAGTATGATCTATAATCACCCAATATCACACATTCCAATATAAAAAATCATGTGGATTATAGCAAGGAGATGATAAACATGAACTTGCAAAACACCAATCTCCCAGTGGTGAAAGTGCATCATGTACAATAATGATAGTTCAAAGAGTTTCTTAATAACAAGAAATTATATCCCAGCTTCAAAATTTAAGTATGCTTTTATTGTGTTTATTCCTTCTTCCCAACTAGCATTAGAGCAATTCCTCTTTTCTCCTTATTCAATATCCTACACAACAATGAGTAAGAACAACTTCTTTTTTTCCTTCTCACTCTTCTTTCTTCTTTGATACACGTCGAATATTCTCTAGAGTTTTTGGTAATATTATCAACATCTATTTTTATTCTCCTGTAAATATATATATCCATTGAATAATATTGAGAATATTATTTCTATAATTTTTATGGAAACTCTATGATTGTAGGAAGTGATAAATCCTCTGGTTTGTACTTTTTCAACCTAATTTAAAAATGAGTCAAGGCTTCCATTTAAATTTCCTAAGAACTTGTCCTTTTAAAATCACATAATATTTGAATATTCATCATCAAATATTGTCAAAAAAAATTGAAACATTAATTCCTTTTAAAATATCTCTCCGTGGATAGAAACATGCATTTTTTCTGCATGGAGTTTCCTTTATATTATGTGGAACTCATCTCTATAAGATAATTATCATGTGCATGAGATGATCCTTCATAGGATAATTATCATGAATGTAGTATAATCCTCTATAGGATAATTCATATGTCTATAAGTAAATTTATCTTACAAGCCCTCAAATATCTTGTGCATATAACATAAACTCCTTTTCTAAATATCAAACTTCATCTATAAGTGTGTGTATCATTCTTCTTATTCATCTTCCTTTCAACTGAAACTTCTACAACCTCAAAGCATCACCTCTGTCTTGAAGCTTTAATTCTTATAAGAAAGGATCATGATCAACTCAAGTGATCATGAAACTTAAACCATTAAGAACATCATAAGCATCATTTGATTTTAATTTCCTCAGAATATATGAATTCTGGAAACTCGCATTTTCACCCAGCAAATCCCTCAAAAAGTATCTATGTGTAAAACTAACTATGAGTCAGAATTTTATATTTTTATCTAAGAGGAAAATCAACTGTATGAAAAAATTTAATCAACCTTGTGAATCCATGGTTAGTATACCAACTTCATGTACATGCTTTAAATCAACCATGCTTGTCTCGGTCTGGAAATTTCAGACTTGCTTCTTTTCGAATTAGGACCTCCTCAAACAAATCAAACACAATTTTAAGATATTTAAGATAGTGTATCTACATCCAAAAACACATGTAAATGGTTTACTTTAAGAATATAATTCCAATAATTTCATTTACCTATGAATATAATTTATACATTAGCAATAAAATCCAACATAATAGACCATACCCGCTTCAGCCTTCTCCAAAACCAACTCTATTCAAACATGGGCTCAATGGAAAAGAGGTTGAAAATAGATGTTATTTAAATATATTAATAATTAGGTATAGTAAATATATGGATTTAATTATATTAGTGTTTTTATAATATATTTTAAGGGGGTATAATAAGAAATGAACTTGGAAGAATTTGATTAGTACTTACACCTCCTATTTGGATATCTTCCTTTGACTTACACCGTAATCCTTTTAGGATTGGTATTTTGGGAAGACTGGGATCTATGGGGCATGTGGAGGAGATATGGGGTAGGTATTTTATTATAACTTTTTCAATATAGGGTGCTCAAAGTGTTTTTATAAATGAGGATAAGATGTTCTCTTTTATAAGTGAGAGCAGTGGTACCCTTGTAGATATTAAGAGATTTTTAATTTTAATAAATGTTTTTATCATGGAATGTGGATCTAATTAATCCATTTTAAAATATAGGATAATTTATGGTAAAAATACACTCAACCAATCAAATTAAATATAGAATTTTGAGAGATATAAATCCATATCTCTTGGTTTAACCCCATTGTTAACCCTTTTAACATTTGTTGTGGTGATAAACTTTTACCATGGTAACTATTCATTATGACTGAAAATGAAATTGACCTCATTAAAAAATTATAACATGATGATATAAAATATGGAATCCATTTTCTAATATTCAACTTCTATCAGTGGTAAAAAATAATTTTAAAACAAGTATGTGTAACATAATGATAAACTGTTTTTAGAAAAATGCCCTTTTAAGAAAAAAATGATTTTTTAACAAAATCATGTGTAGTGTTGATTCTCATGGAATTAAATATATTAATATTAAAAAAATTATTATTATTTTAGTTTAAAACTAAAATAAAACTTAAATGAACCTTTTAAATACTTGATTAAAATAGAAGAACCAAAAACAGTTTTTATTTGAATAAAAACATTACTTAGATTATCAAAATGTCAATCATAGATTTATAAGTTCAAAATTATATTTTTAAATAAATTATATTAATTATTAAATAAATATTTTTTCTATAAAAATGTTTCCTAAACTTTCAATTATTTATTATATCATTATAATTTCATAAAAGTGATAGTATTTGTAAAATAGGTACTTTTCACTATTCACCCAAAAATCAACTATTTCACAAAATCTCAAAAGAAAATCCATAAGATAATTTTTAAATAATAAATTAAAAAAATAATTTCATTTCATCAAATTAAAATTCAAAAATTAACAAATTTTTATTTTAAATGAAAATATAAAATATAAAGAAAAACTACTTTTATAGAAAAATTTCCCTTTTAAACTTTAGGTGTTCTTAATATTATTTCACATTAAGTTATAATTAATTGAGTATTAATATATTATTTTACACATTTAAATATTATATATTATCAAAATAATATTTTTATTTACTTTAAGGTTTTACACATCTTGTAAATTTCATGATGATGTTTCACATCGAATTATCATAATGTATTGTAATAAAATATATAGTGATTCATTTTAGTTTGATTTTGTGTGTAACATAACCTGTTGAACGTAGTATTATTTGAAGTAAAATACATTATAAAATATTAGGATGTTATAGTAAGATATAATGAATCAGACTCAAGTGGTTTTAAAACATATGTTAATGATTCATAGTCAATAGAATCCCTATGTTGGTCGAAGATAATGACACTTGGATTTTGATGTTGAGAATCATATATTTTTGTTAGTGTCTCCTAAATTAGGGTACTGATGAATTAGTAATTAAGGGAGTTTAACACTATAATATATGTTTCAATTTTAAATTTTAAAACTTATTGGTTAAGTGGATTACAAGATAGTTTTACTGTAGTGATATAGTCTGGTTTATGAGGTATTTCATGTTTCTCAATTATAAAAGTATCAAATAGATCCATCTCACATTTTTGAATTGGGAGATATATAATTTTGAACTAGATATGGTTCTTAATTAGATACTAGTGTGACTTATAGATTGAGAAGAAAATTTCTTAAGGGGAAAAAGTATTCTAGGTGTTGTGGAAGTATAGTGAGATTGAAAAAATTTGGGGGGAGAAACTTGTGTGGTAGTAATGGATATCCCTTTTTGAATATGGAAATGTCCATTGAATTTTCAAGGGAGGAAAATTTTATGGTTTGGATAATTATAACACCTTGAATTTAGTATATAAGATATTATTTGAATTATAGCTAATGTTGGGTTAAAATTTGAGAACTTAAAAGGGTTTTTGATGGATGTGTGGTTATATACATGATTAACTAACGATAGGGTATACTCAGGCATAGAGTGTTTTAGGGTAGTATATTTTAATGGTTATTCAAATAGTTAGATAATTATATGAGATAATCGTGCAAGATTTATTTAAGGGGTAGTAGGTTCACATGGTTTTAAACATTTTTAGTTAATCATGTGTATTAATTGTGTGAGCTCATTTTTAAGTATTATTTATGCACGATTTGGCATGTGGTTCTATAATCATGCATATAAACCATGTTGGTATGTTAATGATACATGATTACATTTAAAAACACCTTATTTCCTTATGTTGACCTCATAAAGTGTCTTAACTTTTGAGAACTTTACTTCATCATTCAATATTTCTCTCTCATTGATTAGATAAATCCATGCATGATCTAAAGAAATTATTGATCTAATTATTTCTTGGATCTATTGCTTTATCTATATTTTTTATAGTGACCCAATCTAATCATGACTTAAATTATATATTGATCTTGTGGTTTAAATAATACATCTCACAAGAAAACGTACAACCCAAGGACCTAAAGGTTTAGTGTCTTGGAGATTAGCTACATAAATAAATTATTTTACAATACTTGCAAAATTTTATCCATGATCATGACCCTTTATATAAATATCACATGACATAGTCATCTTCATAATATAGGGATTGGAAACATGAGAAAGGGATGAGCTCAAATGCTCGATAAGGGAAAAGACATATCATAAAGGATTGTATCGTAAACATGAAGGATATTATGAGAAATATATAAATATCTTAATAAAATCTCAAATAACCATGGATAATAATCATAAAACATGATGTAGCAACATATAAAAGTGAGGAATACTTTAAAAATAAGTATTAATCATGAAAACATGGAATTTCATAGAAATGAAATGCATCTTAAAGATTCAGCATAACTTGGTAAACAACTTGGAAATTTGGCACAACCATAAGCATAGAAAATCTTGTGAACAAATATTTACACATCACATAAAATAACTGTTGGGAAAAAATCCCTCAAGGTAACATTGCAGTTTTTTTTTAGGTTGATTGTGTTTGTTGACAAAGCAGGTTTCCATGAAGAATTGTTGAGTTCCACAGAATTTTTTGACAATCCATGTTGACAAAAGAATGATGACAAAGGAAAGGATGGTCTGGAGGTGGTACAAAAGAGCAGTACAAGGTGGTGTCGTTTTCCAGTGTTTGCCAAATTTTTGGGGTCCAAAATTTGGAGGTCGGTGAGCATTTCAAAAAGTGGATATCCATGAAGATCATATTTTAATATGGAAAAGTCATGAATTTCGTGAAGAGAGGCTTCATGGTTTGGAATTCACGAAGACCAGAAGAATGATGGTGGTGATTCTTCGCGATTACGTCAAAGCTTCACGAACGGCAGAGTTGAAGTGCATCACAGCGGTGAAGGGCTTTGCGAGGGAGCTTTGCGGCGAAGGCGTGAAGGAATGTTGATGGTGATTCTCCGCAGTTACGACAAGCTCCACGATTGGAAAATTGTTGTGGTGCTTTGTGATTTTGAGAGAATTCCGGTGGAAATTTCGGAGCTTCGCGATTGGCGATGACGTGGCGCTGACATCGCACGGAAGAGTTGAGGGTCAGTGGAATTGCCTATAAATAGAGGTCGACCCCCTCGAGAGAAGTAGAGAATTTTCGAAGAAGATCTTTCACTCTCATTTCGCAAAGTTAGTTCGCGTAGACCGTGTGCTTCGCGAAAGAAGAGCTTCACGGAGGCTATTGTAGCTTCGTGAAAGTTGTAAGCTCCGCGTTGGCTCGGTGAGCTTTGTGAGGGAAGTTTCTCTACAATGAATTGAGCTTCGCGAGAGTGCTTCACGAAAAGGCAGGAGCTTCGCGAAGGCTTGTTTGAGCTTCGCGAATTTTGGATCCTTGCAAAGTAGGGTGCTTTGCGAAGGTATTTCCAAAGGAATTGCCCAGTGTTCAGGGGTAAAGGGTTATTCATCAGTGGATGAAATTTGGACTTCAACAGAGAATCTATCAACAGTTGAGGATGCATTCTTTCATGCAAATGAAGAGACCTACAGGTCTATAAACTGTGAGTGGATCTTCTGAAGAAGCAGTGAGATCACTTCAGTTGAGAGAGCAGTGAGTTCTCAAATTGTGAGTGGTTGTAAACCAGGAGGGACAGTGAGTCTGCTTCGAACTTATAAACAGCAGTGCGCTTATAGTGGAATTGGTACATTGGCACACTGTGGGTGTATGCTCCTTGGACGTTGCCCAGTAAGGGTGAACCAAGTAAAAATCATCGTGTCCTGTGCATGCTTTAAAGTTTTCTCATACTCTGCATCAGGAATGAGAGAGAAGAGGGTTTTTTCTAATAGAAAAACAAGATCAAAAGGGGCAGTTGTTTTAATTTGTCATACCCTGATTCACCCCCCCTCTCAGGGTATCTAGCCTAGTGGACCTAACAATTGGTATCAGAGGGAAAGGTTAATATCGGTGGTTCTCTCTCAAATGGAGGTCACTAATCATAAAGGGATTCCAATCTTCGACGGGAAAAATTTCCAGCTATGGAAGAATCGGATGCAACACTACTTCTGATCATTAGGAATGGATGTGTTCACAGCAGCAATGCATGACATAACAGCAGATATTAATAGTGGTGCATTATCAGAATCTGATTGTAGAGAGTTGGATGCTAATGCTAAAGCAATAAATTCCTTAGGGGGAGCCCTATCCAATCCTATATATACAAAGGTGATGTCTTTCAAAACTTCACATGCCATGTGGGAAAAGTTGTTGAATATATATGAAGGGGATACAAAGGTCAGAGAGGCAAAGCTTAAAGTGTTGTGGAACAAGTATGAAGATCTGAGAATGAACCTGAATGATTCTGTTGATGCATTCTTTGATAGGGTAAATGTTTTAGTGGAAGACATGCGAGGCCTTGGAGAAGTTATTGAAGACATTAAAATTGTGAAGCGCATCTTGAGGAAACTTCCACCTTGGTTCAATCCGAAAGTTTCAGTTTTGGAAGATAAAGACCCAAAAGAGCTGACATTGGACAACCTACGCAGCACCCTTGTTGCATATGAAATGAGAAATGATGATAACTATGTTGTGGAAAAGAGGAAATCTAAAGAGGTGGCATTCAAGTCCATGAAGAATCTCACCATTGAAGACTCTCAAGAAGACGAAGAGACAAATGAAGTGATGTCATTCCTCTCCTCAAACCTTCAATGAGGAAAAGGAGAGTTTAAAAGGAAACTTCCACTTGCTTGTTTTCGGTGTGGAAAGGTTGGACATCTTGCGGCACGGTGCCCCAAAAAGTTCCAAGAGGATAATGATGTCAATGAAATCGAAATTCCCAAGAAGAAGTCTTCAGCCTATGGGAAAGGAAATAAATGGTTCAAGAGAAATTTCTTTAAGAAAAAGAACCTTCTTTCAAAATATTATGATAGTTTAGACGAGTCTGAGGTTGAGGAGGTTGAAGAGATAGAGAACTGCAAAGACCGAGGAGAAAATGCTATGGTGGCAGTTGTCGGTATTTCTCAGAATAAGAATGAAACTGAAGCTAATGAATAAGAAGAAGAAGTTGAGGGAAGAGTTGATATGCAAGAAGAGTTAGAGTCTTCTCTTGAAGAGATAGATGTTTGGAGAACCAAAACAAAGAAAGCCAACAAAGTTGTTCGTGACACCAAAATCTATATGCAGCAGCAGGAAGAAGAGAAGTCTGGGTTGATGGAAGAAATCGAGAAACTCAAGTTATCAATACCAGAGGACTCAGAATCAGTTTGTGAGTATAAAATAAAAATTGAAGAATATAAAATGGAGATCGATAGCTTGAATAACACAAGGAAATAAAAAATCAAGCATATTGAAGAACTTGAAGGAGAAGTTGTCAGTCTGCGGAAAAAGGTTAAAGATCAAGAAAAGCTCTTGACTCCTACTGGGTCATCAGGAAAGCAGATCACTCAGAAAACCGAGAAACTGAAAGTGGAGAATAGTGGTCCAGCAGAAAAGAAGAATCAACTTTGTTCATATGCTAAGACTGATGAAGGGCTTGATCGAAAACAGAGAGCTGTGAAAGTTGAGGTCAGACCGCAAGCACCCACTCCGAGACTGAAGGTGGATTTGGGAACAAGGCAGAATCAGAATATTCAGAGATCCCAAATGGAAACTAGCATTGAAGAAGTAACATGAAGGAATGCACCTTATATCAGGTGTTATTGTTGTAGAAAAATAGGACATTCACAGTATGTGTGTTCCATGGACAAGAGATATCGAAGGGCACAAGAACAGAGGTGGCATCCAAACAGAGAAAGGTTCTCTAGAACATATTTCGAAGGGCACTATTTTTGGTGTGGAGGATTCAGGAACATGGCTAGGTACTTCACTTCGACCATACAAAGGAATATGACAAAGCAAAACCCAAATGTTCACAAACAGCAGATTAATGAACCAACAGGTGAGTTGAAAACGAAAAATAGATTTGCACCTCTACAGGATGAAGCTGGTCCATCATACTCTGAGAAAGAACAGAAGTCTCAATCCATGCCAAGTGTGAAGGAAAAAATATGGACCATGAAGAAGAAGGATGAGAAGGCCATGGTGGCAGAAATTTCCTCTTAAAGCATCAGATCGCTCTGGTGTGTGGATCCTTGATAGTGGTTTCACATCTCACATGATAGGTAATAAGGATCTTGTTACAGGCATGAAATATGACAAATAAGGAGTTTTCAAGTTTGTAAATGATGAAGGCTTGAAGATTATTGGCTCAGGAAAGGCCAAGTTTGGGAGAAAAGAGATGAGACGTGCTGATGTCTTAGTAGTAGAAGGCCTCAGTCACAATTTGCTCAGCGTCAGTCAACTATGTGACTCAGGACATTCTATAAGGTTTACTAAGAAGATGTGTGTCGTCAAAGAAAGAGACGGGGCAATAGTTCTACAGGGAAAAAGAACAAAGGGAAATCTTTACCCGGTGAGTGGAGAAGAATATATGTGTTTTCTTTTTAGATAGGAAGAAAACAAGTTCTGGCATAAACGACTTGGTCATCTTTTCCAACCATCCCTGGAAGATCTGGTAAAGTGTGATGCAGCAAGAGACCTACCCAAGATATCACGTGATCTCACTCACATGTGTGATGCATTCCAACAAGGGAAGCTCATCAGAAAGATGTATAAGGAAAAATAAAAGAAGTTAACAAGAGTGCTCGAATTGGTGCATGCAGATGTTTGTGGACCTATCACACCAAGAGCAATTGACGGAAATAGGTACTGCATTCTTTTCATTGATGACTATAGTAGAATGGCATGGGTATTTGTTATTTCCCATAAGTCTGATGTGTTCATCTGCTTAAAACAGTACCGAAGGGAGTGTGAAAGGATGCTTGGACAGAAAATTCTGAAGTTTCGTACTGACAATGGTACGGAATTCACAAACAGTCAGGTGGAATAATATCTCGAGAAACACGGGATAAGGCATCAAGTTTCTTCAGTAAGAACTCCCCAACATAATGGAGTGGTTGAAAGGAGAAATTAGATCGTCAACAACATGGTCAGAACGATGCTCATTGAAAAGGACCTACCAGAGAAATTTTGGAAGGAAGCAGTTTTAACATCGGTCTACATTTCTAACAGGGCTCTATTGTGTCCGAAGGAAGGAAAGACTTCATACGAGATGTGGTATGTAAAGAATCCAACGGTGAAATACTTCCGAATATTTGGAAGTAAGTTATTTATCCTCAATAAGGAAAAACATAGGAAATACGAGTCTCGAGGAGATGAGGGGATATTCCTTGGATACTCAGGAAAAAACAAGGCATATAAATGATTTAACAAAAGGCTGGGAAAAGTATTTGAGAGAAATGATGTCACTATAGTGGAGAATGAGGAGATCATTCAACAACACAGTGAACAATTTCCTGATGAGAGTGATGAGGAAGAAAGCAACGTAGGGGAAGAAGAAGTGGCTGATGTTGATTCAGAAGAAGATATTGATGATGAGCATGAGGAAGTAAAGTCTGTATCTGCACAAAAGCCAAGGAGTCAAGATGAAATTGATAGGAAGAATATCATTGGTGATTAGTCTGCTCTGGTTCATACTAGAAGAATGAAATCACTGCAGAAGACATCTTTCCTATCTCAGGTTGAGCCGAAATGCTTTGTTGATGCATCTGAAGATGAAAACTGGATTCAGGAAATGAATAAAGAGCTAGATCAGATTGAGAAGAATCAAACATGGGAGATTGTTTCGAGGCCAGTAGATAAGAATGTCATCGGGACTAAATGGGTCTATCTCAACAAGATGAATGAAGATGGAACAGTGATTTGGAAAAAAGAACGACTAGTGTGCAAGGGGTACTCCCAGATCGAGGGAATAAATGTTGATGAGACATTTGCACCGGTTGCAAGGCTAGAGACAGTCAGATTATTCCTAGCCATCACAGTGCAAAAGAAGTTCAAAGTGTTCCAGATGGATGTCAAATCTGAATTTTTGAATGGGGTTCTGGAGGAATAGGTGTATATTGAGTAGCCAGATGGTTTTCTCATTCATGAGGATGAGAAAAAGGTTTGCAGACTTAAGAAGGCACTGTATGGGTTGAAACAAGCACCAAGAGCATGGTACTCAAAGCTTGATCAGTACTTGAAGAAGCTTGGTTTCCAGCGTGGGGGAGTTGATTACAATCTCTATTTCAACAACAACAGTAATCAAAGGATGATGGTCTTGGTTTATGTCGATGACATAATATTTGGTGGATCAGATGAAGCTCAGTGCAGACAGTTTTTTGAATTCATGAAAAGTGAGTTCTAAATTTCAATGATTGGAGAGCTAACATTTGTCCTTGGTTTACAGGTGACACAAGGAAGGAATGGAACATTCATTTCACAATCCAAATATGACAAGGAGGTTTTGAAAAGATTTGGAATGGAAAATTCCAAGGAGATAAAGACTCTAGTAGCTACCCGGATGAAATTGTCCAAAGATGAGGATGGCAAGGCAGTTAATATCACAGAATATAGGCAAATCATTTGAAGTTTGTTATACTTGACTGCAACAAGGCCTGACATTGTATTCGCCACATGCCAAGTAGCGAGATATCAGAGTAATCCCATGGAAATCCACATGCTTGCAGTGAAAAGAATACTTCGGTATATCAAGGGCACAATGGACTTCGGCTTGATATATAATGGAAAATCTCAGTCGGAATTATTGGGATATACTGATGCAGATTGGGACGGTTCAGCGGATGACAGGAAGTCAATGTCAGGAGGTGCTTTCTATCTTGGTGTACTATGTGTTTCTTGGCTAAGCAAGAAGCAAGATTTCATTTCATTGAGCACCATAGAAGTTGAGTACATTGCTGCCACTCAAGCTTGCACAGAGTTATTGTGGATGAAACAGCAGCTTGATGATATGGGCGTTGAAGTGAAGTCTCCGATCGGAATCCAATATGATAACTCATGTGCTATAAATCTCAGCAAAAATCTGGTCCATCACTCAAGGACAAAGCACATTGAGATAAAGTATCATTTTATAAAGGAGAAGGTTGAGCAAGGAATTGTGAAGTTGGAGTATGTGCCTACAGAACTACAGGTTGCAGACATTCTGACAAAGGCCTTATCCAAGGAATCATTTGAAAGGCATCGACTGGCTCTGGGAGTTCAGTTAACTCCTCTCACTTAAAAGAGTGTGGATGTGGAACCACCCCCCCCCCCCCTCTCCTCGAGGTATGATGTGTTTTTCCTAATGTTCTCATATGTTTTTTTACCCTATTACAGACCGCAGAGGAGTGCCCTTTGGGTTCGTTGACAAAGGGGGAGAAAACAGTAATTGTTTAAGGGAGAGTGAGTGTGGCTATTTGAGAAGCTGACAGGTGGAGCAGCGAGATAGGGGGAGTGCAATGAGATAGGGGGAGAGTATTTAAATCTGACGATGCTAGAAGTGATCAATCAAAGACTAGATATCACGACAGCTGAGGATCGTGATAAAAGAGGAATAGTGAGTTTGGAATGGTGAGAGAAGGTTTCCAGCTATCACCAATTGGTTTCGGTATGGTTCAACAATTGGTATCAATTTTACAACTGGTATCAGCTTGAAATCAACAATTGGTGTTTAACATGAAGTGATTCATTGATGAACTTTTCATACTACTCTTGTTTCACACGCCAAGCATTGCTCAAGTGGGCTTAGAGTACGTGTTAAGTGAATCCTTGAATGCTATCAGAATCGCAAGAGGTGAATGGTGGTTGCAGCTGGAAGAAGACTCAGTGAGGTATCAATGTGCAGAAAATCATTTTGAGAAGAGTTGTGAAGAGTTGTGAAGAGTTGTCAACAAACCCAAAGGGGGAGATTGTTGGGAAAAAATCTCTCAAGGTAACATTGCATTTTTTTTGGTTGATTGTTTTTGTTGACAAAGCAGTTTTCCATGAATAATTTTCGAGTTCCAAAGAAGTTTTTGACAATCCATGTTGACAAAAGAATGATGAAAAAGGAAAGGATGGTCTGGAGGCAGTACAAAAGAGCAGTACAAGGTGGTGTCGTTTTCCAGTGTTTGCCAAATTTTTGGGGTCCAAAATTTGGAGGTTGGTGAGCATCGTGAAAATTGGATATCCATGAAGATCATATTTTAATATGGAAAAGGCATGAATTTCACAAATAGAGGCTTCATGGTTTGGAATTTTCAAAGACTAGAAGAATGATGGTGGTGATTCTTCGCGATTACATCAAAGCTTCGCAAACGGCAGAGTTGAAGCACATCGCGGCGGTGAAGGGATTTGCGAGGGAGCTTTGCAGCTAAGGCGTGAAGGAATGTTGACGGTGATGCTCTGTGATTACGATGAGCTCCGCGATCGGAAAATTTTCATGGTGCTTCGCGATTTTGAGAGAATTCCGGCGGAAATTTCGGAGCTTTGTGATTGGCGATGACGTGGTGCTGACATCGCGCAAAAGAGTCAAGGGTCAGTGGAATCACCTATAAATAGAGGTAGACCCCCTTGAGAGAAATAGATAATTTTCTAAGAAGATATTTCGCTCTCGTTTCGCGAAGGTAATTCGCATAGCCCGTGTGCTTCGCGAAAGAATAGCTTTGCGGCGGCTATTGTAGCTCCGCGAAAGTTGTGAACTCCATGTTGGCTCAGTGAGCTTCACGAGGGAAGTTGCTCTGCAATGACTTAAGCTTCGTGATTGTGCTTCGCAAGAGTGCTTCGCGAAAAGGCAGGAGCTTCGCGAAGGCTTGTTTGAGCTTCGCGAATTTGGGATCCTTACTAAGTAGGGTGCTTTGTGAAGGTATTTCTAAATGAATTTCCCAGTGTTCAGGGTCAAAGGGTTATTCATCAGTGGATGAAATTTGGACTTCAATAGAGCATCTATCAACAGTTGAGGATGTATGCTTTCATGCAAATGAAGAGACATATAGGTCTATAAATTGTGAGTGGATCTTCTGAAGAAGCAGTGAGATCACTTCAGTTGAAAGAGCAGTGAGTTCTCAAATTGTGAGTGGTTGTAAACCAGGAGGGACAGTGAGTCCGCTTCGAACTTGTAAACAGCAGTGCGCTTATAGTGGAATTGGTACATCAGCACACTTCCAATGTATGCTCCTTGGACGTAGCCCAATGAGGGTGAACCAAGTAAAAATCGTTGTGTCTTGTGCATGCTTTAAAGTTTGCTCATACTCTACATCATGAAGGAGAGAGAAGAGGGTTTTGTCTAATAGAAAAACAAGATCAAAAGGGGTAGTTGTTTTAATCTGTCATACCCTGATTCACCCCCCCCCCCTCTCAGGGTATCTAGCCTAGTGGACCTAATAATAACTTGTTAACAAAGCTTCCCGCATATCATTCACACAAAAAAAACTTGTGAATAAAGATTCTTTCATCTCATTCACACAAAAACTTGTGAACAAAGCTTCTTGCATCTCATTTATACAAAAAAATTGTGAACAAAGCTTCCCACGTATCATTCTCACAAAAAACTTGTGAACAAAGCCTCTCATATCTCATTTACACAAAAAAAAACTATGAATAGAGCTTCTTGTATCTCATTCACACAACAAACTTGTGAACAAAGCTTCTTTCATCTCATTCACACAACAAACTTTTGAACAAAGCTTCTTGCATCTCATTCACGCAACATTACATCATCTCATGTGATATGAAACCATAACCAATACATTGGAGGGAGATATAGGACCCCACCCTTCATTAACCATACATATTTGTTCCATTTAAAATCAACCATCATAATATCTTAGATAACTGCATGGAAAAAGAATGGGTTTATTTTCCAAAAAACATCACACAACACAAACTTAAAAGATCATAAGATATAAAAAATATAATTTTCCAAAAGTAATCATATAAAAATAAAATATAAAGGGTGATAAAAACGTCACTTCGGATGGGGATGACGAAGATATGGTGTTTACTGACGGCAAGGATGAAGGTTTTTATGTTGTTTGAAGCTGCGGCGGCGATGGCCGGTGGATTCTCGCCGGCGATGTATGACGAAGGTGATGAAGATTTCGGGGGAATGGATCGAGGAGGCTCACTGACCGAGGATGTGTGTTTCGAGGCGTATTGTGAGATTTCGAATTTTGTATGGAAGTGGATTTCATCTTTGGTGTCTTTTGATTTTGGTGATCCGGTAATCCTTTGTATGGCCTAGTTCCCACTCACCCAAAAAGCGGCTTTCGAAAATCAAATAAAAATACAATTTTCAGTCAGGAATGATAAACCTTTGAGGGTAAATCCCATGAAATTCAATGGTTTTCATCTCAAATTTTTGCACTTTCACTTAGCTTCCTAGATTTCAAAATAACATATGGAATGTTCTACACTTGCACGTAACTTCCTAAATAATTAAATTAAGTACTTTATATATATATATATCCAAGAACCTTATTCATCTATATTTAATTTAATAAGGTCCCTTTATTATATTTTGGAACTTACTTTTAATATAGTTTCCACTTACGTCAGTCACTCGGGGTTGTTCAGTTAATTTCTTCGTAATACTTTAGGTTTGTTAATCATGATCAAAGGTGTTGTAAAATAGTTTCATAATACCTGTAATTAAATATTTTACCTCCATTAATATTCCATTAGCATATAATTTATACAGTTAAATATGTTCTCCATGAATGGACTCAATTGAGAAAAAATATATTAATATTTCCTTTTTAGCGATTAAATTTACTATAACTGTTTATTGCTAATATTACTTATGGGATATATAATATTATCATTCCAGAATGTTTATGGTTTATTAAATAACCCTTTTTATATATTAAATAAATGTTCAAGTCCGTTCATGTTAGTTGATATGGAAAATAAAAGAGAAACGTCATCACATGGAGGTGGTAGTCTGCACGTACACACGGACAACGCCCCCATTTTCGTAGAATGAAGAAAAAGTAGAAAATAAATTATATTATCATTTCAGATTAATTAAAATTTTATAAATATTATATTGTCTTAGTAAATAACATTTTTGAACCAGCTATGAAAGGTGGTGATGAAAAACCAAAAAACGTTGCTTCGTGGAGGTGTTGATCTGAACACACGCACTAGTGACGATTCTTGTTTTTCTTAGTAGATGGAAGTGAATGAATAATGGTTGTACCATTGTTATAATAATGTCTCAACACACTAACTATGATGATGTTATTATTATAACATGGTTATGGTTGTTTTAGAAAGGAAGGAATAAGAAAAAAAACATTAAAAAAGATGTGTTACCTACGTTGAGACCTTGAACTTCCTCTTGATGAAGGCCTTAGATTTGAGGGTCTTAGGATAATTTGTGGTGATCAGGGTCATTAGGGAATGTAAAGGATTTAAAGGAGATTAAATTTGGATAGGGTTTCAATCTAATTTTGAAATGTGAGTGAAGTATTGAAAGGGTGGAAGTGATCCCCCTTTTATAAGTGAAGTGGAGGGATTTTTCTGTTGAAAAGAATGTTAAGTGAGGGGTAAGAATGAAATGGCATGAAAGTTGGGTGAGTGAAGGTCAGTAAAACATGTAGGTAAGACTTTAAAACCTAAAAATGGATTTCTATAAGGTCTAAAGGTCAAGTTAATTTAGTAAAATTTGAGTTACCTTAGATTAGTCATTTAAAAACTTATTACTCTTAATTAAATATTAATCATGTGAATTATTTTATTACTAAAAATATAAGTAGACTCATATTATCAAATTTTGACATTATGATTCCAAATTTGGGATCCATTTAACCTAATTAATTTCAAAAATATGAGAAAAGATTATTTTAAATTAAACACACATAACACGTAAAAAAATGTTTTTAAATAAAAGTGTTTTCAAGCTTTAAACGTATGTATAAGATAAATTTTTTATGGTTACTAATTTTCATGATAGAAATTGATTTATTATAAAACAAATAAAAGGTGTGTGTCTTTAAAAGAAATCCAAAACCGACTTTCACTATGAAAAGGTTTAATTAAAAGAAACAAATGAAAACAATTTTTAAATTTTAATAAAATGTTGCTTGCATCCTAAAATATTAAAATAATATTTTAGATTTCATAATTATACCCTTAATATATATATTTGATCAATTAAAAGATTTTATAAACTTTTAGGCCACACACATATACTGATAATGTGATAAAAGTCATTGTTTTGACAGAAACTGTATTTTTCACTATTCAGCTAAAAATCGATTATTTTAGAAAAATCTCAAAAATACATCCTAAGCTAATTTTTTTGTGAGGAATTCAAAAATGAATTTTTCTTTATAAAATTTAAATTATAAATTTTTTAAAATTATCTTTTTAAATAAAAATATATAATATAAAGAAAACGGCTTTTATTGAAAAAAAACCTTTTCAATATTGACTCATTGATTATTTATCTTCTAAAGGTAACAACTATTAATGGTTTACATATTAGTGTTTATTTTAGCTTTATTAATAATGTCTATATAATATGTTGTGATTTTTTTACGTTGGGTGTAACGTGGGACACAAGTTATATAACATAGTATGTATTTTAAAGGATCCAAAATATCAGGTCATTACATTTTCTCTCTCTTAGAATATTAATTTCAGTGATTTAGATCGAGAGAGATTTGGTTCTTGGTTTTATATTTGAAATATCATTTTCCCTTCAAAAGATTAAGGCCACTGAAACCTTAATCTTCCCACCTTAGGGTGTGAGGTGGTTCAGAGAGTTAATCTGCATTTCCCACTCCTCAATCCTTGAGCCCGACCATCTCGTGTCTAGTTACATTGAAAGAGCCCATTTGTGTTTTGTGGTAGTTATTAGGGAACCGGTTTCATACTTGTGTCTTCCCAACGCTAGGTTTGGAGAACCCACCCCTCCCCTATGGTGGTTCCACTGAGAATCGAACCCAAGTTTGTTAGAGCCTTGATGCCTTTGAGGTGTTTTGGTGTGCCACTCAGTCGCCACCCTGTTGGCATTGATTTGAAATATATATTTGTATGAATCAAAAGATATTTTCCATCATTGAGATATCGATTTATGAAATTATGGAAACTTCATGATGACGTGTCTAGGTAAGTGGCTTCAATCTATTCTTATCCTGTGGCAAATATAAATGTGGATTTTTTATGATTTTTAAAAATGATGATTATTATATGATTCTTGAGTTATGATAAATCATTCTCATAAGTTTCAAATCATCATTTTTTACAAAAGCTAGATATTATGGGAAAATGGATTTTTACAATTGTCAAGTTTTTAATAAAATTTAGGTGGTTTTGATTAAAAGTTGTTGATTTGACTTTTAAATGATGGATTTGATTTATGGTTTCCAATGATGGGTTATATTGATGTGTTTTTATGAAATATGTTGAATTGCTTTCATGTTATTTAAATGAAGGCCTTGGATTTAATAGTTTCCTAGAATTTTATTGAAGGTGTGAGTTATGGTATTTATCTGAGAAAATGAAGGTGTGGGTTTTAATAGTTTTTTTTTATTGGTTTTCAAAAACATAAAGGTATATATGTTCACTACATGTTTTTTAATTTATTTTGGAAATATTTATGGGTTATGTTATTTTATAGGCTTCAGCAACGATCTATAACTGGTGCTTTAGGGCAAGACTTTGTACTCTTCCATAGATGACTATTGGTTATTGAAGAGAAGTGTGGTTGCGCGAAGGGGCGGGTTATGACTTTGTCTGTATGATTGGTTGGGCGGCAAGTGACGACACGTTTCAATTGGGATTCAGTCAATAGCTAGTGTGCTCCTGCGTAGATTTTGATACTCATAGAGAGCCCAAAGTGATATTTTTGTCATGCAAAGGGTTTATGATTGTCATGTGGGTTTTACTGTGGGTTTTGATATTGTTTTTTTATGGGATTTGGTAAGGATCTTTAGATAAATTATGAGTTATCACCATGTGGACTTTGGAATGAAAAGGGTGTGTTTTTTTTAAATGGAGATTATGGGTTATGTTTTTTTTTTTCCAATTGTGGTTTGAAAATGTATTTCATTAAGTCACATTGGGATAAAAATTTGTTTTATAATGATCTTTGGTTCACTACTTATTAGCAAGTGCTTTGCATTTACATTACATATTTAAGATTACTCTTGCATGGAGATACATTAGAGTCATTTAGAAAATTCTACTAAGTTTTGTGTTCACCCTCTACATGGACACTTTAGTGTACATCTAAATGTTGGTCGTGATGGTGGTAAAAGGAAGATTTCGTTTTTTGTTAGTGGGGGACTATAAATCCATGGATAGAGATACGGGGATAGAGTTTGAGAATGATGTTAGGATTATCTTGTTTTGCCTTCTTATTTGTTGGTTTTTATTTGACTATTTGGTAATTGACATTCTATTTTGTCATTTTTATCAAGAATGTTTTCCCATGAATTGTATTTAATGAAAAGGTTTTGAAGTTTCATTTCCATATAGTTTGTTGGGTTTTATTTTTCAAGATAAAACGTTTCTCCCAAGTTTTTTTTTTTATCCCTCAACATTAGTTGTAGCATTTAACGATTGACGCGCTTGAGATCTTGTGATGATCCAAATAGGGTATAGAGATTCAACTATTTGTATAATGTCATTACACACACATGTATACATGCATGTATGTTGTGTGTTGAACGTTAAATTTTTTAAAACATGGAACCTGTGCTTTGTGTTTAAAAGGCTTAATGTTCAATTTCAAAGCATATTTGAAAGTTTCAAAACACTAAACATATGTTATGTGATCTTTTTTTATATAAATGTTTTGTGTTTTATATATATTTATATGTTCTGTTATTTATGTGTGTTGTATTATTTGTATACATGTTCTATCAATTATCAAGTTGGAGATGCGTAAGACTTTAGACTACATAAGTGATTCCATATTCATAGACGATATTTCAGGATTGAGTTTTACAATCACTTTTCAAGTGATAGAAATAAGATATAAATCAATAAGAAGATAAATAGGGGCTGTTCTTTTGAAGTAATCACAAATAAGCTCTGCAAATACGTTCATACTATCATGTGTTCTGAATTAAGCTAAAAGAAATCTTTTTTATCTTAAAGCCAAGCAACATGGCCATGAAGACAACAAACTAAGAGTACCCAATCACCACAAATGCAGGATCCAGTGGTTTCTTGCAGATCCCAAATTCATCATTCTGTGATCCATTTCTCCCCACCCCACTCTCATCTGTACAGCCTTCTCCTCCCCCACAGCCTCATCTCTCTCAAACCAACCTCAGCACCCATGTTTCCTATCATCACCCAACACCGTTTCGGGAAAGTTCCTCCATTTCTGTTCCCAACATTTGTCCCTGACAAGGGTGTGTGCTGGCTTTCCCTGCTTTTTCTTTGATCGGCGAGGGCCTGAGGTTCCTGGTTCAAGCCTTCTGAAACGTGCGAGAAGAAACCCCATGCAAGAGCCTCACAAATCCTAAGAAACTCAGCTTCCCGTCCGAGTGTCTGATCCAATCCTGCAGAACCACATGAACAGGTACTGATGGGCTCAGTCCGAGTTCCTGTGAAATCCAAAACCCAAATTGTATCAGTATCAGATCCCATGCATGATGATGTGGAAGCGGGTTTCCCCATTTCCATGCACAACCGAGTGAGATGTTTCAATGTAACACAGCATTAACCCAAGTGAAGGAGATGCTTGAACGTGACACAAAATTTTTTAGTAAGGGAACACAGTGAAATGTTTCAATGTAACACAGCATTAACCGGGGTGAAGGAGATGTTTGAAGGCAACACAAAACATTTTAGTAAGGCAGTATCCCAGGTGAGGAAGGTGTGAAATGCAAAGCCCATTTAGTAGATAGAGTATTTAAATATTAAGCATATGGGTATTGAATACGTCTATCCTAGCCTTAGTATTGTGCATCTATCTTTAGTCTTATATCTCATATCTTTCTCTATAAATAAGATGTTCCAACCTCATTCAAGACACATGGTTTCTTGTTTACTCTTTTCTACATGGTATCAACATGTAAAACCCAAGTGAATGAAGTTTGAATGCAACACAAAATTTTGTAGCAAGGGTGTAAAACTGGCTTGACTTCACCCGATCAAATCTGAGCTGTGTCATCGATGGCTCAACCTGACCAAGCCATTGGTTCGATTCTGCGTCATCAAGCCTTTTTTACACAGCTATTTTCTAGTATGTCCAGATCAATCGACAATGAGTGGGTTCTTTAAAGTCAATTGAGACTCTCTTGAGCAAGCCAAGCACTCCATCATGCATATGAAGATTCATATAAAGCATTTTTTTGAACAAGTGAAAAAAAGGAAGGGCCGCAGGGTCCCTCCCCAAGGGCATGTGCCCCCGGCAAGCCGGTTCTCAGAAGGCTTGACCCAGAAATCCACAATTTTCACCCTACTTTCCCGGGAAAGAGATCTCTGGTGCCCGTATACCCAAGTATTCCTAATAAGCCACGTTTCAAGCTGCCGTAATTTTTTTTTCCCCCGGTTGCAAACCATTTAGTATCCTCATTGTCAAAATTATTTCGAAATTAGACCGGCCAGGGAATTAACTCTATCAATATAAGCATAGAATCTGGGAGAATAGAAGAAACAAAAATGGAAATAAGAAGAGGCAGAGAAACAAGAAAGAAATGAGAAACAAACGTACTGATGCAAGTTCTTCGATCATAATCTGTCTGTTCCCATCCTTCTCGAACAGCTCGTACCCACGCCTGGCATGCTGCTCCCAGCTTTCCATCCCTTCCAGTTGATGCACACTAGTGGCAGCTGCACAAAATTCTTCAAAGTCCATCTTCCTATATTGGAAGCTGCTCACCTGCACCGAGCGAGCAAACACTCAATAAACAGAGGCTGTGTTTTGCAACACTTGCTCAATAAACCGAGTCTCATTACAATGAAAGAAGGAAAATCCCCCAAAATATCATGTCAGGTGAGACTTGAAACCAAGACCCAAAGCCTGTTACATGAGAGGAGAAGCGTTTAAGGGGAGACTCAAGTCTCATTACAACGAGAAGAGGAAAATCCCCCCAAATATCATGCCAGAAAAGACTTGAAACCAAGATCTCATGTTTCCAGGGAACAAAACCCAACTCACTCACCAAGCCCTGACCAATACTTAAAACCACTTAAAAAAATGGAAACACTTAAATAAGCAATCTGGAAACACTTATATATAATCACTTTTAAGTAATAAGTGCTATAAGCAATTTTCAACACATACTGTAAATGCTTTTAAATAAATGGTGTCAAACACAAGCAGAAAGAAATATTCAAAAAAAAACAAACCAACCCAAAATTGAAAAAGAAAGGAGCCCAAAAATGAAAAAGAAAGGAGGAAACCTCAAACCCTAGAATTGGTCTCCAAGAGCCTTACCATGTTGGCATAATCAAGAACCCTCGAATCTCTCATAGCATCCGTAGAGCTTTTCCCGACAGCCTGCCAATCATAGCATAACAAAACTTAAGCATGTGGAAATGGAAGAACAGACGAGGACAAGACAAAGGCAAACAGAAGATGCAAAAAAAGGCTGCAAGAAGAGGCCGACCAACCATCTTAAAGCTTTGCATTGAGATGAATCCACTTTTGTTTGGGCCCAACAGTGTAAATTGTTCACGTAAATAAGCCAGCTGTATTACTGTCAGCGTTTTTGCAAGAGCCTGTCAAAATGGCAGAACATGAATACCAAGATATTGAAGCTTTTCAATACATTACTATAAGATAAGTTATTGAATTTTCTTCTTAAGACAAGTGGGCTGCCCAAACACATCGAGTAATTGGATTTGGTTCAACTCAATTAAGAACAGAGATCAGGCAGCACAGAGGCCTGCAGAAACACATTACAGTAAGTCTGAACAGATGAAGCTTTTAAAGGCAGAATAACATACCCTCAAGGCTGATTTTCTGAGAGAAGTGGAGCATATATAAGCTTTTACAAGCTTGTATGTTATCATGTCCAGTGGAATCTTATGATCATGATGATTGACCAGCCATGGATGACCTGCACAAAAACCAACATTACAATGTCTAAGGAAAAGCTAGAGAGATAAAATCTTTTGTGGTTGAAAGAGAAATTCGACAGATGGGGAAGGACAAAAATAGAAGAATTTAACAAAATTTGTTGTTGGCAGAGACAGCTTGAAAGGCTGTGATGGTCATCACTCACAACTCAAGAAAAATTACATTGTAAAGAGATTAAAATCACGATACCAAACACGCCCTAAATGTGGAGTACTTGTTGCAACTTACTCAAAGCCTGAGAAGCCGTTAGTCTCTTGCGATGGTCTTTATTCAGCAATCTCTTCACAAAATCAATTGAATCTTGAGACAGCGATGGCCAAGGATCTTCATCAAAGCTGGGATCAGCCTTCAGGACGGTTCGGAAGATTCCGGATTCAGTCCGTGCCCAAAAGGGCCGGCTTCCACACAAAAGGATATAAGCAATCACGCCGATACTCCACATGTCTCCTTCAGTCCCGTAAGATCTGTGAAGAACTTCAGGAGCCACATAATATGCACTTCCAACGATATCATTCAGCCTTTCATCTGTTTAAAAACACCCAAAGTCAGATTCAATTTATGGAAATTAAGAAGTTTCAAAATGATGAGCTTGGGCGACCAAATTTAACCTGGTTTCACATAGTCAGAGAGCCCAAAATCGATGGCCTTCAGTGATGAATGCTCATCCTTGGAAGTAAACAAGAAGTTCTGAAGCCATTGAAAGAACATATATTAAGGCGGCATTATAAAAAATGTTTATAACAACTCTCACTTACAATCATTAGTTACCTCAGGCTTTAGGTCACGATGCACGACACCTTGGAGATGGCAAAAGGCAGCCACGCTTAAAATCTGGACCATTACAACCTTTGCATCTTCCTCTGAGTATTTTCCTCCTCTGGCCAATGAAAAAGGGAATTTATTAATTAGAAGGCCATGAAAATGTAGATACTTTCCCTAAAGAGAATGTGCAGACAGTAAGCTACCTTGAAAGAATCCTATCTAATAGTTCGCCTCCTTTACACAACCTGGAGAACATCAGTTGATGAGTAAAATTCAAGAAATTCATAACTTTCCCTACTATAAACCATTCAAAAAACACTTACTAAAAAAACATTTGAAACTTACTCCATCACAATATAGACATTTTCGTCATCTTCATAGGCATCATAGAACTGCACCAAGTTCTCATGTCCAGTTAGGGCCCGTAATATTTTTACTTCTCTTCTTACATCCTCAATAGCAATAGCTGTGGTCATCTGTACACAAAAAAAAAATACTTTCATTTTCATGAGAATAAAAGATTCCTCATTGGGCATGCAACATGATAGCATGGCTCTGGTTAGAGGAACATGGTATCAATAATGTTAAAGTCGAGCCAAAAAACAAAATCCAGTGTCTTGGGATGAAGTGAATGGGCATAAAAAATATTAAGTGCAATCATACCACAACATATTCTACAAATCCAAAACAGTTGAATGGTCTTCAACATTGAAGGAAGACTTAATCTACTCCATACTTAAGATTCTGAATCAAGTGAATCCCACCTGCATTTTTCTATGGGAAACAAGTTTAGGAGACATTGGTTCGTTTTGTTATGAAAAACATTTTTTGTTCTCAATTTCCAAAAATGTACTAAAAATATGTTAAAATATATTCTAAATAGTAACAAAAACCAAGAAAGTATGTTATTTATCATTTATTACACTTCCGTTTTATAGAAAACACGAAAACAGTTTTTTTTTTTGTTTTCTTAATATGTCATTTTCTAAAAAATGTTTTATATTTCAATAATGCATTACATTTTTATGACAATTTTGGAAAATGAAAACATAAAATGTTTTCCATAACCAAACCCAGTCGTTGACTCCCAATAAATGCAAATCCATTTCTCTGAACAGAAATGTCTGCATATATGTTCAAGAGCTCCGCCAAATGTAAAGGCCTGCCCTTGCAAGACACTTCCAAGTATGTTTGGTAAAACAATTAGCAATAGAAAAAAGTGATATACCAATTCATAAAAGAAAAGAAATTATTATAATTTCCTTCCACTGTTTGGATGAAGGAGTTGGTCAAAGAAAATAAATGATTTCTCCTCAAATCATTCCATTCATGAGGTGATTTAAAATAGGATGTAGGAGAGCATTTCTTTCCTTTTCATTTCTTTTGATCTAATTTTAAAAAACCAAACAAGAAGAAGAAATAGATATATCCCTATTTCTTTTCCCTTCTCCCCAAATCACCTTTACCAGGCTCAAGGAAAAGAAACCCAGCTGAGGCAAACAAATATTAAAGCTAAAAAACCCAGAAATCTGGCATTAGAGATTAGAATTAGAAACAGTTTGTCAGAGAAGCAGCAATCTGAAACAGCTTAAACAACAAAAATGTTGGCAGTACTGCAAATTTTCATGGGAAAACAGGGCAATTCAATGGCCTGAGCACCCAGATTAAATTACAAAATCATAATCAAAGGGAGCCCAAACCTTGGATTTGGGAATGACTTTGACAGCCAAATCCTGCCCCTTCAAGCTCCCCCTCTTCGCCTTTGCAGAACAGGTATACCCAAAATGCCCACGCCCCACTTCATCACCAACCTCGTAATGCGCCACGAACTGCTTGGAGAACCCAAAATTCTTATCCAAACCAATCTCGGCCTCGTTTCCCTCGGGAATCGAGGCCTCGTTCGGCTTCACGGAGCCATGCCGTCTAGCGAGCAATGCCTTTATGTGTTTCGCCGGGGAGGGAGGAGGAAAGGGACGCTTGAAGATGCGCAGTGGCGTTGAGCTCACGCTAGGGTTCGCAGGCGAGTTCTTGAAGGTGCCGGGCACCGGGCTGGGGCTGTAGAAGGGGAATTTCGAGGCTTTCTGGGTCTGGGTCTGGGAATTCGACGCATCGATGGGATTCGCAGGATTTTCTTCCCTCTCTGTTTGGGCTGGGGCGTTTTCAATGGGCTTTCCATGACACAGTCCCATGGAGTTCTGGGTGAACCAGAGAAGAAAACCGAAATTAGGTCTCAATCTTTCCTGACCTGAAATGGCTGAGAAGATAGGGGATTCAAGGAAGGGGAGGAAAATACTGGAAACCAAGAAGTGATGGAGAAACGGGATCCGACATCATTCACGAACACCTCCAAAACGATGAAGCTTTCAGCCTAAGAAACCCAGAACGGATTTGAAAACTACCAATGATATGACACCCGCAAAGAAAAAAAGTTCCAAGGGGGAAGAACCGAAAGAAAGCAGCAGTGGATACAGAGGGAAAAAAACAATCAACTTGACCGATCAGATGAGTAATTTCACTAAACAGAGCAGAGCCCACGGGGGATTACAGACCAGAAAACATTCTGGCGGACTAAACTAATATGGTGATGAGAAAGATCGAAGGCTCAAGAAAATAGGCGCTATACAATTTAACCAGCAGGAAAAACAAAGCACAAAAGTGAGAACAGGATGCTTAGCAGGGGAAGTAAGAAAAGGTGAGGAGAGAGAGTCTAACCAGCGCACTCTTTTACACCAATGGCTGTGCCAAAACACGAACACTTTTATCAAGGAAAAAAACTCATACAATAATGGCGGGGAGGGGTGGGGTTGGGGTTTGGATCCTTACAGCCTGTCGCACTATTAATTCCCTAAAAATGAAGAGCACGTAATGGGTTTTGGCCAGAATTGTTGGAGCATAAGCAATAGCGAACTTTTGTTTGTATTCTGTATTTGAGGTTTGTCCTGGTTTAGCATGGTCTCTTCAAGGCCTCATCTTTATATTGATTTGTTTATTCCGATCGAACCCATAAACATATTAATGAAATTTTGCTTTTAAGAACTGGATATGGAATGCTTCAGCCATTACAGTGGCTCTGTATATGATAAAACAAAAGCTATACATCTGTAAAAGAAAATTTGCTTTTATCCGTGATTGGAGTCGTCATAGTAAGTGCATTTTAAAATGGATTCTGTATTTGAATACAAAAGAGAAAGATGAAGAATAGAGAGGAGTCAATGGCCATGTGAGTTTTGTGATCCATTACGTAATTTAAAATAATATCATCCATTGTGCAGCCTTTTGCCCACCAGTAAGGTCTAGCAACGCGTTGAAGTAATCATGGGAGTCCAAAAAGAAAAGAAATCCAAATCATTAATGCACTTTCCCTTCTTCTTCCCACAGACAACCCATCAAACCAGCTGAATTTAGGCTTCGCTGTTTTTATCATTTTTTAAACTATATGTAGTGATGTCAGGGATTTCGGTCTGTATATTTTTATACATTTGAGCAATGTAAATGCGGCTTCGTGCCAGTTATTCTGCCATGGATTTCGTTGTTTTCTGGTAAGGGATCGCTTTCATGTGATAACCACTCTTGCCCCTATTTTCAATTTTTCCTGCACAATTGGGTTTGGTTTCAAATCTAAGCTGCTGAAATTATCCAAGACATTGAATCTGGGTATCATTGTTTATTCGAGAATATGCTTTATCAGAATCAAAAAAAGGAAGAAGAAAGATGAATGGGTCATTTGGGGAAAAACAGAGCATCGTATACTGAAAACCCAGGCAGCCTTTTCATCCTTACCCAGAAAACTGTTTCCTCATATACAGCCAGGAATATCAATCATCATGGTAATAACACCAAGTAACAGGCAAAACAAGATGAACAGTGGGAAAATGTTAAAAAAACTGATGACAAGGTGTCAAGTTTCATGGAAGAAGGGTCTGAAAATTGATTGAAACAGGAACAGGCATCCAGTAAACACCCTTTTCGAAGCAATGGGCAGATGAAGACACAGGCAGGAGCTTGAACAGGGGGTGAGAAATTTAGCCTTTTTGGCAGTAGGCTGCAGCTTTTTGATGCCCAAAAGAAACAGAAATTATAATTCTTTGATGCCTCCTCCATCTCATTTCCACCCCGCTTCTTTATGATGGCATCATTAAAGTTGAACCAGGGAAAGGGATAGGAGAATATTGGCTTTTAGACAGAGAAAAATGAGGGGAGAGAGAGTGATTGGTGGGGATGGTTTATTGCGGTCCATAATTCTGAGAATTTAATGGCGCATGAACACAGATAGAAATGATTGCCCATCTTCTGTACTGCTAATCATGCCTTGCAATGGCCACTTTTCTTTAATGTATTAGTATCTGGGGATTTTGGACAGATTTGTAGGGTTGGTCCAGGGGTCCGGAGTATTCCAAGATCAAGACTTTTGGGGGTTGAATAATGGAGGTACTAGATTAGTTTAACTGCGTTTAGGGATGAAATCCAAGGAACCCTACTAGGATGGTCATGTGACGGAACCTAGAGTCAAAGATCCAATCTTTCCAAGGATTTACCAAAAGATGTCAAAAAAAACACTCTGGATGGAGGAGTCATCTAGTGAATTTTTATGGGCTACTGACATAAATATTTAAACCCCCATAATTGTGGACGGAATATGATCTCATCCGCAAAACCCTCAACTCGCAACTCGAATGGATAACCTCTCCTAGTGTCCGCAGGTCTGATCATATATTACAACAGTTCTGAAAAAAGAGATAAATACAATGAAAATTCTACTCTGCTGCAACATGAAGTAACTCGGCCGAACTCGAATCGAGACCTCGGCGAGACCACGCAAATCCCCTACCAACCAAACTGGACCCTAGGGTCCACAAGTCTAGTCATAAATAGCCTAAAAATTAATAAAGTTGTATGCATAAAAAAAAATTGAAAATATTTTGAAATTAACTTTTCACCTTAACAAATTGTCCCCTAACAACATCACATAATGTTTTTATTTTTTAAAATTAATTGAAAATACTCTCCCAAACTCTAATTAAGTAATCTAGGTATACTTTTACTCTCCTTCAGAGTAGTTCACCTTGTTGAGTCAATTCATAAATATATATTTTTAACATTTAATATTTTTATGCCTCATCGTTGGTGATGGGGTGGTAGGGTTTGAGGGGATGTGGGGTCAAGTCCCTGGACCTGGCTGAACGGATTCTAAAACAACACCTTCAGTTATTCTTTAAAGAAGATGCTTAATAGGAAAACGTCTTATTTAAAGTAATTTTAAAGAAGCGCTAAATAATAAAGCACATTCTTAAGAAAAATATTAAACCCCCACCCTTCTATGTTTTTTTTAGAAAAAAGATTTTTTTTTGTTTATGTGTATATATCTAACATACATACTAATCCTGGGTACCTCCAGCCTTATGTGTCACTTCCTCAATCACCCACGTCTCTCATTCCCACACCCCCTATTTATCCGTCCCTCCCTCAATTCCCATTCCACCCCCCCCCCCACACACACACACCCGCGACAATCCTAGGGTTACGTCTCCTCTTCTTCCGCCATCTCCCCAACGTTTATCTTCCACCGCCGGCCATCAACACCTCCATCAATCTCTACTCTTCCTCTATGTCCCTTCTCTCAATCCACTACCAAACCACTACCGTGTAAGACTACCGCTACCGCTTACAACTCCCAGTTTCCTTCCACTGCTCCGCAGTCTACCACTCCCCGTTTACTTCCACTGCTCCTCCATCTACCATTCACAGTTTTCTTCCACTACTTCGTGGTTTACCTCCGACGGTAGCTACCTCCTGCTCGCTGTGCAAGTACGCTCAAAATCCTCTCCAGGTAACCTTACCTACTACAATACCGGAATCCGATTCCGAAAACCCTAAACTACTTCAACAATCTCTCACGCTCAATCGGTGATACCATTCTGCATATGCTTTGCAGTTCAGGTATGTGATTATTTATTCTCAGCTCACCGCTTCCGAATTTACATCTCATCCCCTTTTCCATCTCACATCTTCTTTGCAATTCAAGTCTACGGCTTGCTGCCTACGAAACCTCTATTCCCTCCTGCATCAGCTTCGTACTTCAAGCATGTGAATAAATACCAATTCTAAAACCTAAATCCTTGCTTCTGAATTTCTTATAATTTTTCACTTCAATTGTATATCACTTCTGGTTCAAATTTTGTTCCTTAATTTTTATGTTATGTTTTAGAATAATAAACTTCAACTGTGGTAAGTTTTAAGTTATGCCTTGCAACTTATATTAATTTCTTTGTGGTTATGCACATTGATATTCATCACAATTGGTTCATTTGGAATGATTTTTCAAATTCTTCTTAGTATCTATGATGAATATGTATTCAGATTTCTGTTTTGGTTTGACTGTATTCATTTGAGGGTTTTGTCTGCCATTTTTATTAGTCTGTTTTTGAAAATGATTTTACAACGATCATGCAACAGGGATGATCAGCGGTAATGAATTTTCAAGTTCATTCGTGAAAACATATTATTTGCATTTTCTTCTTCTTCATACATGACATTCATTTGAGGGTTTTGTTTGCCATTTTTATTAGTATGTTTCTGAAAATGATTTTACAACGATCATGCAACGGGGATGATCAGCGGTAATGAATTTGCAAGTTCATTCGTGAAAACATGTTATTTGCATTTTCTTCTTCTTCGCACATGACATGTGTCACTTCACACTTCTTGCATTACAGCGACATATCTCTCTCATTTGTCTGTCCTCTCGATCCATCTAACCTCGCAACTGGTCGATGACCAATCACATTCCTACAATATGTTTTCCACTTCACAATCCCATAAACATTCGAATCTGTATTAATATGTTTTCCCCATCATATGATTCTTGTCTTTAATTATTCTATTGGCTTCTTTACTCTATTTTCATCCATGACATCGATTTTCAGGTGAAGGAACAATCAAGTTCGTTTATATTTTTTTTCATCTTTTCCTAATATGTTAATATTATCTAATTTCTTTACCTCCATAATTTCATCGCTCCACCACCACCGATGCTTTCCATTGCAACACGTGTGTTTCGGTCATTACAGTGACACATCTCATTTGCCCCTCTTCTCGGTTCATTTAACCTTGCAACTGGTCGATTACTCATCACATTCCTACGGTATGTTTTCCACTTCAAAATCCTTCTATTGTTAATATAGATTCAAACATGTATCCATATGTTTTCCCTGTCGAATGATTTCTGTTGTTAATTATTCTTTTAACTTCATTCATTTATTTTCATCAATGACATTGATGTCAAGCGACAAGAATAAGGTTGTTTATCTTCAATTTTCCCCTTCCATTAATTTTTTTACCATATAAGATTTCTTTACCTCCATTATTTCATTGCTTCGTTAGCTCCCAGCTTCCCATTGCATCTCATGTGTTACGATGATAATCATTTTCATATAAGTTCTCACTTATTCTTGTATTAAATATATCGATTTTGACCTATTCTTGCATTATAGTGACGCGTCTCGTGTGTTATTCCTTTTTCAATCTATTATCTGTCTTTATTTATTCTACTAGCTTCTTTACTCTATTGACATCCATGACATCGATTTATAGGTGGAGGAACAATAAGGTTTGCTTATATTTATTTTTTTCATCTTTTCCTAATATGTTAATATTATCTGATTTCTTTACCTCCATAATTTCATCGCTCCACCACCATTTGCTTTCCATTGCAACACATGTGTTCATGTGAAACCCATTTTTGTATAAATTTTTTCTTTATACATGACATGTGTCAATTCACACTTCCTGCATTACAGTGACATATCTCATGTGCCCCTCTTATCAGTTCATTTAACCTTGCAATTGTTCGATGACTCGTCACATTCCTACGATATGTTTTCCACTTCAAAATCCCTCTATTGTTAATATAGATTCAAACCTGTATCCATATGTTTTCCCTGTCGAATGATTTCTGTTGTTAATTATTCTTTTAACTTCATTCATTTATTTCAATCTATGACATTGATGTCAAGTGACAAGAATAAGAAGGTTAGTTTATCTTCAATTTTCCCCTTCCATTAATTTCTTTACCATATACGATTTCTTTACCTCCATTATTTCATCGCTTCATTAGCTCCCAGTTTCCCACTGCATCTCACGTGTTACAATGATAATCATTTTCACATCAGTTCTCACTTATTCTTGTATTAAATATATCAGTTTTGACCTCTTCTTGCATTACGGTGATGCGTATCGTGTGTTATTCCTTTTTCAATCTATTATTCAAAATATTGTTTCATTGGAACCACCCAATTGAAAAGGGGTCAAATGTTGTAATTAGTGAGCCTATTAAGGTCCTAGAAGCAAATTTAATGATTAAGTATGCAACTAATGTGTTTTTCCAAGCTATGAATGTGGGTTTTTACCCAAGCATAAGGTCATGTACCTTTTTATTGAAGTGTTTGGCTACCGAAAATGAAATAGAATTCATCAAATATATTTTTAAGGAATCATAGATTTCTGGACCGTCACTGAATGTTTACACCTACAGTAGTATGATGAACATTTATTGTAAGCGGCATCTAAGGCAGTGTGAAATTGATCATGCACAAGCTTTTGAGATTTTAAAATAATTAGAAATCAGTGTAATGAAACCTACTGTAGTAACATATGATATATATATATATATATATATATATATATATATATATATGTGTGTGTGTGTGTGTGTGGGCTTTACAGTGTTAGACATACTGAACTTGCTTTGGGTCTTATTAGGGATTTGGGGTTTAGAGGTCTTCCTGTAAACTGTTAATGTTTTAATGATGTTATTTATGGTCTGTGTCTTAGTGGTGAACTATCTCACACTTTTACTGTTTTCGAAGAAATTAAAAGTTGTGGAGTTCCCCTGAATGTTTATATCTACATAATTTTTGACTGAAGGCATCTGCATCACATCTATTCACATATTATCCAGATGTTTTCTGTAGATGTTCACAAATGTTCTGTTCACATCAGTTCACATATGTTCTATTCAATTTAGATTAGTTTCCAATAGATAGAACAGTTTATTTTGACCATCATAGGAACAATTTCGATTTCTTTGACTCTTTCTATTTCATTTTATGAAATAACAGAATCCACAATTTTTTAATTTTTTTTTACTTTTGTGTTATAGGAACATGAAAGCGCTGGATGTTTAGGAGTCAGCTGCAACACTGACAGATGATTTGTTACAACTACAAAATTTTCATCCACTCGGGTATTACAATTTCTATCTTCATTGTCTTATTTTAATTACAACATTGGAGTAGACATTACTGATTTTTTCCAGTTGCATTTACATTGACTGTATCATTAAAACAGACTGCATTTCTTCTTATCAGTTCAAATTGGTAAACATCATATTCCTGCTAACTGTTGTGCGTGTTCTTAGAGTTAATAACCACTGTTTTTTATTACTATTTCAGTATTTTGAAGCTACTATGTAGTCTTTGTCTCCTAAATTTGTTTGTTGTTTCAGATTATTCTCAATTGCTGAAATTCGGTCTTTTTTTTCCTGTTTGGGTAACCAATGGATCACTTTAGGGATTGGCATCAAATAAGTGAAAAAATTTCACATGTTCTGCCTGTTATGGGTATATTGTAGAAAAATGTATCTATAACCATCCTTAGAAGTCCCCATCAATTTCAAGAAAACCAAAACTTCTATGAGCCCAAAATTGATATCAAACTTGAACATTTGTTGATGAAAATCAGTGCTAATTTTGATAAAGATAATGAATTTGCGTTAAAAAAGCTACAAATTCATATTTGGGAGTTGCATGAAAAGTTTACATAATAAGATATTTGAATGGAGTCATGAAGAAAATAAAATGGTGGACTTTGAAAACATGAGTGTAGTGGAAGAGGATGAAATTTAGGATTAAACCAATCAGTTAGAATCTACAAAAGTTGAAAACAACGATCTAAAACTCTTTCAAATCATTCAAACGGTTTAATAGGCCACCATTCTCTGCGCTACTCTACTCAGGTATTAAGATTTATATCTTCATTGTCTTTTATTTTCATTACATCATTGGAGTAGACATTACTGATTATTTTCATGTTTTATTCACATTGACTATATCATTAAAACAGACTGCATTTGGTCTTCTCCTTTAAAACTGGTAAACATTATATTACTACTTTTATGATTACACTTGTCACTATTTTTTGCTACTTATTGATTGAAGTCCTTTGTTGATGTAGAAAAAATTGTTGATTGAGTTTGATATTGATGACGTGGTCCAACACAATGATACAAATTCTAAAGACACTGCAAAAACAACAAGCCAAGTCAAATATGTGCATTCCCGTTTAAAGGAAAACAAAAACAAGAAAACTGAAAAAATTGACTGATGTGATGCTGCAATTGCAAGGTAACGTAAAATCATTATTGAATCTGTTATGTTGAAATTAACTTTTATATTAATAGTTCCACTTTTAAATCTACTTTTATTAAAGCATACATAAAACCTATAACAATACATATAAGCTAGAATATTATCCTTTGTGCTGATAAATTAACGTACATTGACTAGATGTTAATATTTATTTTTTATGAGTTTTATTGAAGTGCTGCAGGAAACCACTATAATGCCAATCAACATCCACAAGTGCTGGAGCATTGCACCCACGCCGCAGGGCACTTTTGTCAGGCTATTAATAAGAGGGGCGTCGCTCACACTGTGTGACTATGAAATGTATAGCACATACTCTAAAAACAGTACCTATTGTTATAGTTTTTACCCATGTTTTTGCAAAGTCATCATTTTCTGTAGACATGTTCTTATGTGTCCTTGGTTTGAAAACAATCTGTAATAGGTTACTATCACAATTTCAAATTGGGAGTTTCAATGTTAATTTTTAGTATTTCTTATTACAAATGTCTGATACATCATGTTATATGAATTATCCATGGTGAAAATAATGTTTCTTTCATTATGATATATACTTAATGATACGTCATGTTTTTCTATATCTTATTACATCATGTTATTTCCTTTTCATTCCTTTTCATATATATTTTCTGATACATATTATTTTTCATTTCTTTCATTATTATCTATCACTAAATCTGTAATTTTAATATATTTTTAACTAATTTTTATTATTAACTACTCAAACTATCAATACACTTGAAAATTAGATTTGAATTATAGGGTTGTGCATATGCATGAGCGATGTACTAGTATATATATAAACAAGATAAACTAAACAATTAAACAATATTTAACTATTTTTAAATAATGCGATGAATAATGCAATTAATAATAAAAATATGATTATTAATAATTTCTAACATTGAATATAAATAACGCAATAAATAATATATATTTTTTGATATTAAAAAAATAGTAATAATTAATAATCTAATCAACATTACTTATTTTATTATTAGTTTAGTTAATAATAATAATAATATTATTAATTATTATTAAATAATAATCTTTCACGTAATGTAAATTATTTTCTATTTATTATATTTATGACTAATAATACTATTAATAATAATGATGATGATCATGTAAATAATAGTATTATTACTAAATATAATAATAATTATTAAGTAATATATTAATTACTATGACTTCATAAAAATAATATATTAATTATATTTACTATTATTAATAAATAGAAAATATTAATTATTTTTAATTAATTAATTAATTAATTATATTATTATTATTAAGTCAAATGTTATTATTAATACTTAATATTTTCTATTTATTATTGTTAGGAAATTATTTTCATTTTCATTTATTTTATATGTTTTAAGTGCATGTTTTAAATTTCATTTAGAATCTAACTATAATTTATATTTTATAAGGTTTTAAAGTTATCTACTTCTTTTAAAGTCCAAATGTTATGTTTTTAAAACAATATTGTTTTGTATCATTTATATTAATGTCTGATTATTATTTTGATGAAAATATTTTTATTTTTAATTGTTTTTATGTGTTTAGTCTGTTTTATATTTCATTTTGATTGTATTTATAGAGATAACTTTGAAATCCTATAAAATATAAGTTATAATTACAATCTAAATGAAACTTAAAACATGAATTAAACATATAAAAAATAGTATAAAAATATTTTTTTATAAATATAATTAACCAAAATTAATCTACACGACACAAACATTATTGATTAAAAACATAACAATTACACTTTTAATCAATAATGATTGTGTCATGTATATAAATTTTTATTTATTATATCTATGAATAATAATAATAATAATAATAATAATAATAATAATAATAATAATAATAATAATAATAATAATAATTAAAGACGGTTACATGAACACATAAATGCAAAGAAAATATACGCATATGGGAACTTGAAAGCCTATAAATTAAAATGTATAAATAAAATATAAATGAAATTTCAAAAGGTGACTAAACATAT
Organism: Viscum album; assembly: GCA_963277665.1. Lineage (NCBI taxonomy): Eukaryota > Viridiplantae > Streptophyta > Magnoliopsida > Santalales > Viscaceae > Viscum > Viscum album. The sequence continues at coordinate 342,709,798 of OY728127.1, read as the reverse complement.
AAAAAATAATTGAAAATAAAAAGAATTTCATAAAAACAATTAATGAAAAATAATTTCAATGACACAAAATATTGTTGTTTCAAAATATAATATTTGTACATATAATATTTTTTTTGCAGATAACATTTTTTATGTAAATTAATTTATTATTATTATTATTATTTTGAAATTCCTTTTATTTTAAATTAAATTTTATTTGTGTAATCAATGTTTTAAATTTCATTTAGATATATAACATTTAAAATAATTAATTGTTTGTTTTTTTTATTAAAATATTAATTATATTGCTATTATAAATATTAAAAATGATTAATAATTGTATTATAAATTGTTAATAATAACATTATTATTAACAATTATATTTTCTATATTACTCATTTAATTAATATTTATTTTAAATTATATTATTAACTAATTTATTAGTTTCATTAAGAATTATATTATTTACATCATTATTCATAATTATAATTGTAATTGTCATAAATATTTTATAATATAATTATTATTTATTAAAAATGCAATTCATAATATTTATGTAAAGACCCCACCCTAGTAACCCAGAGCCGGTGTCATACTTTATTACACAGGTACTATGAACAAAAGTTCACATCATAAGGGATCAAATAGTTTAGTAGATTCAGAAAACTAGATACAACCATAATTGTTACATTACAACTTGAAAGGAAAAAAATAAAGCAACTCCATTAGAAACATCCATAAACTCGTAGATTATCCCTGCAAGTCATTCATAATATATATCTTCGCATCCTGGGGAAAAATAAAACATAAGAAATGGGTGACTTCAGATGCTCAGTAAGGGTAAACAATACAACAAAAGCTATCATAAATAAACATAAACAATAAGGCATGATGAATAACTAAAATCACATGTCATTAAAACATAATCTTGAGTGTAATACGGTAGGAATAAAAACTAAATAAATAATGTCATACAAATAATCACATGAGAATGAAACTTAACTATGAATATTCTACTAGTCAAATAATCATATGAGATATTAATTACTAATATCATAATGAGGGAATGTATAATGTCAGACATCATAAACATACCGTCAAGATTTCATCCAATACACCATACATAAATAGGTAAAAACCTGGTCTAGTTTATCTCATGAGACCTACCGATGCATCGATGGGCTATAATGGGATCTGTCTGTCATTTACTAAGTCTAATGAATTCTTCATATGTCGAATAAAAAGATATCTTTAAATCAAAGTTTCATATACCAATTTGAATTTTTTTAATCATAATCATAGATGAAAGTATTCTAATAAAATCATTGAGAAATTCTGAGGAGAAATACCCTTTTTCTTTGAAAAGAAGAGTTCTTTTGGAAAATCATTTCTATTTGTCATAAAAATAGGATTATAAACATGTATATCTCAGAAAAAAAGGAAATTACAATGAAATTATGTTTGAGGTATAAATGATGTCCAACTAAAGTGAAAAAATATAATTTTTTTGAAACTTTAGAAATGAGTCATTTCAGTGCGGTTTAAGGGAAAATATAAAATATTATTTAAAACAGATGAAGGATTAATTAATTGAATAAAACTAGAAAATAAATAAGATAGTTTTTCATGATAAAAAGAGTGATTTTATTAAAATATTGGCATCTTAAAACAAATTATGGAGTTTACTTAAAAATGGGTAAGAAATTGGGAAGTTCCCCTTAATCGAGCTTGCTTATCAGAAGGAATTAAAAAGGAAACCTTATAAAACATGTATTTCCTCATCAAAGAAAGATAAAATAATCTTGATACATGAGTTTGGAACATATACACAGAATGTAGAAGAAGTATATAAAATGAAATAAGAATTACATTGGGGTAAAGAGAGAAAACGTAACCCGAATGAAAAATGGAGGTTCGGGGAGAATCCCTTACCACTTTGCAAACAGTTGAACCACATGCCCCATAAAATTATTGATTATCAAATAAGATATTTAATACTATGAAAATAAATAGATTTATGATATTATACATCAATTAATAATATAAATACACCACACACAAGAAATAATGGTGAATAAGGCATATCTCACGGAAATAAAAGTGAGATGAGAAAACCTTTACCTTATGTTCGAAAGCGCTCTACACTCGCACTTAATGTCCTGGACAATGAAATTAGATTCATTAATAATTTAATTCAAAACCCATTCAACATGTATTCACTACCACAAAAACAGTTTTTCACAGCGCCAACCTTTATCAGCGCTAACGAAAAAGCGCTGATAAAGGGGGGCCTTTATCAGCGCTTTTAAAAGCACTGATAAAGGGTCGACTTCAAAAAAAAAAATTAATTAAAAATATTATATTAATATATAAATATATAAATATAGTTATATTGATATAAATATAATATATAATTTTTAAATATATTTTAGATAAGTATAAATATACATTTATACTTAATATACTTAATATATAAGATATTTAGTGAAAATGGCTTATAAAAAAATTAAAAAAATATTTTTAATTAATAATTTGATAATTATTATGGAGTAGTAGTCATTTAATAAGAATTTTAAGATTAAAAAATAAAAAAATTAAAAAAAGATCCAAAATATGTTGAAAACGCAACTCGAACTTCAAACGGCCATAACTTTTGATCCGGGTGTCCGTTTGGGCTCTACCACATATCAAATCGAAGCCTGCGACGAGCTCTACATCATTATGATTAGGGAAACCCTGGTAAAAGTTTTTTCGAGGCCAAAAAAGTCCCAGAAGGCCTCCAAAACTGATTTTTTAGTCGGGGTACCCCGATTTTTTTAACATTTTGTGGATTTTCAGCCTCGTTTAAGGGGGTATTATTGGCTTTTTTTGTTGGGGACTGAATTTATTCCAAGGTATTACATTCATATTGATATTATGTCTTTGAAATTTCATCTTTTTTTTATAATTCACTTCTATTTATAATCAAATATATAACAATATATACATATTTTTTATATATTCACACATAAAAATTTAATTATAAATATAAATAATAAAATATATTTACATATAAAATATATTAGATTTATCTAAATAATAACTAATATCCATTTTATTTAAACTACAAATATATGAATATTTATATACCTATATATTAATCTAACTATATATATATATTAATCTAACTATATATATATTAATATAACTACATATATATATTAATATTACTATAAATATATATATTAATATCATTATAAATATATATATTAATATCACTATATATATATATTAATATAACTATATATATATATATTAATATAAATATATATTACTATCTGAATAAATATAACTATATATATATATATATATATAAATAGAGATATGTATTAATATAACTATATAACTATATATATTAATATGACTATATATATATTAATATAACTATATATATATATTAATATAAATATATATTACTATATGAATAAATATAACTATATATATATATATATAAATAGAGATATATATTAATATAACTATAACTATATATATTAATATAACTATATATATATATTAATATAACTATATATATATATATTAATATAACTATATATATATTATAATATAACTATATATATATTATAATATAACTATATATTACTATACGAATAAATATAACTAAATATATAAATATATATATATAGAGATATATATTAATATAACTATATATATATATTAATATAACTATATATATATATATTAATATAACTATATATTACTATACAAAAAAATATAACTAAATATATAAATATATATATATATATATATATATATATATATATATATAGATATCATGAATTGGAAAACAAATCAAAATAGAGGAGTGGTAAGGGCTTAGGCGCGCAGGGGGGAGGTCTCGGCTTCAAATCCTGGTGGAGGCAGGGGCACGCACGCATGAGAGAATATGGGAGAAAGCACTGTTAAAGGGTGGAGGGGGTGCGTGGGGCGCTGTAGGGGGGGCGGAAAAGCGCTGTTAAAGGGGGGGGGGGGTTCAAGCGTTATAAAAGCCCCCCCCCCCCAAATTGGCATTATTTTTTTAATTTTTTTTAATTTTTTTTAATTTTTTTTACCTTTTATCAGCGCTTTTAAAAAAGCGCTGATAAAAGGGGTCCTTTATCAGCGCTAAAACGAAAGCGCTGATAAAGAAAGCGCTCATAAAGAGGTCTTTTATCAGCGCTAAAACAAAGCGCTGATAAAGGACCCTTTTATCAGCGCTTTTTGGAGTGCTGATAAAGGGGACCCCCCCTTTATCTTCACCGGCTTTAACAACACTTTTCTAGTACTGTTAAAGGCCATTTTTAACACTGATAAAATTCGTATTTGTAGTAGTAATTTGATTTAGTATAATTTTATTAAGTTCATTTATTATTTTTTTGATGAGTTATAAGATTCGATTTCATCATTCAGAAGTGTTTGTTTCCTTCGGTTTCCTGATTGGTTCACTTGTATACATGTTCGAAAGATCATGTGAAATGGGAATAGTTATAGAAAATTAAAATTATATGTTATTAATTAACTTTAAGAATATTTAATGGTCTTATATATCATTTTTTTTCCAAATATGAGGATGATTAATTAGATAAAATGTTAATGATAACTGTTTGGATTATTTTGGAGTTTTTTCAATCATTACGCGCTGGTTTTGTTTTATGAATTAATATTATGTATATATATTGGTTCCAAAAAATTAAATAAGTTTTATTACATATATTAAAGTCTGTTTTAACCATAAAAAATGTTTTATGACTAGATTTGAAGGCAAAATTGAAAAATGAAAACTTGTCGTCCATGAAGGTGGTAAATCGGCACCTCACGAACAATGTTCTCATTTTTAGAATAAAAAGAGGAAGAGAAAAGAATTGATGGTGTATATACCATTATCATAGTAAAATTCTAGTATATATAAGATACTGGAGTTATCATGCATGTTTGGACAGAGGAGTTAAAGAAAAGATAAGAAAAGAAAAGAAATTGAAAGAAAATTAAAAAAGCGAAAGAGGATTTTACCTCTTGAATTCATATCCATGAGAACCTCCTTAAGAAACTTTAAAATGGTATTTTGGTGATACTAGTAAGACCATAACATGGGGGAAATGTTTAGGATAGGTATTGGGTAGAAATTGGACAAGCTTCAAGGCTTTAAAGGTGTGAGGAAAAGAGGTGGTATTTATAGTGGAGGAGAGAGAGGTGTTTTTTGAATATTTTTTTCATTTATTTATTATTTTAGCTCAAGATTATGAATAGTTTTGATTCTTGTGACTAAATAAAGTATGGAGTGCATGTGAGTTTGAACTAATGGTTACTTACTGTTGTAATAGTGGGTTCCCTAGACCCAACTTGAACAATACTTTTGATTACCACTACATGTATAAAGCTTGATATATACATGTGTTTATTTAATTCTTATCATAATAGTGTTGATAGTTATGCATCCATTATTTACATGGTAATGTCCTTAAGATTATGTGTCATATCAAATGGTTATATAAGTTCCCATCTATAATGAGAACCTCAAGATACTATGACCATAATCTTAAATATATATGTCCTATGGTCTAGATACATCATACTAACAGGACACATATGATGTTTGACTATCAGGTGCTGGGGGCTCATAAGCATTGAGACTTATTCTCATGAAGTTTGTATTTGGTGATCTTTAGTAGTGAGATCATGAGGAAAACCCCTCCAATAGGAACACCACATGTGTCAGGTGTCATTGGTTGTTCTTATCTATGAACATGTGTTTTGGTCTCCAGACTTGAGATCATTATCAATGTGTGCCATTTGATCACGCACTTTGATGAAAAGAAAAAACTATGACAATGATATCATGGTGAGGTTGTTTGTGTTGGGTGCTTCATTGGTGGTATGGCATTGGTTGAATGATTAAGATATATTTTTTCACTTCCAGGTTGAGGAAGAGATATCTCGTGGGCCCAGGTTGACCATGATGGTAGTACCTTCATAAATCCATGGCCATGGTATAAGAAGTTAAATCCATCCAATAAGGTCAAAAAATATATAAATCAATAAAAGGATTATGACACAAATGTTCATCATAATTTATGAGATATCACCAGACAAAAAGATTATATTACACAGTAAGTGTTCGCAGGAGGAAGTTGTAGCTATGACATTCCTTATCACCTTAGGGGCCATGATGGGTTACTAGACTCCGCTATTGGTTTGTGGGTTGGACTCACTACTATTGAGATAAGTAACTAGAGGGTCACATACTTAGTGTATCCACAAGTTCCACCTATTTTAATGAATAGGATTTTGGGACGAAGTGGGCCACATGTGCGGGGGACGGTGAACGTCCGAGTTTAACTGATCATAATTAAAATTAATTCAATTATATTATTCAAGTTTAGAATAATGATGATTGAATTTATTTCTCATGGTATTATGTTAGGTCCACTAGGCTAGATACATTGAGGGGGGGGGGTGAATCTGGGTATGACAGATTATAACAACCACCCCTTTGATCTTGTTTCACTGTTAGACAAAAATCTATCTTCTCTCTCTCCTTCCTGTTGCAGAGTATGAACAAATATTAAAGCATCCACAGGTCATAACATTTTTTCTTGGTTCACCCTCACTGGGCTACATCCAAGGATCATACACTGATAATGCGCCAATGTACCAAATCCACTAAAAGCGTACTAGTATTTATAAGTTCGAAGCGGACTCACCATCCCTTCTGGTTTACAACTATTCACAATTTGAGAACTCACTGCTCTCTCAACTGAAGTGAGCTAACTGCTTCTTCAAAAGATCCACTCATAGTTTATATACCTATAGGTCTCTTCATTTTCACTAATGAATATATCCTCAGTTATAGATAGATGCTCTGTTGAAGTCCAAATTTCATCCACTGGTGAATACCTCTTTGCCACTGATCACTAGGAAACAACCTTTGGAAATACCTTCTCAAAGCTCCCTACTTTGCGAAGCTCCAAATTTCACAAATCTCAAACAAGCCTTCACGAAGTCCATGCTTCTTCGTAAAGCACACACCTTTACAGAGCTTAGGCCATCGCAGAGCTCAAGCCGTCACAAAGTGACTTCCTTTACGAAGCTCACTGAGCTAATGCGGAACACACCTCTTTCGTGGAGCTAGATTAGTCACTATAAAGCTCCTACCTTTCGCGAATCACATTGCCTCTGTGAACCTCCTTTTCAATTCGAGATCTAAAATTTTTTCTTGAAAAACTCTCTACTCTTATCAAGGGGGTCGAGGCCTATTTATAGGTGATTCCACTAACTCGAGAAGCTTCCATGTAAATTTAGTGCCACATCAGCTCAAATCGCAAAGCTCCAAAATTTCCATCGAAATTATCTCTATATCGTGAAGCACCATGAAAATTTTCAGATCGCAGAGCTAGTCGTAATCGTAGAGAATTCTGTCAATTCCTTTATGCCGCCACTACAATACTCCCTCGCAATGCACTTCACCTTTGCTGTTCGTGAAACTTGTCGTAATCATAGAGATCACCATCAACATTCTTCCAGTCTCTGCAAAATCCACTTTATGAAGCTCATATTTAAAAAACTCATGCCTTTTCCATATTTTTATGAGATATTCAAGGAAATCCACTTTTCGCGATGCTCACCAAACTCCAAATTTTGGACCCCAAAAATTTGGCAAACACTGGAAAATGGAGCCACCTTATATTTGTTCTTTTGTACCACCTCCAGATCCTCCATTCCTTTTTTTCATGGTTCTTTGTCAACATGGATTGTCAATAACACCTATGGAACTCAAAAATTCTCCATGAAAACCTACTTTGTCAATAAACACAAACAACCCAAAAATGATGCAATGTTACATTGAGGGATTTTCCCAACAATATACCCCTTTGGGTTTGTTGAAAACTCTTCTCAAAATGATTCTCTGCACTTTGATACCTCACTAAAGCTCCTTATATCATCTACCATCATTTTCCTCTTACGATTCATATAGAGACCAAAGATTCACTTACCATATACTCTAAGCCAACACGAGCAATGCTCAGTGTGGGAAACAAGAGTAGTATGAAAATTTCATCAATGAATCACTTAACACCAATTGTTGATACCATTCTGATACCAATAAACTGATTTCATCACAAACCTTAGCTATCATGATATTTAATCTTTGATCGACCACTTCAAGCATCGTCAGATTTAAAAATCTCTCTCTATCTCATTGCTCCCCCTATCTCACTGCTCCACCTGTTAGCTTCTCCCCATGTCTTTGACTAAGACTGCCAGCTTATCCCCATGTATTTGATTAAGATATTTTATCCCTTCCTTAGCCATAGTTTCTCCCCTGTTAGGAGTTACTCGTTCTCACCCTTTTTCAATGAACCCAAAGGTCACCCCTTTGTGGTCTGTAACATTGGGAAGAACACAGATTAACACATTAGAGAAAAACACACCATACCTTGGGGAGAGGGAGGGGTCCCATATCCAAACTTTTCAAGTGCAGGGAGTCGAATGAACTCCCAGAGCTAGTCAATGCCTCTCAAAAGATTCCTTGGATAAGACCTTTGTCAGAATGTCTACAACCTGTAGTTCTACCGGCACATACTCCAACTTCATAATTCTCTACTCAAACTTATCCTTGATAAAATGATACTTTATCTCAATGTGATTTGTCCTTGAGTGATGGATGAGATTTTTTATGAGATTTATAGTACTTGAGTTATCACACTGGATTCTGACCGGAGACTTCACTTCAACTCCCATATCATCAAGCTGCTGCTTCATCCATAATAATTTTGTGCATGCTTGAGTGTCTATAATATACTTAGATTCTGCGGTGCTCAATGAAATGCAATATTGATTCTTTCTTAGCAAATAAATACACAATACACCAAGATATAAAGAACCTCCTGACATTTATTTTCTATCATCTATTGAACCAGACCAATCTGTATCTGTATATTCCAACAGCTTCGGCTGAGATTTGTTATTATACATCAAAATGAAATCCACAATTCCTTTGATATACCGAAGTATCATTTTTACTGTAAGCATGTGGCTTTACTTGGGATTGCTTTTATATCGCAATTCTTGGAATGTGGAAAAAACAATATCAGGTCTTATTGCTGTTAGTTACAAAAAACTTCCAATAACCTGCCTGTATTCTGTTACATTAACTGCCTTTCCATCATCATCTTTTGATAATTTCATCTGGGTAGCAAACATAGTCTTCATCTCCTTGTAATTTTCCATTCCAAATCTTCTCAGAACCTCATTGGAATATTTATATTGAGAAATGAAAGTATCATTCCTTCCTTGTGTCACTTGTAAACCAAGGAAAAACGTCAGCTCACTAATCATTGACATTTCGAACTCACTTTTCATGAATTCAGAAATCTTTTCACACTGAGCTTCATCTGATCTAACAAATATTATGTCATTGACATAAACCAACACCATAATCCTTTGATTACTATCATTTTTGAAATAAAGATTGTAATCAACTCCACCACGCTGAAAGCCAAGCTCCTTCAAATACTGATCAAGCCTCAAGTACCATGATATTGGTGCTTGCTTCGGCCCATATAGCGCTTTCTTCAACTGAAAAACTTTTTTATCATCTTCATGAATGAGAAAACCATTTAGATTCTCAATATATACTTCTTATTCTAGAACCCCGTTCAAAAATGTAGATTTTATGTCCATTTGGAAAACCTTGAACTTGCGTTGCACTGAAATGGAAAAGAATAATCTGATTGTTTCCATCCTTGCAATAGGTGAAAATGTCACATCAATATCAATACCCTCTATCTGGGAGTAGCCTTTGCATACTAGTCATGATTTGTTTCGAATCAATGTGTCATCTTTATTCATCTTGTTATGGAAGACCCATTTAGTCCCGATGACGTTCTTATCTGTTGGCCTCAAAATAATCTCCCACATCCGATTCTTCTCAATCTGATCTAGATTTTCATTCATAGATTGAACTCAATTTTCATCTTCAACTGCATCAATAAAGAATTTAGGCTCTAACTAAGATAGGAAATATGTCTGTTGTAGCAAATTCATTCTTCTTGTCTGAACTGGAGATATCTTATCACCAATGATATTCTGTCTGTCAATCTCAACTCTAATCTTTGGCTTTTTCATAGATATATAATTGACTTCCTATAGCTCATCATCAGTGTCTTATTCTGAATCAGCATCCGCCACTTCTACTTCCCCTACGTTCCTTTCCTCCTCATCACTTTCATCATGAAATTATTCACTGTAATGCTAAATTATCTCTTCATTCTCCACTATAGTGACATAATTTCTCTCAACTTCTTTTCCCAACCTCTTATTAAAAAATTTGTATGCTTTGCTTTTTCCAAAGTAGCCAAGGAATATCCCCTCATCTCCACGTGACTCAAATTTCCTATGTTTTTCCTTGTTGAGAATGAAGTACTTACTTCCAAAGATTCAAAAGCATTTCACTATTGTCTTCTTTCCATACCACGTCTCATATGGAGTATTTCCTTCCTTCATACACAACAAATCCCTGTTAGAAATGCAGATCGATGTCAATACTACTTCCTTCCAAAATTTCTCTGGTAGGTCTTTTTCTATAAGAATCGTTCTATCTATATTTTTGATGATTTGATTTCTACTTTCAACCACTCTATTTTGCTAGGTAGTTCTTACTAAAGAAACTTGATGCATTATCCTGTGTTTCTCGAGATAGTCTTTAATCTGGATATTTGTGAATTTCATACCATTATCAGTATAAAACTTCAGAATTTTCTACCCAAGAATCCTTTCTGATTCCCTATGATACTGTTTTAAATAGTTGAACACATCAGACTTATGGGAAATTACAAATAACCATGCCATTATGCTATAATCTTCAATGAACATAACATAATACCTCTTTCCGTCAATGGGTCTTGGTGAGATTGGTCCACACACATCAGCATACACCAATTCAAGAACTCTTGTTGTCTTCTGTTCCTTTTCCTTGTACGTCTTTCTGATGATTTTCCCTTGTTGAAATGCATAACATGTATGAGTACGATCACATGAAAGCTTAGGGATATCTCTAGATACATCACACTTTATTGGATCTTCTAGGGATGGTTCGCATAGATGACCCTTTCGTTTATTCCACAAATTGTTTTCTTCCTCTCTAGAAAAAAAGAACATATCTTCTTCTCCACTTATCAGATAAAGATTTCCCTTTGTTATTTTTCCATAAAGAACCATTATACCATCTATTCCTTTGACAAAACACATTTTCTTAACAAATCTTATAGAATTCCCTGAGTCACATAGCTGACTGATGCTAAGAAAATTATGACTGAGAACTTCTACTACTAGGACATCAACACATCTCATTTCTTTACCCCCAAACTTGGCCTTTATTGAGCCAATAATCTTCAGGCCTTCATCATTTCCAAACTTGACAACTCATTCTTTTTCATATTTTATTCCTGTAACAAGAACCTTATTACCTGTTATGTGGGATGTGCACCCGTTGTCAAGGATCCATACACTAGAACTGTATGATGCTTTAAGGGAAATTTTTGTCACCACTGCCTTCTCATCCTTTTTATTTTTAATCCATGTCTTTGAACTAACACTCAGTGTAGTTTGAAAATATTGATCTACCTCAGAGTGCGATGGCCCAGATTCATCCTACAGAGTTTCAAATTGATTTTTCATTTTCAACTCACCTATTGGTTTGTTGATTTGCTGCTTGCAACTACTTTGATTCGGCCTTGTCACATTCCTTTTTATGGTTGATGTAAAATATATAGAAATGTGCCCAAATTCTACGCACCAAAAGAAATATCTCTCAAAGGATGTTCTATAATATCAAGCTCTGTTTGGATGCCACTGTTGTTCTTGTGCCCTTCAGTATCTCCTGGCTATAAAACACACATATAGTGAATGTCCCATCTTTCCAAAAAAATAACACCAAATATAGGGTGAATTCCCATGCGTCACTTCTACACCATTGGGTCTCCCTTGGGTTATCTAAATCTTTAGATTATACTTAATACCCAAATCCACATTCAATCTCGGAACAGGTGCTTGCGGTCTGACTTCAATTTTCATAGCTTTTTCTTTTTGGTCAATCCCCACAACAACCTTAGAATCTGAACATAATTGATGCTTCCTTTCTGTGGAACCACTATTCTCCACTTTTAGCTTCTCGGTTTTCTGAGTGATCTACTTTCCTGATGTCACAGTAGGAGTCAAGAGTTTTTCTTGATCCTTAACTTTTTTTTTCTGCAAACTAACAAATTCTTATTCAAGTTATTTAATGTGCTTGATTTTATCTTTCATTGTGTTATTAAATCCATCGATCTCCCTTTTTTTTCTTCAACCTTGATTTTATACTCACTAACCGATTCTGAGTCATCTGGTGTTGATGACTTGAGTTTCTCAATTTCTTCCATCAACTATGACTTATCTTCTTCTTGTTGCTATATATAGAGTTTGGCGTCATGAAATACTTTGTTGGATTTATTTGTTTTGGATCTCCAAACATCTATCTCTTCAAGAGCAACCATTAACACAACTTATACATCAAATCTTCCTTTAACTTCTTCTTCTTCATCAATGTTGGTTTCTTCCTTTTTCTGACTACTACTGACAATTTCCACCATATAATTTTCTCTAAGATCTTGGCAGTTCTCTATCTCTTCAACATCATCAACCTTAGACTCATCCTAACTATCACATTCTTATGAAAGATGATTCTTCTTCTTAAAGAAATTTCTCTTGAACTATTTCTTGCCTTTCACATAGGCTGAAGACTTCTTCTTGGGAATTTCGACTTCATTCTCATCATCTTCTTGGAACTTCTTAGGGCACCTTACCGCAATATGTCCAACCTTTCCACATTGAAAACATGATAGTGGAAGTTTCCCTTTAAACTTTCTTTTTCCTCTTTGTAGGTTTGAGGAAAGGAATGACATCACCCCATCTGTCTCTTCATATTCCTGAGGATCTTCAATGGTGAGCTTCTTCATGGCCTTGAATACAACCTCTTTATATTTTCCTTTCTCCACAACATCATTATCATAATTTCTCATTTCATACGCAACAAGGGTGTTGTGTAGGTTATCCAATGTAAGATCTTTTAGGTATTTATCTTCCAAAACTAAAACTTTCAGATTGAACCGAGGTGGAAGTTTCCTCAATATGCATTTCACAATCTTTATATCTTTAACAACTTCACCAAGACCTTGCATATCCTCTACTACAATATTTACCCTATCAAAGAATGCATCAACAAACTCATTTAGGTTCATTCTTAGATCTTCATACTTATTCCACAACACTTATAGATTTTCCTCTCTAACCTTTTAATCTCCCTCATATATGTTCAATAGATTTTCCCACATATCACGTGATGTTTTTCATGACACCAAATTCGTATATATAACATTGGATAGGGCTACCCCTAAAGTGTTGATTCCCTTAGCATCAATATCCAATTCTCTTCGCTCAACTTCTGATAATGCACCACTATTAATATCGTCTATTATACCATGAATTGCTACTATAAACACATCCATTCCTAAAGATCATAACCAGTGTTGCATCCGATTATTCCATAGCTGAAAATTATTCCCCTCGAAGATTGGAATCCCTTTATTATTAGTTATCTCCATTGAGAGAGAAACACTGATATCAACCTTTCACTCTGATACCAATTGTTAGGTCCACTAGGCTAGATAACCTAAGAGGGGGGTGAATTAGGGTATGGAAGATTAAAACAACTGACCCTTTGATCTTGTTTCACTGTTAGACAAAAATATATTCTTTCTCTCTCCTTCCTATTGAAGAGTATGAACAAATCTTAAAGAATGTACAAGACACAACAATTTTACTTGGTTCATACTCACTGGGCTACATCCAATGACCATACACTGACAATGCATCGATGTACCAAATACACTAAAAGCACACTGTTGTTTACAAGTTCGAAGAAAAATCACTGTACCTCCTAGTTTACAACCTTTCACGATTTGAGAACTCACTGCTCTCTCAAATAAAGTGAGCTCACTGCTTCTTCAGAAGATCCACTCATAGTTTATAGACCTGTAGGTCTCTTCATTATCACTAATGAATACATCCTTAGTTATATATAGATGATCTGTTGAAGTATAAATTTCATCCACTAATGAATAACCCTTTTCCACTGATCATTGGGCAAAAACCTTTGGAAATACCTTTGCAAATCTCCATACTTCACGAAGCTCCCAACTTCGCAAAGCTCAAAAAAGCCTTCACGAAGTCCCTGTTTCTTCACAAAGCACACAACTTCGTAGAGCTTAGGCCATCACAGCGATCAAGCCATCACAAAGAGACTTCCTTCACGATGCTTACTAAGACAACGTGGAATACACCACTTTTGTGGAGCTAGATTAGCTGCAGTGAAGCTCCTACCTTTCGCAAAGCACACTGCCTCCACGAACCTCCTTTGCGATTCGAGAGCTACAAATTTTTCTTGAAAAACTCTCTACTCTTCTCAAGGTGGTTGAGGTCTATTTATAGGAGATTCCTCCGACTTGAGAACCTTCTACGCAAAGTCAGTTACACGTCAACTCAAATCACAAAGATCTAAAATTTCCGTCAAAATTCTCTCTATATCGCGAAGCACCACGGAAATTTTCGGATCACAGAGCTCGTCGTAATCACGGAGCATTCTGTTAATTCCTTTACGCCGCCACTACAATTCTCCCTCGCAATGAACTTCAACTCTACTATTCGTGAAGGTTTTTGTAATCACAGATCTCACCATCAACATTCTTCAAGTCTCTGCGAAATCCACTTTATGAAGCCCATCTTCGCAACACTCATGCCTTTGCCATATTTTGATGAGATCTTTAAGGAAATCCACTTTTCACGATGCTCACCCAAATCCAAATTTTGGACCCCAAAAATTTTGCAAACACTAAAAAACAGCGCCACCTTATATCTATTCTTTTGTACCACCTCCAGATCCTCCTTTATTTTTTAATTGTTCTTTATCAACATTGATTGTCAATAACACCTCTGGAACTCGACAATTCCCCATGAAAACCTGCTTTATCAACAAACTCAACCAACCCAAAAATGCTACAATGTTACCTTAAGACATTTTTTCCCAATATATTCACAACTTGTTTGACCATAAAAGTGAATATGAGAAAAATATATTTTTTGAACGAACATTGGATGTTCAAGGTTTGTTAAATTATTTCAAGAGCTTACGGGTCGAGTTAAAGGTTTGCATTTTATCACATAACATTTTATAGTGTTACAAGTGAGTGATAAAATATTTGTGACATTTATGACAAGTTTATTAAGTCATACATGTTTGAAAACGTCTAAAATGTAGGTTATTACTTTACAGGGACCAAACTGTAATTTTGGAAAGTATAACCTAAGTATAAAAGCTCATTTTAGCCTCTTTAATTCTAAGCTCCACCATTTTCATGAATTTAGAGATAAAAAATATCTTCTCCTCTCCTCTCAAGTTCTTAGAGAGAGATTTTGGAAGAATAACAAGGGTGGATCGATTACACTTTCTCGATCGAGTTCGCATTCTTCAGGCGATCGAAGGGCCGTTGTAAAGCTCTTCGATTTCCCATGCTAGTACCCAGGAAATGTAGATCGATGATCCTGGAATTGTGGAGCATGTGTGGACGATCTAGAGGATGTCTAGTTTGGTGTCTTATAGACACGACACATCGACGACGAGCGAATCAAACCAGTGACTTAAAATGAATGAGTTACGATTTAAGCTTTCATTTGATATTATTTTTCGTGCTTAAATTGAAGTACACACGATCTGTTTAGAAATTCGGGCAAGGGGTTAAGTGGATTCTATGTTTTTAACATGAATCTAAACCCAAAATTTTAAATTTCATATTCTTTAATGCTTCCACTGCACCCTGGGTTCCTTCACTTACATCATGCATGATGTTTGAATTCATGCATTTGACTTAAAATGTTAAATACCATAAATTATTGCATCTCACTATTCATAAAAAAATCAATTATTTTAGACTAATCCCAAAAAATCACCATAACCATTTTTCGACGTGTATAATTCAAAAATAAACTCAATTTTATGAAAATATTTTTCTAAATATGAGAAATTTAGTTTTTAAATAAAATAATCATTTATTTAAAAAATACCGATTTTAATATTATAACTGATTTTATGACACTTTCAAAAATTAATTAAGGTCTCATAAAATTATCTTATAATAATAAGACTAAAAAATATCAATTTATGGATCTATTTTATAAAAATAAATTTTCTTTTGAATAATTATATTAATTATAAAATTTTAAATAAATATTTACGTTTCAAAAAAATATCAACACTTAATTTGTCGTTTTAAAACATTTATTTACTTATTTCATGATATAAATATATTATATTCTCATTCATAAGATTCCTAAATTTTATTTATAATTTAATTATATAGGTTAATATTCAAATCATAAATATACTATTAATATAATTAAAATGGCAGTTTTATAAAAATCAGGATTTTTCACTATTCACTGGAAAATAAATATTTTTAGAAAAATACAAAAATTTCACCCTAAGATAATTTTGAAATTATACTTTTAAAAATTAACTTTATTTTTTCAATATAATTTATAAAAGTGTCCAAAGTTTGTTTTAAAACAATTTCACTATTAAAAGGCTGTAAAACTACCTTTAAAAAATATAGCATTTTAATACGTAAAATTGGATTTATTCTTATATTATGCTTATAAAATCATTTGAATGAATGTAAAAATATTTAATATATAAATTTCAATTTTTTAAATACAATTCATTCCCACTAATTTAACCACTAAGTTATAATAGTTATTTTAAAATAATAATATTTAATTGTATATTTAAGTTTGGTGTTGTGTGAAATGTATGCTATCGAAGAAATTAAATTTAAAAAGAGACATACCATAAAATATTAGGGTGTTACAGTTTAAAAATAATAACATAATTAATAATACTTCCTAATAATCTAATTAACAATATAATACATAATAAGAATTATGCCTATAATTTTTTGAAGTGTAAATGTTATATTTTTACTCAATAAAGTTTGTGTCATGTAAATTAGTTTAGTTTTGTTATATTTATGACATTATTTTACATTTCAGTCATTTTTTATATGTTTAATATATTTTTTAAGTTTCATTTATATTGTACTTATACTTTATATTTTATAGGTTTTCAAAGTCACCTACATGAAATGTAATAATGTTTCAAGTAGTTAACTTTGAAAACCTAAAAATTATAAATTATAAACACAATTTAAATGATATTTGAAAAACTGATTAAATATATAAAGAATAATTTAAAATAAAAATAATTTTGTAAAAAACATTGTTGGAAAATAATTTTAATGACATAAAATATTATTATTTCCAAATATAACATTTGTAATTATAATTTTTTTTGCATAAAACATTTTTTGTGTAAATTAATTTTTTTTGTTTAATATTTTTTTGATGTTACTTTTATTTTCAATTAATTTTTATTTATACAATCAATATTTTAAATTTCATTTAGATTTTATTTATACTTATTTTACGCACATAAATATTTTGAAGGGTAAATGTTATGTTTTTAGTTGATACATCAGTTCAAGGGAAGGGGATTATAAATACACAAAGAAACTACTATGTCTAAAAGTACTCAGGGAGACTCAATCTTGAGACCTCCTGTGAGACCCCTCAAATGTGTAACCACTAGGCTACACCCATGGAGGTTTTTAAATCAATAAAGGTTATGTGATATAAATTATTTTTGGTTTGTTATATTTATGAAATTATTTTTATTTTCAACTATTTTTTATATGTCTAATCTATCTTTTAATTTTCATTTAGATTGTACTTATAATTTATATTTTATAGGCTTCCAAAGTCACTTACTTGAAATGTAATAATGTTTTAAGTAGGTGACTTTGGAAGCCTATAAATTATACAGTATAATACAATACAAATTAAAGTTGAAACATTAACTAAACATGTAAAAAATAATTTAAAATAAAAATAAAATCATAAAAAAATATTGATGAAAAATAATTTTATTGACACAAAATATTGTTGTTTGAAAACATAACATTTGTACTTATAATTTTTTTTCCAGTAAACATTTTTGTGTAAATTAATTTTTTTTGTTTATTATTTTTTGGACATTCCTTTTATTTTAAATTAATTTTTATTTGTAAATTCAATGTTTTAAATTTCATATAAATTTTATTTATCCTATATTTTATGCGCATATTTTTTTGATGTGTAAATGTTATGTTTTTAATCAATAAAGATCGTGTCATGTAAATACTTTTTGACTTTTTATATTTATGAAATTATTTTTATTTTCAACCATTTTTATATGTTTAATCCATGTTTTACGTTTCATTTAAATTGTACATATAATTTATATTTTAGAGGGTTCTAAAGTCACATACTTGAAAGATAATAAGTTTTTTTTTGTGTTTTAAGTATGCAACTTTGAAATACTGTAAAAAATAAACTATAAATAAAATCAAAATGAAATTCAAAACATTGACTAAAAACATAAAAAAAAATTATAAATAATTTTTTATCAAAATAATAAACATAAAATAATATAGATGATACAAACCAACAATGTTTCAAAACATAACATTTGGACTTTAAAAAATACAGGTAACTTTGAAAGCTTATAAAATATAAACTATAATTTGATTCTAAATGAAATTTAAGACATGTACTTAAAACATATAAAATAAATTAAAATAAATATAATTTAATAAAAATAATAAATATAAAATATTAAGTTTTAATAATAATAAATGACTTAATAACAAAAATATATTTAATTAATTAAATAAAAAAAATAATATTTTCTACTTATTGATAATAGTAAAAACTATTATTAATAATTATTTTATTATTAAAGTCATAATTATTAATATTGTATTAATAATTAATAATATTTAATAGTAATATGATTATTTAGATCATTATTACTAATTAATAATTCCATAATTAATGATAATAAAAAAGTCAAAATTTATAAATTCATAATTAATAATGTAATAATAATTAATATATTATTTTTATGAAGCCATAATAATCAATTTATTATTTAAAAATAATAATATTTAATAATAATACTATTATTTACATGATCATCATTTTTATTATTAATAGTATTATATATATAAACAAAATGAAACAAAATAAAAAGTTAATAAAAATAGAAGGGTGAACGTTATCCCAAAAATTGCCTTATTCATAGAATTTTTAAAGAATTCACTATTCAAGATAGTGCCCAAACCTTTACCAATGACCACCTGAAAACATCCATAGATCGGGAAATAGTTTTTCGATTTAGGTATTTTGAGAATTTTTTTTTCTTTTTCTTGTTGTATGGGGAAAACCTGATATATTTTTATTTTATTTAATATCAGTTTAATTTTAGTGTTAGATTTAGATTTAGTTCATAATTATCATTTGTAATACTTAAAAAAATTGTTATTATATGTGATCTTTTTAAGTCGGTGGGCCTATCTATGAGTTCGTGGATCTTGTATAGATAGGGTCAGAGCGTTATTTTAAAAGCTCGCATTCTACATGTATATTAGATATGACCACTCTGTTAAATTTACAACCTGCATGATCTCTCTTGTGGGGCGGCCCGCCCTGCCCCATTAACACCTCTACCAACAGTTATCCCCTTATTTTTACATTTAAAATTAGGCAATTAAATGATGAACTATGAAAGATTAGTCAATATAAATTTGATAGTTGTATATAGAAGTGGTATTTGATTAGAAGTTCTTATTCTTTAATTGTCACCTATGTATCCATTTGATTATTTTTTGAAACTGTAGAGTACACACCTAGAGATTAAATAAGTGGATTTGTGTAATTGAGGGAAAAATTTGATTGATATTTTAAAACTATGAATAAAATATTCCAAGAGTTAATCTTGATCACCTTTATTGGGAGGGTATATGTGTTGGGGGAGAATCATGATCATGAGAAAAACATCGTTTGTGAAAATTTTGTGAGAAATCCGATGAAACAATGTAATTGAAATATTATGTCATGAAAAAGATCAGCACATAGGATTTTTAACATAGAAATACCCTCTGATGCGAAGGATTAAAAAACTATAGGGAAACTCCAAAAATATACACTATGAATTAGAGAGTAAAAAATTCAAGTAATTCTCGAACTTGAATTACAATGAGAGCATATAAAAACTTGTGTGAAAACCACACCTTGATATGCCTTCGTCTTCTCTCTAAAAATCATCTTCAGTAAAAATGAAATTCTCAAAGATCTATCCATGACAACATTTCACCCTTCTGTCAATGAAACATAACTACCTCAGGGATCTTTATTCGAACATGCATTAGCCTCACATCATCTTGCGACACTTGAAGAATTTTTCCCTCTCTCAAGATCTCACCATCATGATGCACTACTGATCATCAACTGAGACACACCATTTGGTCATCACAATCAAGAAGACTTTCAATAAATATCCCCAATCATAAATTTCATTATTTTTGCATCACACTTATTCCATATTGATGTGCCACACATGCTACCAGAAACACGATATTCCATCACATTACAAATCCACTATCGATTCCTTCACCATTACCGACGAGCCACATGGGCTACCACAAACTCGATTAATCCATTCCTCTTAATCTCAATGGACTAAATCTTTAAAATTTCTCTCTCTGTTGATCACCACCACCTACTTCTCCTTTTAAAGCCTTCATAACTTACTTTTTCAAATGTAGATAATATATAAAATATTATATCTTAAATTTTCAAAACACCATGTATCTATAATTTTAAGAATCAAACACTTATATCATCTAAATATATATAAAATATATATATCCCCATGAGAAACACATTAAAACTTATATGCGTGATAGAAAAAATATATATCAAATTCAAAAAATAATCTTATCTCAAATTTGGAAACACCTGTGGTCTGAATCCTATTAATATCCCCCTTCATCCCATTAATGGAGATACCATCCAAAAAAATCACTTGGACCGAAAACCCATTGGAATCACACCAACCATCATCATCTACTAAAAATATGAAAATGAACTTTTGCATCTCTGATAGAAACCGAACAACTCCCCTTGCAAAAGAAATCCAAACACTGAAATATTTACTATACCTGAATCTATATTGTCCTATCAAACAATAACAAACCCATAAATATCTATCTCTCTCATAACCATGATCACCACTTAATCTATAGTACCCACAGAAACAAATTTATCCCCTTTCTAAAAATCCGTCAACCAGCTAACGTATTACAGATCTTCTATTTTGTAATTATTTCTTCACCAGTCACACATTTTCAAGAAAGGAATTAGGTTTAAGACCTGAAATTCCTCTCACAGCCTACTTTGTCTTCCAAACATTATTCTTCCTCGCACACGTGCACTTAAAACTCTTGAAAAAATCTAAAATTCCCATGAAAAATTGAAATCTAGAACCATCACCTCTGATACCACCTATTGGGGGAGAATCCCGATCCTAGGCCAAAAATCGCTTGTAAAAAATTTTAAGAAATATGATGAAACAATGGAAGTGAAATATTTCATTAGAAAAAAATTAACACGCATTATTTTTAATATAAAAAAACCCTCCGATGTGAAGGATTAAAAAACCACAGGGAAACTTCAAAATATCCACTATAAATCAAAGACTACAAAATTCAAGTAATTCCCTAACTTGAATTACAATGAGAGTGTAGAAAAATCTATGTGAAATACACACCTCGATATTCCTCTATATTATCTTTGAAAATCATCTCAGTCAAAACACAATGCTTAGAGATCTATATGCAACAACATATCACCCTTCTGTCGATGAGACACTATTACCTCAGGGATCTTTATCCGAACACGCATCAACCTCGCACCATATTAAGACAATCAAAGGATATATATATATATATATATATATATCATGATCTCACCTTCATGATATACTACTAATCATCAACTGGGAAACGCCACCAAATCATCACAATCAAGAAGACTTTCGATACATGGCCCCGATCATCAATCCCATCGTTGCTCCTTCATACCTATTCCATGTCAACGTGTCACACATACTGCAAACATGATATCCCATCACATCGTTGATCCACTATCGATGCCTCATTCACCATTTCTGATGATCCACATGGGATATCACAAATATGGCGACCCCTTTCCTCTTGATCTTGGTGGACTACATCTTGAGAAGTTTTCTCTCTCTCTTGATCACCACCACCTGATTCTCCTTTTAAAGCCTTCACGGTTTCCTTTTTTCAAATATAAATATGATATAAAATATTATATCTTAAATTTCCAAAACACCACGTATCTTTCATGTTAAAAATCAAACACTTATCTCATCTAAATAAATATAAAATATATATCTTCCCATGAGAAACACATGCAACCTTATCTTCATGATAGAAAAAAGATATCTCAAAATAAAAAACTATCTTATATCAAATTTGGAAACACCCATGGGATGAATCCTATAAATATGTGCATTTTATAGGGTGGGGCTTAAAATTTTTCATAAAAAAATATTAAGAGTCATACACTACAAGTGTCCAAAAATAAAAAATCAATTCTTATCCCTTTTCCATTCCTTATTCCCTATGCGTGTTTTCAACTTCTCTCCCTCTCATTCATAACCCAAGTGTAGTCCCCCACCCCATCACAGTCTAGTATCCACCATTTTCTCTTTCACCCTAAGTGAATGCATTGCTCACTATTATAGATTTAGAAATATTCATTACTACTCTTTATTAATGCTAAAAAAATGATGATAAAGGGTAGATTTTTATTAGTTATAACTAAAAGCATTGATAAATGTACACTTTATCAGTGCTGTTAAAAAATGATGATAAAAATATATCTATATCGACTCTTCTTTAATGTTGATAAAGATCTCTTTATCGCCATTTTAGCTAGTGTTGATAAATGGCACCATGAATAATTTAATATATATATATATATATGCATATATATAATTAATGTGATTTATATGCCAATAAGTATATATATTTATATAAATAATATATATATATATATATAATAAAATACACATATAAGATATCATATATAGAAGATTATAAAATTTATATTAATCAATAAAAATGTTCAATAACATATTTATATACATTAAAAAGTGTATATATAAATATAATATATCAAAAATTTATTTAAAGAATTTTATAAATATTTAAATGAATATATATCATTTAATTATATTTATAATATATGCACACACACACATATATACTTTATATACACATATTTATATTACAAAAAATATATATACTTTTTATTATTATTTTATACTTATTTATAATTATATATAGTTATAATTACACACACACACATGTGTGTGTGTATTAAAATATAGTGATATGAACTATATAAATAAATACATAAATAAATATATAAATACATTAAACAGAGTTCATATTTGAATTTATATATTTATATTCATATTAAATATTTTAAATATACACATATATGTATGTGTATGTATTTGTATGTCTGCATGTGCATGTATGTATGTGTATGTGTGTGTATTTGTATGTATGTATATGTTTGTGTATGTATTTTTATTCATGTGTATGTATGTGTATACATGTATATATATGTGTTGCATGTGCGTGTATGTGTTGTGTAAGTGTATGTATATAGTTGTATATGTCACTACTACATATGAGGTCTTTAATGGCATTCGAAAAGGGATTTGTTAGTGAAAAAAGCACTGAAAATCTAAGCAATGTTAAAAACACACAACCTTTATCAACACTTTTACTAGCACTAATAAAGGCCCACTTTATCAGCACTAAAAGAAAGCACTGATAAAATGGTCTTTTATAAGTGCTGATAAAGCCCCCCCCCATATCAACACTTTTTCTAGCACTGATAAATGATAACTTTATCAGCGCTTTTCCAACACTGATAAAGGGAACCTTTATCAGCTCTAAAAGAAAGTGCTGATAAAGGGGACCTTAATCAACACTTTTAGTAGCACCAATAAAGGTCATGCAGCTGCAACAACCTTGAAACAACCCTATAACAACAAACCCAATCAAAAATCAAACAAATAGAAATGAAAATATATATAAAAGCATATTGAAATACAAATATAACATTGCACTATCATTTCAATTAAAAATTTACATAAAAAATATTTACATTGATGTGATATTTACAATTAATAAAAAAATAAATTATAACTAATATACAAAATTGCAACTCTTAAAGTAGGCTTTCTCTAAAGATCAAACTCTATACAAAATTTTGTACCTGAAATAAAACCAAAGTTGATTTTAGTAATAGCAAATAAAAAAATAAAAAAAAATTAATTTTAATGTCATATAATCCATATATTATAAATTATATTGTTAATTATAGTACATATTAATGATATTATTAGTTAATCATGTGTTAGATTGACATACAATAAATTCTTATATGTCACAAATTAATTATGGATTGTTGTCCTAAATTTTGAAAACAATCCGAACTCATTTTCTCAGTTTTGGATATGTAATACGCGTTTTAAACTAAAATGACACTTTTATATTGAAAACACGCACTTCGAGTCATACCACCGCATCATGTTTCAGATTAATGTGTGGTCAATTCCTACACATCATAAATTAATTATGGACCATTTTTATAAATTTTGAATATAACCCGATCTCGTTTTCTTGGTTTTGGCTACATAACACACATTTTAAACAAAAATGACACTTTTATATTGAAAACATGTGCTTCAAGTTATAACGACCACATCATGGATTGGATCGACATGAAGTCGATTATTACTTGTCACAAATGAATTATGGATCATTTCCATACATTTTGAAAACAATCTGATATTTTTTCTTGTTTTTGGCTGGTGACACGTGTTTTATACTAAAGTGACACTTTTAAATTGAAAACACATAATTTGAGTCACACCAGCCAAATCATGTTTCAGATTGACATGAAGTAAATTCCTACACATAAAAAATGAATTATGGTTCATTTTATTAAAATTTGAAAACAATTTGAGCTTGTTTTCTTGGTTTAGGCTATGTGATGTGCATTTTAAACTGAAATGGAACTTTTATATTGAAAACATGCACTTCAAGTCATACCAACCACATCACATGCCAAATTGATGTGAGGTCGATTTCTACATACTAAAAAATGAATTATGAATCATTTTCCTAAATTTTGAAAACAACACAATATCATTTTATCATTCTTAGATAGTGACACATGTTTTAAACTAAAATGACACTTTTATATTGAAAACAAACACTTCAAGTCACACCAGCCTCATCTTTCATCAGATTGACATGAAGTTGATTAATACACATTAAAAATGAATTATGGATCATTTTAATAAAGATTAAAAATAATCCAAAACTCATTTTCTTGGTTTTGGCTATGTGATGCGTGTTTTAAACTAAAATGGAAATTTTATATTGAAAACATACACTTTGAGTCATACCGAACACATCACATGTCAGATTGATGTGTGGTCAGTTACTACACATCAAAAACAAATTATGTATCATTTTATTAAAGTTTTAAAACAATATGATCATGTTTTCTTAGTTTTGTCTATGTGATACGCGTTTTAAGCTAAAATTACACTTTTATTTTGAAAACATGGCCTTCGAGTAATATCGACCACATCATGTGTATGATTGATTTGTGGTAAATTCCTACACAAAAAAATTAATTATGGATCATTTTAATAAAGTTTCAAAGTAATCTGAGCTCATTTTTTTTGGTTTTGGATATATGACATGCATTTTAAACTAAAACAACACTTTTATATTGAAAACACGCACTTCAGGTCATACTAACCACATCATGTGTTGGATTGACACGAAATCAATTCCTAAACATCAAAAATAAATTATAGAACATTTTTATAAATGTTAAAAACAATCCAAGCTTTTTTTCTCATTTTTTGGCTAATGATGCACATTTTAAACTAAAATGATACTTTTATATTGAAAACACATGCTTCGAGTCATACCAGCCAAACCATGCATTGGATTTATGTGAGATCAATTATTACATGTCACAAATAAATTATGGATTATTTTTTTATAATTTTTTAAAACAATCCTAGCTAATTTTCTCGGTTTTGGCTATGTGATGCACACTTTAAACTAAAATGGAACTTTTATATTGAAAACACATGCTTTGAGTCATACAACCATATTGTGTATCATATTGACGTGTGATTGATTCCTATATGTCAAAAATTAATTATGGAGATTTTTTTTAAATCTTGAAAATAATCTCAGATCATTTTCTCATTTTTAGTTATGAGAATGCATTTTAAACTAAAATGATACTTTTATATTGAAAATATGCACTTTGAGTCATACTAATCACATCATGCTTCAGATTGATGTGAAATTAATTCATACACATTAGAAATTAATTATGTATAATTTATTAATGTTTGAAAATAATATAAACTTGTTTTCTCAGTTTTGGCTATGCGATGCACATTTTAAACTAAAATGGCACATTTATATTGAAAACATGCACTCCAAGTCATAATGAACACATCACATGTCAGATTGAAATGTGGTTGATTCATACATGTTAAAAATGAATTATAGATTATTATACTAATGTTTGAAAGAAATCTGATCTCATTTTCTTTGTTTTGGCTATGTAATGCACATTTTAAACTAAAATGACACTTTTATATTGAAAACACCCACTTCGAGTCAAACCGACCACATCATGTGTCAGATTGACATGAAGTCAACTCCTATACATCAAAAATTAATTATGGATCACTATGCTAATGTTTGAAAACATTCTGATCTCATTTGGTCAATTTTGTCTCTATGATGTGCATTTTAAACTAAAATGATACTTGTATACTGAAAACAAACATTTTGAGTCATACCCACCACATTATCTATCAGATTTATGTACATTTAATTCCTATATGCCACAAATGAATTATATATTATTTTACTAAAGGTTGAAAACAATCTGAGCTCTTTTTCTCATTTTTGGATGTGTGATGTGTTTTAAACTAAAATGACACTTTTATATTGAAAACATGTATTTCAAGTCATACCTACCACATTGTGTTCTAGATTGACTTGTGATTGATTCATACACATCACAAATTAATTATGGATTATTTTCTTAAAGTTTGAAAAAATATGATCTTGTTTGCTCAGTTTTGGCTATGTGAAATGCATTTTAATCTTAAATGAAACTTTTATATTGAAAACATGAACTTAAATCCATACTATCGACACCGTGTGTCAGATTGATGTGCGGTAATTTCCTACATGTCAAAAATGACTTATGGATCATTTTCCTAAGGTATCAAAACAATCTAAATGTGTTTTCTCTGATTTGGGTATGTGATGTTTTTTTGAACTAAAATGTCATTTTTAAACAAAAATAACACATTTAAATTCATATCGGTCACACCATGTATCAAATTGAGGCATGATAGATTCATACACATAAAAAATTACTTATGGATAATTTTACTAAAGTATCAAAAAAATTTAACGCGTTTTCTCTGTTTTGAGTATGTTATGTGTGTTTTGAACTAAAATGTCAATTTTAAACTAAAAACATACATTTCAAGACATAGAAAGTAAGAGTTGTATCAGATTGAGGTGAGGTTGATTCTTACATACTAAAAATGACTTATGTATTATTGTTATAAAGTATCAAAAAAATATGGATGTGTTTTCTTAGTTTTGTGTATGTGATGCATGTTTTGAACTAAAGTGTCAAATTTAAACTAAAAACATATACTTATAGTCATACCAAAAACACTGTGTATTGAATTGAGGTGTGTTTGATCCCTACACATCACAAAATTTCTTAATTTTCTCAAAATATGGTGTGCTTGAATTAGATGAAATCCATGGTGATAATAAAATCTCACTACGGATGTGATCCAATTCAAGAGTACATGGTTTTCAAAACAATAATCCTTCAATCGTCATGCCATTTATTATTTTTCTTCAATAATTATATTTGTTAAAGTTAACTAAATAAGTATCAGATAAAAATTTCAAGGAAATTAACTAAAAAATAGTAGATAAAATGATGAGAAAGTTAACTAAATAAGTACTATAAAATTGCCTTTTCATGATGTTTGTATACATTCTTGACCCATTTCCACATTGACAGTATTTTAGTTGTAGCCTCAAAGTCCAATCTAGCATGGGAATGAGTATATTTAGACATATTACTAACTCTACCAAAATATGTAGAGCATAAAACGTCATTACAATTCTCCTTGAGAAAGATACTAAAAAATAATATATAAGCATTATGATACTAATGATTCACATACCAAATGTATCTCTAAGGTCATAGCCCATACTAGAACACAAACATAATAGGTAATCACCTAAATTTGATGTTGGAAAAGATTTTGATACCATGTACTTTTCCCACTCATCGCTAAATAAATTTACTTATTCTTTTTAGTACGTAGACTATTGGAAATCTTAGTATCACTGATAAAATATAGACAAACAATTAATAAATATTTTTAATGAAATTGTAATTACCTTTGCAAATTACATGTTCAAGGATTCTTGTCTTTTTATGGTATTTTATATCTTTCATAAATTTTCAAATGCAATATCCACAATCATTTATGTTATTTTTCTTCAGGCACTGTAGAAACATTGACAAAAATAAGTAAATCATTTTGAAATATGTTTTTATAGTTAAACATTACTATATATACCTTAACCTCTTTCCATTTAAAGAAATCCATAGGATTCTTATGTCTAGTCACCAACCTCATACTATGATTTAACCTATATTTATAGACTACATTATCATAACAAAATTATTGTTAAAACACAAACCGAAAAATATAATTTTAAGTTTATCTATAAAATGTTGATTTTTGTGCATTAAAAATTCACAATTGACATAATGTGTGGTTGGTTTTATGGAAATACAAATATTTGACCCAAAAGATAAACATTTGGGGTATCTAAATTGACTACGATGAACATATAGTGCTTCCTAATAAAAAAAATAAGTAATGAAAAAACGAAAAAATATATTTTATACGATTAGATTGTAGAGTTTTACCCTTACATTGTAGGAATCAAGAAGAGTATATATTTTTTATTTTATTCTCAAACACCTCACTTAGTGCATCCTTTTTCTTTTTAATTTCTTATAATTCTAAAGAAAGTTCATGCATAGAAATGATGCAAGGATTAATGAGTTCAAATCACGATTCATAGGGTTTTCCCTTTATACAGTAGTAATATATATGCCTGTATAAAATATAAATAGTTATTAACTATAATGAACATAGTAGATAATTTTTAAACATATGTATTATGAAAATGTACCTCATATATGTATTCACAAATGATACTCCTAGCCATTCAAACTTGATAAACTCATTTATAATCTCTAGAAAAAATACATATGTAATGAAATTTCCAAATATTTCTTCTTCATGTTGAATGTAGGACATATTTCCATCTTTTAATGTTGTGTCTGCATGCACTTGTAAAGTTAATATATGTGGTAGTGGAACTATCATGGAGAAGGTACTCCCAGAAGGTCCGTTTGATTTCTTAGTTGATTCACTAGATTTTCTTGATCCGACCTTATATTTCCCCATTATTTTATTTATCTATAATACCATACCTACACTACTGGAATTCTAGGTATTTACGACAGGTTATTTGCGGTGGGATCCCGTCGCAAATAAGCTTTAGCGACGGGGTCCCATTGCAAATATCCCGTTGCAGGTCGCAAATAAGTCTCTGATTATATACTTTAAATATATATAAACTTTTTTGCGACAGACCCATCACAAATACTTTTTGCGACGGACCCATAATCCCATCACAAATACTTTTTTGAAAATATTTATTTAGACTATTTGCGATGGGCCCGTCGCAAATACTTTTAAAAAAAAAATTATTTAGGCTATTTGCGACGGGAACCCGTCGCAACAGATCCCGTCACAAATAATAAATAAATAAAAAAATAAAATAAATTTAATAAAATTATGATTATTGAAAAATTAATTTTAATATTATGAAAATAATAAAAAAATAAAAAATATTAAAATTCTCAATATTCACAAAGAAATATAAAAAAATCATAAAATATTATTATTATTATTATTAGTAAAATAAACAAAAATTAAAAAATATAATACTAAAAAAATATATTTAATAAAATTATGATTAATGAAACAATAATATTAATATTATTAAAATAATAAAAAAATAAAAATTATTAAAATTCTCAATATTCATAAAAAAATCATAAATATTAAAAATTAAATTATGTAATATTCGCACCGATATAAAAGACAGAAATTGTAAATCTTTCATATTACAACAAATGTTAAATTCAAATGTTTTTAACATAACAAAAAATCATTGTGGGGGTCGTCTTCTAGAAGAGGTGGAGGATCTGAAGGAGATGGTGGAGGAAACTCCATCCCTAAACTATGAGTCAGACGGTGCATGTACTCCATCTGCTCATGATGCCGCTACTACCATTGACGCATCTTCTCCTCGTGCTGCTACTTCTACTACTGTTGCTGCTGACGCATCTCTTCTTGCTACTTCTGTAAACTCTCTATAAGGTTATTCTGAGCTCAGAACTGCTCCTGATACCATGAGACAGAAGATGATGCCTCTCCACGAGCTCCTCTCGAGCTGGATATTAACATCGCAGCAGTACCATAATAAGTACCATGAGTCACATGAGAGCCGATACCAACTGCTCGACCCTTTTCAAAGCCACACTGAGTCGCCTACATCCATGCCGCCTCGTCGAAATGGTGGGCACTGGTCTGATCAGTCACCTCATCCTGACTCTCAGTCTGTGTCTGAGAGGTCTCAGCCTCATTTGAATCCTTCAATTCCAATTTGAAATTAAGATTTTGAAAATATTATATACAGTTAATTGTCAAACTGAAAAAATAAGACTAACCACAATCTGACGATGGCGATCACCTCTAATCTCTCCGGTGACTAGATCACTGTACATCCTCTGATAAACATCATACTCTGTAATATCGGGATGCTCTACTTCCTATATGAATATAAAATAAACTGTTTATATTTGAAGTTATATAAAATATTTAAAAAAATACTTACTAGATGCTCTCTATGCGTACTGAATGTACGACTACCAGCTCGATGTGTCACCTCCTGTCTCCCCCGGTTCTGCCGACCCAATGAAGACCTCCTCTAAAATCCACCACCCAACTAGTGTTCACATAATCTATCCCAAACCTGAGATGAAATGTACTCTGGTCGGTGGGCTCTACACGACTCATCAAATACTGTCACTCCTACTTTCTTAATGGCCGTATTTCTCAAATTGTGCAAAAACTGACGCAAACGCTCATGCATAGCCACCTCCCATGCTGCATGGATATCTTCACGCATGCTATCATCGATGGGATACCATAAAACCTACAAATAATTTATAATATCAAGTTATTAATAAAATAAATTTCAAAATAAATATTATTTATTTACGTACCAGCCAATGATTGTATATGCCGAGTTGCACATCAACGGGAATCTATTCCCATGTGATCCATGACTGAGAAAAATAATTGCGCAAGATAGCGCTCCCCTGTCCAACATCTACATGTGAAAAACTGTGAAAAAAGAATAAATAATCAAACAATTAGTATATATATAAATAAATTAATGAAAGATAACTAAAATATACAGGTTACCATACCTCCGTGTGCATGGATCGAAGCCAAGATGTGGACGTCGCTTGGGGATAGAGTCAGGAATCATCAATCACGCAAGACCGTTCCCCCTCCTCGTACCTCCTGAACCACCAGTATGCTGAGGGTCAGATGATCCCACATCCCCCTCATCCAAAGGTAGCTCAGCCTCCTCTAACTCACGAAATAGATCAGAGTCAATCTGAAACACAAAATGATTATTGTTAGCAGATAATTGAAAATAACTATTATATATAGATATATATTAGTTATGATCATAACCAGCATTTAACTGTTTCAATGTTCACCTTCATCATCATCTTCATATTCAACGATGTCAATGTCTTCATATTCCTCCTCGACATCATCAATATCCATATGAGTTTCACTTTCACCATCCCTTATCATTTAAAATTCATTTGTAACATCATTAATATCTTCGTCACCATTGACCCTTAATTGTGGGGTGTCATCATCGATATTCACGTTTCTCTGTGAAAAAGATGGATTTTGAGTAGTCTCTTGAAAAATTTCAATTCCTTCCACTTCAGCAGAACCACATTCAGTTTGAGTAAATTGATTTTCCTGAGATTTCATTTTTATTATGCTCCACCAATCACTCAGGTCTCTTGAAGTAGCACGATACTTTGCATAATAAATTTGATGTGCCTGTTGAGCCAGTAAAAATGGTTCATTTACTGCAAGAATACTTTTATATTTAATATCAACGATTCCATGAGTCGGATGAACACACAAGCCTCTCTCAGTATCCAACCAATGACATTTAAACATCGTTATATAATTCTGTCCAAGATAACATAGCTCAATAATTTCATCCAGAATTCTGTAAAAGTCAACTTCTGTTTCTCTATGATGCGATCCTCTCAAACAAACTCCACTATTCATTGTTTTTTTTGATTCCCCATATGAACATATATGAAATCGAAAACCATTCACCACATATGCATTATAATATTTAACCATTTTGGATGGTGGGTTACTCAATATACACAATTGCTTATCAATTTTATCAGAATGTTGAGACACCTGAAAATTTGTAAAACAATTATCAATATAATAAATAGTAAACTGAATTGATATTAAACCATCAATAATTTATGTTACCAGTTTTTGAAACCATTGAGAATTTTTTTTGTCTGCGTTCTTCAAGAGTAGCTGTTGTAATTTGTGGAAGTTGTTTCTTGATATGATTATCACATAACCTACAAATAAAATAAGTTTACATACTGTAACAGAAATTATAGAATAAGTGATAGAAGTACTCACAATACAAATGCTGTCATTTCTTCACATTTGAGCAGAACATATGTATGAATTACTAATTATTACAAATTATTACTAATTATTAGTATTTATTACTAATTATTAAAATTTATTAGTAATTATTACAGTTTATTACTAATTATTACAGTTTATTACTAATTATTATAGTTTATTACTAATTATTATAGTTTATTACTAATTATTATAGTTTATTACTCATTATTACAATTTATTACTAATTACTAGTAATTATTAAAATTTATTACTAAATATTACAATTTATTACTAAATATTACAATTTATTACTAAATATTATAATTTATTAGTAATTATTACAATTTATTACTAATTATTACAATTTATTACTAATTATTACAATTTATTACTAATTATTACAATTTATTACTAATTATTACAATTTATTACTAATTATTACAATTTATTAGTAATTATTACAATTTATTACTAATTATTACTAATTATTACAATTTATTACTAATTATTACAATTTATTACTAATTATTACTAATTATTACAATTTATTACTAATTATTACAATTTATTACTAATTATTACTAATTATTACTAATTATAACTAATTATTACTAATTATTACTAATTATATGTATTTATTACTAATTATCTGTATTTATTACTAATTATATGTATTTATTACCAATTATTACAAATTATTACTAATTATTAGTATTTATTAATAAATTTTACTAATTATCACTAATTATTACAATTTATTAGTAATTATTACAGTTTATTACTAATTATTACAGTTTATTACTAATTATTACAATTTATTACTAATTATTACAATTTATTACTAATTATTACAATTTATTACTAATTATTAGTAATTATTACAATTTATTAGTAATTATTACAATTTATTACTAATTATTACTAATTATTACTAATTATTACAATTTATTACTAATTATTACAATTTATTACAAATTATTACAATTTATTACTAATTATTACAATTTATTACTAATTATTACAATTTATTACAATTTATGACAATTTATTACTATTTATTACTCATTATTACTATTTATTACACATTATTACTATTTATTACTCATTATTACTCATTATTATTCATTATTACTATTTATTACTATTTATTAATAATTATTAATATTTATTACTAATTATTAGTATTTATTATTATTTATTACCAATTATTATTAATCACTACAAATTAATTATATACATTACTAATTATCGTTAATAATTATTAATTACTACTAATTATTTTAAAATTAGTACTAAAAATTTCAATTTATTAGTACAAATAAATACTCATGACAAAACAATTTAAATTTAATTTAATTACAACTAATCAACAATTATAAAAATGGATGTGGTACGACCTCAACATTGGAAGCGAAAATGTTGGGACTGATTCATGCAGTGGACTTTGCCAAACAAAAGGGTTGGAGCAAGCTGTGGATTGAATGTGATTCCACCACTATTGTTCAAGCTATCTGGAAGGGGGTGGTGCACCTTGCATGGCTGCTTACCTCTCAATGGATGAAATGCCTTGCTTCGCTCATGGATCTCAACTACATTGCCACTCATGTGTTCCGTGAAGCGAACATGGTTGCTGATAGTCTTGCCAACAAAGGGGTCAACCAGGATATTACCTGGCTGGATGATTTACCTGATGTTTCGCTCCCCTTTTACGATAAGGATTGTAATAAGATTCCGTCTTTCAGACTTTTGTAACTCCTCTTCTTTTTTGAGCAATAAATAGTGCCTTGGTCTTTGACTGAGGCACCACCTCTTATAAAAAAAACAATAATAAAAATTAACATAAAAAATGAAATAAATAATAAATTAAATAAAACATAAATACCTTTAAGCTTGATTTTCTATTGATGTGATGGCTTCACAAATTCTTCGTGAACAAAAAAATTAACTTAGAAAATTTTCCCTCTAAAATCAGAGTTCAGAGAGAAACATGATCTAAGAATTGAGAGGAATGAGAGAAAAAACAGATGGGGGTATATATAGGTTAGATTATTTGCGACGGGATACCCATCACAAATAGTATCTTTTGCGACGGGTCCCGTCGCAAATACCTATGCCCGCATTAATTACTGTCAGCGGTTAAAAAGTTATTTGCGACGGGTCCCGTCGCAAATAGTCCTTATCGACACACCTTTTGCGACATGACGACATCCCATCACAAAAAACTATTAACTGCTGCCGGGTATTTGTGACGGGGCCCGTTGAAAATACTTCACTATTTGCGACGGTGTGATCCCACCCTCGTAAATAACCTTCGCCTGGTTTGGCGCGCTACTCGCGCCAAAATTTTTGCGACGGGAGATGAAATCCCATCACAAATAATTGGTTATTTGTGATGGGTTGTTACCCCCGTCGCAAATAACCTCTTGGACAAAATTTTTGCGACGAGATTCATTCCCATCGCAAAAAGTTCGTCGCAAAAAGTCTTTTTTCCTGTAGTGCTAATTTCAGACCTTTTTTCATCAATTGTTACAGGTTTTTCATTTGAAAAAAATTATTAAGTAAATACCTCATCTATATTTATAAGATTATATGACTATGATATGAAAGTTACAATAGCATTATGGACCATGGTAACATCCAGATCATTAAAAAAATAGTCAACTCAACATTTGGCTCATGAGCTACTTCAATCTCCACTCTCATGTGATCTTTTGGGAGTTGTTTGTTGTGTATCATGTATATTGGGATACTATACATCGTACCCCTTTCAATAAGGTGACACATGTATGTTGATAGATGTAAATCACATGAAAATTCACCCTGCATAATTTTTGTAATATAAAGTTATCAGAAGTTGTTTGATTCACATTTAAGAGAAAGAGTAATGAAAAAATTGATTACATCAGGTAATGTAGGTGGTTAAGGGGAATGACTAACCTCTAGCAGGTTCATTTTAATCTTTGTGTACTGATATTTGTTCCACTACCTGTTCACTTTGATCTTTTCACATATATTAGTCCACCAAACCAAATCGAACAATAATATCTTTCAAAGAATCTATCTATGCATGCAGTCCTTTCATTATCTCATATATATCTCCTTGAATCTTTGTCTTCTCAAAATATATTTGAGGTGATGCTCTAAATATTGCACCTCTAACATGACCATATTGTTATGCCCACTTTAAAAATACTGAAAGTAGTTTTTCTTTAGATATAGTCGATGCTGATTCTTATGTCTAAATCGTATAAAAAACATATGAACATAAATATATATTTTTATGTAATACTATTATAATTCATAATGAATTACTATTATGTTATATTTACATATGATTCCCATACTACTTGTGCATTTTCATCATCTAGACCAACCTCTTTATTTACGCGGGCCTCCTTCCATAATAGATGATGTAGGATGGAAGTGACTTAAGATTTTGATTCATCAATATACATATAAACAAAGGAAGATATATTATTTCATATCACATAAAACTTTTATTATATATTTAAAATACATACCGTTTTCTTTTCAAGTGAAGTATACCCTATCATTGCTTTACGGTAGGGCTACATTGGTTTTATTGCACGTTGTTTATTTTCATAACTCCTTTTTTGTTTCAAAAATTATTATTTTTGAATCAAAGTGGATAAAATAAATAATTTCAAATAAAATATCATCAGCTATAATAAAACTAAAATGATTTCTCATTACGATGACTAATAAAAGTTTTCCATGTTTTCTATTTTATAACGCGTGCATACATAACTAGGGGGGGTGTGAGTTTACTTTCCCCTTAACATCCTTGAGATGATGATTTATAAGAAGTGTCTAGAATCCTATATGAGATTTTCCAGTGACCATTAATACATATTTCTTATGAAAACCATCTAAAATAAATAAAATATACAAAGGATAATGAAAATTAAATCAATGTTTCATTATATAATTTTCTGGTAAAATAGAGAAATTATATCATAATATTACCTTAATATGTTTCCAAAGGGGTTCCTTCAATACAAGAAATACATGGTGATATGTATCTATATCAATTGGCACATGCATTCGTGTTGTGAGCCTAATATAACTAATGAACATTGACTTGTTGGGGTCAATGGGTTGGTCGTGTTGATTCTATCCAACCTCAATATTTATACCCTTGATTCTTGCCTTAATAATTTTAGTTAACATAGTGATGCTAAATTATTCTTATTTTATTTCATCAACAAGTTGTTGACCCTATAATAATTCCATAGTTTTAGCATCAATAATATGTTCTTCATTGAAATTGGAAACATCATCATGTGCATAAGTCATTACCTTCATGAGCAGTCAAACAT
Organism: Viscum album; assembly: GCA_963277665.1. Lineage (NCBI taxonomy): Eukaryota > Viridiplantae > Streptophyta > Magnoliopsida > Santalales > Viscaceae > Viscum > Viscum album. The sequence continues at coordinate 342,672,376 of OY728127.1, read as the reverse complement.
TTAATTTAGAATCTGTAAATTTTGTAAAGAACACATAATATTACGAGAGAAACATAGTATATTAAAAAAACTTTGAATTTCACATTTAAATCTCTCTTTTTTTCAATTTAAAGGTTTAATGGATTTTGATCCTCTATTAAGTATCAAAATACCCTCTTTGTTGTCCCCTATAATGTACAAGGAATTGTATACATTAGGAACACCACGAAATGACTGTGATCTTCCAATGAAAGGGTCATCCTCAATTGAATTTTCATATGAAACTACAATTTTTTTAGTCAACAATAGGACAATTGACCAATTCTTATTTACTAGATCTGAGGCATAAAATACCTACACTACTTGTGATTCCATTATGAATAACCTATCCTTATACTCTTATATATAGAAATTCACCTTTAAAAAGCCTAATTTATTGATTTCCACTGCACTCCTGTTGTCAACCCATTTAAAATGGAAAATAGGAACCTAAAATGTGGTATAATCCAACTCATATAGCTATTTGATGATGTTGAAATATGACATATTCACATAAATTGGATTTTTATACTTAGAACATGATACATGCATCACTTATTCCACAAGAGTAACTCCACTATTTTTCATCATATTGTGTTCATCTTGTTCATTTATATAGAACATATAACCATTAATTATAAAAACAGTGTAAGATATAACATTTACATTTGGTCTCTTGGCTAGCCATCAAAGTCATTAGGCAATTGGATTCAAATTTTTAGATAACTCTTTATAAATATGATCATGGAACCATCCTATAAACTATTGATTATGTGTATTTGATATCTATACTTCAGTGCTTAATAGATTTAAATATCTAATAATTACTTTGTGGGATTCAAAATATGGAGAAACATTCACACTATTATGTAAAATGTAAATGTGATCTTGATCCCACTCTATGATGGTAATTTTAACAAAAAATATTTCAAAAATCCCTTCAACCATAAGGCATTCACTGTGATGAGATTTTGGGAGACCGATGTTATTCTGGGGAGGAACTTCATGAAGTCATGTCACTGTGGATCAATTCAACTTCATAGAACCATTTGGCATCTGATTCAGCCAAGATTTCTATTCCTCATGGGCAGTTGGTTGCTAACCCAAAGGTGGTGGACGTTTTTTCCCACCTGAAATAGGAAATGGGTGTCAAAATCTAGATGTAGGCCCCTATAGCTGAAGAGGAATATGTTTCTGGTTTAGTAGACTCAGGTCCAAAGGTAGTTTTCTTGAGTTAGATTACTTTAGTAGGTGTTCCTCTAGATGAGAAGGGCTAGGTTTATAACAACATTGAGGCTGAGACGACTGGAACTGGTCTTTAGGAGGGGTTTTTACTAGATGAGGCAATCCATCCAGACTCTATTGACAAAGGATTGAAATTAAATTCTGGTTATGAGGAGTAGGTTTTCCTTCCAGAATCACAACAAGGAACATGGGGGTTAGATGAGGTGAGTGTTTTGGGTTCCCTGGACCCAAAAACTTTCATATCAAAGGTTCCATCATACTCGAAGGTTGTGTGATCGGGAATGAAGGCGACCTCTAAGGTTAAATAGGGAAGGGAGAAATCATGAAGCAGACCGAGCCCCATCAAGGAAGCCCCGGTGCTAAATTTGGAAAACCACTTTGAAGGTTTGGATATCTAAGATCTGGTTCAGGTTCAAGATGAGGCCGAATCAGGTGATGAAAGTTATAGCCAACTATCAGTGGATAGTTTGGAAGGAATGCAAGGGAAAGGAATCCACAACCCAAGAAGGAATAAAGAAAAATAGGGTAATCGAGACTTAAGTAAATGCATTGTGGCTAAGGGTAAAAAATCAAAAGGACACAAAGACTATTCACACTTTCCAAAACTAATGGAAACAAGTTCAGACAAGAAGGGTGTATCAAGGAAGCCCATGACCTCCATAATGGGAAAATGGAGATCATAATTAAGACCAAGATAATAAGAAGGAAAAAGTGGAAGGGACCAAGGAAGAAGGTGGGGAAAATGGGGAAGGTAAGCATCTAGCTCTTATTATATATTCCAATGAGGATCTCCCCTTAGAGGCATTCCATCTCAAGGCCATAGAGTAAGAGAAGGATAAAATTTTGGGAAGACTCCCTTGGGTTAAAGCTAATGAGTAGAAAGAGGCTTAGATCATCAAACAAGATAAAATCATGTCATGGGGTTTCAATGAGGGGAAGATTAATGTTGAGAAGTATTATCATACATGGGATAAGCTGGCTAGTCAGTTTGAAGATCTACTCTAAGAGGACCTGAACATGAAGGTGCATTCTCATTTTTGGAAACTCTACAAGGTAAGTGACTCCAATAATTTTAGCCTTGTTTTTAATTATTTTTTAATTTATTATAGAGTTTAACTTACTTTGTAGATCTGTTTTGGTTTCTCACTTTTCCAAAAAAGTGTTTTTTAGAATAAAAATTTAAACTTAGTAGTATGTTATCAATATATGATAGGCAATCGGTATATAATTAAATAATTTCTTCAATAATACACCATTCTTCAATACAAACTTCTAGACAACTAATATTATTGACTCACCATTTCAAAATATTCATATACCATTAAATGGGGTATATCAAAGAGTGATGGTGGGAAGAACATCTCTAATACACATAATATGTCTGGAATCTTCTTATTCATGATTGGTAATTACATCGGGTCTATAACTTTACTATTATGTTTTTGAAAAATAAGAAGAGTCTGGTTAATGTAAACCACACATTTTTAGGAATAATTCAATGTAAAGAGATGAACATCAAATCTTTCATCAAAACATGATAGTCGTGTGATTTTAGACCCTGTAACTTCAAATAAGTCATTGAAATGGAATTCTTGATATTTGATGAATACCCTTATATAAATTTTACGCCATTATGTAAATTTCAAAATTTCAATTTCTCTTGTTTGGATAGAGTGTGAGATACTAGAGGAAGAAAAGTCAATCTTTTACCCTTCACTAGTTCCAAATATTTTCTTATCCCCATACCAATCATGTCCAACTTAAATATGATTCCATATTTTTTGTGAGGAATATTTAGTAACATTCCAATAACACTATCAAATAAAATTTTCCCACATAAATGACATCAAGAAAATGTTTGATGTAAAAAAACTTATGGTATGGTAATTAAAATAAAATTGATTTCTTTTTCTAACCTGGTTTCATAAGGATTTTTGAAATTTTTTTACAAAAACATTTTCAATATCTTTTAATTTCTCAAATAGTTTATCAATTGTTAGTGGAGACAACATTGTACCTTATTCTATATTCCCATCAAATGATTTCATCTAGGATCAGTATTTATTTCATTAGGGTAAAAATTTGTAATGTCTTAAAAACATAGTCTTTGAGGAATGTTTCAACGAAATTGAGTGTGTGAATTATTCATAATTGGGACACCCCAGCATTCCTTTAATGTTATAGACCAAAAAATTTCCATAAGTAGGAAAGTCATTTATCATCCCATACAACATGGATCTCAATGTGAATTATTCACTTTTATGATCATCATAAAATATAACACCTGTATCCCACATCAATTTTAGATCTTCGATTAATGAAGATAAATAGAAATCAATATTATTATTGGGTTGTTTTAGTCCAAATATTAGTAGAGACAACATAATGTATTTGTGATTCACACATAACCATAGAGGAAAGTTGTAATTTACCAACATAACTAAAAATGTACTTTGAGAATTATTCTATACACCAAAAGGATTTATTTCATCTATGTAGAAGAGTATTCTAGGTGACATAGTTTTCCATCTTCAATTTTTGTATCCACATGCCATGTAAATTGTTTAGAAGTTTCCTGGAATCCATATAGTCATCTAAACCTTGGAATGATAAGAAAGTACCATACAACTTTCAAAGGACTTGATTCATATTTATTGTATTGATTCATTCCACACTTAGGGCATTTTCTGAGCGATTCACGATCCTTGCGCACATCAACAAAATAGACTGATAGCTTTAGTTTAAACCACTGCCATATGTTTCTGTGAAAATTTCCAAAAACCGATGCTAAAGTTGGTATCAAAATCCAACTTTTATTTCTTCTATACATTTAGTGGTGGTTTCTGGAAACTGTCATGGAAACTTTGTTTAGCGTCGGTTTTTACAGTTTTAGTAGTGGTTTATTCTCCAAAAAAATGTCAAGAGTATAACAATAGTTTAAATCATTTCTATATTCTGGACATTTTGGGGGAGAATAAACCACTGCTAAAACTGTAAAAATCACTGTTAAACAAATTTTTACCTAATATAGTGGCGGTTTAAACCACCGATATATATCACTTTTCAAAAAACATATAACTGCTGAATCTGATTCCCCAAAATAGACAAGAAAAAAAATAGTTCAATTAGAAAAATAAAAAACAAACCAGATTCACCAAAATTTAAATTAATATGAACAAGAAATTCAGCATCATCTAAATTTTATTTTTAGGTTACTAAAAGGCTAGTGAGAAGAATGATTTTTTGACCATCAAGTGTTTAAGCTAAAAAAAATCAGGCTTATTAGGAAAATGTGTCAAGAAACCATCATATGTTTAGTTAAACATCATCACCAAATCCATAGTGAACCCAAATCACTAGAAGATGAACTTTCATCGACATCTCCTCCATCTTCATCTCCACTTCCTACTACCAGAACCTGTATGAAAATTATGTTGAAAACTAAAAAATGTTCTATATTTAAATTTTAAATTGAAACCAATAAAAATTTATGTACTAAATGATTTTGAAGTTGTGTGATTTACCTCCTAACTATCAGTCATCGATGTAATATCAGTAAGGATAGATCCAATTGCCTTCTGATATAATTAAATCAATTCTTTATACTAAGAATTAACCTTTTCATCTTCTATATTTATATGATTCCCCTATTCCTGAATTGTGTTTTGCAATGTAACAAAGTCCCTATATCCATCTAGAGGTAGGGAGACACTATAACCAGGAGTAGATGCTGCTATAATACTCAATGGATTTCCAAAGACCTCAGATGGTAATGGTCCCAAACCCACCCTGTGCACTCGACCCAGATGCTCCTTCCTAAGGACTTGACCAATTGGGTCATCCTGAGAGACCGAGAAAGATTGTATGGGACTGAAATCTCATAATTATTTTATTTTTACCTATAAATCAAATATCAGTCATATTTTAATCAATAAATATTAACATAGTGAAAACTGACAATAAGTTATATTTAAGGAAAAAGGAATTCACACCCTAACTTCTTTGGCAGACTCGTTAATATAACTCCCATCATATTTTTTATAGAAATCCAACTAGAGTTTTGTTTTGGAGAATTGGTACCCTAAATTATTTTACTTCATTAAACAAAGATAAATCAACAATTTAATATATAAAAAATATAATTTTGTCTTATAAATATTTAAACTCGTGAAAATATTATCAGAGTCGATCTGTTTTTGAAAAAACTCTTTGACTCGGCAGTGTGAGGGATGATTTTTTTAGCTCAACTTGATGAATTTTTATTTTAAACATCTTGAAATAAATAACATGTAATTTAATAGTAATGTATGAAATGTCATCTAATTTTCATATGAATGTATATATGTAAAATGAGATTAATATAATAATATATATTTCAATACCACGTGCTTCTCATGATGACAGTTATAAAAAAACCTTCCATTGTTCTCTAGGTACCCCTTTGGGTACCTTATCATACAGATACTGACCGCTTAATGAAGTATCATTGAATTCATTCCATAATATCCATTTAAAATCTTTCCATTTCATACCCAAAATTTTCAATTTCCACTTTCGTGCGATCAGATCAGTAATAGTAAAGTGAAAAAACATCTATATAAAGAGATTAATTTTTAGAATATCCAAATATAATAACATAATGACTTTTAATTAAAACAAAATGTATTAAAATTACCTTTATCTGTGAATCAAAAACTTAATTTTTCTAAGTCTGAGGCACATGACTCCAATCTGTATAGGTAATTGGAAGGATAATTGGATCCACTGCTAGCTAGCCTAGAATCTGGCTAAGTAATCTTGTGACATCATTAGTGGGGACCCCATAATAGTCAAATGGGACAACTATCTTCATTCCATTCAAATTATAGACATCTGAACTATTCACATTTCTCTCTTTAGTAACATTGTTTGCATATTTTATGAAAAAATAGTTAGTATTATAAAAAAAGTGAAATATATTTATTCACATTAAAATTTATACCTACAAATATCACCCTCTAATATCCTCATGAGACAACCTATTCCATCACTACTGAAGTAGCTGAATGGGGATCCACTATCTCAGATGTTGATGGGACGCTGACAGAGGGTGTTTCAAATGCTGACAGAATGGAGGGTGTGAGAGACGGTAATGGGGTAGAGGGTGCGAGAGATGGTAAAGGGGAAGAGGGTTTCTAAGATTCTATAGGTAGGGAGACTAATGGATCATTATCTATTGGTGTGGTTGAGAGAACATCGACTAAGAGTTGATTGAGATCAGTGAAATGCTTCCTCCTTGGAATTCCTGTCATTTAATCAAATAAAATTAACTTCAAAACAATTCATCCCCCACTTTTTGCATTAATTCCATTTATATAAGGAATGAAAATTGATAAAATATAGGAAAACCAACTTTATAAATCATGTTTAGTCAATTTTTTTATAAGAGTCATTTATTTTATAGAAAACCCCTATAGAAATTTTATAAAACATATTTTGTGTGCCAATTTATTTTTGAAGTAAAATGTAAAAAAATTATGAAATTAACCTTTTAAGTAAAAAGTAAAATCATGGAAAATATTGAATTCCATTGATAAAATAATCACAGATACATTATATTACCTTTATTTATCTAATAAACCTATTTTAAGTTCCAAGAACATAAGAAAATAGAATGGGGTAGTAAAACCAACTACACTAACTATTTGTTTTGAAGAATGAGGTAGTAAATTTTCATGGTTGGGTGTATGGTTTTAAAATGGTGCACCTTATTTATTTATGTTATAAAATACCTCAGATAAAAAAATCTCTCACAAATATTAATTTAAATCCTAGTTAAGTGAGGTACCAAAAAATTAATTTGAAAATGTAAATTGAACTTTACAGATACATACCATCATTGTAAGGTATCAATTTAATCTCTTAAAGATATAAAATCAATGTTATAAAATGTTCTAGACCCATATATATGATTTAAACACATATTATTTCTTTTTAAAAGCTAAAATATATAAAAATATAATTGAATTTGACTAAATTGAATGAATCTAGACAAATATAAAATTCACTAAACCCCATTAACAAAGATATTATACTCATAGATATAGTATGATGTGAGATGAACCAATGAAAACCTAATAGAATTATAATAAATCAAGAAGAATCAAATCAATAAAAGTCAAACTTAAATGTATAGAGACTAGATATAATAAAACCAAACAAAAAAACTGAACTACACTACCCAGTACTAGAAATATCAGAAGCTAACAAAATTTAATTGAATAAAAAAAATCAAACAAATTTGACATGACCCAGGCCGCCACTAATCCACTTGAATCACACAAAAAAAAATGTAATTTCACCAATCAAAACCTATCTAAATCGAATAAAATAAAAATATACCAAACTAAATCAAACTTGGTTCAGTATTGTTAAAGGCGCGTTGAGGCATGCACTATGGAAAGAGGTGCTGTGAGATACACCTAGAGCACCTTTCCACTGGTGAAGTGAGGCAACCTCACTAAGGAATTCCAAAGGCACATTACTTATTCACTATTTCTATAGGCCCTACATTTCAAGGCACGAATGTGGCGTGCTTTCAAAAAAAAAATCAGGGTTTTTTATCAAAAATTACTGGCAAAGAGGGGGTTGAGGCAAGTAAAAAAACATTAAATACAACATTTAATGTAATAATAATAAAAAATACTACATTACCCTTGAAAAAAACACAAATCCCTATATTAAAGCATAATAACACAACTTTGGTAGGTCACAGGCACCATTCAAATTAGTGAGAGCCAATACACTGAAGAGAAACAATGATAAATCCCCTTCGCCCTAACTTTCATCATCTTCCATTGATGATGTTTTTTATGTTTATGATCTCAAAGGTTGATTATTGGTTTATGTTTTGATTAAAAAAATATCAGTATGTACTTTAATTTTATTAATTTGATTTAATTTAAGTTTTTTTTAATTTAAAATATTGTTGAAAATTATGGATCCTCAATAATCTCATGGGATGATCCTTAGTTTTGAGAGGCGAGTGACTCACACCACACCTCACACCGCATCCCTAAACGGCCTTTGCACCTTATTTCTCCACGTGCCTTTGACAACTATGACTCGGTTGAATGAAAATGAATTGAAACCCACCAAACCTACTAATAAGAACCAAATAAAAAGATAAAATTTAACCAACATGAATAAAAATAAACTAATTTGATGCAAATAAAACCGAACCACATTAAAAAAATGAACCTAGTAGAATATAATGAAACTGAAATCAATTGAAATGAAGAAAATGATAATGATAATAGAAACAAAAAATTAAGAAAAAACATGTGGAAATCACCAATACCTCATGGTCTACAACAACACAATCCAACCAACACTTTATCTTACAATAATAGTAAAAATGTATTATGGAAAAAATATAAAAAATTACACTGGAGAAAGAAAAGACACATGTAGGTAGCAAGGGTGTGGGTGAGGGAGAGGGGGGATTTGGGGAAATCGTATATCCCGTAAGGGGAGGGGCTCGAGCGCTGGTGAGGTTGAGAGTTTGGGGGGATCGAGAACTGGAAAGGGGGAAGGGCTCAAGCATTAGTAAGGGTGAGGGACACTAGGTCGTGGGTGCATGTGGGTGGGGGATTAGGGGAAAGAGGATCATCGGTGAGGGGGTGGAACACCGAACCCCTGGAGAGGGGGTGGTGACTAGGTTTCAGGGTAGGGGGTGCTCAGGTGAGGGGGGGGGGGGGAGGGTGCTCAGGGGAAAAGCGGCGGGTGGGGGGGTCGGGAGAAAGAGTATTTTTTTAATAAATTCACAATATTTAGAGTTAGTTTTTAAAAAACCATCACGAAAATCAAACAATTTTTTTAACGATGATTTAGAAAAACCGCTGCTAAAAAACCACCACTAACCTCAGAATTTGGTGTAGTGGTAAAAAATTATGAAATCATTTGGATATAATTTTTTTTAAAGATCATGACAATTGAATGTATCATTAATTTAATATCATATGTGATGCACACTTGTCATAGGGTGTGACAAAAGCAAATTTCTATGTTTTCCAAGTGCAGCATAGTGGCTGACCATGGTCATCTCACTTGAGGAGTTTTCTCAGTTTTCTCACCTACTTAATCTAATTCAACTAAGAACTGATTATTTTTTCTGTTTTATGTTTTATGAAATAAATTTAATTTAAGAAAATAAATGAAATTAAAAATTAAGAAGAAACTATCATTCAATTCTAAATTACCATGCAATGCAAAACAAAATTGAATTAGAGATGAATGGAAGTTCTCTTGAGAGAATTTTTAGGGATCACCTTTATCGACCAACTTCAAATATACATAGTGAAAACACTTCATCATATGTGTCCCATCTCAATCTACCCTGGTTATGAATGAAAATTGTACTTATAAATCACTAAGAACACCCTTTATCCACCACCTCAATCAAGGGAAAATGGTTGAAGATTAAGAAGTTAAACTTTAGATAACCACAATGAAGATTACAACCACTATAAATTATCATTAGAATTAACTCAAAGAAGATAAAAAACATGGTCTTAGGTTCAAGCACCATATTACTCCCCTGATATATTCCTCAGGTCAGTTACTCAGGATCATGAGTTTTAGAGATCATAGCGGAGAAGAATGAGGTGGAATGAGAAAGAAAGAGATGAAAAGAAAAGAAGAAAAGAAGGGGTTGTGTTGAAGAAGACACAAAAATAAAACCATAATTGAATTAGATTTTATTTAAAATAAAATATATTAAAATTACATTTAAAATAAAACTAAAATAAAAATAATAAAAATAAAAATAAAAGAAGAAAAGAAATCGGTGCAACAACTTCCCCTCCAGAATCTATCCTCTAGAATAAGGGCCCTATTTGGTGCACCATATCTTCGAATCACCCCAAGGTAACTTGTTATAAGTTTTTTAAAATTGAATTTCCTATCTTTATTCCAAATTTCACATTAATTTGATGCGTTTAGAGGAAGTTATGAAATTTTTATTAACTATGACATTTTATGGATGAGATTTCCAGAAATCTCACTTGAATTTATTTTGTTCAACGACCACTTTAATGGATGAAAAAATCCATGAAATTTATTTTTAGATCACATATATGAGTCCTAATTTTATTCCATATATAATCACCTCAATTCAAGATTTTTATCCTAACTTATGCTTCTGTTACAGAGGTGAGGTCCACACTGTCGGCCCTAACAATTGTCCAAATTGATTGATTTTTTCGGGCCTTATTTTGTTCGAATTATTTATTAGTTATGAATAAAAATTTGAAGAAAATAAATCAAGTAATATTATAAAAAAATAATCACTCAAATTAGATTAATATTTTAAAAATTATTCCAAAAATTCCCTTGGGATTAAAATCTATTAAATTTCCAGAATTATGCACTTTTCACATTTTATCATAAAACAACCCATAAATCTAAAATTGTTGTAAATAAGATCAAATTGATAAATTAAGAGGATTTAAATAATTTAAATACATATAAAAATAAGGAAAATATTATCTCTATCAATCCCCCACACATAAAACATGCTTGTCCTCAAACAAAAAATCTCAACATGGAATTGGGAGGACACCAATGTTACCAATATTCAAATTACAAAGTAATAAAATAAAATAATTTTCAATGTCAAATAAAAATTTCATAAATATATATAAAATATCAATTTAATTTCTCATTTTTCAAATAAACAATAAATTCATGTATTTTACATTTCTCAATTTAGAAAATGATGGAACTTGTCATTTCATTCATTCAAGATTTTCAATTTATTATTCTTAAACACGCCACATCATGATTTACCTCACCTTTGAATATTTTTCTAATATTTAATGACATAATTCAGGTGGATTTAGGATCATATCATGAGAACATGTTTCTTATCTGTAGGATTGTAAATGAATAACTTTCTCCACTTTGTAAAAACAAAAGGCGCATAAAATCATAAGGACTTGCAATAAAGATTCAAATGATTTTGAAGTTTTAGGATGGTAGGATTTAATTCTTTAAAAATTAAGACTCAAGGATGATATTTATCTCTTAATTACAATTTATGATATCAAAGTAAAAGTATAATGAAATTCTCCTCTTTAAAGTAGCAAATCCCACTTCCCAAAAAACTCAAATTAAGGTCATGATCAAAGTAAATCATAATGAATGATTTGTGCACCCTCTTTATTTTTTTGAAAGAACCATTTCATTTTTTTATTTTTTTCTAAAGTTATGTTTAGAATAAACCTCACATCCACCACTTAATCACATATGATAAAAATATTAGGTCTAGTAATGGTGATTTTTGGTTTCCCCAAATCACAACCCATTTTTATTTAATTTTTTGTTCATTTTCTATTTTTTTTATTCAGGAGGGGAAAAACAATAAAGAGTATAATGAATCAATCAAATGACCTTTCTTAGTACCCAAAAAATCACTTCTACACTTCTTCTTTACAATTTATATCATCCCTTACACCATGATTCCCTTTACCCTCACACTTCAACATTAAAATATAATGAAAATACCAATATTAGGGTAGGAATGGATAAAAATGGCTTAAAATATGGATCATCCCTAAAAGGCCATTCATGGTATCTATAGGCTAAAGAATGATTGATGAAAAATGTGGACTTTTATAGATAAGTGGTTTATCAAAAGTACCCTTAATCATTTTAAATGTTTTTTTGAACAATTATAGATTTGACAAGTTCAAATGCAGGTTCTAGTCAGTGAAATGTCCTAATATCACTCAAGAAATATGATCAAGATAAAATAGGAAGTAATTAGTATATAAATCCTCTCGGGAATGAGAAATATTATTTAGGATAATCAATCATGGCATGATTAATAATAACAAATAAATTGACATAAAATTTATAAAATCAAATCATGAAAAATGGTTGGGAAATTTCATTTACATGAATCAAATTATTCCCTCAAATTACGAGTCCTCATTTCAATATCCATGATTCACTTTAAACATTTAATTTTCCATTTTAATCATTCAATTTCATTGACATTGAAATCTAAAACATGGAATCATAGGATTACTAAGAAACTCATGTCTCCTAGAAAATTCAAGTAAAACATAATTTTAGAATGGTCATGTAAATTTTTTAAAGCTCAAATCATGATTTGGAAGAAAATGTAAGGAGTTTAAAAGATAAAAATTAAAAGTGAAATCTATTTGGAAATGAAGATTAGTCCTCTTTCCTACTTTTCTATTTAGGGATTTCTTATACCACCAGGAACCTAAAAAAGTAAAATTACACAATTAAGAATAAGGATCATTTCATTTAAGCTAAAAAAGATAAGAGGGAGTGGGCTGCATGTTGGAATAATAAAAAAAGAAATTGAAATATAAATTCCTAGAAATATTGTAAAGATAAATATTTATATGATCCCCCAAGTGGACCTTGGCTTCATTTACTACCTCCAGAAGGGAAGTACCAGCTGTTACCCATAATCAGATGGTGGGTAGATCTTCTTTGACTTGAACCACCACATATGGATTTTCCTATTTTTTGATTCTTTGTTGGTGGTGAGTAATGATCCATGGATAGAGTATAATAGATCCATACCCAACATAATTTAGTACAACTTACATAGTGGGGGTAGGAAGAAGAATGGATCATCCTCTTCTTTGGTTGCTACTTGTGCAACCTTGTCCTTTTTTTCAAGTGTTGGCTCAACATGGGCTGTATGAATTGAATGTTCATAGGGAAAGTAAGCAGGTAATTTTTATTTAATAAAATTAAAATTAAAATTAGAAAAATTATTATCCCTTTCAAAATGAGAATCATCTGTCCTGATCTCCACATTATCAACTACTTGGATGTATTTATGGGCCTCAAAAAATGTATGTTCATTAAAATTAGGGTGCTCCATATGTTCCTCAATAGGTGAATGTTCAGTTTCTTCATCATCCTCTAAGTCATGAAAAGAATTGTCCAAATATTAAAATTCAAAATAATAATAAGTGATAAACAAATCAGATTGAATATGATCAGAGAAAGAATTTAAAATAACATAATTTCCCTGATTTGTTTCTAGTTCAATCACTACCTCAATGGTGAGTGCCTATTGAAGGCGAGTCTCGGTGCATGGAATTAGGTTTTCATCTTCTTCTATATTTTTTTCAATTTCAAAGATAAGTGGTGAAATTTTTTCCACCACTGGATCAGGTTCATTGGAAGGAATGGGGAGATCATGTTGTTATTCACAATCATTCCAAAAGTCATCTAGATCTTCTTAATCTCCCACATGAAACTCAGGATCTGGTTACTCCTGGGTATCATGGAAATATTCTGTTATCCTTACAATTTTCCCCATATTCTTTCTATGGAATCATTAAGTTCCTTTACCTGAGATCTATTGTACTCTAAAAAAACGTTCTCTTGTTGATGTTTCACATGTGAGTTGTCATTACATGTAGAGTAATTGCAGTTTGGATATGCCATGGAAAAATATTTTTGATTGTTTTTTTTATTTTTAAAAGAATGAAAACTATCTAAAAATAGAAAAAGTAAATTAAAAAACTGATTAGATCCCTAGAAAAAACACCAGTTTTGATGCACACCTATCATAGGGTGTGCCAAATGTAAATTTCTATGTTTTACTAGTATAGAACAACGACTGACTAGGGTCGTCTCAATTGAATAGATTTCTTAGTTTGTTCAACCACTTAATTAAATTCACATAAGAACTAATTATTTTTGATATTTTATAATTTATTAAATAAATGTAATTTAAGAAAATAAATGAAATTAAAAATTAAGAATAAACTAACATTCAATTTTAAATTACCATGCAATGCTAAACAGAATGGAATTAGAGATGAATGGAAGTTCTCCCGAGAGAATTTTTAGGGAGCACCTTCATTGACCAACTTCAAATATACTTAGTGAAAACACTCCATTGTATGTGTGCACACCTCAATGTACCCAAATTATGAATGCAAAGTGTACTTAGTGATTTTCAAGAACACCCTCCATCCACCTCCTCAATCAAGGTAAAATGGTTGAAGATTAAGAAGTTTAACTTTAGACAAACACAGTGAGGATTACACCCACTCTAAATTATCCTTAGAATTAACTCAAAGAAGATAAAAAACATAGTCTCAGGTTCAAGAATTGAATTACTCCTACAGGATATTCCTCATGTCAATTACTCATGATCATGATTATTAGAGATCATAATTGAGAATAACGAGGTGGAATGAGAAAGAAAGTGATGAACATAAAAGAAAAGAAGAAAAGAAGGGGGTGTGTGGAAAAGGACACAAAAATAAAACTATAAATGAATTATATTTTATTTAAAATAAAATATAATAAAATTACATTAAAAATAAAACTTAAATATTAAATAATAAAAATAAAAATAAAAGAATAAAAGAAATCGGTGCAACAACTTCTCCTCCAGAATCTGTCCTCCAGAATAAGGCCCCTGTTTGGTGCACCATATCTTTGAATCACCCCAAGGTATCTTCTTATAGGTTGTTTAAAACTTAATTTCCTATATTTATTCAAAATTTCACATTAATTTTATGCATTTAGAGGAAGTTATGAAATTTTTATTAACTATTACATTTTATAGATGACATTAAAAGGCGAAAAAAATTACCCTTTTAAAAAATATTGGATTTTATGCGTAAAATTGGGTTTGTTCTTATCTTATGCCAATAAAATCTATTGGATGAATATAAAAAATATTTTATTGAATATATATAATATATATTTATTTAATATCATTCAATAATTGTAATTAATTTAATTTATTAATAAAAAATGACTTTGGGAGCATAAAAATAAAATTATTTCCTTTATAATCGATTGGCATATATTTTCATTTCTAATGAATTGATAACCAATAAATTAAAATTATAAAACCTATATTTTCATAAGTTATTTAATACTATTTATAAATTCTAATTTAATGGCTAGGTTATATCTTACTATATATTAAATTATAATATTTTAATAATATACTATTATTCGATAAAACTCGGTCTTGCGTGTAACACAAGCTATCGAAGGAACTTGAAATAATGTGTAACACAAGAAAAAAATAGTGTTACGTATACCAAAACCTAAGCTGATGTTTCTTGTAGTGCAATATTATTTTGGTGTTGCATATAACGCAATCCAAACATAGTGTTTTTCGTATAACAAAAGATATATTCAATATTCTGTGAAATGAAAAATATCAAAAAGATTAGATTAATTTGAAAAAAATATGTCACAAAATTTCAGGGTGTTACATTATACCCCCCTTAAAATGAATTTCTCCCTCGAAATTTATCTATGTTATTAAAGGATTAATACTTGATAGTTTATTTCATAGAAACCCAGATTGTAAAAATGAATACTAAAACTTTCTTTTAAAAAGGAAAATTTGGAAAATAATGGTTATCCAAAATAAATCATAACTACATAATAGAACATCATTGAAAATTTGGTCATGGAGGAAAATAAATAATAATCATAGATATTGATAAATATCACTAATCATCAAAAAGTGGGGGATCTAGAGAAAGTTAAAAATCACAAAACTATAAACTAAAGAAGTATGAAAGAGGTCATTGATATAAAAAAAATTATGATAATAGGACAACCTTTTACATCACTATACCTTTTTCTAATGTTAAATAATTTTCATAAGAATATATACTTACTTGGTTTCAGGACAACCTCATCCTTTTTTTGTGCCTTGATCAAATTCTACTTTATCTCTTATTCCAAGAAATGAAGTTGAATTTTTCATTAGTAGTTCACGAGATCCAAAAAATAGAATGATAGGTCATTACATCTGTCTTTATCACAACAAATGGGTTAATAAAAGTTATCAATTATGTATAAAACCTCAAATTTAGAGATAATAATTTAATCTCTAAAACCACATCTGGTATAAAACATTCTATAAATGGTTAACCTTATGATACTTCCAAAAGCTGAAAATCCAAAACTGCACTAAATTAGCTTAACATTTATCTCCCATATATCATAGGGTAGTTATTGGTTTTCACATTCCAAACATGTGAATACCTTCATCATGTATTCTCTTGAGTCATGGTAATAACCTGAACTACCATACATCCTTATTGAAAATATGCATGTTTCCTTATTCCAAATTTTATTGTATATATTCCTCAATTCCTAAAAAGTTGTAAACTTCGTGCATGATAGAATAACCCACTTTTTAAAAATTCCTTAAATAACCAATATCATCTAATTTACTTATTCATATCATACATATCTTTATCCAAACATCATTATCTTAACATAAGGAACATATTAAGGGTAATCCTACCTTATTCAAAATGTCACCTTGCCATAAAATCACTTTTACAGTATATCGGAAACATTCAACATAAACTTGTAAATCCTGAGCGAATAACAAAAAATGAAAAATCCTTGTATATTTCACCATTCATATAACATAATTATTGAATCAAAATACATAATTTTTTTGATTATTTCACTTTGTCCTTAAGCCATTAAAAAGGATACCTAATATTTTTACTTAGTATCTCTTTCCTTTCACAATTCATCTGTAATATCATCATCATCAACAATATAACCATTACTTATACCACCTTGCCGATTCTATTCAGGAGCTTTCCCATTAGGGCATCAATTTTCATAATGACCATTAATTACACACTTAAATAATTTGACCTTTGATGATGTCTTATTGAGGCTAATATTCTCATCCATTTCATTAACTAAACCCTTCATCTTTCCTTTTTAGTTACTTTATTTGTGTCCTTCTTTTCCATAGTCAAAACACCTTTTTATTTCTCTAATACATTCACTTAGGCGATTATTTCATCATTCTCGATACAAAGGAAACTGAATCTTCTTTCCTACATGGTCTTCATTACTTGAACTCTCAGCGAACTCTTTTATTCTCTTCATTAGTGAGTCTGAGAGTTGGTTAAGGTACACAAAATTGATCATGTTCCTTGAAAACTGATTAATCATGATCACAATGTCCTTCACTCTAGTGATCATCCCATTTGACTGATCATCAACAGATTTTCCATCTTACCCAATGTTAATCTAATTCCTTATGGTTAACTCCATTTTTTAAAACTAGTAAGAATAGTGTGAGAAACATTTATCATAATGTAAAACCACATAATAATGGAAAATAACTTATAGGATGTCTAAATCACGATACCTACTTTTAAATCTATGACACCTTAAGATTATCCTTAGAGAAATCCCTAGAAATATCCTCAGAAATACCACTAGGGATCTCAATATGTTTTCTCATCCTAGTTTCCAAAGGTTTACTAAACCTTTACTCTGATACCAACTATAACGAACCAATCTTGATCTACATAGAAATTACATCACTTTTGTGGAATACTTAATACATCACACAAACGAATTACCAAAGACCATATTAGTTTAGTGACTTTGGAAACTTAGAACACAAACTTCTAGTATAGATAAATATCTTCAATGTTTCCCAAAAAGATCATTACATTTAGTACTCCTACTTAAAACCTTTCCTTATAACCAAGGGAAAGAAAACATAAGAAAAGGGTGAGCTCAGATGCTCAGTAAGGGTAAATGAGGAATATATGTAAGAATACCAAGAACATAAGGGTATGAAAACATGAGCATAAAAATTTAATATCATACCCTATATATCAAAAGATAATATTCATGAATCATGGTATAAATATTGGCATTTCATAAGACATTAATCATAAGTAAATAAAGAGAATAATCCATGAAATCATAACATAGGAATAATACATGGAATTTGTGGTAGACATATAAGCATATAAAAAAAATATATCAAGGATACCTAACAAGACCTTCACAACATATTAGTCTTGGGATAATAACCTTTGAACCTTCTTTGGGCTTGGGATTCTATACCATATACCCTCTTGTTTTGGGCTTGGGATTTCCACCCATGTACCCTCTTGTTTTGGGCTTGGGATGTCCACCTGTGTACCCTCTTGTTTCAGGATTGGGATGCCCTCCCGTGTACCCTATTGATCTCATAAAACATTTATAATTACCAAATAAATTGTAGGGGGATATAGTTCCCCCCATATCATAATAAAACCATACACATGTTTTTCACAAGAACATAAATAATTTATCACATGAGAACCCATTAAATGAAATGGGTTTCATTGACATCATGAAATCATAACATAACCCAAAAAAAGAAATGGATTTAATAAATATCATTCCATCATAAACATAACCATTCATAGAAATAATAGGAATGGAAATATTTAATCATTTCCCCATTAAAACATAAGTATCATCAAATAATTTTATCTTAGATGGGAAATTATTTTTGAGAGAACTCTTGAATATAGTTCTTGAGGAAAATATCCTTTCTTCTTTGAAAACATTTTATTTAAGTGAAATTCCACACGATTTTAAAATAAAACATTTTATTTGAAAATAATCTTTTAATATTGTAAGTGAAGCTTCAAGGTAATAAAGCTTCATGAAAGTGTAAAAATCTATTCATACTGTATATGTTAAAAAAACATTCTTCTCGTACTTTTTCTAGAAAAGTCAAAAAGTACCTTGTTAGGAAAACGACAAGATATTCCTTTAAAACCATTTAATAAAAACTCATTAATGGTTAAAGATTACTTTAAACAATTGTAAAATAATAGTAAAAATATTCTGGAAAATAATTTTAAGAAACATGGACATGGATGATAAATATACCCCAGTAAATACTTTCATATAAACGATCTCGAAAAGTAATGAAATTGTGAAATTAACCCTTTTTATTTAAAAATAGACATTAAAAATTATAAAGGAATAATTTAAAAACACTTTAAAACATAAAACATTTCTATATAATCCTTTTCCTTGAAAATAAGCTTAATAGATCTTTTGAAAACATTTCTTGAGGAGAAAAATCTTCAAACATTTTAAAGTGTCCCATACCACTTAGAAACATTTGTATCATAATCCCCATGATATAATAACATTAAAAAAGCTTACAATATCATGAAAATAATTATATTATTGAAAAAAACATGTCAAATAGCAATATATATTCCTTGTAAAAGAGCATAGGTGCATAATAAGACTTGTGTCTCAAAGAAGGAAAATTGAGACAAAACTACCTTACTCATTTGGTAACTTTTGAACCGTAATTAAAAATGAAATAGATATCATAAAATGTATATTTAAATACCCATAAATTAAATTATAAAAGTTTTATAATACATTAATGGGCATTATATACACCACACAAAAGAAATGAGTGGTGAATAAGACATGTATCTTATGGAAATAAAAAGTGAGATGAAATTTCCTTATCTCACATTTGATTTACTTAAAATGTGTTCAAACATCATGTATAATAATAATAAGTTTATTATTAATCAATTAAATAACCATATTAATATGTGTAATACCATATATTATTTACTTAATACATTATATTACCCATTTATTATTAACTCCATGTTTAAGTTAAGTTTCAGATGATATTTGCTTTGTTAATTGTACTGTTTTGACATGTTATTCTTGATTATAAAGATTTAATTATTTAAAGAATATAAAACATGATATAAATATATTATATAATAAATATATAATTATTAATAATAATGTGTAATGATAAATGAAAATCACTATTTATGGAGACGGTAGGCCGTACGTACACTTGAACGCTATTTTCGTTTTCTTGTCGTATTGAAAGAATGAAAGTAAATGAAATGTATGTAAAAATGTATATATATATATATATAATATCATTATAGTATAATTAATATTTCATTAATTTTATATATTTTTACTAAAAAAATCCTTAATACATTCCATGTGAAGTGTGAACGAATCACATCGCTTTGAGGAGACAATAGTCCACACATCCACAAACGAAGTAATCATATATCCACAATATGGAAAGCATCAATATATGTTTTATATAAAATTTATAGAATATTAAATGGGTTATAATATAAATATTAAATTATTATTTAACCATAAAAATAGTTTTAATACAATCCATGAAGACGGTAATGGAAAAAGTTTAAAAACATTATTCACTGAGGTGATTAACCAACATAACTTGGGAAATAATTTTGTTTCTTTGAATAAAAGGAGATGATAAATAAAAAGGATATAAGATATTCCATTATAAAAATAAAACTAAAGTATATAAATTATTCTGGATTTCTCATTCATTTTTGGATAAAGGAGTTGAGGATAAATTATAAAAATAAAAGAAATTAAGAGAGGTACTTTAGGAAAATTACCTCTTGAATATCACCTCTTTGAAAGACACTTAAAGACCTTGGATTTGGTATTTTGGTGAGAAAAATAGTACTTGGAAGTGGGTATAGTGATTAGGAGAGGTTTTTTAAGATATGTTAGGAGCTACAAGGATTTTGGGTCTAAATGGGGTGGTGGGGGGTAGTATTTATAATTGAGGAGAGGTGAGTTTAAGTGATTAATTAATGAATATTTTATATTTAAAGACAACCATTTGAGGCAGAATTAAATTCAAAGACTTAGTATGGAAATTAATATTTTTGAGACTGTATAGGTTTTATAAAAACCCCATTCAACCTTTAAATTTTTTATTTTTTAGGAATTTTAAGCCTTTACCATTTTTAACTTTAACATGTTCTATTTTTTACCTATACTATGGTAAATAATTTTTTTGCCATGGTAAATTTTTTATAAATAAAAATGAAATTGAACTTAAAACCTAATTTTGAAACTATTATTCCAAATATTTAATCCATTTTACTTAATTCAATTCACATAATTGTAAAAATTAATTCTACAGACACAACAAAAAAGCGGGTTTTTAAAGTGAAATGTTCAAAAGTTTAAAATGTTCTTATATATAATTTAAATTTGAAATTGAACAAAATGACCTAAATTGGTTTGATGGATTTATAATTGAAATAATTATACTTTAAAACCAATTTAAAATTTAATTTAACTATATAAATAAATTAGATGAATAAACAATTTTCAAATAAAATGCACTATTTTTCACTATTCATCAAAAAATGAATTTTATCAAAAAAATACCAAAAATTAAGGAAAAGTAAATTTTTTATGTCCTTATTTAAAAGAAGAATTTTATTTTTTAATATTAAAATTATAAAATTATCAAAATTTAGATTTAAAATGGGTTCTCTATTAAAAGGCGGTAAAAGTACCCTTTTGAAAAATATAGGGTTTTATGCATAAAATTGGGTATATTATTATCTTAAGCCTATAAAATCTATTGGATGAATATAAAAAATATTTTATTGAATATATAACATATATATTTCATTAATATCATTCAATAATTAAAATTAATTTAATATATTAAGACAAAATGACTTTGGGAGCATAAAAATAAAACTATTTCCTTTATAATCAAGTGGTTATATTTTCATTTCTAGTCAATTGGTAACCAATGAATTAATATTATAAAAACTATATTTTCATAAGTTAGTTAATACTATTAATAAATTCTAATTTAATTTCTAGGTTATATCTTACTATATATTAAATAATAATATTTTAATAATATACTATTGTTCGATAAAACTCAGCCTTATGTGTAACGCAAGATATCGAAGGAACTCGACATTATGTGTAAAACAAGCCAAAAAAAGTGTTGCATATACCAAAATCTAATCTAGTGTTTCATGTAGCATAATATTATCTTGGTGTTTTGTTTAACGCAATCCAAATATAGTGTTTTTTTTATAACAAAAGATATATTCAGTATTGTGTGAAATGAAAAATATTAAAAAATTAAATTATTTTGAAAAAAATATTTCACAAAATCTCAGGGTGTTATAGCCGGATCAGTTACCACATGACTTAAAGCACACCTCCCCATATGCAGGAGGCTTCTGACTAGTAGTGAGGATCTAATGATGGTATGGTGGGGAGACTATACCCTCATGATCAGAGTAGCATAGCGGTATAAGAGATAAAGAATCGATAGACAACAAAGAAATTAATAATAATATATAATAAGTAGCGTAATAATAATAATATTAAATGAAATGGACAATGCCAAATCTAAATCTATGCATGAATGTCAAGATTATGCTATATATCTAAGAAGTAAACATATAAAATGGAATACAATACATTACATGAACAAAGTAAAGAATAAAAATCCCTGAGGGTGATCTCCATGAGCATTCTTAGTACTAGATTAGTACTGTGCTCCTAAGCTCCCATGTAAAATGCACAACATAAGTAATAAACCATGGACCTATGAACATGGAGATCTACTTAGGTACCCCAATGCAATGGCGACCCAAGAAGGGTGTGATATATACTCAGTAGGCCACCACCAATGGTGTCTAAATCATAATCCAAACCATGAATATAAGGTATGAACATTTAAAGGCATAAAAATGAACAGGTGAATAAATAAATAAATTTTCATTTTGGATAAGGTTTCTCAAGGAATCCTAGCCAACCATACTTTCTTTGTCCAAAGCTGTAATGACTCTAACTAAGGTAATACTATACAAATATGATATGAGTGTAACAAAGATAAGTCATTATGGAACAAGTATAAAGAGATGGACCACACCCCCAAGGATGTGATTTGGATTGGAGGATGCGTCCCTAGATAATAGCTATGCATTATTATTGTTTACCAATAAGGCTAACATTAGAGTTTAATAAGAGGCACCCTAATCCCATCCAAGGTGATCCATAAATTGAACCCAAGTATCACTTCAGGGGAACTATAAATTCCCATCATTATCAATGTCCATCCAAGGTGATCCATGAATGGAACCCTGAGTATCACTCCTGATATGGTGTGAATCAAACCCTCTGATCCCATCTTAGGTATCTCACATAGGGGACTGAGTATCACTTGTGTCTTGAGATCACCATCTAGCCACAATCTCATCCATGATGTCTCCCATAGGGAATCAGTATCTCTCATGTGGGGGTAAAAAAATGAAATGTGATCCCATACAAGGCATACCAAGTATCGCTCCTAGCGTATGTATAAATCAAGTAACCCATGATCCCATCCTTGGAATTCCATAAATAGGAGACCCAAGTATCTCCCAAGGTATATATAATCTCGAATAGCCTATGAACCCATCCAAGTCATTCCATAATAAGGAACCCGAGTATCACTCACAAAATTCATGGTTTATTTAATCATTTTAGTTCAATTAAAAAAGAAAGGCCATATCTCATCATAATTCAAGTATAAAGGAAATTAAGTGATCCATGTACTTAAGCATGCCACACCACAAGGTAAGTACACTATAGAGGGCCACAACCATTTACCATTTCAATTTGAAGAATAATAAGGCCATGCTCATAACATGTCATTTAATTCATTAAATGGTCCTTTACATTATCAAGGAATACTAATCATTGGATTAAAGTATTAAGGATAAGTAGACTACCCATGGAAGATATCACCATACATGCAAAAGGTATTAAATAAGTCATACTAATAGGCATACCACACACAAATCATCAAATTCATTTAAGAAGAGAAGGTTCCAACCCATAAGGTGGTGGTTCAATCACTAGGGGTTAATATAGTGGAGGGAAACATCCTTCCACATTCCAATTAATCAACTCGTTACATTTCATAATACCGAACACCTCAATGAGGAGTTTTATTAGAAAATAATTAACTAAATAATTATGGGAATTCAAGGAAAATACACCCATAATGTGGTTAATACTTGAGGTCCATGAACACCAAAAATACTAATTTAATATAAAAGGGATATTAGTGTTAGGGTGTTAGGTTATGTAAATTAAATTCCACATTTAAGAGGTGTCACAAAGAATTACTAGCGCAAGACACAATGAAGCACTTTATAAATCAAAAAAAAATTAATGGAAAATATATTGACCACCTAACTCATGATCAGGATGACCCACACATCCAATATTGAGGCTTGATTTAGTCTGGTTCAAGATAAATTGAAGAAACAGACGAATTCCTTGAAAAAAATAGAAAATTAGATCACACCAAAATAAATTCATCAAGAGAGGATTAAACATGGATAGGTTGAAGAGGAATTAATATATTACCCATATTCATCCAACGAGTTTGACAACGTTCGATTCTGACACTAGATGAAGGTGATATATAGAATCCTAGAGGAGGAGAGGAGAGGAAGATTGAGTAGCTACCCTTTGCATGAAAATAGGGGGAGAAAAGAAATAGGGTTGGAAGAGAAAAAAGTTAATTTTATCCCCTTTAATTAGGTGAATGATTTGGCCACATGGTTAGACAAATTGTGCGCCAAATGTTCTTCAGACATGAACCAAGGAGGGGACTCGCATGGGCTGGCCGCATGGTTTGGCTAACCGTGTGAATCCCATGAAAAATTCCTCTTCCAAGAACCTACAGAAACCTAAACAACCATGTGTCTCCTCTTATATTATTAGAAAAAATGATGAGCCACCCTCATCCCTTATAAGTAGGCCACATGGTTTTCTTTGGTGGGCCACATAGTTTCAAACAAATCATGCACCCTATCAGTCCTTCTAAACATTGAGTTTTTGGGGATCAGTGCTCCAAAACTCATTGGGAAACCCCTCGAGCCTTCAACCATGTCTAAAAAAACACATTTAAGTGTTACAAAACTCAAATTTACATTCTGAGACCCATTTTAAAGAATTTCCTATCCACCAAATGATAAATTTTAAATTCCATTGGAATTTCATCTGGTCCAAAAAACACAGGATGCTATAATCTCCCCACCTTAGAACTTATCATCCCCAAGAATCCCTAGGAAAGAAAAAAAAGTAAAAACTGACCTACTTAGGTCGTAGAGTTTCATACAAATATATGTGTTTCATTTATAATGACCAATGAACCTCTGAAAATAACTTAATTATATGTTACAAGATCCATTAAAATTCGATCCAATGCTCATTTTCATCTCTAAAACATCAAGATAGTGCTTACCCTATCCCATCAAACTAGACACATGATTACCTCATTGTCGATTTTTTCACCTGGTCTATGGCACTTACCATCATATGCTCTATCCTCAATAACCAGTTCCTAGACATGGTATCCCCACTATAAGAATTTTCTATTTAAGCATGACTGTAGAACTATAACGATGATCATGACACATTTTTTGATTTGATCAAAGGGTCTATCCCAAATTGAAATCATTTATCCTGATTAAGATGACCTTTTGGGGAAAGAATCAAATGACATACACATTTCACCTTTCTTATCCATAAAATGTGCCTGAAAGGGTTCCTCACTGACCATATTCATTAAAACAAAAGGGAACAAGTCGAGCCACTTCTAACTGAATACTCTCAAATGCTTATCTTATATGACCAACATATTTACACAAGTTAGATACTGATATTTTTAACCAAGTCACCTCAATATTTTCTTTAATCATGCTCACTAAATCCCATAACCGGACTCCATTTACATCTCTAGCTAGAACATCCATTGTTTTTTCATGCACCGGCACAAACATGGGCCTATACCTGATTCAGTATACATGGATTTCTACCCTCAAAACATCATATCTGAGCCCAAATGAAGTTCAAGGTAACTGGGGATTCATTAGCTAGAGTCCAGGGAGATCATCCAAGGTAGTCTATACTCCAACGTTCACAAGCGAGATGTCATTAAAAAGTTGAAAGTCTATGTATCAAGAACACTAACTTAGTCTAAAGTGGAAGTTAAATCATATAACCATATGGTGTCTATGAGTCCATCCAATTAATTCCTACATGGGAACCCAAGTATCACTCAGAACTAACCATACCTTAATAACAACCACGTGTACAAATTACAACTCTGATGGAGTCTATTTATCGACTTAGAAGGGAATTTTAATTTAGAATGGTGTATAACCGATGCTCTCCAAGTGTATTCTAGATGATTGCAAGATAGGGGACATGATCACCACCAAGAAAGGTACACCAAGAGGATAAGAAGGTTTACTTGATATACTAGAGACACTTCTATTATACCCCATCAAAGTTCTTTGTATGGTTCCCAACCAACCATGTCTAGATACCAGAAATAATATCGGTCGAACCACTACTGGTTAGTTATTTTTGAAGAAGCTCAACTGCACCCACTAACACGTCATCATTACCCAACTACAATTCCCTTACCACCTAATGAATCCCATGATTACTTGAGCACAACCACTAGATTCCATCTATGACTAATGGCGTTTTTAAATGTTTTATGCACAACCAACCATTTCATCACCGTGTTTCCTTGAAAGCACCGACTCATTTCAAGACTTACCAGCCTCAAGGAATTCAAAAACAACACTAAACACTTCCAAAACGTTCCTTCTATGGTTGTGTTCATTCTACTTATAAGGACACATTTTTTCTATAATCAATGAGATTATCCCCAACTTAGGAGTGTCCTTTTCATCATATTTACGAAAAAAGGGAAACTCATCCCATAGAGTATACTCCATCGACCACTAACCATGACCCTAGAGGTGTCCATCTCATTTTTAGCAAGCATTAACTCAAAAGATAAAGAAAACAACCACTTAAAAGTGTGCTGAATGAATTCACTCTAGACATACACATGAAACTCTTCCTGAGTTACATCTACACATGCCATCACCTTTGGAATAAAATCCAAAACAAACTGACCTAAGTGTCAAAACATGTGATCCTCTTTACAATATCAACTTGAGAATTGGGTAGAGTCTAATTTTTCTTTAACGTCCAAGTCACTCTACTCTGGAGATGACTTGAGAAAGTAACATAATAGATCAATGCTTAACAATTACCACCAAACTAAAATGGTTCACTGTACCTTTTTAGAAACTTAATGGGTACCATATGTATCAATGCATACTACCCTGAGATTCATTTTCACAATGGTACATCATTTGACACTATCCATAGGCTTATTATCCCTATAAATCTAGTATATGATGGATTATAAAAATAATTAGCCCAAATTCATATCCTCCCATATGATTGTTAACCTGACTGGTGATGTACCGAGTTTCCCATCACTGAAAAAGAGTAAGAGGGGTCACACAACCACTAATGGGTCAACCCTACCCTAGTTATGTCTAACCCACTGAAACCAAGCATTACATGATTCTCACACCCACTATGAGGGTCAAAACATTTCATGATCACCCATCAAGACAAGATGTATTTTTAGAATCTAAGTGTCCTACATGGAATAATGATACCTGAAAATTACCACATGACTAAACAATTCATAGGCATTACACAAGGAATTAAAGTTCTGAGGGTGCTACCTACCTTTTTCTAGTCCCTTAAAAAAGTAAAAAGTGTCGAACCTACAGGGGGTCACACCTGAAAGATTACTCGGATTAAGGGAAATTAATTTAAGTTAAAGTTAAAGAAGTAGAGTTATATGGTATATGATCACATTTCTAATCCAAGGAAACATTTGAAAAAGATTAAAACTACCCTTATATGATGGTTAATCCACGAACACCATTAAGGCATTACACCGATTTAACTTTAGTTCTTTAAACATTAAAAGGTTAGTTTTTAAAGAACATCTAATACTAGTCACAGGGAAAAATTAATTGGTTATTTATTTATCTAAGGCTACTAGGAACACAAGAAAGTTTCATCAAACTTCCTTTCAAGTTTTATTAATCTCATTAACATCCTGTTATAATTAGGCGATTTATCACATAAATTCCTTTTATCTATTTTTTTTATTTATCCACAAGGATTTTCATAGTTGGTCTTAGTTAAATAAAATGTCAATTAAAATATATAGAGGAAAAAAAACTTTAGATTGAATTTGAAATTTTAATTAATGAAAGCCTCATAAATAATAAAACTCAAAAGTAGATAACATGGTATTTTATTAATTAGAAAGAGGGACTAGTCAAGTAAGATTCTACCATACATCTATATATTAAACTATATAGGCGGACATTGAACATTTAAATAACCATTACTATATATTAGAAACATACCCCCATGGCTTAGGTATCTAGGCATACCAAAGGAAAGGTTTCCTATGAGGGTCATGTTAATCAGTCCTAGGTTCAACTAAATGTAGCCCCATTTTATTTGAAACATTAAAATTTTAAAATACCCTTAATGGGTTTATATCATAAGCACAAAGCACCATGATTGACCTACTTGGGTTGAGTCAATTATATCTCATAACAATGTGCCCCAAATGACCTACTTGGGTACAATTGTGCATTTATGAATTTGGTCATATGGGTTACCATGCCCAATTCATAGAGATACAAGTTTTAATAAAGGAAACAAAAACATTTCAATTAAAAATTAACATATTTTATTGGAATAAAAAGGTATATAGGTATATAATGTTTTAAAAAATGGTTTGATTATATGGGTCACCACACTACTAAAAAATTGGGTTTATCCACTGTTAGATATTTAACAACGCCAGTTAAAAATGTTGTTAAAGACCCCCTTTGTCAGCGCTAAAAAATGTGTTGTTAAAGGGGGTCTTTAACAGTGATAAAAAAGCACTATTAAAGGGGGATCTTTATCAATACTTTTTTACAAGTGCTGATAAAGGCCCACACTTTATCAAAACTTTTTAAAAAATCTCTAATAAATGAGGCCTTTTATCAATGCTTGTCAAAAAGCACCGATAAAGGGGGGGGGGGTTATCAGTGCTTTTTTAGAAGTGCTGAGAAAGACCCTCTTTATCAGCACTTTTTCACAAGCACTAATAAAGGTATACTTAAAAAAAATATATTTCATTAAAAATAATATATTAATATATAAATATATTTATGTTGATATAAATATAATATATATTTTTTAAAATATGTTTTAGGTAAGGTAAATAGACATTTACACTTAATATATAAGATATTTAGTTTATAAATTTCTAAAAAAATATTTTTTATTAATAATTTTATTATTATTACCAATTAATAGTCATTTAATATCAAATTGAAGATAAAAAATCAAGAAAAATCAATAAATGATCTAAAATAAGTTGAAAATGTAACTTGAACTTCAAATGACCATAACTTTTGATTCAGGTGTCTGTTTGGGCTCTACCACATATCAAATTGAATATTCAAATGAGTTCTATGCCCTAAATGACATAGGTAAACCTCTGTCACATTTTTTGAGGAAAAAAAGACCTAGGAGGCCTCTAAAATTGAGTTTTTAGTTGGGTTACCCTGATTTTTTAACATTTTATGGATTTTTAGCCTCGTTTAAGGGGGTATTTTTGACATTTTTCAGTAGGTACTAAATTTATTCCTAGGTATTACATTCATATTGATTCTATGGGTTTTAAATTTTATCATTTTTCACAACAAAATTTTATTTATAATTAAATATATGCATTTTTTCTTGTATTTATTTATAATAAATCACTCATATAAATACATATATTAACATATTTACGTAAAAATGTATATTATAATATATCTAAATAAATACATATTCTAAAAATGTATTTAAAATAATATTTAACCATTTTTTACATTATAAAAATATATTTATAATGTTTATATAAATATATATGTGTGTGTGTGTGTATATTAATAAACAGATATATATTTATATTATATTATAGTATATGTAAATGAATATAATATATAATATATTTAAATAAATATAAGTATATATATATCACACACACACATATATTGTATAAATGTATTTAAAAATAATTATATAAATATATATAAAAATAAACAGAAATATCATTAAACAGATAGAAAAACAACATGGTGTAGTGGTAAAGGCATTTCATCTTCAAATGAGAGGTTCAAGGTTTTAATCTAGGTGGGTGCACCTGAGGCTATAAATTCACAAAGCATTGATTAAAGGGGTGGTGGGGTGAAAAGCGTTGATGGGGGGGGGGTGGAGCGCTATTAAAGGGGTCATGGAATCACTGATAAAAGGGGTTCAAGTGCATGGAAATTTGGAAAAAAATTACCCACTTTAATAACACTAAAAAAGTTCTATTAAAAGGTCCCTTTAACAATGCTAAAAAAGAACTGTTAAAAGGGCCCTTTATTAGTGCTTTTTTAGTGCTGATAAAAGTTTCAAGCTTTTAACCACACTCTAATTATCAGTGATTTTTTAGCACTGATAAAGTTCTATTCCATCTCTATTAAAGGAATTTTTATAGTAGTTATATTTCCAAATTTATAAAATACCCATACACTTCATAAATTGAAAATTTTCTCCCATTTAATCGCAACCAATATGTTTCATCCCATGCAACCACTGGTTCATGAATCAAACACCTAATAATTTGTTAGTTAAGGTTCCACTATTAATCTATGCTGGAAAAAACATTTAGTTTGATGTTGGAACATTAATAAACAATTGTATATCAATTTTATAAATAGGCATGCTATCATAAGTAGTAATAAAAGTAAACATGCTAAATAAGTACAAAGCATGGAATATAAAGGAAAATAATGATAAATAAATCACTGATATATGAGGTATAAGAAAATGTACTAAATAAATCATGCATCATGTTATAGAAAAAGCATGCTGATGAAATCCCTAAGAATATATAAAACTAATAATGTTTCACTTAACATGATATATAACAAACTTGCTAATAAACACACAAGGCACATCAATAAATCTCAAACATCCTAGCAATGAAATATACATGTAATAAAAAATACATGACATATGAATCTCTATGTGTCTAGAATGATTCATGTAATGCATCTTACTTTCCATATCGGGACAAGGGTAAATACGATAATCTGATAAATCAATAAGCAATATAAATTAAACCAATCACTTGATGTGAAATTGTAACATTGAACAACATGAACAACAATCCCATTCATGACCAATTTGATTTTTCCCCATGTATGGGTTGATCATTCCCAGACACAACTATTTACCATGTGTCGACACACTCCTAGTTTCTTGTCTACCAACCCAAAATAACAAGACAAAGGAAAAAAGGCTCTAATTCCACTTTGTAATGTCTTGGATGGACTGACTATGAAATTAGTAGATTAAGCGATCACCAAATGACCTCAAGCGCACTCCCCATAAACCAAAGGATTCCAACTAGTAGCGAGGGTCTAATGATGGTATAGTGGGGTGACTATACCCTCATGACCAGAGTAGTATAGTGGTATAAGAGATAAAGAATCAATAGAGAACATCAGAAGAAATAATAATAAATTAAAAGCAGTGGAAGAACAATAATATGAAATAAAATAGACAAAATCAAATATACATCTATGCATGCATGTTTGGATGATGCTATATATCTAAGAATTAAACATACAATAGGTAATAAAATACATTACATGAATAAAGTAAAGAATAAAAATACATGAGGGAGATCTCCATGAGCATCCTGAGTACTAGCTTAGTCCTGTGCTCCTAAGCTCCCATGTACAATTAACATCATAAGAAATAAGATTTTCTTAGGTACCCCAATGCAATGAAGAACTAAGAAGGTTATGAGATATACTCAGCAGGCAACCACCATCAGTGTATAAAGCATAATCCATACCATGAATATAAGGTAAGATAATGTATAGTAATAAAAATTAATAAATGAATAAATAAATAAATTTACATGTCGGTTTAGGTTTCTCAAGGATTCCTGATTGACCATACCTACTTTGACCTAAGCCATAATGTCTCTAACTATGGTGATCCTATATAGATATGATATGGGTGTAATGAAGATAATTAATTATAGAACAAGTATCAATATATGGACCACACCCCCAAGCATATGATTTTTCTTGATTGATGCATCCTTGGATAATAGATATGCATTCTTAGTCTTTACACATAAGTCCAACATTAGAGTTTAATAAGTGGCACCTTAAGACCATACAAGGAAATCCATGAATAGAAACCAGGTATCACTTCAAGGGGAATATAAACACCCATCAAAATCATATTCCTTCCAAGGTTATCTATGAATGGAACCCCAAGTATCACTCCTAGTATGGTGTAAAGAAAACCCTCTGAGCCTATCCCAGGTATCTCACATAGGGGGCCGAGTATCACTTGTGGCCTGATATATCTATCTACACACAAGAATATCCATGATTTCTCCCCTATGGAACTAGTATCACTCATACATGGGTAGGAAAATGCATGGTAAGCCCATCCAAGGCATACCAAGTATTTCTCCAGGCGTATGTATAAATCAGGTAACCCATGAGCCCGTTTTTGACATTATGTAAATAGGAGACCCAAGTATCTCCCAAGGTACATATAATATCTAATAGCCTATGAGACCATCCAAGGCATTCCATAATAAGAACCCGAGTATATCTCAAGGCATTCATGGTCCATTTAATCATTTCAGTTAAATTATAAAAGAAAGGCCATGTATCATCATAATTCAAGTATAAAGGAAATTAAGTGGGCTATATACTTAAGCATGCCACACCACAAGGAAAGTATATTATATAGGTCCATGCCTGTTTACCATTTAAATTTGAAGAATAATAAGTCCATGCCCATAACATGTCATTTAATTCATTATACCTTTCCATTATCAAGGAATACAAAGCATTGGATTAAAATATTAAGGCCAAGTGGACTGACCATGGTAGATATCACCATACATGCAAGATGTATAAATACATAATACTAACAAGCATACCGCACATGAATCATTATCTTCATTTAAGAATAGAATATTCAAACTGCTAAGGTGGAAGTTAGATCACTAGGGGTTAATATAATAGAGGGAAACACCCTTCCACATTCTAATTAATCAACTCCTTACATTTCATAAGACAACACACCTCAATGGGGGGTTTTATTAGAAAAAAATTAATTAATTAATTAGGGGAATTAAAGGAAATACACCCATAAGGTGTTTAATACTTGAGGTACATGACTCTAATATTACCAATTTAATATGTAAGGGCTACTAGAGTTAGGGAATTAGGTTATATAAATTAAATTCAACCTTTAAGGGGAATCATATATAATTACCAACACACGACAAAAAAGTAAACTTTAAAAATTAATAAAACTTTAATATAAAATATATAGAACACCTATATTATTCTTAGGATGACCCACACATCCAATATAGAGGATTGATTCTATCAGGTTCTAAATAAATCAATTAAACAGAAGGATTCCCTAAAAATAGGGTAAATTATCTCGCATCAAAATAACTTCATCGAGAGAGGATTAAACATGGATAAGTTCAATAGGAATAAAGAGTTTACCTGTATGCATCCAATGAGATCGACAATGCTCGATTACAACACCGTATTAAAGAGATACATGGAATCCTAGAGTAAGAGAGGAGAGATAGATCGAGAGGCTACCCCTGGTGCGTACAAAGGAGAAAAAAATAGGGGAAGAAAAGAAATAGGGATGGAAGGGAAAAAGGGTAATTTTACCCCCTTTAATGAGGAACATAGTTTGGCCGCACGATTATCCAAACCATGCACAAACTATGCTTCAACCTGTTTCTAAGGAGGGGACTTGCATGAACTGGCCATGTGGTTTGGCTAACCGTGTGTACTTGTGAAAGAGTCATCTACCAAGAAACTAAAGCAACCCACATGACCATGAAGATACACTTGTATAGCTATATAAAACCGTGAAACACCCTTATCCCTTCTGAGTAGGATGCACGGTTTCCTCTGGGGGTTGAACAGTTTCAGAAAAACCATGCACCCTATTAGTCCTTCTCAAAAATGATTTTCTAGGGCTAGGTGATCCCGAAATTCATCAAGATACCTATGAAACCATTTGGTACTTAAACCATGTTTAAAAACAACACATTTAAGCATTTCAAAACTTATATTTACATTCTGAGACTTAGTTTAAAGAATAGACTATCCACCCAATGATAAAGTTCAAATTACATTGTAATTTCATCCGGTCCAAAAAAACAGGATGCTACAATGGCGACCCTTATGAATTATGATGAATGGGAATAATGAATATTATGAATTTTGATGAATGGGCATGGTGAACCTTATGAATTATGATGAATGGGCTTAAAGACCCTGATGAATTATGATACACATGCATGACATCCCTAATGTTATGATATATGGGCATAACATCTCTACTGTTATGAGACTGGGC
This sequence comes from Viscum album, assembly GCA_963277665.1. Taxonomy (NCBI): domain Eukaryota; kingdom Viridiplantae; phylum Streptophyta; class Magnoliopsida; order Santalales; family Viscaceae; genus Viscum; species Viscum album. The sequence goes on along the minus strand of OY728127.1, from coordinate 342,638,047 downwards.
ATGGTGTCCCTTGACTCTTGAAAGAATCATGATATTCCCCATAAACACTTGAGTTATGCCTCGGGTCCAGACTAGTAGTAATATTCATACATATGATCAAGATGTCACTATGAATACAAACCATATATGTATACATGTGGTTACTTATTTAGAGATTATCTGGCTTAGACCGAAGTAGGAAATGTCAGCCTAGTGTACTTTAGGAAGTAGAGCCAACCCATTATATCTTTTATTACTTCTTACCATTATATATTCACACTGCTCATATTATATGCACTGAATGGATATTTATAGATACCATTCGTGGTTGCCTACTTAAATTATCTCACACCTTATCTGGGCCACTGATGGTACCCGAGAAGATTATGTGGATGTAGGTAGGGACAGGGGAAATCACCCAATTGTTGATACTTGATTTCCTATAGCATGGGAGCGGGGAAGCACACGACCGAGCTACGGATTTTGATGATATTAGAGATAATCTTTTGGGTATTTTTATTATTTTGATACATGTATTTTATTGTACACCTTCTACCATGATTGACTATTTCTTTTTGATAGATATATGACATTACATCATTCTATATATGATACTGGATATTGTTGTTGTTGGATATTTATTTCATTTGGATGCTTTACCTTCCGTTGTCATTTGATATTATGCTTTCTCTATTTATCTATTTATTTCACCACTGTGATACTCTGTTCATGAGGTTATAGTCTCCTCATTGTACCACCATGGAACCTTGCTGCTAGTCGAAAGACTATAACATATAGGGAGGCACACTTGAGGCCACATGACCCACCGAATCAAGTCACCATTTAGTGGATTCTGAGTCAGGATGTCACACAATATTATTATATATTTTTATTCATAAACTATTCTCTTATTAGTTGTTATGTTGTTTTTTTGCTGATCATCAAGATATTTGTTTCATGGTCCCATGTTTGCATATGTGTGATGATATCAGTCATCGATGCTCATCCCATGGGTACATGTGTTCAAAGCATGAAAGTAATTCTCTATGACATTTTGGTATTATAATTTATCAATAGTTATTTTGAAACTTAAAATAGATTCAAACTATAAATTGTTTCTCATTAAACTTATATTTTAAATAAATTAAACTCACTATGAAGTTTTATCATTAATATTATTAATATCATGGTTATTATATAATTATAAAATATTAAAATTTACTTAACATGATTCATAATATTATCATTGTGCTTGAAAACCATTTTTAAAGCCATATGATAAAGGTAGTGATGGAAGATATCATCTCTCACATGAATGGTATAAACCCACCATATTGTGAGTGATGTTTTTTTTTCATTTAAAAAATTTCAAAAGAAAATTGTATTAGTGGAATATTTTGTTTAAAGAAAAGAATTTAAAAAATATTTTATTAGAATAAAATATGATTTAGATTCTACAAATTCATTTTTAGGTTTGGAAATAAATATTATTATTTCCAAATGATTAATTTTCTCATCAAATCTCACTTATGTAATATAAATGGTTTTAAAAATTAGTGAGTCATTTTGACATCATTATGATGTCATAAAACATGCGGTATATACAAAAACAATATTTTACCATTCATGAAACACATAAGTTTTATAGAAAAATAAAAAACATTCACCTTAAGCTAATTTCAACACGATGATTCAAAAATTGAGATCTATTTTATAAAAAAAATTTATAATTAAGTTAATTATAATAAATCCTATACAAATAGTGCGACAACTATGGTTAAGGCAGAACCTACAATAGTTCTATAGTCCTCCTTTAGGTCTCAATTTTAATCCGCCTGATATATATTTTCTCAATAGAAATTACCTCTATATATAGGCATTGAATCCCTATGATTATTCATTATATACCCCCTAAATATTTATTTAAACCTCCTTCAACATTGAAATGAAATTTCATGTGATAAATACCTTCTCTCCCGAAATATGAATCCTCAAAAATATCAGGAGTATAAAATATTTAATCATATGAGACATTTGGCCACTAACAAGTATGAGTCCCCTGAAATTGAAATCAAAAGAAAAAAGCATGGCTAAGAAGAATCGAGCCGACCGACAAGAAGCCTGAGGGGGAGTAGTGATAGGAATTAGTGTGTGATGGTGGTTCCATATCATGTATGCACGAGGGAGGTGACACATACTAAGGACAATATGACAAGGATGAAGATACTGATAAAGGAGAACATGTGATGTTAAATAAAAAGGAGTATAAATAATCACATACCTTAGGTTTTGAGAGGGTAAATTCATCTAATAAGGCCAAGGGGGAGCGAAGATAGAGGAAGACTTCCTTGAGATCTTGAACGACGCGACATAATTGGGTTTAGTTAGGGTAAAATTTATAATATTGAGAAGGGTTTTATGATAGATTTCAAAAAAGAATTGATAAAGATAGGTTCTATCAGAGTTAAAATAATAAGCGCTGATAAAAACAATTTTTATTAGTGATTTTTAGCCTTGATAAAGATATATCTTTATCAGCAATAAAAAAATGATGATGAAGGCCTATCTTTATCACTGCTAAAATTCTAGAACTGATAAAGATAAGATTTCAGTGCTTGAAATTATAGAGTTGATAAAGGTTTATCTTTATTAGCCCTAAAAATGTTGATAAAGATGCATATTTATCAACATTGATAAAGACCTATATAATTAATACAATTAAAAATTTTAAATGTATATAATTATAAATATATATAATAAATATAATTAAAAATGAATATTTATATAAATATAAATAAATTTAAAAAATTGTAAATATATATTAATAAATATAATTATAAATAATTATAAATTCATATAATTATAAATAAAAAATTATTTATATAATTATAAATATATTAAAATAATTGTAAATATGTATTTATAAATATAAATATAAATATATATTTATAGTTATATTTATAAATATATATATTTTTAAATATATTTAAAAATATATTTATATAATTATATATATTTATATAAGCATATATATAATTATATAAAAAAACTTATATAATTATATATATATATATATATTAATATATAAATATATGTTATAAATATATAATCATAAATATATAATTATAAATTTATAAGAATAAATATAATAAATATAATAAATATAATAAATATATTTATTCAAATTTTATAATTATTTAAATATATAATTATTTATTTAGAATTTTATAAATATTTTTTTTAAAAAAATTATATATTTATTTATAATTATAAATATATAATTTTATAAATATAGTAAATATACATTTATAAATATATTTATATATAAATACAAATATATTTATTTATAAATATTTATTTACAAAAAACATTTTAATAAATATATTGATAAATAAATGTTTGTAAATATGTTTTGGGTTCAGGAACATCGTATATTTATGTTCGAATAGGGTTTATGTTTTAAAAGTATTATCTGAACCTGCCCTGATTAATAATCAGGCAGTAATTTTAAAATTTAATTTTATTATATATATATATATATATTAAGACCTATCTTTATCAACACAAGAATTTTAGCACTGATAAAGATAGTTTTTATCAAAAATTTATATTATAGTGCTCATAAAACCCATATTTATCAATTCTTTTTTGAAAATGTTGATAACAATTATTTAAAATAAAATATAAAAATATCAAATGAATATATATTAAAAATGAATAAATTATAAAAAAGGTAAAAAACAATTAATATTATTAATGAATATATAATATTAAATGCATGAATGTCAAACATGAGTGAAATTGAATAATTAAAAATAAATAGACTTTAAAAATATTAAAAAAATGGATACATTTTATTAATTATACAAATTATTTAAAAAAGTAAGTATGGATATATATTAAAATGAAGATGAATACATATTCAAAATATTATAAAATAGTAAATAAATATGTATAAATAAATATTCAAAAATGATTAAATTCAAAAAATTATAAAAATTAATAAATATTAAAAATAAATAAATAATATGAACTTAAATAATATAAAAAATGAATAAATAAAATTTATCGATTAAAAAAAATATTAAATATAATATGTTACAAAATGAAATTATAAAATGAATATTAATATCTTAAAAAATTACATAAATAATATGTGTGTGTGTGTTTCTATATAAGATTGCATTAATTACATAAATGTGTGTGTGAAATCAATGTGTGTGTGTGTGTATATATAACACAAGTTTAATATATGTTAAATTGAACAATGACATTATATAATATGCATATGTAAAGTCTATTAATGAAATAAATAATAATAATAATGAATAAATTTAAGAAATGAATAAGTGTTATTAATTATATAGGTTATTAAAAAAATTAAAAATGAATATATGTTAATGATATTGAATACATATTAATTATATAAATTATAAACATATTAAAATCATTAAATGTTAATGAATAAACATGCATAAATAAATTTAAAAAAGGGATAAAATTAAAAAAATATTAAACATTGAAAAATTAAAAAATTAAAAAATTACAAAAATATTAAAAAATAATTAAGATATTAATGAATAAATGATATTAAAAATGAATAAATTTGGAATAATATTTAAAAGTGATAAATAGTATATATTGAATAAAAATATAAAAAGTGAATAAAATCTACCAATTAGAAATATAATATATATTATATATATATATTGTGTTAATAAATAAAATTCTAGAATAAATATTAAAAATTGAATAAAGTACAGAAATATTATGCTTGTGTGTGTGTTTCTGTATTAATTATATATATGTGTGTGTGAAATTAATGTAACACAAGTTTAATATATGTAAATTAATACTGTATTAAAAACATAATAAATGTTAATAAATAAATATTGAAAATGAATAAAATTTAAAAATCATTAAAAATATAAAAATTAAAAATGAATAAATTTAATATATATTTATCAATTAAAAAGCAATAAATAGTACATATATAATATATATCAATATATATTTCTATATGTAAATAAGAGTTTTAATAATATATAATTTCTATTTTATATGCCATTTTTATTTAATATCTTATATATTAAGTGTAAATTCATATTTAGTCTTATATAAATAATATTTAATAAAATATATTATATTTATAACAATATAAATATATTTATATATTAATATATGTTTTTTAATGATATTTTTTCAATGAAATATACATTTTATGAGTGCTAGAAAGTTAAGCGCCCTTTGAGTATAATTGCATTTGTTATCAATAATGATGATTGAATTGATGTGGATTTGATGTCAATATGTCCGTTATGAAGTGATGATGAGGATAATTATGAAAATATCCTCAACCTTAATTGTGATGATTGATGTGTTGTTCTTAATTTCAAAGCTTTGTGTCAAGAAGGACATATTCTGTACAACATATAGAGGAAATGATTAAATGAATTAGTGGTGGGTATTAAGGAATTAGTTAAATCTATTTAAGTGTAGGCAAAAAAAATTAGACTACAATGCACCAGCTATCCAAGGAGGACTGCAACTACTACTTTGGTGGGCAGTCAACTCCTTAGCCATCCAGCATGGGCTGACAAAGGATGTTAGTGTTCATAGGTGCGCCCAAGGATAAGAGAAAGAGAGCATAGTTGTGCCACTATACAGGGAATCACAGCTGTGGAATAGGGTGCTGGTATGGCGCAGTTCCAGAGTGTAATGGGAGCCAACCCCTTACTCATAATTGATCGAATATCAGAGCGTTTTGTAATAAAAGGGAGCACGTGGCAATGATTGAAATCGATGTGGGATTTGGTAAGAACATTACTATTCATCTCCTATTAAATATCCATTAAGAACCAGGACTATCCGATCTAATAAATTTTCTCCATTCGATCAAGCACCATAGTTGTCTTATTCCTTAAGCCGTGAGAGAGGTTCTGTTCATCAAGTTTTCTCTATCTAGTGACGTCTAGGAGATCGAACTGATGCTTCCAAGAACTATTTGACTGTCCTGGTGATTCAAAAATGATCAATCATCTTGAGAATTCATTTTCATGATTTAGTGAAGATCAAACCAAATAAAAAAGGAAGTGGAGCAAACTGGTTTTTTAGTAACGGTGATTCTCATTATCACATGAAAGAGTAAGTAGGAGAAATGAATGAATGTTCATGTTTTTTGGAGCACTATGTTAGTGGGTATTTTTCTGTAAATACCTCCAAACATGGGTATTTTACATTTTATGATTGAAAGAACATTCAAGATTATTGAGAGAGAAAAAAAGAGCCAAGGAAACACTATGATTTCACAAGAAGGTTCCATGCGTTTGTGTTGTGGCTCTGCTTTTGTGATCACATGATGATGAAATGAGTTCCATGGAACTTCGGTTATGGTATCTTCACTTGAAGTTGTTATGTGAATAAGACAATAGTTTTTATGATTCATCCCCCTGTATACTATAATGCAAAGGATCCTAAGAATTATGCATGAGATTATATCTATGCATGAAGCGTGTTTCATGAAAATAACTTGATCTTGAGTTCTTGTGAAGGAGTGTTGCGCAAAGAGAATGTGTTAGACACTATCTCTTGATATACTTGCATGGAATTTTTTAAGGTAGTACATTGTATATGTGATTTTTCAGTATACAACCAAGGTGGTTGTGAATAAGTTAATGATCTAGTGTAATGTTTCTGCATTATTCAAAACATGCATGCAAATGAAATAATGCATGCATGGATGTGTGAAGTTTGTGAATTTGTATTTTTTCACATATTATGTTGAGAAGACCATGAAATGTATTACATACATCATGAATTTTGAATAATTTCACATGCAATATACTCTAAATTTTGCGCATTGTTTTAAGACTGAAACCAAGAATTAATTCAGAAGTCACATACTTGAGTAGTTAGTGAATTGAGAAGGTTTGGATCATTTTAAGACCAGTGAACAATGATCATGATCATATATTTTTTAGATATTTTCTAAAGTTCTTGAATATTTTACATGATCAGATCAGGTGATCCATTTTTTTGTGGAGAAATACTTCATCTTGAGGTAGTGAAGTACCCGTCTAAAGATGATATATATCTTTCTATCATAGGATCATATCTTATGTGAATAAATATTAGTGGAAGTATTCAATGGGTCTCTAAAGTAAAATAATCTTCTAAAGGTAGTTTGAAGTAGGCCAGTGTGATGCTGGTAACACTGTGGGATGCAGTATAAAGATCCTCCCATGGGATTTAAGAGTTTCAAGTATATGTTGAAACTTGTAATATCTAGTGGGAATCTTGAGTGTAACACTGTATGACTCAATGTTAATGGGAATAGAACTTTCCTTGGTTCTAACCACTTGTATATAGTGAAGAATCTATAACCGAATAGAATAACTAGTTTTAGCATGAAGTGGGTATTAGTACTGAACATTGTAAAAAATCATTGTGTGTTGTGATTACTTTTTATTATTTCTTGAATGGATAGGTAGATAATTAAAGATGAGGTATCAAGACTTTAATCAATCATAGAGATTGAGAAAATTAAAAATACCATACCACTGATTCACCCCCTCTCAGTGGCACATAATCGATCATTAGACACTTAAATTGGTATTAGAGAAAAGGTCCCATCTAAATATCCAATAACTTTATGAGAAATAGAGAATTATAATTTATTAAATAGATAAGTAATACTTAATTTTGATGGTAAGAACTACAAAACTAGAGGAATATGATGATTCATTTTATTCTATATCTTAACCTAGAAGTGAGAGATGTAGAAATAGTAGGATTACCATATATTGCAAATGATGTTGCTATGGATCATGTTGAAAAGAGAAATCTAGAAGTTGATTTCAAGGATCATAATATAATCTTGATTGATTTATCAGAAAAAGTATACACTGAAGTTATGAGTCTCCAAACTTCTAAGGAGATTTGGGATAAATTAAGAATCATTTATGAAGAAAATCTTAAAGTAAAGGAATATAAGATGAAAATATAGAGAAGCAAGTTTGTTGATATTAAAATGACATATGAATAAATAATTAATGAATATTTTATTACAGTCAATGAGACAGTAAGTATATTTTTGGTTTTGGTGAGAATCTAGAAGATTCAATAATTGTGAAAAAGCTTATGAAAAATTTCCCTAACAAATTTGATACTAAGATTTTATTCTTGGAATATAGGGAATAAATTTCTTTGGATAAGTTACATAAATTCTCATAGCTTATGAAATGATAAAGGCTATGGATTTTAAAAAGAAGGTAAAAGAATATATGGCCTTTGAGGCTATAATAAATGGAAATTTTAAATAAGTAGAAGTTGACGAATCAAGTGATTATAATGATGATGAAGTTGATGAATACCTTTATGATTTTTTTCTTTTATTACAAGTGGTTTCAAAAATAGAAAATATAAATGAAAGATTAAGAAACTACTCAATTTATTTAGGTGTAATGGTATTAGAAATTTTTCCATAAATTTCCCAATTAAAATAGCTGAATCAAAATTTGATGATGAAAGTGAGAAACTTCATAAATAGAAAAAGGATAAGAAAAAGAAGAAGTGTTCCTGTAATAGAAAGAGGAATTAAATGAGAAATCATGCATAAGAAAATTTATATTCTACTTGTTCTTTAGATAATGAACTCAATTTATTTTCTTTTGTTGAGAAAGGATCAAATTATTCAATTAGTGATGATGATGGTGATTTCAAAATAGATTTGGAATGGTGGATGATATAAGAGTTTGAATATTCTCTTGAGAAAAACACTCATCTCAAGAAAGATAAGTGAAAACTAGAAAAATAAAATAAAAAATTATCTACTAAAAAGGAAGATCATGATAGAAGTAAAATAGATCTTGTTTATGAAAATAAGAAGTACATATTGGAGGTAGCTGATCTAGAGAATATTGTGAGTGATATTGAAGAGAAATTGAGTCACAAGGATGAATATCCATTTGAAACACAATCAATGTATCTGATAGTCCAACATGAATAGAATAAGAATATATTATACTTCAACAACCCTGTTTAAATAAAAGTTTATTCATCTCAAGATAGCGAGATGAAAGGTTCCAACATACAAGTTATATTTATTCCTACACAGTTTTAAAATAGATATGATATCACTAATAGTGAAGGTGAATCTATGAGGACCAATAAGTTAAGATAAGTTCATTTTACCACATAAAATGATGAAATGAAGTTATAATTAAGACCATTTCTCACTAAGAAAAATAAATAATGGCTTACAATAATAAAAAATCATGAATTTTTTAACTAGGTATATCAAAAAAATAGAAGATCATAGTTCAAAGTATTCTATTAGTGTTTTAGAAAATATGGGCATAAATCCTACTCTTTTTGGTAAAACATATCATTTCTAGTAATCAAGCATGAACCAGGGGTGAGCTATAATGAACAGATGAGAACATACTATCAAAGAAATCCATCAAAGGTTCCATTGAAAAATAGGCATGAATGCATAAAAAAGTGTATGGAAGATGTGGATTATAAGGTCATAGAGCTAAGGTATTCATGAATAAATTACCTATAGAGGTTCCATATGATTTTAATAGGAATAAAAATCAGAAGGAAAAAGTGAGGAAGTCATGTACATTAGAGAATTTGAGTGACACACCCAAAAAGGATGAAAAAACAAAGAAGGAATGTTTGACTATTTGGTGATATCAATTGAAGATAGATAAAAAAATTAAGAAAAATCAAATTGATTATAAATTTGAGGTTAAGAATATTATTTGATAATAAGATACTTAATATCAAAATAATTCATCTACTTTTGATGATATGGAGAATCAAAATAATTGGTGTGAAAAAGTTTGATATGACATTAATAACTCTATGAAATCAGAATAAAAGAAAGTTTCTTTATTTACAAATGTGGAGAAAACAACCCCACATGAATAAATAGTTTATGAGACGGTGAACTCTTTGAAATATAAGAACAAAATGAAGAAGGACAAGAAAATTTTGTGAGGAAACTCTCAGCCTAAGTGCTATTTATAAAAAATATAGGTTCCTCTTTATTCCCACACATATATATATTCTTTTGTACTTACATGTAGGTAATTGAAGGAGATGGATGCATCCCTTGAGGGAGAGCATATATGATTTAAATATTTTAACTATTTATAAGTCTTGTGAATTTGATAATCACTCACAAATTCATAATCTAAATATTCTTGAAAAATAATTATCAAGAGAAATTTGATATTGAGGGGGAGCTATATGTTTTTTCAATTGAAATTTCTGATGTGCTTATTTATATGATTATATGATAAATATTTTTTCATAAATTGATTTTCTAAGTAGATCTAAGGTATGAAGTGATATTTTTCTGAGAATGTTATCACATGTATGATTGTTCATGAACAACATTGATCACCTTGGTTATAAACTCTTGTTTTCTACACTGGGTTTTCCCATGTAGACTTAGAGTTGTTTAGATAAAGACTCTTTTCAAAATAAAATATGTCATATCATATTAAAGGGATAAGATGATTTTTGATAAAAAATGTTGTTCTCTATGTGATCTTTTTATTCATTTCAATAAGGGGGAGAAAGTAAAACATACATATTGAGTTTTTTGTTTGGTGGGATTGAAAAAAAATTCATTAGGGGATATTGAAGTTCCCTTTTAGTTGAATTGTATTTGTTGTCAATAAGGATGATTGACTTGATGTGGAGTTGATGTTAATATGTTAGTAATGAGGTGATGACGAGTATAGTTATGAAAATATCCTTAACCTTAATTATGATGATTGATACACTATTTTTAATGTCAAATATTTGTGTAAAGATGTGCATATTGTGAACAACATATATAAGAAATGATTGAATGAATTAGTGGTGAGTATCAAGAAATTGGCTAAATCTATTTGAGGTAGATCACTTTTTTTACCTATAACACAACATCCAACCAAGGAGGACCACAACCACTGCTTAGGTGGGAAGTAAACTCCCTAGCCAGCCTGTATGGGATAGAAAACGATGTTAGTGTGTATAGGTGTGCCTAGGGATAGTCACAAGAGAGCATAGTTAGGCCACCGTGTAGGGTGGCACAATGGTGGAACAAGGTGCTAGCATGAGGTAGTGCCTGAGTGTAATGGGAGAGAACCCCTTACTTCCAATTGATTGGATATCAAAGTGCTTTGTTATAAAAGGGAGAATGTGAATGAGATTGAAATCGATGTGGGATTCAGTAAGGTAATTATTTTTCATCCGATATTAAATATCTATAAAGAACCAATTCCATCTAATATGATAAATCCACACCTTCCAATCAAGAGCCGTAATTGTCTTCTTACTTGATTCATCATAGAGGTTATGTTCATTAATTTTTCTCCATGAAACGATGTGTGGGTGATCAAACCAAATATTCCAAGCAGTATTTAATCATCTTGGTGATTCAAAAATGATCTAATAATTATGAAACTTCATTTTCATGATTTAAAAAATATCAAACTGAATAAAAATGGAAGTTTAGAAAACTGGTTTTATGGTGATGGTGATTCTTGTTATCTCATGAAGGAGTAAGTAGAAGAAATGGATGGCTATTCATGTTTTTTGGAGCAATAATTCAGTGTGAATTTTTCTATAAATAACTCTAGACATGGGAATCTACTATTTTATAAGAGGAAAAAATAGCTGAGAACATTGAGGGGGGAAAATATCCAAGGAAGGGCTTTGATTTCTCAAGAAGGTTCTATGCATTCACGTTGTGTCTCTGATTTTGTGATCCCATGATGATGGCTTGAGTTCTATGGACCTTCAGATATTGTATATACACTTGAATTTGTTATGAGAAGAGGATAATAGTTTTCATTATTCATCCCAATATATATTATTAGGAAAAGGATCTTGATAATTATGCATGAGATTATATCCATGCATGAAGTGTGTTTTGTGAGAATGACTTAAGCTTGAGTTCTTGTGAAGTAGTGTTGCATGAAGAGAAAGTGTGAGACATTGTCGCATGATATACTTTCATGAGGGTATTTTTTAAGGTAGTACATTGTATATGTGCTTTGTTAGTATACAACCAAGGTGTAAATGAATAAATTAATGAGCTAGTGAAATATGCTTGAATTATTAAACACATGCATGCACATGAAATAATGAATGCATAGATGTGTGAAGTTTGTGAATTTGTATACAACCAAGGAGGTAGTGAATAATTTAATGAGACAATGAAATGTGCTTTCATTAATAAAAACATGAATGCACATGAAATAATGCATACATGGATGTATGGAGTTTGTGCATTTGTATTATTTCACATATTATGTCGAGAAGACCATGTTGTGTATTACATACATGCATGAATTTTAAAGAATTTCAAATGAAATATACTATGAATTGTGTGTAGTATTTTGAGACTAAAACTGAGCATTAATTCAGAAGTCACATACCCGAGTAGTCAGTGAATTGATAAGTTTTATATTATTTTAAGATCAATGAACAATGAGAAAGATTAGGATGTTTTCAGATTTTTTATGAAGTTCTTGAAGATTGTACACAAGTAGACTAGGTGACCCGGTTTGTTTGTGGAGAAAGACTTCATCTCTAGGTAGTGTAGAAGGCATATAAATCCAAGAAAGATCTTTCTATCAGAGGATAAAATCTTGTGTGACTCAAGATTAGTGGAAGTATTCAGTGGGGTTCTAAAGAAGAAGAATCTTCTAGTTGGACTTTGGAGCATGCCGGTGGGATGTTGGTAACACTATGGGATGAAACATAAATATCCTCCTATGGGAATTAGTATTTCAAAGTTTAGGTGGGAACTTGTAATATCTAGTGGGACTTTAGAGTTATACACTATGGGACTCAGTTTTAATGGTAATGGAACTTTCCTTGGTTGTAACCACCTGTATATAGCAAGGATTAGGTCTTAGTACCAAACCTTGTAAAAAAATACCTTTATTTTATGCTTTCTTTTTATTGTTTCTTACCGGGAGAGGAATAGAATTAAATATGATGGATCAATACTTTAATCAGTCACAAATGTTGATAAAAGTAAAAAGAGTGTATAACTAATTAATACCACCTCTCAGTGGTACCTAACCATTCCCTATACACTTTAGGAAGAAACAATGATAAAGGGTTATTTTATTAGTGCTAAAAAAGGGCTGATAAAAGACCCCCTTTTTCAGTATTGTTTTAGCACTAATAAAAGACAACCCTTATTAGCACTATAACCGGCACTGATAAAGGTCACCATTATTAGTTCTAGCTAAAATCACTAATTAAGGTTATATTTTACCAGCACTAAAAAAGAACTGATAAAGAGGGTCTTTTATCAACATTGATAAATTCACCCTTTACCAGCACTTCTTTCTAGAACTGATAAAGGTATCCCCTTTATCAGTGCTTTTAGCTAGCACTGATGAAGGGAAGCACTTGATATTACACAATCTATAGTAGTGTGTGTATAATATGTGTATGTTTTTATGTGTATACATGTATGTATGTGTTATTTTGTATGTTTTTTCATGTATGTGTATATATGTATATGTATGTGTATGTGTATGTGTATGTTTATATAGTATGTGTATATATGTATATGTATGCTTATGTATATGTATGTAATTGTATGCATGTTTTAATATATCAGCCGACTCACCATGAACAGTAAACAGATCTGTGGTTCTACATGACCTCATGCATGACTCCTTGTATACTAGAAGATACCTATAGAGACTTTGAAACTTCTATTTGACACTATGTAATAATTCAAATATTTTTTTTTCAAAATAAGGTGCAGAGTCAATATGGAGTTTCACGCCCTATTGAGGCTTGGTATTGATATATTAAAAATAGTAAATGTAATATATCACGTGCACATAGTTTTTCATAAATAATGGAAAAAATCTCAAATAGTGTCTTAGATGGGAAAAATGAGACTACCATTAAATCCATAACATTGGTTTTACCCTAGATGTGACATAAGTTTTATCATTATTAGATTTTTTAGTGGAGTTCATCCATGATCATATTAAATAGATTAAATTAATTCATTTTTTAATGTCTATTTAATTTTCTAACCATAATGACTCTTATTTATAAGCCCTTATTTAGTGAATTCACTAGGGTAATCTGCATAAGCATAGAGGAATGAGAGGATGAAGAGAAATCTCTGATGGTGAGTGCATTGGTGGGTGATCTTGGGACCGAGGATCGACATTGAATGAGCATGGATAATTGAGGAACCAATGAAAAATGTAGTGGATCTTGTCAATGACATCAATGCAAATATGTTTTCACCAATGATCGATCCAAACTCAAGGTAAACAATTTGTTTTTGTGGTTTAATTGTTTATTCATGTTTATTGAAAAAAATATGAATTAATTCATTAACAATTAATCAGTGCATCATTCTTGTTGATTTATCCATTGATTATTTCTCTTTCTAAAATTAGGAATTTGAGATTATTATTTTTATGAATTTCTTGACTTTATTATCGTACCCATTCTCCAAATCCCATCAACGATGGAAAAATGAACATGGAATTCTTTAGATTCTCACTTTTGTGCTTTGTTCCTTTATTCCTCCATTATTTGATATTCAACATTGGTATTTTTATTGGCTGATGATTCAACTATATATAGAAAACCAATCATTTTGAAATCAATTTTTGGTGAAACAAATCATTTATGGAGGTTTAGTTTTGGGATTGGAGCTGTGATAGAGCCATCGTGATGATGGGAATCTATTTATGGTATGAGAAATAGTGGTTCTACAAGAAAAATCAAGTGTATATCCCTGAAGGTGTGGTGGTGGGCAATTTCCAAGAAACGTTTATCCAAAATCCAACTTCCGATGAGTTGTGGGACTAGTAAACATGATTCCTGGCATTATGGCCATGAATTGAGGTGGAATCGAAGGTGACAATGGCACGATCGAAGACGAATGAACATGCTGAAGTTTTTGTGAAATTCCTATATAAATGATGTGTGGTTTAGAAGACCACATGCTACATGGAACCCTCTGTGCATCAACTATGGTTTTCATAGACAGTTAAATATCAAAAGTTATATAGGGTACCCACATGTTGTGTGACCCTTAGTTGGCCAGATCAGCGTGTATATGGAGTACATGCTCAGAAAGCTATGTGACCCACAAACTGTGTGTCTTAGGGAACACCCAATGTACTTTGAAAATGCACAGGAATGGGAATGTGATATATACCCAAGTGTCGTCCCGATCTCTACACACTATGTATCATAACAACATGCCGTTTATCTATAGAAAGACACACCATGTGAGATGGAAAAGAATATATAGAGTTAGACTCAGTGATACACATTGTGTAACCCCTAATTCATGACATGTACTCCTTTTAGGGTTGATTAGATCCCTTGATCCCTTATACAACTATGATTTTATCTTGGGAATTTTCCCTCCTTCTAGTTTTAGTATGGCTGAGTTCCCTTATTTCAGGGCGAGTTTTCTCAGTTTTCCCCTATAAGGTTTTAGTGTGGTATCTAGTTTTAAGTATTGGACATAATATCCCATTAGTGGATTAGATTATGTATCCCTTTATGAGGCCCGAGGTTAGATCTTCATTCCCATCATCCTCCCTAGGTAATTCTAGGTATCACATAACCTACATACCGAGCGTTTGATCCACTACTTTGTGGGATAATCCAGGTTGGGTCAAGTTTCCCCCATTGGCTATGGGTGTGATCTCCTATCCATGTATCTGCATATATTATCTTCAAATGAGGTGTAGTATGATTGAGTGAGTATCTTAGATGATCCCACTTAGTTCATTCATGATTCATCATCACAAGGATCGATGAGTACGACCTATTTTAGGAGTGCTATCAGTCTTTGTGAGTCTTAAGGAATGATTTCACTTCAATGAGTGTTACCTCAGAGCCTCAAGTAGAATCCCTAGGATGGAAGTGATAAAAAATCTCCCTTTGAGACTTGGGGCCTTATTTGATCATATTTTGGTTTCTTTATCTTTCTTACTGGTTGATTTACCTTATTTTTATTATGATATGACTCCCTATTTGATGCTTTGTTTGGTGATTTTGGGGTGTCCTACCAGGTATGTTTATACTTACCCCTACATGGAATATTCCTGATCATGTTGTGTCTTATGAAAATTAAATTATTTTTATATGGTTTCTAAGAATAATAGGATTACATGGAGTATAATTATGCTAGATGGACCCCAGATGGTTCTAGGAGTTGTATCTTGATAGTAGTTCCCTTTTGTTAATAGTTTGGACTCTTTTTACAATTATGGTGGGATTGTATTTGGACCTTTTACTTTACATACTCTTTTTCATAATATGATGTGAGATTAGTTGTTAATAATTAATTTATAGTATGATTTTTTATCTATTATTCATTATACTAGTGTATGGAGATGTGTATGTGTGTATATGTACTTTAAGATAAGGCCTCCCATGTGTATGATATTCCTACTTAGCACTAGTTGCTATCCCATGACCTATTGGAGGAGGGCTTGGGGTGTCACACTCAGCTTAATTCTAGACATGTGGTTCCCAATGTGTTGGGTCATAATATATTGGTATCAGAGCATAAGCTATCTTAGGATAGGATTTTGGAGATAGTCTAGCTGTGAGGATTGGTTTAGGAACCAGAGAAACAATGTTAAAGTGTATTGAGTTCAACTCTCTGGATAAGAAACCCAGTGATCATGAAATAAATAACGTATCCATTCACTAGGACTCTGATAAACTACTTGTTGACTCAATATATTTAAGAACTAGCTACAGGTAAAACATTGGTATATACATCATATAGGAATGAGTTATGGTATCCATGTCCTTCTTGAGTGTATCCATGTCCTTGAGTTAGCTCCCTAGATATGCACTTTTGACCATGGTGTGTCTTGACTATTATGAGATTCCTACATGATGAAAACCACCTAGGATTATGAAAATGAATCCTAATGATGATTCATTTAGTGATGAGGCTTCAGTTCAGGGACTTTTGCAGGAGGCAGTTCCTCCAGGTGGATTACCGACAGTACCTCCACCTATTGAGTAGACAATTATTCTAGTGGTATTGGCAGATGTAGCATGTAGGATGAGTGAAATTCATGATTTTTGGATATGGATACTTTCTAGATTTTGGAGTGAGCTATACCCTTTGGAGGAAAAGTACTGACTCACATTTTTGGCATGAGTATTTTATCTAGTTAGGACCCCTCCTTATGGAAGTCATGGAAATGAACCTTCTCTAGGGATCAGCTGGGTGATGGTGGAGTCTTGTGACTTGGATGCATGATGAGGTGACCCTATATTAGGATTATTTGAGTATCTCTTCACAAATGAGTACTTACTAGCAACCTTGTGGGAAATTGAGGACTAGCTAGTGGTGTTGGATTGAGTATTTTACCTTTTGGGGACATCTCTTGGTTAGATGGTGGTCATTATGGCTAGTATTATTCAAATGGACATAGGAAATTGGTATATCCCTATACTATTGATGTATATTGTTGATTCAAGCATGAAAATAAGAGATACACTTCCCCTATAAAGACATGTTCTCTTGTGATATATTTTTAAAACCATGAGGGTGAGTTAGGGACATCCAAAGAGGATAGTATTGAGGTGTGTTGGATGAGTTCTTTTGATTTGTATATTTGAGTCCATTTTGGTTGTTCCAAGGTGTTGGAGTGAACCCTAGTTGTGGATAAAAGGTGTACGAGGTACATAAACATCTACAAGAAGTAGAGTCTTGTGAATCAGAGGCTCCAAGTGTGATCCGAGGTAGGATTTATGTATTCTCTACTTTATCTAGTATTTTGGTAGACATAGGTACATAACACTATTTCCTTTCTACATCCATCATTAGATACCTATAGTTTCTAGTAGAGCCTTCATCTCAACCCTTACATTTATAGAATCTTACTGGGGAAGTTTCAATGATTCACATTTTAGCTGTTAGTGCGACTTGACTCTTGGAGGAGAGAGCCTCACATGGGATCCTTTTATAGCAATAGTAAGGCCTTATGATTTTTTATCAGTATGGAATGGTTGTCTAATAACCACGTCCATATTGATTATTACCATTGAGGGTTGAATTTTTACTGATTTTTGGGTATGATTTTTTCCTTCATTAGAAAGAATAAATCCTAGGCAGAGCAGGATGGGCCCGTTGATCATGTAGCGATTCACTATTCATTTCTACCCTTATACCTCTGTGTTAAACTAATTTTGAATCGTAAATTACACATTTTATATCAAATTTCACTTCATATTTGGTTCAATTATATTATATTTATCACTTTTAAAATGATAAATTTTACTTGTTTAGAATATTTTGTTGTAGGAGGAGGTGATTGGGAGGATCTAGAATGAAGTTGAAGCAAAATGGGAAAAACTGCATGTAATACCATGAAAAACTATCAATTTTTTTAATGTTACATAAAATAAATGAATCTAAATAGACTAAAATTAATTATCTAATCAAAAACTAAATGAAATAAAAATAATCTCAAGACACCCAAGCTCAGTTCATCTATCTAGGGGCCCAAAAAAACTAATCTGACTAGGGAATCGAATCTGATCGTAGTCAGAAATTTGGTTTAGTAATTTGGAAGTATCTACCATTATATATTTCAAATGGATAATAAATTTTACATGGTGATATTCAAGAGGTATTATAAAAACTCTTCTATTTTTTCAAGTTAAGATAATTCCTTTTACCAACCCAAAACCAAGACACAATTGGTATCTCAAAATATGGGTGCCCAAAACCACCCCCCATTTTGGCTATAAAAGGGAACCATGGGCACCTCATTTTGAAAGTTTGATCAAGGAGTGAAGTGATTCCATTTTTGATTTCCAAAGGATTCCTATCATCCCATTTTAGGTTTTGGATCTCCATATCCTTATAGGGAGAGTTGAAATTAAGGATATCCACTCAAGATTCCTTTTCTCAATGGTGGGATAAACAGTGGGTTTTCGTTGTGAGGGAGATACACATATTGTAAAGGGAGTTCCTACATTTTTAATGACACTATTTTGATTTATTTTTGGTGTTTAAACATTTCATTTAGAATTATATTACTTTTATTTATATTTGAATGCTTTGTTTTATTCAACTGAAGGGAATGCTCTTAATTTCTAACCGATTAGTGTGAATTTTTGAGTGTGTGACTCGTGTTGTTATGATTGGAAAACAAGAGAATAATTTTCTTACCCAATTTCATGATATTTAAATCTAATTTGGAAGATATTATTCCATTCATAAGTACCAGACCTTGGAAATATGATTTTTATGCCAAGGTTTGGTATTTCAAGCATTGATATAAAAGCTTAGGAAGTAATTAGGATTTCGATTAATTTCAACCAAATAATTACTTAAAAACTAAATTAATCTCTAATAAAGATGAAATTTAAATGTGTGTAGTGAACTCACAACAAAACCTTTTTATCATATGTTTCAAAATAAACATGTTTTTTAACTATTAAACTCTTTAAATTAAGTCATATTATTTTTAAAACTATTTTCAAAACCACCCCCTCTTTTAGTACTTTTTATTAAAAATAAACACTATAAACCACCAAATATCCTTGATATATGACCTAGGGAATTCCCTATACTACAAATAAACTTTAAAAACACAATAAATTTGACATTTCATGATAACACGGTAAATTTTTAAGTCATTTATAAGGATACCTTTAGTTTTTAGTGTGCATTTTTTTTTAAAAAACATTGTGTTTTTTGTAAATATTTGTGTACTTATTTTCTTCCTTTATTTTTAAGTTGATTTATAAAATGTTCATTTTGTAGTACCTGTGAATGAAATGGTCTTCATAATAGGAAATACTTACTTTAAAACATGAACCAGATAAGATCTTGCATCATCAACACCAATAATCACTGAATGATCCCTTGAAAAAGGACACAAAAAACATCGAAGATATTCTCAATCCTTGTTCTTATTATTCTTATGAAACCAAAATTAAGACTGAAATAAACTTGAAAAACATGGATGAAAATAATGGTACATTAAAATAACTATCCTCTTATGATATAGAGATCCACCCAATATATATTCAAATACAATGAAAAATACCAAATTTTGAACTAAAATTTGGTCTAATTCATTTATTACCAAAATTTTATGGACTGGATGGAGCATACCAACATAATAATTTAAAATAATTTCATACTATGTGTTCAACATTAAAAATTGATAATGTGGATTAAGAATAAGTAAATATTAGTGAATTCCCTTTCTCATTAGAAGACACTGTAAAAGATTGGTTGTATTATGTTAACTCTCCTTTTAGAGACTAGGAAAACATAAAAAGACTTTTTCTTGGGGAATACTTTTCATCCACTCAAAATGAAACTATAATAAAATAAATCTATGGTATAAGGGAATCAAAAAGGAGAAAAACTTCATGAATATTGGTAATGATCTAAAATGTTTTGTTCAAGCTATCCAAACCACCAAATAAGTGATCGAATTTTAATATAATATTTTTATGAAGTTTTAATTCCTATTGATCCAAACATGATTGATGATATTTCAGGTGGTGTACTAGTTGATAAGACCCTAATTACTGTATAAAATCTAATAAAAAACATGGCATAGAACACACAAAAATTTGGTTCAAGGTCCAGTGTACCCATTCAAGGTGTTTATGTGGTACATAGTTCTGAGTTTGAGAAGAAGGTGGACATGAAGTTTGAAGAGGAAAGTAACCTTTTCCAAAAACCTGGTCTTTCCCAAGGGAAATAAAAATATCCTTCTCCCATCCATCGTGGTATTTATTCCCTCAACACCCACTATTATGACCAATTCTCTCAACTGAGAGAACCTTCTGAGAGCTGTGAGGCAATATTTCCAGGTCGACCCTATAACCAACCCATTAGGAAAGAACCATACTATCTATCCAACCCTATGTGGAAATAAAAACAATCCTATAGGAAGGGGGCTATTCAAACCAACCTCAACAACCATGGAACCAACCAGGGTAGAGTAGTCATCCACCACCACCAACCAGAAACCCTCAACCACCACAAAGGAATTTTCAAAATCCCCCATCCCAAACCCAAACCTATCATAGAGGAAATGATGAAACAAATGGATACAAATAATCTAAAATTCCAATAAACCACAACAAATTCCATACAAGTCCTAAAAACTAAATTATGCCAACTCACTAACTTGACATGGGAAATCAAAAGTCATGGGTCAGGTAAACTACCATATCAACCACTAGTTAACCCTAGGGATAATGGAAATGTTAGTTCCATCACCCTTCCGAGTGGAAAAAAAACTTAAAATAAAAATAAACCCTTCATTAGAGTCATCCCCTCCTGAGGAAACTTCTATTATAACTATCTCAAATGATCCAAATAAGAAAAATCATTGTCTTGAGAAAAATGCCCTCAAAGGAAAGAGTGTGTCTATTGATGAGTCACATATAACAAATATTCCTATTCAATTTCCACAAAGGGACACCCAACCAAGGAAACAAAAAGAAACTAAACTTGATAAATAAATATTATAAACTTTCGTAAAGGTGTAGGTTAACATTCCCTTGGTTGATGTTGTAAAGAAAATTCCTTGATACGCTAAGCTTCTGAAGGAGATGTGTACACCCCAAAGGTAAATTTGAGACAATGAAAATGTGAGATTAGGGAAGAACATATCAGAATTGATAGAGCCATCACTTCCCACAAAATTCAATGATCTTAGAACATTTTGAATTCTATGCACCATAGGGAAGTTTTTATTTTCCAATGAAATGCTTGATTTGAGTGATTCTATAAATGTGATGCCTCACTCCATTTTCTCTTCATTATAGGTCATGGAATTAAAGCCCATAGGAATATTCATTCAAATGGAAAACCGAAGTACCGCACACCCTGCTTGTGTGTAATAGGATGTTCTTATGAGGGTGAAAAATTTAATTTTTCCTGATAATTTTTATGTGATTAAAATGGAAGATGATTGGATGAATGGAAATTCCCTAATTATATTAGGGAGGCCTTTATTGAAAATTTCCAAAACCATAATTAATGTCCACAATATTACATTATCTATGAATTTTGGTGGTAATATTGACCACTTTGACATCCTTAATTCCATGAAACACCCCCAGAAGAAAATTCCTCAACATTAATTAATTCTTTTAATGTAATCCCTTCCCTTGATAAAAATTATTTTATTTTCCTAGACACCCTTTCAGAGTTTTCATCATTTATAGGCATTCTAGGTAATGATTCATGCATTGAATTTTATACTGGTCTAGAAAAATGCCATGCATGTTCGTTAATTGATGATTTATTATGCATTGAGGATCCTATCACCATCGATGATACTTATTAACTTGTAACATCTTATTCCTCATTTGAGTATGTTTACATTAATAAGTTAGATAATATCAGTGACCTACCACTTTCACATACACTCCCATCAATCCAAAATCTCCCTAAATTGGAACTTAAACCGCTACTTAAAAATTTAAAATATTCATATCCTGAGAATGGAAACAAGATTCATGTTATCATTGCTAGTTCAATCCCTCTAGATCATGAATTGTGACTGCTTGAACTTTTGAGGGAATATAAAAAATCATTGGGACAGACACTTTCTGACATTCCAAGTATTATTTCATCGATTTTCATTCATCATATATTGTTAAATGATGAGGCTAATCCGGTGAGGCAAGCCCAACACAGACTAAACCCAAATATCCTCAATGTTGTTAAAAATAAGGTAATAAAATTATTTGATGATAGAATCCTTTACCAAATATTTGACAATTAATGGCTCAATATAGTGTAGGTTATTCCTAAAAAAATTGGTCTTACGGTAATTAAAAATGAAAATAATGATTTGGTTCCAACACGTGTGTAAAATAGTAAGAGTGTTTGTATATATTATTTATGACTAAACCAAAACACCAGGAAGGACCATTTCCCATTAACATTCATTGATCATATTCCAGAGAGGCTAGTGGGTAAGTCCCAATATTGTTTCCTTGATGGGTATTATGGATACTTTAATATCCATACCACCCCTGAGGATTAGGAAAATACAACCTTCACTTACCCCTTTGGAATATTTTCATATAAGAGGATGCTGTTTGTTCTATGTAATGGTCTAGGTACCTTCCAGAGATGTATGGTAAGTATTTTTTAAGATTACCTAGATAATTTCATAGAAGTATTCATAGATGATTTCACTATTTGTATCTCCTATTTTGATCAGTGTTTGAGTAGTCTTGGTTCTATCCTATGTCACTGTGTTGGAATGAATATTATATTAAATTATGATAAATTCCATTTTATGGTGAGAAAAGGTATAATACTTGAACCTATCATTTCTAGGGATGGTATACAAGTAGATAAATCAAAAGGAGACATCATTTCTTCCCTACAATTCTCCAAAAATATATGGCATGTGTGGTATTTCTTAGGTTATGCTAGATTTCATCACCATTTCACTCAATAATTTAGTAATATTTTACTTACACTCTTTTGATTACTCTAAAAATAAAAAAGAAATTGTGTTTGATAAAACTTATGAGGAAGCTTTTAACAAATTTAAAAGGAGTCTCACATCACCTCCAATAATCTAACCACCTTGGTAGGATTTACCATTTGAGATCATGTGTGATGCCTCTAACTATGTAGTTGGGGTAGTCTTATCACAAAAGGTTGATCAAGATCTAAATTTATACTCCTATTACTCATGCATAATGGACCCTTCCCAAGAAAACTACACCATAAATAAAAAATAATTACTTTCTATTGTGTTTTCCTTGGTTAAATTCAGGTCATAACTTTTAGGGTCCAAAGTAATTATGTTTTATGACTATATATCCCTCTGATATATCATTATGAAACTAGAAGCTAAACCACTTATCATTACCTAGATACTCCTCTATTAGGAATTAAATTTAGAAATTAGGGATAAAAAAACATAAGAGAATGTGGTGGATGACTTATTAGTAGGATCCTCCCATCCTCATATATTGACTCATCCCCTTGTATTTCTATAAATGACATGTTTCTTGATGAGAAATTATACCAAGTGAAAGATGTTATTCCTTGGTATAATAAAATTATAAAATATTTTTAGCATCTTTCATTCCTAGAGATTTCAATAATAACCAAGCTAATCCTTTAAAACATGATCCCTATTGGTACATTTGGGATGAACCCTAATTTTGGTGGATATGTAGTGATCAAGTCCTCAGGTGTTGTGTTCCCAATAGTGAGTTTTAGTATGTCCTTGATTTCCACTACACTCTTTATTACGGGGGACCCTTTTTTCCCCAACATACTTCTTGCAAGGTCCTCAATTCTGGTTTCTTTTGGAAAGCACTATTTCAGGATGCCCATGATTTCTATAAAACATTTAATCACTATCTAAGAATGGGGAATGTATCTAAAATAAATTAAATTCCAGAACAACCCTTTCTCATTCATGAAATTTTCAATGTTTCTAGAGTTGAATTTATGGGACCATTACTTAATTAATTTTGGAAATTGTACATTCTTTTAGATGTAGATTACATGTCAAAATGGGTAGAGGCATGAGCCACAAAGACTGATGATTCAAATATAATTGTGGATTTTTTGAGAATACAATTTTTTAGTAGGTTTGGATTACCTAGGTTCATCATCAGTGACTAGGGTTATCATTTATTCAATTGAACAATGCAATAAATTTTGTGTCAGCATGGGTTTGGGCATTGAGTTTCTACTGTATATCACCCACAGACCAATGGTCAAGTCACAGTGTCAAATAGAGAGGTAAACCAAATTATTGAAAAAATGGTTCAACCTAATAGAAAATATTGGAGTCTTAGACTTAATGAGGCATTGTGAGCTTACTATAATTACATTAAAACTACCATTTTCATGTCACCATATCGGCTAGTGTTTGGAAAGAGTTGTCACCTCCCTATTAATATAGAACACTAGGCCAACTAGGAATAAAAAAAATGAAATTCTAATATTTTTGGTGTAGGTTATCAAAGAAATTTATAGTTTAATGATCTATAGGAAATGATAAAAGACTCATTTTAGAACTCCAAGATTTATAAAGGGAGATTCAAGGCTTCCCATGATCACCTCATCATTCATCATCAATTATACATTGGGTAGAAGGTTCTCATTTTCAATGCAAGACTAAAGTTGCATCCAGGTAATCTTAATTACCACTGGTTTGGACCATAAAATATTACTAATTTTTATTCATGTTGTTTTGTTCAGTTTCAAAATTAAGAGATAAAACAAACCTTCACTATCAATGTGTAGCGGTTGAAGAACTTTTATGAAGCCATTCTGGAGTCCCCGATGGAGGAACTCCAAGTTCAAGAAGAAACTTACCAATGAAACCCAAAAAGTTTTATCATTCCTTCCAATAATATATTTTATTATATTTATGATAATTCACACTCTATATGTTGGGGTATGGGTACATTCTTGGGTTAGTTAGGATTTGTTAGCTTCTTTCTTCCTTTTTCTATTTTTCTCTTACTGCATAGCATTTTTACTTTCCCCCACTTTCCTATGTTCGTTAGTATTTTCATCACCTTTCTTAATTTTCTATTTTTTTATTTCTTCATAGTATTTTTACCATCCCCCTTTTACCCTCACTTTTATGTTGAAATATTAATTTTTTATGCCCACTTAATCATGGAAATTATTGAAAATTCATGAGGAATTTCTCTATTTCAAGTTTTTGTAACACAATTTTTTTTCACTGATGGAATGTGTGTTTTAGAATGAATTTAACATTTAAATTTGAAGTTTTATATTAAATTGGTTTCTTTTAGATGATATAAATAGTTATATCTATATGAAACCATTAATAAAAATGGTACCCTTTTTGTGAGTAGTTCATAAGAAAACCGTGTCACTTAATATCTCCAAACATCTTTTCACCCAACCATGAAGTGTGAATATTTCATAATTAATTTAAGGTAAATATAAGTTATATTAATTTTTATCTACTTTAAAAAATTATTTTTCCATACGTACATTCCTTATCCGATCTATTTCATTACTCTAACAGATTGACCTATGCGTGTTCACCTGTTATCTGACTGTTGTACGCCCTAAAAAAAATAAATATTGAGGGGAGTGATGAAATTTAAAACATATGGGGATATATATATTGGTAGATTAAGGTTTTAAATTTAGTAATTCTTAAGTGAGTGGGTCTTGAAATTTTATTTCGAAGGATGTAGGGTAGGTTTGATGGAAAGAATCATGTAAGGTGAATTTTTTTAAATAACCTATATTTACTGGATAGAAAGTGGAATGAATATCATGAAAATTTTCCACACACAAAAACCAATATAGATTTAGTGACATGGTTTTATTTTTGAATTATTACTTTAGATTGGTATCATTCATCTCCTGTAATTTCGTTCTGATGAAATTCACGAGACATCTTTTTCCATAATCATTGGTAATAACTCCTTAGTGTGATTTTTCTTTGATCACATTACTATAATGAATTAAATATTCTTTAAATATTAAATATTCATGAATTTTGGAATATCTCCATGAATAATTTTTTTAAAATGTGATTTTTTCTGAGAGTGCAAATGTTTAGGTGTGGGGGTGTGATCGCATAGCAATTCACTATTCATTTCCACCCTTATAACACAATGTTAAACTAATTTTGAATTGGAAATGACACATTTTATATCAAATTTAAGTTCAAATTTGGTTCAATTATATTATTTTTATCACTTATAAAATGGGAAGTTTTTCTTTTTTAGACTATTTTGTTGTGGGAGGAGGTGATTTGGAGGATTCAGAATGAAGTTGAAGAAAAATGGGCCAAATTGCATGGAAGTCCATGAAAACCTATCCAATTATGTGCATGTTACATGAAATAAGTGAATAAAAATGGGATAAAATTTTGTGATATGATCCAAAAATCAATTTTATACAAGTCATCTCAAGACATCCAATCCCATTTCATCTATCTAGGGGCCCAAGAAAACTGATCTATCTAGGGAATCAAATCTGCTCTAAGTCAAAAGTTTGGTTTGATAATTTGAAAATATCTCCCATTATAGATTTGAAATAGCCATAAAATTTTACATAGTGATATTCAAGAAGTATTAAAAACACTATTCTATTTTTTACAAGTCTAGATAATGACTTTTACCAACCCAAAATTGAGACATAAGTGGTATCTCGAAATCTGGGTTCCCAAAACCACTCTCCATTTTGGCTATAAAAGGGAACCATGGGAACCTCATTTTGAAATTTCGACCAAGGAGTAAAGTTTTTCCATTATTGAGTTCCAAATTATTCCTCTCATACCATTAAAGGTTTTTTATCTCCCTATCCACATAGGGAGAGATGAAATGAAGAAGGAGATTCACCCATGCTTCCTCCTCTCGATGACGAGCAAAAGGGTGGGAATTCATTGTGAGGAAGATACACATCATATTAATGGAGTTTAAAAACTTATAATGCTATAGGTTTGATTTATTTTTAGTTTGAAAACATTTAATTCATAATTATCTTACTTTGAATCATATTTTAAGGCTTTGTTTGATTCAACCTAATGGAATGATCATAATTTCTAACCGATCAGTGTGAAGTTTTGAGTGAATTACTTGTGTTGTTTTGATTGAGCAACATGATAATAATTTTCTTACCTACATTCTTGAGATTTCAATCTAATTTTGAATCTCTTATTCCATGCATAATGACTAAACCTTTTCAATATGATTGTTATGTCATGGTTTGGTTTTTCAAGAACTGATATAAAATATTAAGAAATAATTGAGATTCCAATTAATTTTAACCAAAGTATTACTTAAAACCAAAATTAATCTCTAAGAACAATGAACTTTAAATGTGTGTAGTGAACTCAAAATGAACCATTTTTCTCATATTTTTCAAAATCCACTTGTTTTTCAACTATTAAACTATTTAAATTAAGTGATATTATTTTTAAAACTGTTTTCAAAACCACAACCAATTTTAGTACTTTTTATTAAAAATAAACACTATAAACCACAAAATCTCCTTGAGATATGACTTAGTACCTGACCTAAACTAAAAAAAACTTTAAAAACATAATCAATTTGACATGTCACAAGAATGCAGTCACTCGAACATGATAGGATATAACCGATTCCTCATCGTTTGACTATTATGACCCTTATAGTATCATAAAACACAATATTTCATTTTTATGTAATGATGGAAGAGTATAAGGATGTCTTACACGAGGATTTTTTGGTCTTATGTAGACATCAAGAGATATAATTCTATATAGAACTGAACCCAGGGACTACCCTGATATCTATTCCAACATATCAGATAGGCCCCACTGAGTTGTGAGAGCTAAAGGTGCAGTTGGAGGATTTGTAGAGGAAGGGATTTTAGACCCAATGTGTCTCTATGAGAAGACCTAGTGTTGTTCAAAAAGAAGGTGTATGGGAGATTGGGGTTATGCATAGATTAATGTCACCTAAAGTAGGTGAATGTCAAGAATAATTATCCACTGCCAATAATCAGCGATCTCTTCGACTAGTTGAAGGGGGAGAAGTGGTTCTTAAATATTGAACTCAAGTTGGGTTATCACCTACTCCACATTCAAGAGGAGGATATACTAGAGACAACATTATGGTACCACTATAGTCTATATGAGTGTTCAGTGATTCTCTTTAGTATGAAGAACACACTGAAAGTGTTCATGAGACTCATGAAACTGATATTTCATCCCTTCTTGGATCAAATCATGGTAGTGATACTTGTTGAAATTATCATGTACTCAAAATTATAAGAGGAGAACACAAGAAATTTGAGGATGGTTTTAAACATATTTTGAGAGCACTAGAATTATAGAAATCTCTCAAAGTGTAAGTTCTAGATTTGAAAGTTCCACTTCCTAGGACATGCCATCTTAGAAGAGGGAGTAGAAGTGGACCCCACCAAGATTAAGGTTGTGCTATCTTGGGATCCACCCAAGAGATTGACTAAGGTGCAAATATTCATTGGGTTGGAATGATATTATCAAATATTCATGTTTTATTTCACCAGGATAGTGACACCTATCACTGACTTGACCCGAAAGAGGAATCCTTTCGTGTGGATGGATAAGAGTCAATATGATTTCCAAGAGTTTCACCAGTGGTTGATGAGTGCCCCCATCTTGCGACTTCAATATGAGGGTGTTGAGTATGTGGTGTTCTGTGATGCCTCCAAATCTAGGATTGGATTCCTTATGATGCAGAGATAGGAGGTGATTGCTTATGGGTGCCGATAGCTGATACCCCATGAACAGAATTACACAACCAATGAGTAGATGATGAATATTGTTTTCATCATGAATTCTTAGAGACCCTATCTTATGGGAGAGATATTCATAATCTATTTAGACCATAAGAGTCGTAGGTATATCTTATCATAGAAAGATCTTAACCTGAGATAGAGGATATGGATGGAGTCATACAAGACTATGTTTTTGATATAGTCTATACTCTCGAGAATGAGAATGTGGTGGTATATTATCTCAATAAAAAATTCCATTCACCATTATTGATCTTTGTGACAGAGTAGTTAGACTCTTTTCAGTTGACTCTTATGGATGAGGATGTTGTAATGTACCTCTAGTCAATGGTTTTTACCCCTCCACTTATTCATCATGTCTGGGATGCACAACCTGGGGATATCAACTCTAAGGTATTGCCTGATCGGATATCCAAATCAAATTATTTTGATGGATTTTATGAATATGGGGATCAAATTATACTTCTATAAGGATAGATGATGATACTGTTCACACCAAAGAGGAGTATTGCTGAGTTTATCCCTTGAAGCCTCACTAGAAAATAGGTGAAGGCCAAGGTGATAGAATTAATTTGGTGGTAGGGTGGTATCTCTATGGTTTTCAAGATGGTAATTCCATGATTAGAGAGACAAAATGACTCTATCTGGGTGATTATATACTGAGTCACTAAATCATCCCACTTACTACCCATTTGAAAGTAGAATTTAGTGGATAGTTTGAGAGACCTGTATGTTTAGGAAATAGTCTATATTCAGGGAGTTTCCTTGATGACTATTTTATACTATGATACTAGCTTAAAATATCAATTATGTGAAGGATTACAGGAGGCCTTTGGGGAATCTGGTGCAGTTGAGCATGACTTTCCCCTTAAAAAGATGGCCAGTCATAATAGATCATTCAAGTTCTATAATTTACACTTCAATCATTCTTGTTGGATCTTAGACACAACTGGGAGGATCATATACCCTTGTTAGAGTTTGTGTATAACATTATTTACCACTCCACCATCGATATGACACCATATGAGGCCTTTCATGAGAGACCCTATAGGCCATCACTATGTTGGAAAGAGCCAGTTGAGACAGCGTTTGTGGGCCCAAATTTGGTGAAACTGATGACATGGAAGGTTTAGATCATCCAAGGAAGGATGAGGACTACCCATACCCATCGTAAGTCCTATGATGATTGATTATAGAGGCCTTTAGATATTAATAAGTGAGACCATGTGTTCCTAAAAGTATCACCTTAAAAAGGATGGATGAGATTTATCCATGGTGGAAAGTTATCTCTGAGGTTTATCAACCCTTTCTTAATACTGCACAAGGTTAGATAAGTGACATACTACTTTTTCCTACCACTATAGTTAGATTGGGTACCTAACATTTTACACATGTCATAGATGGGGGGATACATGCACCATCTGTTACACATTATTGATTGGCGTGAGTTGGACATTGAGGATAGTGTTACCTTTTTAGGGTTCCCAGGGGTGATTGAGGATCATTAGGAGAACAAAAATCATGGGGGAGTGTTCTCCTTGGTGTTTTTTTGTATTCAGAATGAGAAACTCTAGAAGAAAACATGGGAGAGGAAGAACCAAATGAGAGCTTAGTATCCTCAACTATCTAAGAAGGTTTTTTCTTTTTAGTATGAAAAGCCTTGAATTTGGGGAAAAAATAATGACTCCAAAGCTTCTGTTCGACACTTAGGAATATTTCAAGTAACATTTTCTAAGTAAGATGTAAATTTGATGCAAAGTTCCAATCCTTATATAGAATCGGTATTGATATGTTAAAAATATTAAATATAATATATCATAAACACATAGTTTTTTGAAAATAACTGAATAACTCCCAAATGGTGTATCAGATGGAAAAAATGATATCACCATTAAATATGGAATATGGGATTTACCCTAGGTATGAAATAATTTTTGTTGGTATCAAATGTTTTTCTATATTGAAAATGTGGGTGGACTAAATAGATTAAATTAATTTATTAATTTAATGTCTATTTAATTATCTAACCCTAAAAAATCTTCTTTATAAACCCAAATTTAGATAATTCCCTAGGGTTATCTATATTATTTTAGAGGAATGATAGGATGGATAGAGAGCTCCGGTGGTGAGCACATTGGTGAGTAATCTTGGGATCAAGGATTAATAATGAAAGAACATAGATAATTGAGGAACCAACAACAAACATATTGGATTTCATTAAATACATCCAAGAAGATATGTTTTTCCCCAATGATTGATCTAAAATTGAGGTAGGGAATTTTTTTATGTGGTTTAATTCTCCATTCTTGGTTATTGAGATGAAACAAAGCTAATTCATTAAAAATTAATTCACAGATCATTTTTGTTGATTTATCTGTTGATTATTTCTCTTCCTATAATTAAGAATTTGAGATTTATTGGTTTTATGAATCTGTTGATTTGATTATCCTCCACATTATTTCGATTATTTCAATGATTTCTAGACAAACATGAACATCATTGGATGCTCAATTTTGTGTTTTGTTACTTTCTTCTTCTATTATTTAACATTCATCATTAGTATTTCGATTAGTTAATGATTCGACTATACTTGGGAAGCTGATCATTGTACAATATCTATTTAGTGAAATAGATCATTGATGCAAGTTCAGTTTTGGGATTGGATATGTGATGAAAGTGTGACGATGATGATGGAAATCCATTTATGGTATGAGTGATGGTGATTCCATGTGTTGGATCGAGCATATATCTTTGAAGGTACAGTGATAGGTGATTTTCGAGAAAAGGGTGGCCAAAATCTAGTCACTGGTGGCAATGTGGCCCTAGACAATGCAATTTTGGGTGTTATGTCGATGAATTATAGTTGAACCAAATGATATGACAACGTGGGAGAAAATGTGTGAACAGGTTTGAGTTTCTATGAATTTCCACTATACACGGTGTGTAGCTTAGAAGAATACACACTGTGTGGACCCCTCTATGTGGCATATTGGGTTTATGAAAAGAGTTAAATATCACATGTCAAGTGGGATACCTATATGTCATGTGACCCTTATCCATCCATATCAACATTTATAGAGAGTAAATTTCTAGGAATCCATGTGAACCCACATATCATGTGTGTTGGGGCACACCTCATGTACTTTGAAATGTGCATGGGCATGGGAAGATGAAACATTCCCAAGTGTTATCCCAATATCTACATTCCATTTATCATCACATCATTCCATGTATCTTGAGAAATACATGTCGTGCATGACAGAAAGGCATGAGAAAAATCAAACTTAGTGGGACACATCGTGTAACCCCTAGTGCATGTCGTGTAATACTTTCAGGGTTGGTTACAACCCTTGATCCCTTGCATAACTATAGTTTTACCTTGGGTTCAATACCTCATTTTGGTTTTATTATAGGTGAGTTACCTTATTTTGGTATGAGTTTTATCAGTTTTACCCCATGAGGGTTTAGTGTGATATCTAGTCCCAAGCATTGGATGTAAGACCCCCTCAATATATTTGAGCTGGTATCCCTCCATGAGGCCTGGGGTTGGATCCTCAATCCCATTATCCTCCCTAGGTTGTGTCAGTTATCACGTAACTGACATACTAGGTGTTTGATCCCCTACCTTGTGGGTTAAGCCAGTTAGGGTCAGGTGTCCCCCATTGGACCTAGGTGTTATCCCCTATCTATGTATCAACATCTATTGTCTTCTTATGAGGTGTAGTTTGATCAAGTGATTATATTAGATGATCTCTCTCAGTTCCTTCTTGATTTATCATAGAATGGCTCGAAGAGTAGTACCTTTCAGATGAATTCTATCAGTGTTAGTGAGACCTAAGGAGTGAGTTATCCTGAATGACTGTTACCTTGGATGCTCAAGCAGAATCCCTCAGCTAGAAGTGAGGATAGACCTCACCTTGAGACTTGGTTTCTTTCTATATAATATATGGACTTCTTTATCTTTCTTTATAGTTTATTCACCTTATTATTATTTTGATATGAATCCCTCTTTAATGCATTTTTTTTCTGATTTCAGAATGTTCTATTGGTTATGTTTATACTCACCCCTATATGAGATCTACCCACATGTGTATATCTCATGAATATGATATAACTTTCAACAAGAGTCCTAGGAGGAACACAAGTAGATGGATATTAGTTGTTCTAGATGAACCACAAATAATTTTAGGAGTTTCATATTGATAGAAGTCCCTTTTGTTAGTAGATTAGACTCTTTTTATAGTAATGGTGAGCCTATATTTCTATTGTTTCATATATTACATTAATAACACCATGAATCGTATTACATACATGCTTGTAGTTTGAATAATTTCACATGAAATATACTTTGAATTCTATGAAATGTTTTGAGACTGAAACTGGGAATTAATTTAGAAGTTACATACTCGATTAGTCAGTGAATTGAGAAGTATTAGATCATTTGAATATCAATGAACATTTAGAAATATCAGGAATTTTTTAGATAGTTGCTGATGTTCTTGAAGATTATACAAGATAAGACCAGGTGATCCAGTTTTTTGTGTGGAGAAAGAATTCATTTTGATGTAGTGTAGAACTAGTCTGAATATGGGACAAATATTTCTATTAGAGGATCATATCTTGTGTGACCCATGATTAGAAGAAGTATTAAGTGGGAATATAAAGCAAAAGAATCTTCTAGTGGGACTTTTGAGTAGGCCAGTGGGATGCTAGTAACACCATGGGATACAATATAAAGATCCTCCTATAGAACTCAGGAGTTGAAAGTGTAGGTGGGAATTTGTAATCTGTAGTGGGAATCTAGAGTAGAATACTATGAGACTCAGTGTTTATGGGGATGGAACCTTCCTTGGTTGTAACCACTTGAATATATTGAAGAATTTATAAATGGAGAGAATAATAGGTTATATCAAGGAGTAGGTCATAGTATCAAACCTTGTAAAAAATCCTTGTGTTTTGTGCTTTATTTTTATTGTTTCTTATAGGGAGATGTAGAGAATCAAACATGACGGATCAAGAATTTAATCAGTCACAGAGTTTGAGAAATGTAAAAATAGCATACCATCGATACACCCCCCTCTTAGTGGTACCTAAACGATCCTTGGACACTTTAATTTGTATCAGAGAAAATTTCCCCTCTAAAGATATGATAAATTTTTGAGAAATGGAGAATTATAATTTAGTAAACGGATGAGCAATACCTACTTTTGATGGAAAGAACTACCACAACCAGAAGAATATGGTGCTTATTTTCTTCTATCTCTTGACTTGGAAGTGAGACACTACAAAAAAACAGCAGATTAGCGGTGATTTTTTAGAGGGGGTTATGCACAACCCCCTATAAATTCATCTTAGAGGGGATTATGCACAACCTCCTCTATTTTTTTTAACATTATTTTTTTAGTATTTGGTTTGATTTTCAAGGAGGCTATATCAAAACCACCGCTAATTTAATAATTAGTGGTGCTATATATTCAGTTGGATTTTAGAGGAGCTATATATATAATATTCATTTGGATATATATATATATATAATCGATTTTTTAAAGGAAATAGTGGGGGTTCACAACCCCCTCTAATTTAAGATATTATAGGGGGTTCATGAACCACCGCTAATCTATTAGATTATAGGTGGTTTTGAAGCCCCTCTAATTGATGAAGTTAGAGGTGGGATTGAACACCATATAATTTATGACATTATAGGGGGTTTTGAACCCCTTCTAATTAAATAAATTTGATGGGGGCATGAACTGTCACTAATCCCTTTGATTAGAGGGGGTTTTAAACCCACTCCAAATTTTTATTTATTTTTTAAAATAAATATCATATACATTCAAATTTTATAATATATGTGTGCGTTTGTGCATGCGTGTGTGTATATATATTACATAAACACATTATATAAATTTATTTAAATACATTATAAACACACACATATATATAAGGAAATTATAGAAATACTTTAAATAAATACTTATACATATAAACAAAAATGTATACATATATAAATATTGGTATACATAATATAAATGTAATTATAAATATATTTATTCAAATTTATAAAATTTATATATGGTTTTATAAATACTATACATTTATATTATGATTTATATTATATATATATATTATATTAAATACATTTTATTGTATATTTTTGTATAAATACATTTATATTATATTATGTATACAAATATATATAATATATAAAAAATTAAATATAAATATACATATACATATTATATAATTATATAATATATAATATATAATATATAATATATTATAAATATTTAATTATATATAAATATAAATATAAATATAAATATAAATATATATTATAATTATTTTATATATATTGTAGTATACCATATTAATTATAAATTAATTTGGTATATATATATATATATCATTTAATTATATTATATATTTCCAAATGTATTTAGTTTTGTGTGTGTGTATATATATATATATGATATAATATAAATGTATATAATGACATACATGAATATACAATATAAATGTATTTAATATAATATATGTATAATATAAATCATAAAATATATAAATGTATAGTATTTATAAAACCAACATATAATTTTTAAAGTTTAAAAATAGGTGTAATAATAATAATAATAATTAATAATATTATTGTTATACACATGTAGATATATAGAAATATATAAAAATGAATATATAAATATATATACTATAATTATATTATATCTAAAAATATTATATAATTACATAAATATGCACACAAATATAAATATATTTACGAATATATGTATAAATATATTTTTGTATATGTAAATATAATTATATATATATATATTATTTATACCCATAATATATATATATTATACAGAAATATATTATATATTATCTAATATTTATGAATCTAATATATTATATTATATATATATATATATTATAGACAAATATATGCATCATATATTATTCACTAATACATTATATATGTTATACACAAATATATATTATATATAAATATTATGCACAAATATATATGATATATAAATACTATATAGAAATATATCATATATAAATATTTATATATCTTTAAATGTTTATTCAAATAATATATAATTGAATCACCTTCCTTATATATATAAATATAATAATGCGTAATTAAGATACAAATAAACAATTTTCATAGTGGGAAAGTGACTGCTCTTCAATCTTTGTGGTCGCATATTCGAAGCCCACTAAAGATATATTTTTTGTATGTGCTGGAATTGAGGGGAGGGGGCCGCAACATAGATCAGGGGAATGCACAGGAGAGGAGTAGGGGTGGGGGTGGCCTAACAATATGAGGGGAGTAGGGGCTTGGCGGCGTGGTATAGGATAGGGGAACACATAGGTGGGGAGTTGGGGAGTAGGGGACTAGGGGGGAACATGAGGGAGGGGAGGGGGCACAAATAGGTGGGGGTGGGAAGAAATGGGAGGGAGGGGGGATTTAAAAATAAATAAATAAATAGAGGCGGTTATTAAAAATGCCTCTAATATGTCCTCTATTATAGGGGTTAAAACCCCCTCTAATTTAGGTTTAAATAGAGACAGTTTTGGAAACCACCTCTAATATGTAACTTATTATTCAAATAGAGGTTGTTTCCAACCACCACTATTCTAGTAAATAAATTATAGGGGGATAAAACCCCCTCTAATATGATATTCTATGATGAAATTAGAGGGGGTTTTAACCCCCTCTAATCTAACCGACGCTAATTTCCCATTCTTTTACCAGTAGTTCTTCAAAACCACCTCTAACAATAGTAGGTGAGCAAATTAGTGGTGATTTTTCATAACCGCTGCTAATGTGTTTAGAGGGGGTTATAACCCCTTCTAAACTAAAAAATAACCCCCTTTAATTGGGTCATTTTTTTATAGTGAGAGATAAAACAATAGTGGGATTACCACATATTTTTGATGATGTTTCTATGAATCATGTTGACAAGAGAAATCTATAAGTTAATGAAAAGGATAAAAATGAAATATATATGGATTTATGAGAAAAATTATATACTAAAGTGATAGGTCTCCAAATTTCCAAGGAGATCTGGGATAAACTGATAAGTTGTTATAAAAGTAATCTTAAAGTCAAGGAAGCTAAGCTTCAAATATAGAGAAGCAAGTTTGAGGATATTAAAATGAAATATGAAGAAATAATTAATGACTATTTCATTAGAGTTAATTAGATAGTAAGTAATATTTTTCGATTTGGTGAGAAGCTAGAAGATTCACTAATTGTGAAAAATATTATGAGAAATTTCCTTGATAGATTTGATGCCAAGATTTTATCCTTGGAAGATAGGGAAAACATTTAATTGGATGAGTTACATAATATGATTATAGATTATGAAACGATAAAGGCTTTGGATTTCAAAAAGAAGGTAAAATAAGAGATGGACTTTGAGGATATAAGAAAAGTAAAGTTCAAATAAGTGGAAGTTTAAGAATCAAGTGATTCTGATGATGATGAAGTTGATGAATACCAAATTGAAATTTTTTCTTTTATTAAAAGAGGGTTCAAAAATGAGAAAATGTAAAGGAAAACTTCAAGAAACTACTCAAGTGCTTCAGGTGAAATGGTATTGGACATTTTCCCATAAATTTCCCAATGAAAATAGCAGAATTATAATTTGAGGATGCAAGTGAGAAACCTCATAAAAAAAGAATAAGAAAAATAAGAAGTGTTCCAGTAATAAAAAGAGGATTTTTATGAACAATTATGCATAATAAAATTCATCATCTAGTTTCTATTCAAATGATGAACTAAATTTATTTTCTCATATTGAGAAAGGATAAAATTCTTCAAGTAGTGATGATGATGTTGATTTCAAAACAGATTTGGAATGGAGGATGAAAGAAGAGTTAGAAGCTTCTATTGAGAAAAAAATCATCTCAATAAAGATAAGTGGAATCTAGAAAAATGAAATAAAAAATTATATACTAAAAATGAAGAGCATGATTGGAGTAAAATTTCTTTTGATGAAAATAATAAGTATATTTTAGAGGCAGTTGAGATAGAAAAGATGATGAGTAATCTTGAAGAGAAACTGAATCACAAGGAGGAAGATCCATCTGAAACACAGTCAATGTATCTGACAATCTAACATTAATTAAAGAATAATAGAGATGACTTCAACAACCCAATTGAAATAAAAGTTGAGTCATCTCAAGATAGTGATATGAAATGTTCCAACAATTAGGGTACATTTTTTCTATATAGTTTCAAAATAGATACGATATCACTAATAAATCAGGTGAATCTATGAGGACCAAGAAGTCAAGATAGGTGATTTTTACTATATAAAATGTTGAAAATAAGATGGAAGGAAGAATAGTTCTACCAAATAAAAAGAAATCATGGATTAAAATAAGATAAAGTCACAAATTTTCTGAATAGGTTTATCAATAGAATATAAGATCACAATTTAAAGGATTATGCTAATGTTGTGGAAAATATGGGAATAAAGCCTACTCTTTTTAGTAAAATATGCCATTTCGAGGAATTAGGAATAAACCAAGGAGGATATATAATGAACAGATGATAACATACTATTAAAGAAAACCATTAATGGTGGAAATACAAAATAGGTATGAATTCTTAAAATAAGTGCGTGGAAGATGTGGATTAGAAGGTCATAGAGCTAAGGTATGCATTACTAAATTACCTGGATTGGTTTCATATGATTT
Organism: Viscum album; assembly: GCA_963277665.1. Classification (NCBI taxonomy): domain Eukaryota; kingdom Viridiplantae; phylum Streptophyta; class Magnoliopsida; order Santalales; family Viscaceae; genus Viscum; species Viscum album. The sequence continues at coordinate 342,599,037 of OY728127.1, read as the reverse complement.
GAATATGAAGAAAAATCAGAAGGAAAAAGTGAGTAAGTCATGTACATTAGAGAATCATATTAAGACACCCAAAAGGCTGAACATACAAAGAAAGAATGCTTTACTATTTGGCCAGATCAACTAAAAATGGCTAAAAAAATGGAGAAAAATTCTAACAGACCATAATTTATATACATAGATATTACTTAAAAATTGAATAATATTCATTATAAACATAAAAAAACAATTCCAGGACTATATAGGTTTAGTGTCTTTAGAAACTGGGAAACATAAACAACTGGTTAATAATACATATAAATTGTCTCTTACTTATTCCTTTATAACTAGACCCCATTTTGACATATCTTACTTAATACCCTTCTTCACAACCTGGGGAATAGAAATATTATAAAGGGTGAACTCAGATGCTTAGTAAGGGTAAATAAGGGATATATCAATCATATCATAATTATAATACATAAGAACATAATATTTGAAAATCTTATCCTATATATGAAATATCATGATATTATGTCATGGGATAAAAAATAATAGTTCATAAAGAATCAATGAACATGTTACCAAAATTCATAACATAAGATATAGAATTTGTGAAATACACATAAGCATATAAAATCATTTCATATTAGTCAAGGATCATTTCTAAGACCATTACAGTGGACAAATTCCATTACTGAACCGAGTTACCTCATCGTTTAAGCCCCGTATTATTGAACTAAGTTTACTTCCCTTTACAACCCTATATTACTAAACCAAAATAATTTCCCATTCTATCCCTATATATATCATAAGATATAAATCCTTACCCAATGTATTGGAATAAGATTTAGGTCCCACCCATCACATAATGAAAACAATACATATGTGTGCCACAAGAACATAAATCATATCATAACCCATGGAATATAATGAGTTTCTTAAACATCATTCCATCATAACACAATCAATGAAAAAGAAATGGATTTCATAAATATCATTCCATCATAAACATAATTAAACCGTAGGAATAATATGGATAATATACTTGAAACATAACTCTATTAAAGAATTTCATCTTAGATGGAAAATAATTTTGATAGAACACTTGAAATTAATTTTGAGGAAAAAATCTTTTCTTCTTTGAAATTTTTTTCTTTTCTTAAAATACCATGAAATTTTAAAAGAATTGAATTTCTTTGAAAATAACCTTGAAATATTATAAGGTAAGATTCATGGAAATAACGTGTTATGAAAGCATAAAAATATACTCATGATGAATAAGTTAAAATAAAAAATTCTTCTCACACTTTTTCCAAATAATTCAAAAAGTACCTCATATCAAAAATGAAAAAATATTCCCTTCATACAGTTTAGTAAAAAATTACCAATGGGTAAAATTTACTTTAAACAATTATATAAGAATAGAAATAATATTTTATAATAAATATTTCAGAAACATGGACATGGATGATAAATATAACTCAGTAAATACTTATATGTAAATAATCTCAGATAAAAATGAGATTGCAAAATTATCCCTTACCTTAGGCCTGATATCCTTTGTATGTATCTGAACCTCTTCCTCTTTGACATGTTCCCTCTAGATCTCCTATAAAAGCACTAGAGTTGGTCTTTGGAGAAGAAAAGAACCTCTAGAATGTGACTAGGGAAGTTTATAATGAAAATGAGTAGGGTATGGCCGAGATTGAAGGCACAAAGTGAAGTGAAGAATTGATGGAGGATGTTTCCTTTTGTAATTGAGGTGAGGGGCACTTTTGGAATCTCAAAAAATATTAATTTATAATAAAATCAAACCAAATCCAAAAACCTCCAAAATGTCATATTTTTAAATATGAGATGAAATAAGTTTGTAATATCATCAACCAGTATATTTTAGACAAGTTTTTTTTCCAATTTAAACCTTATCGTTTTAATTAACTCTTAGTTATTCTATTCAATTTTTAACTAAGGTAACAAATATTTCAATATTAAAAGGATGAAATATTTACTTTTTGATGTAAATTAGACCATAAATAAATAATTTAGGAAATTTTATACCATATAATAATTATTATATATTTTTAAAAATGTTTTATTATTTTTAAATAATTTAATAATACATTATTTTGATAGCAATCAATAGTGTCAATTTTGAAACCATTCAATTAATTGATTATTAAAAATATAAAGATAAAAAATTTAACTTCAAAATAAATATTTAATTATATTATTAAGAGTTCAAGTTCATCTATAATTTTTTTGGTTATATTAATTATCCCAAATTATATTTATTTTAATATTTTTAATAACATTTATTTATTATCTCCATTAATAAAATAATTACTACATTGGTTTTGTGTAATTTTTTAATATACTTATTTTTTGAATTAAAATTAAAAATAAAATACTATAACGAAGATAAATCCTATATATTTCATAAGAATACTTATAGTTGAATATATTATCTAGAAAATACTATATTAAAAATTTTATATCTATTAAAACACGGATGTGATAACTTTAACATCACTTTAAATAAAATATTATAAGTGTCATAATCTTTTCCATATGGCTCAAAATGGTCAATAACTTGACCCTTATATGGTTATGATCTAGATATAATCAACCAATAATATATTTTCAAGTGTTTTTTTTATTTTAATGGTTATTATCATTTTAATAAAAATTATTTTATTGATTTTTGATTAATTAAATAATTTCTGCATCATCATTGTATAAGCCTTTAAGATAATTATTTATTTCCTAAAAATTAAAAATAAATTACCATGATAAAAAAAACATTTTAGATTTAAAATGAGTATTTATAGTTGAATTTATCTTCTGTATAACCTTATATTAAAAATAATATAGTAATTAAAATTTAAGTAAGGCATATCTAACTTTTCTTTAAATAAAATATATTAAATGTCTTAATCTCATCCAAGTGTCTTAAAAAGGATAAAATTTTGACCCTAGGATGATTTAGGTTGAAATAAACTCATCCAATGATATTAGGACAAGTTTTAGAAAATTTTTATAATATTATTTTTACCCTTAATCACCTGATTTACCTTTTTACCGTATTAATAAAAATTACTAAAGTTACTATTCATAATTCTTAAAAATAAAAGGAACCTATTTACATAATTTTGACCCAATAATTCCAAATATGGAATCAAATTTTCAAAATTCAAAACATATAAGTTCCAATAATTAATTTAAAATTAATCCTGTTGTCAGAATGAAAAATGGGGTTTAAATGTAAAAACATGCAAAAGATTGAAATGTTTTACATCTAAATTCAATGTAAAATTAATGAAAATGATGTAAATTATATTATATGATAAAAATATAATCTATTTATACTTTATAACCATTAAAATATATAATTTAATACTATAAATAAATTTGATGAAAAATTAGTTTTCAATTAAAATGTATTTTTTACTATTCATCCAAACGTAAAACTTATCAGAAAAATACAAAAAATTCAACCAAAGTAAATTTTGATACTATTATTTCAAATATTAATTTTATTTTTTTCAAATATAATCTTAAAAATTGTCAAAAATATATTTAGAATGGGTGCGCCTTTAATAGGCGGCAAAACTATATTTTTTGAAAAATACTTTTTTTATCTAAAAAATTGAATTTGTTCTTATATATTATCTATAAAACATATAAGATGAATTTTAAACATTATATTGAATATATTACATATATATATATATTTCATTAATTAAATCAATCAAAAGTTATTTTATTATTTTATAAACTCACTTATTTTCATTTAAATAGTTTTTTTGAAAAACATTTCCTTTTATTTAAAAGAGTTTTATTTTTATTTATAATTAATTTATAACCAAATAATTAATTATATATATACATGTGTAAATAATATTTTCATAATTTAGTTAATACTCTTCATATCCACCATTATAATGGCTAGGTTATAAGGTAACATAATAATATTTAGTTGTTTGCTTAAGCTCAGTCTTGTGTGAAATGAAATCTATAAAAAGAACTTGAAATTGTTGGTAAAACAAGCCTAACATAGTGTTGAGTATACCTTAAGCTAAGATGGTGTTGTGTATAACACAATATTATCTTGGTGTAGTGTAAAACATAAAAAATAAAAGAAATTAAAAAAAATCTATCTCATAAAAATCTCAGGGTGTTACATTCTACCCCCCTTAAAATGAATTTATCCCTAAATATTTATATAGGTTATAAAAGGATTAATACTTGAAATTTTCTTTCATAGAAACCCACATAATAAAAATAAATACTAAAAATTCTTTTTAAAAATGAAATTTAGAAACATACAGTTACCTAAAGCAACTGATCACTGAATTTCTACATAGAAGAACATAGGTGGAAAGTGAAAACATGGATATGAAAGAGAAATATAGCTATAAAGTTTGAATAAAGAGTGATAGAGAAAATGTTTAGAGGAAAGTAAACAATAACAAAGCTATAAATTCATGATGATATAAGGGACCATTTGATTAATCAGATAAGAAGGTACTTAGAAAACATTTTTGGTTTCATGATCCATTCCCTAAAGTTGAAGAATTTTTCATGAGAAGAAATACTTACTTGATTTTAGTACAATCTCATTGTTGGTCATGCCTTGAACAATTTTCACTTAGTCTCTTATTCAAAGAAATTAAGTTGAATTTTTTATTCCTAAAGAATTAGCATATCATGTGATCCATAAATAGAATGATAGGTCATTACATCTATATTTATCACAATAAAAAGGTTAGAATAAGTGATAAAAAATTCATAAGTCCACATATGGTGAGATAATAATTTATTATAAAAAACTTCATATGAAGTTTAACTTAAACTTTCTATAAATCGATAACCTTACAATCCTTCTGAAAGCTGAAAATCCAGAACTTTAGAAAGAGGTTCACTAACTTGTCTCAACATTTATCCCCATATATCATAAGGTATCTCTTATTGGTCAAATTTTAAATATGTGAATTCCTTCATCATGTATTTTCTTAAAACAAGGTAAGGACTTGATTACCATAAAAACGTAGTGAAAACATGCATGATTTCAAAAATTAACCCTTTACACATACCATAAATCCCAAAAATTCTATATACTCAAACCATAATATCCTAAATCACTTTGTCATCATATCAGTCCCGAGGTCATTAATACTATCAAACATATCTTTATTTTCTTATCCTAACATTATGCACATATTAAGGGTTATCCTTCCCTTAATGTTTTTTCCAAAAACATCTGAATTATTTTTCATGGTTACCAATACCAATCAGCATATACTCTTAAATAATTATAGAAAACCATAGTGGACCAATACATAGATATTTATTTATTCCATAATACTATAAAAGTTATTTTACAACATTATTCTGGAATCCCATTATATAAACACTCAATCATTCCACCACTTCATTGCTGTAGTCTACATATCCAATAGTGACCGCATGTGATTTTCCTTTTTCTTTGGATTTAAGAGGTTTCTAATGCCGATCACCATCGTTAACCATTATATTGGGTCATTGGTTAGAATAATGTCTCATTTCATTACACTTGTAGAATTTAAGAATTGGAGTTTTATTCTATGTAGTCTTTTCTCTATTCACATCATTAACTATATTTTCTCATTACTTAAGTACTCAACTACCCGATGAACTTCTTTTCCACACTTAAAACATTTACTAGTCCGTTTAAGACAATCTCCACCATGCTTCTTTCCACACTTTGTGCATAAGGAAACACCCATACTCTTTTCACCATAGTTTTGAGATTTTTTCTTCAACTCCATATTTCATTTATTGTCAAAATAATGATATTGATATGTAACCCCAAATTCCATTTCTACTTTGAAAGCACAATGCACAATCTCTTCATAAATACTAAAATATCTTATGGATAATTCTCTTAGAAGACTTGGTTTTAAGCCACTGAAGAATTGATCCCACTTACTTTCAAGTTGAATGATAATGCTATAAGTATACCTTTAAATTATTGTAAAATTTTCCTCATATGTACCAATATATTCATCATCCTTTTGCTTAATCTCAAGGAACTACTTTTCCATCTTCATATGAAGAATATGAGGACAATAATTATTAAAAAATAAGTTCTTGAAATTGTCTCATACCATGGATTCAATTTCATATTACTGGATCATATTCTTGATTAAAGTGAAACACTGGCCCACTTCACGTTCTAAATGATAAACAAGCAAAATGACTTTTTCATGTTTTGAATAGTGAAGGAAAAAAAATACATTTTTAGTGGTACTGATCAATTGTTTAGAAGTGGATCATAAAATCCATTGAAAGAAGCTAGATGTTGACTCATGAAGGACTCAACATAATGATGTTCCCTTCTATGCTCATTTGGAAGTCCAGAATGATTCATATATTGTATAAGTATAGCGATAATATTTTGAATTCTAGATACCATAACATTTGGTTGTTTAAGGGGACAATCATTTCATTTCACATTACATTTATCATTAACACAGTTCCTTCAGGTTCTATCCATTATCTAAAACCCAAAAAGAATAGTTTGAGAGAAATAAATCATACCAGTAAGACAACACAATCAAGTGGAATCACTTTCAAAATCTAACACATTAGGTTTAATCCTAGGTTAACCATGATCATTACCAAAATTTAAGGATTGTAACCTATACTTTGAATTATACTTAGGGACATCCCTAGAAATATCATTATAAATATCTCTAGGGATATCACTAAATTTTTATCAACCTAGCTTACAAAGTTTAACTAAACCTTCACTCTGATACCAACTCTAACAACCCATACATTACATACATAGATATTGCATCAAATTTGAATATTATTCATTACAAAACATAACAAAACCACAGTAGGACTGTATTGGTTTAGTGTCTTTAGAAATCGGGGAATATAAACAACTGGTTCATAAGACATCTACATTGTCTCCTGTTTATTCCTTTATAACTAGACCCCCTTTTGACATATCTTACTTAATACACTTCTTTACAAACTAGTGAATAAAAACATAATAAAGGGTGATCTTAGATACTTAGTAAGGGTAAACAAGGGATATATCAATCATATACTAATCATAAGACATAATAACATAACATTTGAAACTCTTATCATTCATATGAAAGATCATGATATCATGTCATGGGATAAAACATAAAATTTCATAAAAAATCAATGATCATATTCCTAAAAGTCATAGAATAAGACATAGAATTTGTGGCATACATGTAAGCATATAAAATAATTTCATATTAGTCAAGGATCATTTTTAAGACCATCATAGCAGACAAAATCCATTACTAAACTGAGTTCTCTCCTCGTTCTAGCACTATATTACTGAACCAGGTTTACTTCCCATTCCAGCCCTGTATTACTGAACCATGTTTACTTCCCATTCCATCCCTATCTATATCATGAGATATAAATAATTACCCAATGAATTGGAGGGAGATATAGGTCCCAACCATCATATAATTAATACCATACATATGAGTTCCATAAAAATATAAATCATATTATAACCCATGGAATAAAATGGGGTTCTTAAATTTCATTCCATCATAAGATAATCATTGTAAAAAACATATTTCATAAATATCATTCCATCATAAACATAATAAAACCACAGGAATAATAGGGATAATATTCTTGAAACATAACCCTATTAAATAATGTCATCTTATATGGAAAATAATTTTGATATAATAGTTGAAATTAATTCTTGAGGAAAATACCCTTTATTCTTCAAAAATGTTTTCTTTTTCCAAAATATCGTTCAATTTTAAAAGAAAATAATTTCTTTGAAAATAACCTTGAAATATTTTAAGGAAATCTTCATTGAAATAAGTAATTATGAAATCATAAAAATATGTTCATGTCTTATAAGTTAAAATAAAACATTCTTTCGTTAATTTTTCTGGATAAGTCAAAAAGTACCTCGTATCGAAAATGACAAAATATTCCTTTCATACTATTTAGTAAAAATTTACTAATGGAAAAAATTGACTTTAAACAATTATAGAAGAATAGAAAGAATATTTTATAATACATATTTAGGAAACATGGAAATGGATGATAAATATACCTCAGTAAATAATTACATATAAAAAATCTCAAATAATAATGATATTGAAAAATTATCCCTTACCTTAGGTCTGATATCCTTTGTATGTATCCAAACCTCCCCTTCTTCAACGTGCTCCTTCTAAATATCCCATTAAAGCACTAGAGTTGGTCTTTTGAGAATACAAGAACCTCTATAATATGAATATAGAATTTTAGAATGAAAATGGGAAGGGTATGGTCGAGATTGAAGGCTCAAAGTGAAGTGAAAATGTGAGCGAGGCTATACCTTTTTATAATTGAAGTGAGGGGTACTTTTGGAATCTTCAAAAATATTAATTGATAATAAAATAAAAACACATCAAAAAACCTAAAAAATGTCATATTTTAGAATATGAGATGAGATGAGGTTGTAATATAATCAACCAGTAAATTTTAGAGAAGTTTTTCTATTAATTTACACCATATCATTTTAATTAACACTTAGTTATTCTATTTAATTTTTAACTATGGTAATAAATATTTCAATATTAAAAGGGTTAAATATTTTCTGATTTGATGTAAATTAGACCATAAATGAATAATTTAGAGCATTTTCGACCATATCATAATTATTATATATTTTTAAAAATGTTTTATTATTTTTAATTAATTTAATAAAACGTTATTTTGATAAACAATCAATAGTGTCAATTTGGACATTATTTAATTCATTGATTATTAAAAATATAAAGATAATAAGTTAACTTCGAACCAAATATTTTATTATATTCCTAATAGGTCAAGGTCATCTATAAAATTTATTGGATATATTAATTTTTCCAAATTATTTTTATTTTAATATTTTTAATAACATTTATTTATTATATCCATTAATAGAATAATTACTACATCGATTTTGTGTAATTATTTAATATAATTACTTGTTGAATAGAAATTAAAAATAAAATACTATGATGAAGATAAATCATATATATTTCATAATAATACTTATAGTTGAATATATATTCTATAAAATCCTACATTAAAAATGTTATATATATTAAAACATGAATGTGACAACTTTAACATCACTTTAAATAAAATATTATAAGTGTCATAATATTTTCCATATAACTCTAAATGGTTAATAACTCGACTCTTGGATGGTTATAGTCAAGATACACTCTAAAAATATGTTTTTGTCAAGTGTTTTTGTCTTTTAATGGTTATTATCATTTTAATAAAAAATATTTTATTGATTTTTCATCAATTTAATAATTTCTGCATCATTAATGTATAAGCCTTTAAGGTAATTATTTATTTCCTAAAAATTAAAAATAAATTACCATGATAAAGAAAAAAATAAATTTCCATGATAAAGAAAAACATTTTATCTTTAAAATGAGTATTTATAGTCAAATTTATATTATGTATAACTTTATATTAAAAATGATATAGTTATTAAAATTTGAGTAAGACAAATTTAACTTTACTTTAAATAAAATATATTAAATGTATTAATCTCATCCAATTGGATTCCAAAAGATACCATTTTAACCCAAGGATAATTTAGGTATAAACACACACATCCAATGATATTAGGATAAGTGTTATTAAAATTTTATAATATTATTTTTACCCTTAATTACCTAATTTATCTTTTTACCATATTAATAAAAATTACTAAAGTTACTATTTATAATGACCATGTCACGACCCGTCCTCCAGAGCCCATGCCGTGACTACCCCAAGACCACCTTCTATAGGCCATGGGATGGCGACTAGCACTAAAGGCGTAATTCCTTAAAACTGGGAAGACATTGCCTTTATAACCTGTAAACACACACAGAAAGATATGAACATGAGCAAACTGTATAACCAAAAGAGTACTAAAAGTAAAAGGGGTCAGAATACAATCCCAATAGTAAAGGTACAAGTACAAATGAAAATAATACAACTGAAGAAAAAGAAAGAAAAGCAGCTACTGGATCGTCCTCTGAGGTTCCTACTTGAAGGGTAGGTATATATCACCTCCTCAGCACTCCACGTCCATCCGTCTCCTCCAGGTATTGACACGCCATATGGTCCACCTCCGGGTACCGTTCAGTCCTGGTACTCTCAGCCTCTGTCAGCGCTTTCCGTCATCTGTATCCAACACAACAAAGTGTGGGCATAGCTCGTGTAGGGGTGAGTATAACGATACTCGGTAGGGACCCCGAGACCCTTAAGGTCTCACAAAATCCATCAAAGATAAACCAAAAAGTATGAAATCAACAGATAAACCTACTTAAGTATATACCCATACATATACCTAAGTTATTAAGTAATCCATCTCAATCATGAGGAAAACACAAAAGTACTGACTAAGCTCAACCAGGATTTTATTTTTTGGGGTAGTATCAAGTAACATCCCCAGTCACATTATCGAAACCTCACCTGCTAGAGAACTCCTACTCAATCATGTACAGTGGGCCTGCCATGAAACCAAGTGCACTTCCCACTAAACTTAGATTGCTGAGGTAGTCCTCCTGTCGATTACTGTGGGTCTGCCACGTCACACTGAGGCGCTCCCCACCGTGGGTCTACCGCGTCACCAAGCGCGCTCCCCCTGATAGCCTGCAGAGGCACTCCTTCTGTTGAGTACCGTGGGTCTGCCGCATCACTAAGTGCGCACCTCCACCGTGGGTCTGCCACGACACCAAGGTGCTCCCCACTAGGCTAGTAGAGTCACTTAGAGTCGAACAGTCAGCAGTCGTCAGGTTTCAGCCAGCTACTAGGTCTCCGCACTATTCTCGCTCGTCTCCAGGAGGATCCGATCCACGAGCTACTGGTTGATACTCTAACTGTCATGAATTCCCACGAAGAAGTATCTCAAAGGTCCTCCACATCATAGGGGTCTCAATTCAACAAACGATGCGTCAATCAGACACCCAGTCTGTGAGTTATTAACCTTTTAGTCCTGGTGGCCCGGTTGGATTCGTGCACGATCCAACCTGACCGTACCTCAACTATACCCCAAAATCTAGTGGGGTATACTCAAAGGGACTATCACGCTCCAATATTTTTAGCGTCACTGATGGTTATTCAAACTAACGTACAATCCCAAAGATACGGCCAAAATAAAATAAAGGGTAGTAGTGGGCCCGGGTCCGGTCCGACCTGGTCGGACCGACCCAGCCCGACCCAGTTCGGGTCGACTCAGCCTGACCTGTTGGGTCTGGCCCGGCCCGTTGGGTAGGCCAGACCTTTAGATTCGGCCCAGCCCGCTGGACCCAGCCCAGCAGGCTGTGAGGGGCCGCGGAGGGCCGTGAGGGCACAGACCAGCCACAGGTCAGCGTGAGGGCAGTTTGGCTTGGAGGGCGCCGCGAGGGCGACTCTACCTGGGGCACGGGTCCGGTTCGGCTCAGAGGACTGCAGGGGCGCAGCTCTGGGTGGCTCAGCCTGGGGGCCAGGGTGGTGCAGCTGGGGCCAGTTCGGCCGGGAGTCCGGGGCGCGGCACGGTCGAGGTGCGGTGTGGCTGGGGCAGCCAGGGTGCGGCGCGGTGAGACCCGTAGAAAGACGTGGTCACCATCCTAAAACTCCAGAGGTCTCCATATTCTGTCGGCATACAACTTCTGCCTACTCTGTGCAGTCTTCATCCGCTTCTGGATGATCTGAACCTTCTCTGTGGTAGCCCATACCATCTCTGGTCCCACTAGTGCTGAATACCCTGGGTCAGTCCAGCATAAGTGTGATCTGCATGGTCACCCGTATAACGCCTCAAAAGGTTCCATCCCAATGGTGGAATGATATCTGTTGTTGTACTCAAACTCTACCAATGTTAAGTGATCCTACTGACTACGACCGAAGTCGAGGACACAATCACGCAACATGTCCTCGGGGTTCTGAATGGTCTGCTCAGTCTGAGCATCCGTCTGAGGATGGAAGGCGGTGCTCAACGAAGCTGTGTCCCGAAAGCCTCCTGCAACCCCTTTCATAACCGGGAAGTAAAACATGTATCTTGATCATAGAAAATTGTCATGGGTACTCTATTTAGCCGCACAATCTCCTTCACATAGAGGCGTCCCAAGCTCTCTACTAAACCCTGCTCTCTAATCGGTAGGAAGTGGGATGACTTAGTGAGTCGATCGACGATCACCCAAATCAAGTCATGTCCCCTGGATGTACGTGGAAGACCTATCACAAAGTCCATGGATGTCCCATCCCACTTCCACTCTGGGTCCTCTAAAGGAAAAACCAATCCTCCTGGTACCTGATGCTCCGCCTTCACTTGCTGACAAGTGAGGCATCGAGAGACAAACTCTGCGATTACTTTCTTCATTCCTGGCCACCAGTGCTTTTGTTGGAGGTCCTGGTACATCTTCGCCACTTTGGGATGTACCTCTAGAGGGGATGTGTGGAACTCCCTCAACACTTTCTCCTGAAGTGACACTGGTACCATGGTACATCCTCTGAAGAGGGTGACGTGCTCCACACCTTTAGAAAATACATCAGGTGCCTGCCCTGTGGATATCTGAGCATGTCGAGCCTCGCAGTCAGCATCCCCACATTGCACCTCCCTGACTCGCTGAAGAAGTGGGGGAGTGACTGTAAGAGACTGTAGAAAGGCTGCTCCATCTCTATCCACAAAGGATATTTGTAAAGTATCTAGATGCTTCGTCGCCTCACATAGCAGCTGTATACCAGACCTCCTGCTGAGTGCATCTGCAATAAAGTTCCCCTTCCCAAGAGTATAAAATATCTCAAAGTCATAGTCCTGGAGGAACTCAAGCCAACTTCGCTGTCTCAGGTTCAAGTCCTTCTGGGAGAAGATATACCTAGGACTCTTGTGATCAGAGTACACTGTAAAGAGCTCTCCTATCAGATAGTGTTGCCACATATTCAAGGCAAAGACCACTACTGCTAACTCTAGGTCATGAGTAGAATAGTTATACTTGTGCTGTCTCAGCTGTCGAGAGCCATATGCGATCACTGCTCGATCCTACATCAGGTTACATCCGAGTCCGGTCCCTGATTTGTTTCAGTAGACTACGTACCCTACGCCTTCCTCTGGAAGCCTCAAGATGGAGGCACTAGTCAGCCTCTGCCTCAGCTCCTGAAAGCTCTACTGACATCTTTCCGACCACACAAAAGGGTTACCCCTTCTTCATCAAGACTGATAGTGGTGCTACAACTCTGGAGAAATCTGGAACAAATCTATGGTAGTATCCAGCCAAACCCAGGAAACTCCGTACCTCCGTCACACTCCTGGGTGGCTTCAAAAAATTACCACCTCAATCTTTGTTGGATCCATTGAAACTCTAGCCTCTGAGATGACATGTCCCAGAAAGTGAACCTGTCGGATCCAGAACTAGAACTTCGTGAGCATACCATAAAGCTGGTGCTCTCGAAGTGTGTCCAGTGCTACCTGCAAATGATAGGCATGCTCCTCCTCAGTAGTCGAGTAGATCAGAATGTCGTTGATGAAGACTATGACAAAGAGATCGAGGTATGACTGAAATATCATGTTCATGAGCCCCATGAACACTACTGGAGCATTGGTTACACTAAATGGAATAACCAAGAACTCATAATGGTCCTACCAACACCTAAAGTCCATCTTCTGCACATCCTCGTCTCAAACTCTGAGCTGGTGATAGCCTGATCTGAGGTCTATCTTTGAGAACCACCGTGATCCCTTCAGCTGATCACAGAGGTCGTCAATCCTTAGGAGTGGGTACTTGTTCTTCACGGTCACCTGGTTCAGGTGATGGTAGTCGAAACAAAGCCTCAAGATACCATCCTCCATCTCGGCGAATAGAATCGGGGCTGCCTAAGGTGAAACACTGGGCTGGATGAATCCCTTGCCCTGCAAGTCCTCTAGCTATACCCATAGCTCGTGAAGCTTTGTAGAAGACATACAGTATGTTGGTGTAGATATCAGTGCCATCCCGGGGTACAAGTCAATGTAAAAGTCTACCTCTCTGTGAGGGGGTAGACCTGGGACATCATCAGGGAAAACATCCCCGTACTGTTCCACCACTACAGGATAGCTCAGAGTCTCCACATCAACAACTCTGAGGGTAAGGCTAGCCAATTGATGAGTGATCAGCTACACTCTCCTTCAAGAAAGTCCATCCTGTTCTACAAAGAATTCCTTCTCATCGGTGAAGGTAAAGCTAGTACCATCCGTGCAGACACACTGTACTTTGTGCCTAATACAGTCAATCTTTGCATGGACTATAGATAACCAGTCCATACCCAAGATGACATCGTAAGGACTTGGTGTCGCTACTAGGAGATCCCAACTGAAGCTCTCACCTTCAGAGTAATCTCACACTACCAGCACCAGTTCTTAATCGTCGAATATTCTCCCGTTGGAGTCTCTAGAGGTAAGGATCGATCCAACAACTCCATCGGAATCTCCAAACTCTAAACGAGGGAAGTGGCAATAAAATAATGACTGGAACCTGTGTCTATAAGAACTGCAGCTAAGGTGGAGTAGACATATATTGTACCTCTTATCATCTCTAGAGTTCCATGATCGTTAGCGTTAGCTTCCTGGAGCTGAGCTCTCCCCTGTCCACCTGCTACCTACGGTCGGGGTGGACTTCCTGGTGGTGGTGGCGGTAATAACTCGAATCATCACCCACCTCAAGCTGCACGAAAAAATCCTCTTCCACGTCCACCTACTCCCTATAGACCACCTCGATCGAATATCTATCTCTGCCTGGGCGGTCCTTCGACCGTTTGCTGATTATCCGAACGGAGGGTCTGATAGTCACGAGCCATGTGACCCTACCCGCTGCATGTGAAACACTGCTCTCTCCTGGCATGTATGTATCTACTTTGGGTAACCCACACATCTGATCCTGAGTCATGCGGTCATCCACCTGTAGGTATGGTCCTCTTGGACCTATGTGACATCTGTCTGCTTCCAGCTATAGAAGACTCCGCTACATGTCGACTGGTGGTGGATCTTGCTGCTGGAGACTACTCAGCAAGGAAACTCTCCACTATGAGGGCTCTCTCTAACACCCCTGCCTACGTCAGGATGCAGAGTGAGATTACCAAAGCCCTGATATCTCGCCTGAGTCTCTACTCAAAGGTCCGAGCCCTAAAGAATGGGTCCCACACCATATATGTGGAGTAGCATGAGAGGTCATAGAACCTCGCTGAGTACTGAGCTACAATCATGTTGCCCTGCTGCAGATGAAGTAGCTCCTGAATGCGCACTGTGCGAAGAGTCTCTGGAACAAACTCTACCCAAAACAGTCTCTCGAAGTCTACACAGAGAAGCGTCACGTCATCGTGAACTTAGAGCATCAAGCTCCACCATCTTCCTGCTGCTGCCTATAGTAGGCTGGAAGTAAGGATCACCATGAGGTCTCCTGGTGTGCCTACCAGTCAGAAAACTCTCACCACAGCCTCCATCCAATCCTCAGCCACCTGTGGGTCCATCTCTCCCGTGAACCTGGGTGGCATCTAGCACTGGAACTCATGAAACGTGCTTAAGAGGCATGCACCATCTGCTGCTGGGGCTAGTGGCATCGGTGGCCCAACGAGGAGTGGTATCGCTGGTGCCTCTACTGGAAAAGGGCCCTACACCGAGGTCTCATCGCTCAGTGGGATATCAGTGCATACAAGTCTCGGAACTCTAACTGGTTGTCTATGTGGAGGAATCTTGAAAAGAATCAAATACGACATGGTCAAAATTTATACCTGGTGAGTTGACTTGGTGAGCTAACTTAAAGAAAACTTTTGAAAACACACACGTAATCAGTGTTTTCATGAACTGAGTCGGAAATCAGAAGTCAGGGTCTTGTTGTATGGATACGTCGGCCGTCGCACCAACACTAGACTCCCTAAACTGAAAGCCACACTCACTACACTTAACACTATTTCTTCACAGAAAAGATCAGAGTCCTAAGTTCTACGGCAGACACTACTGAAAAAACAGCCTATACCCACGGTTTTGGGAACCGTGGGTTGGAACAACGTCAGGATAGGTCCCCAGCCTATACCCACAGTTTTCCAAAACCATGGGTATAAGTGTCATGCCACCGTGTCACCGAAATATAGTCAATTTCCACGGTATCAACGGCCTATACCCACGGTTTCAAAACCGTGGGTATAGGTCCTAAAATAATACAGGCGCTGAGTTTCGATCCTGCAACCTCTTCGCTGTAAACACCGCATCTAACCACTACCCTAACATCACCTATATGTATATATATATATATATATAGTTAAATATAGTTATAAAAACCGTGGGTATAGAGGGAAGAACCGTGGGTACAGGGTTCCCGCCAAAAAATTTTCCTTCCCGCGGAAAAAAAAATTCCCACGCACACAAAAGTGACCTATACCCACGGTTTTTCATAATCGTGGGTATAGGAATTTTAGCCCAGACCTATCCCCACGGTTTTCCCCAAAACTGTGGGGATAGGTACCCCTATACCCACGGTTTTGGGGAACCGTGGGTATACGTCAATTTTCAGGACCTATCCCCACGGTTTGGGAAAACCATGGGGATAGACCCCCCAATACCCATGGTTTTGGAAAACCGTGGGTATAGGTCTTCAATAGACACCTATACCCACAGTTTTCCAAAACCGTGGGTATAGGGGGGGTCTATCCCCACGGTTTTGGAGAAAATCGTGGGGATAGGTCCATTTTCCAGTAGTGAGAACCAACTCCTCTGATACTAATTTGTCACGACTCGTCCCCCGGGGCCCATGACGTGACTACCCCAAGCCCCCCTTCCATAGGCCAGAGGCTGGTGACTAGCAACAAAGGTGTAATTCCCTAAAATTGGGAAGACGTTGCCTTTATAACTTGTAAAAACACACAGCAAGATACAAACATGAGTAAACTGTATAACCAAAAGAGTGTTGAAAGTAAAAGGTACCGGAATACAATCCCAACAGTAAAGGTACAAGTATAACTGAAAACAATACAACTGAATAAAAAGAAAGAAAAGAAGCTACTAGATCATCATCCGATGTTCCAACCTGAAGGGTAGGTAAAGATCACCTCCTCAGCACTCCACGTCCGTCCGTCTCCTCCAGGTACCGACACGCCATATGGTCCACCTCCAGGTACCGTCCAGTCCTGGTACTCTCAGCCTTCGTTAGCACTATCTGTCGTATCCATCCAACACAACGAAGTGCGGGCATAACCCGTGCATGGGTGAATATAACGATACTCAGTAGAGACCCCGAGACCCTCAAGGTCTCACAAAATCCATCAAGGATAAACCACAAAGTATGAAATCAACAGATAACCCAACTTAGGTATATGCCCATACATATACCTAAGTTATTAAGTAATCCATCTCAATCACGAGGAAAACACAAAAGTACTGAATCAACTCAACTAGGATTTTATTTTAGGGGTAGTATCAAGTAACATCCCCAGTCACATTATTGAAACCTCGGAAACTGGAGAACTCGTGCTCAATCGAGTACAGTGGGCCTGCTGCAACACCAAGCGTGCTTCCCACTAACCTTGGATTGCTGAGGTACTCCTCCTGTTGAGTATTGTGGGTCTGCCGCGTCACACAGAGGCACTCCACACTGTGGGTCTACCACGTCACTAAGCACGCTCCCCCTCGTAGCTTGCAGAGGTACTCCTCTTGTCGAGTACCGTGGGTCTGCCACGTCACCAAGCACGCTCCTCCACTGTGGGTCTTCCGTGACACCAAGGCACTCCCCACTGGGCTAGTAGAGTCATTCCAAGTCAAACGGTCAGCAGTCGTCAGGTCTCACCCAGCTACTAGGTCTCCTCACTACGCTCGCTCGTCTTCGAGAAGATTTGCTCCACGAGCTACTCGTCGATAATCCAACTGTCACGAACTCCCACGAATAGGTATCTCAAATGTACACCACCTCATAGGGGTCTCAATGCAATAGACCGCGCGTCAATCGAATGCCCGGTCTGTGAGTTATTATCCTTTTAGTCCCGGGGGACCAATTGGATTCGTGCACGATCCAACCTGACCGTAGCTCAACTATACCCCAAACTCCAGTGGGGTATACTCAAAGGGACCTTCACGCTCCAAGATTTCCAGCGCTGCTGATGGTTCGTCAAAAAGACGTCCGGTGCCAAAGATATGGCCAAAAGAAAGTAAAGGGTCGTAGTAGGCCCGGGTCCGGTCCGACCCGGCCCGACCCAGTCTGGGCCGACCTAGTTCGGGTCGAACCACCCCGTTGGGCGGGCCAGCTCGTTGGGTTCTACCCAGCCCGCTTGGCCCAACCCAGCAGGCCGCGAGGGGCCACGGAGGGCCGTGAGGGCGCGGACCGACCGTGAGGGCACGGATCGGCCGCCGATCGATGCTAGGGAAGTTTGGCCCGGAGGGCGTCACGAGGGCGGATTGACCTGGGGTGCGGGGCCGGTTCGGCTCGGAGGACCATGGGGGCGCGGCTCGGGGCGGCTCGGCCCGGGGGCCGGGGGGGTGTGGCCGGGGCTGGTTTGGCCGGGGCACCGCGAGGGGTGGCCCGGGTTGCAGTGGCCGCGGGTTGCGGCACCGTTTCCTTCGTCGCCTCCATCATCTTCCTTCATTCTGATGAACACCACAAAGAAGAACGATGAAGGGGGGTCAGGTCATTATAGTTTGGCCCACACCCTCCACGTTTAGAGTGGTAGCAAGTGGCTAAAATTTAATCATGAATCAAGAGTGAGGGTATTAATTGAGAAGATTCATGAATTAAATAACCATCCCTACAACTTCCCGCAACTATTTATTCCCAACCCTCAAGGAAAACATCCGCAGATCAACTTGATAATAGGTTGATCCGCGTTCTTTGTTTTTAGAAGGAAAGAATCAAGGGAATAAAATAATACTTCATTAAAAACCCAACCTTGTTCGATGTTGGTTGATGTTGGTGTGAGAAGGCAGACATCGATTCGTTGTAGACGAACAGGTCCTACGTCGAAGGAAGTTCCAAGGAAGAAGGTCGAAGTCGTTGATGTTCTTCGTGGAGGAAGTATTCTTCGTTGGAGAAGCTTTCTCCCAAGAGCTCCTTCTCTCCCCAATTCCACCAAATAAAAGAGATAGCCAATAATAAAAAGTGTTTTCCCAATTTAATCATAGGCACAATTCAAATTGGATTAAATTAAATTGGCTCAATTAAGTGGTGCGTTAGCAAGATTAATGGTACGTGCGTTGGAAAAATTAAGGTGGAGGAGGTCAAGAGGCTCTCCCTCATTAATTGCGGGAGTTGAGGGTTTCTCCCAATTAAAGGGGGGTTTCAAGGGGGTTTAATCCTGGGTGGTCCCCACCACCCTAACCTCTCAAGGGAGGTTATGGTTCGGGTGGTCCCCACCACCATAACCTCTCATGGGAGGTTAAGGTCTAGTGGTCCCCACTTCCAACTTCCACATGGAGGTCTAGTTCCGGTGGACCCTACCTGAAATATCCACATGGATGCTCAAAATAAAATAAAATAAAATGAAGTTTATTTTATTTTATTATTTCCACAAAAAACCCAAAAACTAACTTTTTCCCTCGTCCATCTACCGTCGAGGTGAAAGTCTCCTTAAGCGAATACCGGCGCTGTGAGTTCAACGGTACCCTCAGATTTCAATTCCGAGCACCAGTTCAAAAGTTATAAAAACCCGCTCGTACATTTACTGAACGTACCCAAAAAAAACTTCAAAAATTGATTCCAGCCACACCGGGCCTCAGAATCACGTGCTGTCAATTTTCGCGGACTCGTAAAATTTCCATTTAATTTAAAAAATATTTATATGGAAATTCCGGGTCTTTACAGACAAAAAATAAAAGGAACCTATTTAAATATTTTTGACCCACTAATTCCCAATATGGAATAAATTTTTCAAAATTCAAAACATAGAAGTTGCAGTAATTTATTTAAAATCAGTTCTGTTGTCGGAATGGAAAACAAATTTTAAAAGTTAAAACATTCAAAATATTACAATATTTTTACATCCAAATTCAATGTAAATTTAATACCAATGATGTAAATTATGTTAACTGATTAAAATATAATATATTTATACTTTAAAATAATTCAAATATAAAATTTAACACTATAAATAAATTTTATGAAAAATTAGTTTTCAATTAAAATGCATTATTTTTTACTATTCATCTAAACGTGAAACTTATAAAAAAATACAAAAAAATCATCAAAAGTAAATTTTGATAATCCTACTTCATATAATAAGTTTATTTTGTTAAATATAATATAAAAAAAGTGTTAAAAACTATATTTAAAATGGGTGCTCCATCAAAAGGCCCAAAACTGCATTTTTTGAAAAATACTTCTTGTACCCGAAAAATTGAATTTGTTCTTATATCTTGTCTAGAAAGCATATAAGATGAATTTTAAACATTATATTGAATGTATTATATATATATTTCCTTAATAAAATCCCTCAACAGTGATTTTATTATTTTATAAACTCACTTATCAGCATTTAAATAGTTTTTCAGAAAAACATTTCCTTTTTTTAAAAAGGGTTCTATTTTCATTTATAATTAATTTATCATAAAAAAATTAATTATATATATGCATGTGTAAATAATATTTTCATAATTCAGTTAATACTATTAATATCTTCCATTATAATGGATAGGTTATAAGGTGACATAATAATATTTAGTTATTTTCTTAAACTCGGTCTTGTGTGAAATGAAATATATCAAAAGAACTTGAAATTGTGGGTAACACAAGACTAGAATAGTGTTGTGTATACCTCAAGCTAAGATGATGTTGCATGTAGAACAATCTTATATTGGTGTATCATAAGAAACAAGACATCAAAGAAATTAAAAAAAAATTATCTCATAAAAATCTCAAGGTGTTAGAAAAATAAAATTGATTATACAATTGAGGTTAAGAAGATTATTTTAGAAGAAGATACCAAATATAAAAAGAATCCATATACTTTTGATGCTCCATAGAATCAAAAAAATCAATGTGAATAAGTTGGATATGACATGAAAAACTCTATGAAGTCAGAAGAAAGAAATTTTCTTTACTTACAAAGGTGGAGAAAAAAACCCCACATGAAGAAATAGTTTACAAGAAGGTGTACTCTTACAAATCTAATAACAAAAGGAAGAAGGACAAGACAAGGTTGTAAGGAAAATATAAGAATGAGTTCTAATTAAAAAATAAATAGTTTCCTCCTTATTTCCACACACACACACACATATATATATTCTTTTGTACTTACATAAATAGAATTGAAGGAGATGGATGCATCCCTTACTACAAAAAATGACCTGATTAGAGGGGGTTATTTTTAGTTTAGAAGGGGTTATAACCCCCTCTATACACATTAGAGGTGGTTATAAGAAACCATCTCTAATGTACCCACCTACTATTATTAGAGGTGGTTTTGAAGAACCACTGGTAAAGTAATGGTCAAATTAGTGGCGGTTAGATTAGAGGGGGCTAAAACCCGCTATAATTTCATCACAAAATCTCAGATTAGAGGAGTTTTTAACCCCCTTTAATTTGTTTACCAGAATAGCGGTGGTTAAAAACTGCCACTATTTGAATAATAAGTTACATATTAGAGACGGTTTCCAAAATCACATCTATTTAAACCTAAATTAGAGAGGCTTTTAACCCCCTCTAATGGAGGAAATATTTGAGTCAGTTTTAATAACCAACTATATTTATTTATTTATTGTAAATCCACTTCCCTCTCATTTCACCCCACCCCCACCTATTCGCACCCCTTCCCTCAAGTTCCTCCTACTCCCAAACTCCCCTCTTGTGCGTTCCCCTATCCTGTGTCGCGCCACCCCCTACTCCCCTCCTATTATTGTGCCGACCACCCCCTACTCCCCTCCTATGCATTCCCCTATCCTGTTCTCCTGTGCTATGTTGCACTCCCTCCCCTCAATTCCAGTGCATACCTAAAAATATATCCCTACTGGGTTTCAAACAGGTGACCACAAAGATTGAAGAGAAGCCTATTTCCCACTATGAAAGTAAGTTATTTGTATCTTAATTACTCAATATATATATATATATATATATATATTAGGAAGGTGATTCAAGTATATATTATTGGAATAAATATTTAAATAGATATAAATATTTATATATGATATATTTCTGTATAGTATTTATATATCACATATATTTGTGTATAATATATATTAGGTTATTAGGGGTACAAACATTCAAACACACACAAACACCACACACACATGTCGGAAAGGTAGGCCATAACCTCTCAAGGGATATCCCACTGATAAGACCTTATTTTTTATTTAATGCATAGCCCGTATGCCCAATGGTTAAACCCATGAAAAGTGGACTGTAGGCCCAAATTTGTTCCTGCCTGGACTAAAAAGACTAATCCATCGACGCCTGCATATACATTCCAACCAGGCCCATACTTGCCCAGCTGACCATCACCTGTAGATGGTCAGTGCCATCTTTATTTACCCTACCTATTCCCACAGTCGCTATTGGCCATCGATAACAACACCCCATCGATGCTAGAACCACCACCACTGGGGACTGCCATCCAGTCGCCTCCATCTGCCGCCACTGAGTCCATCACCCTATCCACACACTTGCGGCCACAAGAACCTCCTGCCATCAAAACTGGATGTCGTCGCTGCCCTATCCTCATGCCATGCAGCTAGAACCACCTTATTCCATCCACCTTTAAATCCCGCCACCTTCAATGCCTCACATGGTCCTTCATCACCACCTCATGCTACCCTGGCGAGGCCAACGCACAACGCTAGCATCAAAGACGCCAACCCATAATGTTGTGCACCCAATTTAATTGGGGCCAACAAAGATACCATTGAGGATCAAACCCCAGTCCTAAATGAAAATGGAGGGTGTGCTGAACCACTCAGCAACACCCCCATCTTCTATTTGTGTATAATATTTATATATAATATATAATTATGCATAATATATATATATATATTGTATTTGTGTATAATATATAATGTATATATTTTTCTATAATATATATATATATATATAATATTAGATACATAAATATTAGATAATATATTACATATTTGTGTATAATATATATATATTATTATATTTACATATATAAATATATATTTATACATATATTTTTAAATACATTTATATTTATGTGTGTATTTATGTATTTATATAATATTTATAGACAAAATATAATTATAGTATATTTATTTATATAATCATTTTTATATATTTCTTTATATTTATGTGTGTGTTAAAATAATAATAATATTAATTATTATTATTATTACATCAATTTTATAAACTTTAAAAATCAAATGTTGGTTTTATAAATACTATACATTTATACATTTTATGATTTATATTATACATATATTATATCAAATATATTTATATTATATATTTATGTATGTGAGTATATGCATTTATATTATATCATATATATACACACACAAAACTAAATACATTCATATAATTGGAAATATATAATATAATTAAATGATATATATATATATATACCAAATTAATTTATAATTAAAATGGTATACTACAATATATATAAAATAATTTATAATATATATAAATTTATATATAATTAAATATTTATAATATATTATATATAATATAATTATATAATAATTATATGTATATTTATATTTAATTTTGTCTATATTATATATATATATATTTATATGTAATATAATATAAATGTATTTATACAAAAATATAAAATAAAAATGTATTTAATATAATATATGTATAATATAAATCATAATATAAATTTATAGTATTTATAAAACCATATATAAATTTTATAAATTTGAATAAATATATTTAGAATTACATTTATATTATGTATACCAATATTTATATATGTATACATTTTTGTCTATATGTATAAGTATTTATATAATGTCCTTATATATATATATTTATAATGTATTTAAATAGATTTATATAATATGTTTGTGTAATATAAACACAAACACACACATGTGCACAAACACACATATATTATAAAATTTGAATTTATATGAGATTTATTTAAAAAAAAATAAAAATTTAGAGGGGGTTTAAAACCCCCTCTATTCAAAGGGATTAGTGGTGGTCCATGACCCCCATCAAATTTATTGAATTAGAGGGGATTAAACCCCCCCTCTAATGTTATTAGTTATAGGGGGTTCAAAATCCTCTCTAATTTCTTAAATTAGAAGGGGTTCAAACCCCCTCTAATATAAGAGATTAACAGTGGTCCATAAACCCCATCAAATATGTTAAAGTTGATGAGGATTTTGAACCCCCACCATTTCCTTAAAAAAATCAATTATATACAGATATATATATATATATCCAAATGAATATTATATATATATATAGCTCCTCTAAAATCCAACCGAATATATAGCTCCAATAATTATTAAATTAGCAGCAGTTTTGATATAACCGCCTCTAAAATAAAACCAAATACTAAAAAAAATAATGTTAAAAAATTTAGTGGGGGTTTTGAATCCCCTCTAAATTTGATGATTAGAGGGGGTTGTGCATAACCCCCTCTAAAATTAATTTAGAGGGGATTGTGCATAACCACATCTAAAGAGATGTCGCCAATCTGCTATTTTTTTAGCGACTTGAGGGGGAGCATAGATGATTTGAATATTTTAAGTATTGAAAATTCTTGTGAATATGATAATCACTCATAAATTCATAATCTGAATATTCTCAAAAAATAATTATCAAGAGAGAGTTGATATTTAGGGGGAGCTATATGTTTTTGCACTTGAAATTTATGATGTGTTTATTCAGATGAGTGTAGAATAAATATTTTTTAATGAATTTATTGTCTAAGTATATCCAAGGTATGAAGTGATATTTTTATAATAATGGTATCACATGTATGATTTTTTATAGTAAACATTTATCACCTTGGTTATACACTATTTTTTTTCTACATTGGGTTTTTCTATGTAGACTTAGAGTTGTTTGGATAAAGGATCTTTGAAAAATAAAACATGTGGTATCATCTTAAAGGAATAATAAGATGTTTTATGAAAAATTATGTCCTCTACATTATCTTTTTATTCATTTTCAATAAGTGGGAGAAAGTAAAACAAAATATTGAGATTTTTTTGGGTGGTATTGACAACAAATTCAAAGGGGGAGATTAAAGTTCCCTTTGAGTTGAATTGCATTTTTTTGTCAATAAGGATGATTAATTTGATGTGGAGTTGATGTAAATATGTCAATAATGAATTGATGATGAATATAGTTATGAAAATATCCTCTACCTTAATAGTGAAAATTGATGTTTTATTGTTATTGTAAAATCTTTACGTAAAGAAGGACATATTATGAACAAGATATAAAAGAAATGATTGAATGAATTTGTGGGGAGTATCATGGAATTGGAAAAATTTATTTGATTATAGACTAAAAAATTGTCTAACAACACACCAACCATCCAAGTAGGATCAAAACCACTCCTTAGGTGGGAAGTAAACTCCCTAGCTAGCCAGCATAGGCCATAAGAGGATGTTAGTGTGCATAGGTGTGAATAGGGGCATTCATAAGAGGTCATAGTTGAGACACTGTATAGAAAAAAATGATAGCGGAATAGGGTGCTAGCATGGGGTAGTTCCAGAGTGTAATGGGATCATACCCCTTACTCATAACTGATTAGCTACCATAGTGATTTGTTATAAAAGGGATCACATAATCAAGATTGAAATCAATGTGGGATTCAGTAAGCATGTTATTGATCATACAATATTAAATATCTATAAAGAACTAGTTCCATCGAATCCGATAAATCTACACTGTATGATCAAGTACCACATTTGACTACTTCCTTGAGCCATCAGAGAGGTTCTCTTCATTGGGGTTTCTCCACGCAACAACATTTGGGAGATCGATCCAAAGATTCCAAGCACTATTTGATTATCCTGGTAATTCAAAAATTATATAATCATTATGAAACTTTATTTTAATGATTTAAAAAATATTAAACTAAAGAAAATGGAAGTGGAAAAAACTGGTTTTATGGTGATAGTGATTCTCATTATCTCATAAAGGAGTAAGTAGGAGAAATGGATGGATGTTCATCTTTTTCAAAGAACTAATTCGGTGAGAATTTTTCTTTAAATACTTCAAGATGTTGGAATTTTCTATTTGATGAGAGGAAAAAACATTTGAGAACATTGAGAGAGAAAAATAGAGCTAAGGAAGGGCTTATATTTTGCAAGGTCCTATTAATTCACATTGTGTCTCTGTTTTTATGATCTCATGATGATGGATTAAGTTCTGTAGACCTTCAACTATGGTATCTACACATGAATTTGTTATGAAAATAAGACATTAGTTTGCATTATTACTCCCTATATATATTATTATGTGAAGGATCTTTAGAATTATGCATTATATTATATCCATACATGAAATGTGTTTCATGATAATGACTTGAGCTTGATTTCTTGTGAAAGAGTGTTGCATGAAGAGAAAGAGTGAGACATTGTCACATGATATACTTGAACAATGGAATTTTCGAAGGCAATAAATTTTATATTTTCCTTTTTTAGGATACAACCAAGTTGGTAGTGAAGAAGTTAATGAGCTAGTGAAATGTGCTTATATTATTCAATACATGCATGAAAACGAAATAATGAATGCATGGATGTGTGAAGTTTTTACATTTTTATTGTTGAAAATATTGTATTGATAAGACCATGAAGTGTATTAAATACATACATGAATTTTGAATAATTTCACATGGAATATACTATGAATCGTGTGTAGTGTTTTCAGAATGAAACTAGTCATTAATTGAGATGTCACATACTCAAGTAGTTAGTGAATTGAGAAGGTTTAGATCATTTGAAGATCAATGAAGAATGATCAAGATCATATAGTTTTTTGAAACTTTCTAAAGTTCTTAAAGATTATACATGATAAGATCAGGTGATCCAGTTTTTTATGGAGAAAGACTTCATCTCAAGGTAGTTTAGAATCCATCTAAAGATGATATATATCTTTCTATCATAGGATAAAATATTTTGTGGCTTAATATTAGTGGAAGCCTTTAATGGGACTCTAAAGAAGAAGAAGCTTCCATTTGGACTTTGAATCATGCTGGTGGGATGTTCGTAACACTATGGGATATGGTATAATTATCCTTATGTGGGACTCAAGAGTTGCAAATGTAGGTGTGAACTTGTAATCTCTAGTGGGACTCTAGAGTGGAACACCATGGGACTCAGTGTTAATGGGAATGGGAGTTTCCATGGTTGTAACCACATACATATAGTGAAGAATATATAACTAAATAGAATAATAGGTTTCAGTAAGGAGTAGGCCTTAGTACCAAACCTTGTAAACAATTCCTGTGTGTTATGATTTCTTTTTACTATTTCTTACAGGTAGAGGTAGAGAATTAAAGATGATAGATCAAGACTTTAATTAGTCACAGATGCTGAGAAAAGTAAAAATAGTGTACCAATAATTCACCACCCCTCTCAGTGGTACCTAACCGATCCCTAGTCACTTCAAAAAGAAACACTGGTAAAGGGTGATTTTATCAGTGATAAAAAGGGCTGATAAAAGACCCCCTTTATTAGTGCTTTTTTTAGAACTGATAAAAGACACCCTTTATCACCACTATAAATAGAACTAATAAAGGAAACCTTTATTAGTTCTAATTAAAATAACTAATAAAGAGTATCTTTTATCAGCATTGATAAATTCATCCTTTATTAGTGATTCTTTATATCCTTGATAAAGGTATCCCCTTTATCAGTAATCTTTTCTAGCACTGATAAAGGGAAGTGATTGATATTGTAAAATCTATAGTAGTGTGTGTTATGTATGTGTATGTTTTTATGTGTATACTTGTATGTATGTGTGATTCTGTACATATGTGCATATATGTGTACATATGTATTTGTATGTGTTTGTTTATGTGTATGTTTATGTTGTATGTGTATATATGTATATGTATGCATATGTATATATATATGTAATTGTATGCATGTTTTGAAATCTCATCCAGATCACCATGAACAGTAAGAAGATCCATGGTGCTACGTGACCTCAGGCATTCCTCCTTGTATGGTGGAAGATACCGGTAGAGACTTGAAACTTCTATTTGACACTTTGGAATACTTCAAATAATTTTTTCAAAATAAGGTGTATAGTCAACATGGAGTTTCAGGTTCTATAGAGTCCTGGTATTGATATATTAAAAATACAAAATATAATATAGCATGTGTGCATATTTTTCCATAAATAATGGAACAACTCTTGACCAGTGTCATAGATGGGAAAATCAAGACTCCTATTAAATCTATAACACAGGTTTTACCCTATATGCGACATAAGTTTTATTGGAATCCGATGTTTCGGTAGAGTGCAGTCATGAGAATATTAAATAGATCAAATTAATTCATTAATTTAATGTCTATTTAATTTTATAAGCATAAATACTCTTCTTTATAAACCCCTATTTAGTGATTTCCCTAGGTTTAGCCACACAACCTTAGAGGAACAAGATTTGAAGAGAGATTTTTTGTGGTGAGTAAATTGGAAGGTGATCTCAGGATTGAGGATCAACAATGAATGGACATGGAGAATCTAGGAACCAATGAAAAGTGTAGTGGATCTTGTCAATTACAACAACATAGATACATTCTTCACCAATGATCGATCCAAACTTGAGGTAGAGCATTTATTTTTTTGGTTTAATTCTCTATTCATGGTTATTGTGAAAAAAATGAATTAATTCATTAAAAATTAATCCATGGATCATTCTTGTTAATTTTTCCATTGATTATTTCTCTTATTAGAATTAGGAATTTGAGATTTATTCTTTTTATGAATTTGTTGACTTTATTATCCTACCATTTATCCAGATTCTTTCAACAATGGACAAATAAAAACGACCTTCTTTGGATGCCCACTTTTGTGTTCATGCCTTTATTATTCCGTTCTTTGATGTTCATCATTGGTATTTCAATTGGATGATGATTCAACTATATTTGGGGCACTATTCAGTGTGAAATCACTCTTATTTACAAAAAATCATTGATGTAGGTTCAGTTTTGGTATTGGGGATCTGATAGAGGCATCACAATGATGGGAATCTGTTGATGGTATGAGAATAAATGGTTCTATAAGCTAGATCAAGTGGATATCTTTTGAGGTGTGGTGATAAAAAATTTCCAAGCAAAGGGTGTCCAAAATATAGCTAGTGATGATTTTGAGGTCCTATTTAACATGATTTAGGAATTATGGCTATGAACTGAGGTGGAATCAAAGGCGACAACGACAAAACTGAAGATGCATGAACAATTTGTTTTTTCTGTGAAATTTCTCTATACACGACGTGCATTTCAAAAGAATACATTCTGCATGGACCCCTCTATACAATGGATATGGTTTGTGTGGAGAGTTAAATATCAAAATCTAATGGGGAAACCACATGCTACATGACCCTTATCTGGCCATCTCGTTGTGTATATAGAGTACATGCTTAGGAAGCCATGTGACCCTACACACTATGTGTGTTAGGGAATACCCCATGTAATTTGAAAAGTGCATGGGCATGAGAATAGGACACATAACCAAGTGTTGGAATGATCTCTACAGACTTTTTATCATTAAAATATTTTATTTATATAGATAAATTCATGCCATGTGAGATAGAAAAGAACCGTTAGAATCACAATATGTGATACACAATGTGTAACCCCTAGTGCATGTTGTATACTCCTTTTAGGGATTGTTAGAGACCTTGATCCCTTATACAACTTTGTTTTTAGCTTTGGAATGTTACCTCCTTATGTTTTTTGTATGGGTGAGTTCCCTTATTTTAGGGAGAGTTTTCTCAGTCTGCCCCTATAATGGTTTAGTGTAGTATATAGTCCTAAGAATTGGACATAAGACCCCCTTGGTGGATTAGAGAAAGCATCCCTCTATGAATCCTAGGATTGGATGTTCATTCCCATAATCCTCCCTATGTAGGTCAAGGTATCACATAACATACATATCAAGAGTTTGATACCATTCTTAGTGGGTTATTCTAGGTTGGGTCAAGTGTCCCCCATTGGCCTTGGGTGTGATCCCCAATCCATGTATCAAAATCTATTATCTTCTGCTGAGGCGTAGTCTGATTGAGTGATTATATTAGTTGATGTATCTTAGTTCCTTCACACTTCATCTTGGTAAGGATCGATGAGTATGACTTGTTGGAAGAGTTACATTAGTCTTTGCAAGACCTGAGTAATGAGTTCTCTCGGACAAGTGTTACATTGGAGCCTCAAGTGGAATCCCTAGGATGGAAGTGAGGACATTTCTCACTTTGAGACTTGGTGTATTACTTGATTATATCTGGGGTTATTTATCTTTATTTATGGTTAATTCATATTATTTTTATTTTGATATGAATCCCTATTTGAAGCTTTTTTTGGTGATTTCAGGGTGTCTTACTGGGTATGTTTATACTCACCCCTATATGGAATCTGCCTGAACGTATTGTGTATTATGAAAATTACATGATTTTAATAGGATTCCTAAGAGGACTAGGAGAAGGTGGAGTTTAGTTTTTCTAGATGGTCCACAAACAATTCCAGGAGTTGTATCTTGATAACAGTTCCCTTTTGTTAGCAATTTGGTCTCTTTTTACAGTTATAGTGGGATTGTATTTGGACCATTTCCTTTCCATGCTCTTTTTCATACTAGGATGTGAGATTAATTGTTATGAATTCATTTACAGTATAAGTTTGTTTATATATTCTACATTATACGAGTGTATATAGATGTGTATGTGTGTACATGTACTTTAGGATAATTCCTCCCATGTGTATGATATTACAACTTAGCACTAGCCACCATCCCATGAGTAATTCCTAGCAACCTTGTGGGAATTTGAGGACTAACTAAAGGTTTTAATTGATTATTTAAACTTATGGGGACCTCTCTTAGTTTTATGGTGGTCCTAATAGCTAGTATTATTTAAATATTCATAGGACATTGGCAAAGCCCTGTGATAGTGATGTTTGTTGTGTCTTCAAGCATGAAAAGAAGATAGAAACTTCTCTTTATCAATACATGTTCTCTTGTGATACATTTTTAAAACCATGTGGGTGAGTCAGGGCCACCCAAATAAAATATTATCTTGATGTGATGGATGAGTTATTTTGATTTGTATATTTGAGTCCATTTTTGTTGTTCCATAGTGTTGGAGTGAACTTTAGTTGTAGAGAACAAGTGTACAAGGTATATAGACAACTATAAGTAGTAGAGGATTTTGACTGAGAGGCACTAAGTGTGATTTGTGGGAGAAACTTTGTCTTCTCTAATTTATCTATTATTTTGGTATACATAGGTGCATAACACACTTTAATTAATTCATCCCTTTTTCGTGACATGTAGTTTTCAGTAGATCCTTCATCTAGACCCTTGTGTTTATGGACTCCTGCTTTGTAAGTTTCAATGATTGAAATTTCAGTTGTTAGTGTGACTTGACTCTTCGAAGAGAGGGCCTCACAAGGGATCCTTTTATAGAGATATTAAAGCCCTATTATTTTTTCTTGGTATGTGATGGTTTTATAATGATCATTCCCATCTTAACTATTACCAATAAGGATTTTAGGTAGAGCAGGATTGGATTGTTGATCACATAATGATTCACTATTAATTTCCAACCTTATACCACTATATTAAACTATTTTTGAATTTTATATTAAACATTTTATATCAAATTTCACTTCAAATTTGGTTCAATTAGATTATTTTTTTTATCACTATTAAAATGGTAAATTTTACTTTCTTAGACTATTTTATTGTAGGAGGAGGTGATTTGGAGGATCCATAATGAAGTTGAAGAAAAATGGACCAAACTACATGGAATCCCCTGAACACATGTCCAATATTTTTCATGTTACACAAAATAAATGAATATAAATGGACTGAACGTTTTTTATCTGATTCAAAAAACAATGGGATACAACTCATCTCAAGACACCCAAGCCCAATTCGTCTATATGGTGGCCCAACCAAACTGATCTATCCATGGAACCGAATATGCTCAAAGTCAAACATTTGGTTTGGTAATTTGGAAATATATCTCATTTAAATTTCCAATTTACACCAAATCTTACATGGTAATATTCAAGATGGTGTAAAAAAAAACTTCTCTTTTATCTAATTTGAGATAATTCCTTTTACCAACCCAAAATTGAGACATACATGGTATATTGGAATCTGGGTTCCCAAAACCACTCCTCATTTTGGATATAAAAGGGAACCATGGGAACCTCATTTTTCAAGTTTTAACAAGGAGTTAAGTGATTCTTTTTTTGAGTTTCAAAGGATTATTATCATCCCCTTTGAGGTTATGGAGCTCCCTATCCTCATAGGAAGAGCTTAAATGAAAAAGAAGATCCACTCGAGCTTACTCCTCCTCTCAATGGCGGGATAAAAAGTGGGAGTTAATTATGAGGGAGATATACATATTTTAAAGGGAGTAAAAAAACTTTTCATACTAATGTATTAATTTATTTTGGGTTTTAAAACATTTCTTTTATAATTATAATACTTCTCTTAATATTTGAATGCTTTTTTTTTGATTCAACTGAATGGAATGATCTTAATTTCTAACTGATCAGTGTGAAGTTTTGAGTGTCTAACCTATGTTTTTCCAATTGGAAAACAAGAGAATAATTTTCTTTACCAATTTATTTATATTTAAAGCTTATTTTTAAGATCTTATTTCATAAATAAGTACTAGACCATGGCAATATTATTTTTATGTCAAGGTTTGTTTTTTCAAGAATTGATAAAAAATATTAGAAATTAATCGAGATTCTGATTAATTTCAACCAAATACTTAACTAAAACCTAAATTAATATCTAATAATGATGAAATTTAAATGTGTGAGGTGAACTAAAAATGAAACCTTTTTCTCATATTTTTCAAAATCCACTAGTTTTTGAACTATTAAACTCTTTGAATTAAGTCGGATTATTTTTAAAATTATTTTTAAAACCACCCCATATTTTAGTACTTTTTATTAGAAACACATATGATAAACCACCAAATATCATTTATAGACAAACTAGGGTATTCCATATAATACAAATAAAATTTTAAAAACATAATAAATTTGAAATTTCATGAAAACATTGTCATATTTTGGTGCTGTTTTCGAGGAACGCTTTGTCTTTTAGTTTGTATTTTTTTAAAATCATTGTTTATTTTGAAAATATTTGTCTGTTTATTTTCTTAAATTTTTTATGTTGATTTATAAAATATTAATTTTTTAGTCCTTGTGCATGATACGATCTTCATTATAGGAAATACTTCCTTTTGAACATTAACTAGAGAGGATCTTGCATCGTCGACACCAAGAAGAACCGAATGATTCCTTGAAGAAGGACGCACAAAACATTAACACTCTTCTCAATCATTCTTATTCTTATAAAAAGAACATAAAAAATGAAATAAAATTTAATAATATGGATGAAAATAAACATACATTAAAATAACTAACCTCACTTGATGTGGAGATCCATCCTGCATATATTCAAATACAAGGCAAAGAACCTAATTTTGAACTAAAATTTGGTCTAATTAATTTATTACAAAATTTAATGGACTATCTAGAGAAGATCCACATAATCATTTAAAATAAATTCATACTGTGTGTTCAACATTAAAACCTTATAATGTGGATAAATAAAAAGTAAATCTTAGTTTATTCCCTTTCTCATTATAAGACACTTCAAAATATTGGTTGTATTATGTTAACTCTATAATTAGAGGCTGTTTGGACATGAAACACCATTTTCTTGAAAAATAATTCCTAGCCTCTTGAAATAAAACTCTAGGAAAATAAATCTTTGGTATAAGGAAATAACAAGGGGAAACACTTCATGAATATTGGAAATGATTTAAAAGGTTATGTTATAGCCGTACACACCACCAAATAAGTGATCAAATTTTAATAAAATATTTTTATAAAGGTTTAATTCATATTAATCGTAACATGTTTGATGATGCTACATGTGGTTCACTAGTTGATAAGACCCCAATTTCTACATGAATTCTATAAAAAAATGTCTTAGAACACACAATAATTTGGTTCAACGTCCAGTGTACCCATTCGAGGTGTCCATGAGGTGAAGAGTTTTGAGTTTAAGAAGAAGTTATACACCAAGTTTGAAGAGGTAAGTACCCTTCTACAACTACTTTATCTTTACCAAGGGAAATCACAATATCCTACTCCCATTAATTGAGGACTCTATTATGCCGACACCCACTATTCTGACCAATTCCCTCAACTGAGAGAACCTTCTAAGAGTTGTGAGGCAATCTTTCCAGGTCACCTCTATAACCAAACCATTAAGAAATAACCATACTATCCATACAACCCAAGGTGGAAATACAACAACCCTATAGGAAATGGGGTATTCAAACCAACATCAACATCCATGGAACCAATAAGTGCAGAGTAGTCATCCACCACCACCACCCAGAAATCCTCAACCACCACAAAGGAATTTCCAACAACCCCTCAAAAACTTGAGCCTATCCTAGAGGAAATGATGAAAAAATGGTTTCAAACAATCTCAATTCCAATAAACCATACAATAATACATACAAGACCTAAAAAATAAATTACGATAACTTGTTAACTCAGTGTGGGAAATCTAAAGTCATGGTTCGGGTAAACTACCTTCTTAACCACTAGTCAATCCTATGGGTAAGTGAAGTGTCGATTCTATAAAACATCAAAGTGGAAAAAAACTTGAAAGAAAAATAAACCCTCAATTATATTCATCCACTCCTGATGAAACTTATATTCTAACCATCTAAAATGATCCAAATAAAAAAAACCTTGTCCTAAGAAGGATACCACCAAAGGAAAGAGTGTGTCTATTGACGAGCCACATAGCCCAAAAATTCCTCTTCCATTTACCCAAAGGGACACCAAACCAAGGGAAAAAAAGAAAATGAACTTGGTAAATAAATATTGGAAACTTTCAAAAAGATACAGGTTAACATTCCCATGATTGATGCTGTAAAGTAAATTCTATGATACACCATGTTTCTGAAGGATATGTGTACACACCGAAGGTGACTATAGAGTGATAAAAAGGTGATATTATGGAGGAACATCTCAACATTTATAGATCTATCACTTCCCACAAAATGAAATGATCTTGGAACATTCTCGATTCTGTGCACCATAGGGGAGTATTTCTTTTCAAATGCTATGCTTGATTTTGGAACTTCTATAAATGTGATGACTCAATACATTTTCTCTTTATTACAAGTCATGGAATTAAAGACCACATGAATAGTTATTTAATTAGAAAACTGAAGTAATTCACACCCCACTGGTGTGTTATAGGATTTTCTTGTAAGGGTGAAAAATTTAATTTCTCCTGCCGATTTTTATGTGCTTAAAATGGAAGATGGTAGGATGAATGGAAATGCACAATTATACTGGAGAGAAATTTCTTGAAAACTACCAAAACCATAATTAATGTCTATAATGGTACATTATCTATGGAGTTTGGTGGTGATATTTTCCACTTCAACATCCTTGATTCCATGAAGAACCCCTCAGAAGAACATTCCTTCACTTTCAATTAGTTATACTAATATACTCCATTACCCTAAAAAAACTTATTTTCTTTCCCCTAATCCCATTTCAGAGTTTTAATAATTTATTGGAATAATAGGTAATGAATCATGCATTGAATGTTTTATTGGTCTATAAAAATGTCATTCATGTTCATTAGTTGATGATTTCTTGAGCACTGAGGATCCTATGACCATCGATGATACTGATCATCTTGTAAAATCTTATTCCTCATATGAGGATGTTTCCATTAAGAGGTTAGATTATATTAGTTACCTCTCACTTTCACATTCACTCCCATAAATCCAAAATCCCCATGAATTGGAACTTAATCCATTGACTCAAAATTTGAAATATTTATATATTGAGAATGAAAAAAAGATACCTATCATAATTCTAGTTCACTCCCTCAAGAGCATGAATTGTGAATTCTTGGACTTTTGAGGGAATATAAAAAAGAATTGGTATGGAAAATTTCTGAAATTCCTAGTATTATCCCATAAATTTGAATGCATCATATATTATTAAACAATGAGGATAAACTAGTGAGGTAAGTAAAATACTGACTGAACCCAAACCTCCTCAATATTTTTAAAAATTAAGTAACAAAATTATTGCCTAATGGAATTATTTACTCCATCTATAACATCCAATGGTTCAGTCCAACGTAAGTAATTCCTAAAAAATCTAGTCTCATGATAATTAAAAATTAAAACAATTAATTGGTTCTAACCCATGTGAAAAAAGTTAGTGTATCTGTATAGATTATCATTGACTTAACCAACACACCAGGAAGGAATATTTCCTATTTTTATTCATTGACCAGATTCTAGAGAGTCTAGATGTGAGGTCCCACTATTATTTACTTGATGGGTATTTTGGATTGTTTCAGATCCATATCACCCCCGAGGATTAGTAAAAGACAACCTTCACTTTCCCCTTTGGAACATTTTCATATAGAAGGATTCCATTTGTTATGTTTAATGCCCCAGGTACTTTCCAAAAATTCATGGTTAGTATTTTTTTCAGATTAATTAGAGAATTTCATGGAAGTATCATGTTTTATTTCACTATTTATGGATCCTCTTTTGATTTGTGTTTGAGTAGTCTTGGTTCTATCCTATGTCACTGTATTGGAAAGAATATTGTATTAAATTACGAGAAAAGATATTTCATGGTGTGATAAGGTATAGTACATAGACATTCCATTTATGGGGATGGTATCAAAGTGGATAAATCAAAATTAAACACCATTTTTTCCCTACCGTTACCCAAAAATGTACTATATGTTCATTATTTATTAGGTCATCCTGGATTTTATCATCGTTTCATTCATGACTTTAGTAAGATTACACTTTCCCTCTCCCAATTAATCCAAAAATAAAAAGAATTTGTGTTTGATAAAAGTTATTGTGAATCTTTTAACAAATTTAAAAGGAGTCTCATGTCACCCAAGTAATCCAAACACCTCGATGGGATTTACCATTTGATCTCATGTGTGATGCCTTTAACTATGCAATTGGGGAAGTCTTATCACAAAAGGTCGATTGAGATCCACATTTCATAGCCCATGACTCATGCACATTAGAGACTTCCCAATAAAACTACACTAAAAATAAAAAATAATTCCTTTCCATTATTTTTTACTTCGATAAATTCAAGTCATACCTTTTAGGGTCCAAAGTAATTGTGTTTTTTGACCATGCATCCCTCTAGTATCTCCTTAAGAAATTGAAATCAAAACCAAATCTCATTCACTTGATGCTTCTACTTAAGGATTTTAATTTAGAAATTAGGGATAAAAAAGGAGAAATGAATGTGGGGGATAACCATATCATTAGGATCCTCCCATCCTCAGACATTGACTCATCTCCTTGTATTCCCATAAATGAAATGTTTCTCAATGAGTAATTTTACTGAGTGCAAGGTGTTATTCCTTGGTATGATGAAATTGTAAATTATTTGGTATCATATTTCATTCCTAGTGATCTTAAGAAAAACCAAGATGATCTTCTGAAAAATGAGTCCTATTGGTACATTTGGGATGACCCTACTTTTGGCACATGTGTAGTGATCAATTCCTTAGGAATTATGTTCTCGATAGTGAGTTTCAGTTTGTCCTTAGATTATTACACTCTATTGATTATGGGGTCCACTTTTTTCCATAATGAACTGCTCGCAAGGTCCTTGATATTGGTCTCTCTTGGAAAACACTATTTCAGGATTCCCATGGTTTCTATAAAGCTTGTACTCACTATCAGAGAATGGGGAATGTATCTAAAAGAAATGAAATTCTACTACAACCCTTTCTCTTTGATTACATTTTCAATGTTTGGGGAATTGGATTTATGGGAACATTCCTCAATTAACTTGGTAACTTGTACATTATTTTGGTAATAGATTATGTTTCAAAATGGGTAGAGACACGAGCCACAAGGACCGATGATTCGAAGAAAATTGTGGAATTTTTGAAACCCAAATTTTTTATAGGTTTGGATTACCTAGGTTCTTCATTAGTGACCAAGGTTATCATTTCTTCAAATGAACAATGAAATAACTTTTATGTTGGTATGGGGTCAGGCATAGATTTTCTACTACATATCACCCATAAAATAATGGTCAAGACGAGGTGTCAAATAGAGAGGTAAAAAAAATTCTTGAAAAAATAGTTCAACCCAATAGAAAAAATTAGA
Source organism: Viscum album (assembly GCA_963277665.1). Taxonomy (NCBI): domain Eukaryota; kingdom Viridiplantae; phylum Streptophyta; class Magnoliopsida; order Santalales; family Viscaceae; genus Viscum; species Viscum album. The sequence continues at coordinate 342,560,715 of OY728127.1, read as the reverse complement.
GTCTTAGACTTGATGACGCATTTTGGGCTTACCGTACCAAATTTAAAACTCTCATTTTCATGTCACTATATATGATAGTTTTTGGAAATAGTTGTTACCCCTATTGATATAGAGAAATAGTCCTACCGGGTCATTAAAAAAAATGCAATTCTAATCTTTCTGGTGAAGGTTCTCAAAGAAAGATATATATTTATGAGAAGTAAGAAATGAGAAGAGACTCATATGAGAACTCAAAAATTTATAAGGAGATAACCAAGGCTACCCACAATCACCTCATCCTTCATCGTTAATTCCACATTAGGAATAAGGTCATCTTTTTCAATACAAGGCTGAATTTGCATCCAATGAAACTTCATTACCACTGGTTTGGCCTATACACCATGACAATTTTTTATCCATTTGGTGTTGTTCTGGTTCAAAATGATGGAAAAAATAAACCTTCACTATCAATGGGTAGTGGTTGAAGCACTTTCACGAAGCCATTTTGAAGTCCCCGATGGAGGAACTCCAAGTTCAAGAAGCAACATACCAATGATGCCCACTAGGTTTTATCCTTTCCATATTATCTTTTATTATAGTGAGGAAACTACATAATATAGGTGTGGGGGTATGGGTAATTATCGGGTTATTTAGGATTTTTCAGAATCTTTCTTCCCTTAACTCCTTTTCTCAGATTGGTATCATGCATCTCCTAGAACTTTTTTCTAATATAATTATGATACATCATTTTCCATGATCCCTGGGAATAACTCCTTGGTGTATTTTTTGATTTGATCACAATACTTTCATGAATTAAATATTATTTAAATGTTAAAACTTCATGAAGATTGGAATATCTCCATGCATCATTTTTTTTGAATTGTGACTTTTCCTGGGAGTTCAAATGTTTAGGTGTTGGGGTGTGATCACGTAACGACTCACTATTCATTTCCACCCTAATACCACCATGTTAAACTAATTTTGAATTTTAAATTACAAATTTTATATCAAATTTATCTTCAAATTTGGTTCAATTAGATTATTTTTATCACTTTTAAAATGATAAATTTTACTTTTTAGACTAATTTTTTATAATAGGAGGTGACGTGGAGGATCCAGAATGAAGTTGAAGAGAAATGGACCAAAATGCATGGAAACCCATGAAAACCCATGAAAACCAGTCCATTATTTTTCATTTTATGAGAAATAAGTGAATCCAAATGGGATTAAGTTTTTTTTATATAATTAAAAACTCAATTTTATATAACTAATCTGAATAAACTCAATCCCATTTCATCCATTTGGTCTCCCAACTAAACTGATCTGTCCAGGGAACCGAATCTACTCTAAGTCAAAAGATTGGTTTAGTAATTTGAAAATATATCCTATTATAGATTTCCAATGGCCACCAAATTTTACATGGAGATATTTAATAGTTATTGAAACAAATCTTATCTTTTTTCCAATTCAAGACAATTCCTTTTACCAACCCAAAACTGAGACACAATTGGTATCTCAAAATATGGGTGCTAAAAACCACTCCCCATTTTGGCTATAAAAGGGAACCATGGAAACCTCATTTTGTAAGTTCGTTAAAGGAGTAAAGTGATTATATTTTTGATATCTAGAGTAATAATATCATCACATTGGAGGTTATGGAGCTCCCTATCCTCATATAGATAGATGAAATGAATAAAGAGATCCACCCGAGATTCCTCCTCCTCTCGATGGAAGGCTAAATAGAGGGCGTTCGTTGTGAGGGAGATACACATCTTGTAAATAGAGTTATGAAACAAATACTACTACAGGTTTTATATATTTTTGGCTTTAAAACATTTCATTCAGAATTATCTTACTTTTATAAATATTTGAATTCTTTTTTTGATTAAACCTAATGGAGTTCTCTTAATTTCTAACCGATCGATGTGAAGTTTTGAGTGTGTGACTTATACTATTCTGATTAAACAACATGATAATACTTTTCTTACCCCATTTCTTGAGATTTCAATATAATTTGGAAGATATTATTCTATTAATAAGGACTATAACTTGGTAATAAAATTGTTATGTCAATGTTTGGTTTTTAAATCATTTATATAAAGGATTAGGAAGTAATCATGATTCCTATTAATTTCAACCAAAGACTAACTTCAAACCTAAATTAATATCTAATAACGATGATCTTTAAATGTGTGCAGTGAACTCACAATTTTGGGGAAGATGCCTGTCTCACTCCCATCTATGTCAACAAATACCTTAGGTTTCCCCACACGCATTTTGAAGGTTTTCTGGTTTTAACATCTGCTCGCACGCTGCTCTGGATTTAAGGTTCATTTCCCCTTTCCAGGATGGTTGGGTGATATGGATTTTGTAGAGGTTTTTGGATGTGTTCGTATGAGTAGTGGGTGTTCCAAGAGGCACATGTATAGTTGTCTTCTCCCTTTTTGAGTCTCTCCAGTGTTGGTTTTCCATTTTTTCTGCTTCTGTGCAAGGTAATTTTGGTTCTTCATTGGTAACAATGAAGTGATTTTGTTCTGGAGATCTTGATGATGGCTGGAATTTTTTTCAGTAACTATGTGGAGGCAGTGACGTGAGGGGTTTTCCAGTTTGTGGCTCAAGTTTCCTACTAATCACGTCGTTTGAGATGTTTTTCTTACCGAGGTGGTGTGATAGTGACCTATTTGAAAGTTGATTAAAGTTTCATTTTGATATTTGAATCTTGAATGGTGGTTCGTGGTTTTATGATTTTCACTTTGCTTTTACAGTGGTCTCAAGGCGACTGCACGCTGCCTGTTCCCCTTTATTGTCAATTCTATTACTTTGTAATCTGCGGTTAAATTTAATCTTCCTTTCCACTAGTTTTTGTATGTCTAAATTTGATTGTGAGGTTCCCACTTCTCCACAAAGTGGTTTATTCAGAAAATGAAAAAAGTGATTTAGAGGAGGACCAAACTCACAATGAACCCTTTTTCTCATATTTTTCGAAATCCACTTGTTTTTCAACTATTAAAATCTTTAAATTAAGTTATATTATTTTTAAAACTATTTTCAAAACCACCCCTCTCTTAAAAATTTTTATTAAAAATACACACTATAAACCACCAAATTTCCTTGAGAGATGACATATGATCTTCCCTAGACTACAATAAACTTTATAAACATAATCAATTTGATGTTTCATGACAAAGAGGTCACACATACATAGGAGTATATAACTGATTCCTCATCAGTTGGATAATATAACCCTTAGAGTGGCATAAAATACAAGATTTTATTTTTCTGTAACGATAGAGGAGTATAAGGATGTCTTCCATGAGTATGTGTTGGTATTAAATCCGTATATAGAGATAAAATTCTATATATAAATTAATATAGGTACTAATCTGATATCTATGCCAATATATCAGATGGATCCCACTGATTTGCGAGAGATAAAGATTCTGTTAGAGGATTTGTAGAGGAAGGGATTTGTTAGACTGAATGTGTCTCCCTGGGCATCCCCAGTGTTGTTCTCAATGAAGGCATATGGGAGATTGTGGTTATGGAAATATTAAATTCACATTAATTAGGTGAATATAATGAATAAGTATCCATTGATGATAGTTCTTTTTATCTCTTCGACCAGTTGAAGGGACAATGTGGTTCTTAAAGATTGACCACAAGTTGGGTTATCACCTACTCCAAATTCAAGAAGAGGATATACTAAAGATGAAATTATGGTACATATATGGTCTCTATGATTTCTTGGTTATTTCCTTTGGTATATAGAACACCCTAAAAGTGTTCATGGGACTCATGAACCAAATCTTGTAGCCCTTATTAGATCGAATCAAGGTTGCATTCCTTGATAAAATTCTCATGTACTCAATATTATAAGAGGATCACACCATATATTCAAGGATGGTGTTGGATATACTTTGAGAGCACTATATTTATCAAAATCTCTCAAATTGTAAATTATATATTTTAATGGTCCACTTCCTAGTACATGTCATCATAGAAGAGGGAGTAGTAGTGGACCCCACAAAGATTAAGACAATGCTAGCTTGGGAGCCACCCAAGAGTGTGACTGAGGTAAAGAGATTCATTGTGTGGGTATACTATTCTCATAGATTCATGATTGATTTCTCTGGGATGGAGACACCTCTCACTTCCTTGAACCAAATGGGTAACCCTTTCATGTGGATGAAGAAATGTTAATTGTATTTTCAAGAGTTTTATCAGAGGTTGATGAGTGCCCCCCATTTTCAAACTTCCATAGGAGGTTGTTGAGTATGTGGTGTTCTGTGTTGCCTCAAAATCTTGTCTTGGATTCCTTATGATGTAGAGGTGGGCAGTGATTGCATATGGGTCCTGACACGTGATATCCCATGGATAGAATCACACAACCCATGACTTGTAGATTAAGACTATATTTTTTACACTAAATTCCTAGAGAACCTATCTTATGATAGAGAGATTAATCATATTTTTAGACCATAAGAGTCTCAGGTACATATTCTCATAGAAATATCTTCACTTAAGATAGAGTTTATGGATAGAGTTCTGCAAGACTATGTTTTTGAGATAGTCTATACTCTTGAGAAAGGGAATGTGGTGGAATATAATCTCAATAGGAAATTCCATTCACCATTATTGAGTATGGATATATATTAGTTTGACTATTTTCAATTGAATCTTGGTCTCACCCAAATTTACCTAAGTTTTAAGGGTTAAGCAGTCACTTACAACGTATCTTGGGTTATCGAATCCTCAGAGACCTAAAAAGAACCTATAGACACATAATCTAAGGAGATGGACTTTTAGCTATGAAGTAGTCAAATTGGGTTTGTTTTAAGATGTTTTAAATAAACACTAAGAGACCTAATTGAATTCAAGTTATGAGAAGGGTTGATCCTAGGTTACTACAATGGATGGATTGGGTGAAATTTCTTTTTCAACTATTTCAATTTCTTATATTTGAGATGGGTTCATTTAAGAAGATAAAACCACATCATCACTTACTAGTTTAATACATACAAACCTTAATAATAATAACCTATAAACTCAGAGGATCAAAGTTTTGAGCACTCCGAGGTAAAGTTTCTTATTATCACTTGAAGTGTGTGACCTTAAATTCAACAATGACGAAGGAGTTTAAAGACCATAAAACAAAATTATCAATTAAAAGAAGTGATTAATCATTAATAGAGTGATAAATAACATCCAATATAGCCTCTTGATACTCCCTTGTATCAACCCATAAGTTTTTTAGATCTCCATTGATGCTATGGTCTCAATGGAAGTGAGAAGTAGACTCATGAGGGAGGAATTAAATAAGGAATAAAAAAAAGTGAAATAATGATCACTCCACCATTGTTTGAATAATTTTACAAGTTTTGGTGTGAAGAAGTTCACACCACGAGACAAAAGTATCAATTCTAAATAAAAAATACCAAATAATGAGAATAAGAAGATGTTTTATAAAGAAACTAAGGTGTATTATAACAACTTACACGTGAAAGCACAAACATGATAATACAAAATGGCAGCATAGAATTACACTTGAAAATAAAACAAGGCCTACTCAAATAATTCAGACAATTACCTTAACTAGTAATTTAGGAAGCCTTGGATCGATACCCCATCTATAAAACTATCCTAAATTTATGGTGTTGGGCCTAGGTGGGTGGAAAGTTAATAGAGAGGAGACTTTTCCACTCTTGAACCGAAGTGGCCTCCATAATGCATTCACTGAAAAGATGATCCAAAATGAACTTATAGATGGACGAATTTGAGTGGTACATAGAATAAGAAAATGGGGCCCCATATGTCTAATAACATCCTGTAAAATTTAAGCCCACAATATTATTTTTGAGAGATCTGATTTAAATAGTGATCTATTTTTATGGGCCTTAGAATCAAGACCAAAATTTTATCTTCAACTTGGGCTGACTGAAAATCAATTAAAAATTTATAATTATCTCTTTTCACTATTGGATGAAATTTTCCTCTTGATGTCCTATATCTTTAATTAAAATTTCAGAATTATTGGGTTGGGATATTGGTTTCTAAAGTAGTTTTATTGGGCTGCTATCCAGTTCACTACACCTATAATGTTATTAGTTCAAGGCCCACTTTGGTGGTCTTCCAATGTGAATATTCAAGTACTCAAAAAGTATGAATTGTTTCCAATGTAATTAGAAACATGAAAGTTAAATATTAAAATAAAATAAAGGCCTTTGGGTATTTTATATGGTGTTCAAAAATGTACCATGTAATAGCGCATTTTAAGAAGGACTTGCAATCATAATGTGAAATGATGTTCAAAGTGTAAAATGCACTAAAATGGTGTTTATGAATAATGAAAAACAAGAATACTATATATATTAAAAATGAATATTAGACTCATTTAGTGGCTAATTACACCCCTCAACTTTATTTTTTCTAGTCCCGATCATAATATATCTCAAAAATATGAAATTAGAATTCCCTTTTCCAAAAACATTTTAATACACAACGATCACCAAAAAACCTTATACCAAAAAATAATGAAACCAATCAAAATATTTTTATACAAGATAGTTTCATAATCATGTCCCAATCCCAAATCCATTCCTTTGTTCAAACTCATCACCATATTTCATCCAATATCAATTAAGCATGATGATGTGTTGTGTATCACAATAGACACAGGGGTTCATCTTTATTCAAGGGGGAAATGATGGAAGTTATAGGTGGGATTACATTTCAATATTAAGAAGAGTATTCAATTTTTTTATATTTTTTATTTATTTTTTTTATATTTTTCTTTTCAATTTTGCCATGGTAATTGAAATTGCACTCAACAGATTCAACCCATGTAGTGAGACTTTGTCGATGACTCCCAAGATCAAAGACCTTAGGGAACCAAGCGAAGACCACATACTCAGAAATCATCTCGAGTTAACTAAATAAAAAACAAAGTCAAATTACCAAAAATATAGATAAAGTTACTAACTCTGTGCTAGGAAACTATGGAGTCATGATCCCCAAGTGCCGAAAGACATGCATTAGGTCATTTCATTGATATACATGCAAATTTTTTATTTTTTTTATTTTTTTGATTGAATACTCATATTAAAACTAAAATTATCCTTAAAGCTAGGATATTTATTTGGGGGACCCATGAACTCAAACTAATACCCCACTATCCAAAGGACGTGCATTGTGTTTTTTTATTTTGATAAAAATATAAATGATGAAATATCACATTATACAACCACACTTTCCAAAATATATTCTCATGAAGTTATACATGGATTAAAATCAGATTCAGGGCATGCTAAATTATTTGATATTCAGTTTAAAAGTTTTCAATGTGTATTATCATGTTCAAAGTTAAAGGATTTTTTCCTTTCATTTACACACATTTTTTATTTCACAAGGATTTTTTTCTTTATTTTCACCCCCCAACTTAGAATAACACTGTCCCTAGTGTTTACAGAATAGAAAACTTAGGAGAGGGTAGAGTAAAGGATTTAAAAGAGGACATTGAAAATGATAATCATGGAATGAAGTCTCCTGGTGGTTAAAGTTGACATTCGTGCTACTCCAATTTAATCCTTTGATATCTATGTCAGTCGTAGAGTTCTATAGTTGAACAAGGAAAAACAAAAAAACAAAAAAACAAATAAAACAAAATATATATATATATAAAAGTAAAATATATGCATATATATATATATATATATAATTATAGAATAAAGATGTTATATAAGACATAGGTCAGTGGAAAGCGCATGCCCCTGTCTCCCTTCGGTCCTAGGTTCGAGTCCCCATGGCTTCGCCGGTTGTGACGGGGTTTTACCCACGACCTACGACGTGTCCTTTTTTTCTAGTTTTATTTCAACCTAAAAACACATAAAAATAAAATAAAATAAACTAATGATACATTTTATTCTTTTTAAATTTATGGGTAAGGTATTACTCAAGGATTACACCATGTGACACGAATGGATATGACACTCCCCTTTCATACCCATCCATAATTATAATAGAAGAACATGTAAATAGTTAAAGGTACTATCATTTTTAGATTTTATTGATTAATTAATATTTTTTTAAATATTAAAATGATTCATTAATCCTATTTAAAAAATAAAGATGATTCAAAATGATTGGAAACATGAAAACCACGGGTTTCCTCCCATTCAACGCTTTTGTTTAACGTCACTATCTTGACTTAGACCCTTAATTATTTAATTATTTTACTCATCTAAGGCTGGTTCACACAAGTATTTATTAACCTCATATTTTTGGAATGGTTCAATGAATGGTTTGACTCTATGACCATTAAATTTAAAGGTTTGACCATCAGTGGGATCTTGAATTTCTATATCCCCATGGGGGTACATCTTTTTCACTATATATGGACTTGAACATCTAGACCTCATCTTTCTCAGGTGTAAATGAAGTGTAGAACTATACAAAAGAATAGGTTTACCTGGTACAATGTGTTTGGTTTTAAGATTTTGATATTGGTAGGCTTGTACTTTAGCTTTATTAATCCTTGAATTTTTAGAATCTTCCATACCAAGTTTCTTAAGATCATTGAGATCTAATTTTCTTTTTTATTGCAGCCAATGAGAGGTCATAATTCATTTTCTTAATTTCCCAATAGGCCTTATGTTCAATCTCCATTGGAAAATAGAATGATTTACCATAAACTAACCTATATGAAGACATTCCAAAAATGGTTTTAAATGTGGTTCCACAGGCACAATGAGCATCTAAGAGTTTTCTAGACCAATCTTTCCTAGATGGATTAAGATTTTTCACAAGAATTTGTTTAATTTATCGATTGGATAACTCAGCTTGACCATTGGTCTATGGGTGGTAAGAAATGGACACTTTGTGAGAAGTTACATACTTTTCCATGAGTGATGAGAATGGAATATTGAAAAATTGAGTTTCACAATCACTAATGATTGCCCTAGGAATTCCAAATTTAGAGAGGATGTTTTCCTTGAGAAATATAATAATAGTTTGATGATCATTGAATTTTTTTGTAATGGACTCAACCCATTTTGAGACATACTCAACAGATAAAATAATTCACTTATATCCCATATAGTTTGGGAAGGTACCCATGAAATCAATTCCCCAGTAGTCAAATATTTCAATCACTAAGATGGGAGTGAGTGGAATTTGATTCCTTTTTGTAATGGAACCTACTTTTTGACACCTAGAATAACTTTAAAAAAATGTGTTGGAGTCCCTTGAGAGGGTGGGATCGAATAGACCACACTAAAGAACCTTAGAAGAAGTTTTATTAGAGTAAAAGTGACCTCCACACACCTCACTATGACATAATTTAAGGATGGAATCTTGTTTAGATTCTGAGACACACCTCCTAATGACTTGGTCAGGGAAGAACTTATAGAGATATGGATCATAAAACACATAGTGCCTGACATCAAATAGGAATTTTCTTATATCTTGAGTCCCTAATAATTTTGGAATGACCCCTGTAACTAAGAAGGTGGCTATGTCAGCATACCAAGGGAAGTCACTCACAGAGTGTAAGTGTTAATCAGATAATTAATCAGACACATAAAGGTGAGATAATTTGTCATTAAATTCTATCCTAGATATACGATCAACTACAAGATTTTCAATACCCAATTTTCCTTGATTGCGAGGTCAAATTATTGTAAGATAAGGACCCACCTAATCAGTTTAGCCTTAGAATCTTGTTTATGGAAGAGGTATTTTAGTGCATAATGGTTAGTGAACAAAGTGATGGGGGATCCTAAGAGGTAGGACCTAAAATTTTCTTAGGAAAACACAACATCAAGTAACCCATTCTCAGTGGTGGTGTAATTGATTTGGGTAACATTTAAGGATTTTATTGCATAAGCAATTACATAATAAGTTTTATCACAATGTTTTCCTAGCACAACTTCTAAAGAAAATTCACTAGAATCACACATGAGTTAGAATGGAAGGTTACAATTTGGGGATTTCTTTATATGAGGAGAGGTGAGAGATTATTTGAGGGTTTAGAATTAACCCTCACAACTTTCTATCCAAACAAATAGAGCATCATTTACTAGAATACCACAAAGGGGATGAGCGATTGAACTAAAGTTCTTAATGAATCTTCTATAGAAACCAGCATGTCCTAAGAATGAACTCACTTATTTGATAGTTTTGGGTGATGGAAGGTGAAAAATGATGTCAACCTTGGATTTATTGACTTCAATCCCCTAACTTGAGACTATATGGCCAAGGACTAGTCCCTTTTTAACCATGAAATGTCATTTTTCCTAGTTTAAGACCAGATTTTTTTCACATCTTGAAAAAACTCTCTCCACATTTATCAGAAATCCCTCAAATGTATCACCAAACATAGAGAATCCATCCATGAAGACCTATAGAAAATCCCCTACCATGTCTGAGAAGATTCCCATCATGCACCGCTGCAAGGTTCCAGGGGCATTGCATAACTCGAAGGGAATGTGTTTGAAGGCAAAGGTTCTGAATGGATGGGTGAATGTAATATTCCCTTGATCCTCTAGGGAGACCTCAATCTGATTGTACCCTGAGTACCCATCTAAGAAATATTAAAAGGAATGAACTTCCACTCTCTCAAGGACTTGTTCAATGAATGGTAAGGGGAAATGATACTTCTTGGTAAATGATTTTAGCTTCCTATAATCGATGTAGACTCTCCAGACACTACTCACCCTAGTTGGAAGAGTATATTCATACTTATTAGTTATCACTATGATTCCAATATTCTTTGGAACCACATGGATTGGAATAAACCACTAACTCTCAGCTATGGGATAGATGATACTGGCTTTTAACAATTTTAGAAGTTCTTTTCTCACTACTTCCATGAGATTAGGATTGAGTGACCACTGAGGTTGACGACATGGCTTTGAACCAGATTCTAGAACAATCCTATGAGTCCCTATAAGTGGTCTAATATAAGGAATATTAGACATGGTCCATCCAATATATTTCTTGTGTATTCTAAGGACATCTGGAAGCATCCTATCATGATTGGATTGAAGAGAAGAAGAAATGAAAATAAGATGTGTTCCATTTTCTCCTAAGAAGGCATAATTAAGTATAGTAAGAAGTTCTTTCAATTCAAGATCAGTTTGGTTCAAAATTTCAGTAGAATATTGGTACATTAGATCACGATCAATTTATTTTTTTAGAGTTTGAGATAGGATTGATTCCCTATGTGTAGAAGTCTTAGCTGCTAGATTAGTTTGATCAGAGTTAGGGAAGGGAGTTGGAGTGGTCTCCATGAATGTGATTTCCTGAAAGATTTCATTGATTTTTGGTCTTACGATTTCATCATAGGAGCAATCTTAAAGTGATTCTAGCCAAGGAGATAAACCCCCTTCATGTGAACAAAGGAAATTAATCTCGTCCTGACTTAAACATTCCTCAAATATTCCTTTATGTTCTATGGATTCATTATCAATGATTCCTATCATGTTTAATTCATGAATATCCTCATCATCCCCTATTTTTGAGCTTGAATTATAGAGTTTCAATTCTAGAATCAAGTTTCCAAAGGTGATGTTCATGTTAATATTTTATACATGGATGAAGAACTTGATTTTTTCAAGGAAGGGACAACTAAGGATGATTGGGGTTTGTTCTTTATTACCTAATTTTGGATTGTTGTCAAGGACAATGAAGTTAGAAAGGTAGATTAAGTTTTTTACTTTTACTAGAACATCCTTTAAAATCCCCTTTGGAATCCTAATTCTACGATCAACAAGTTAAAGTGTGAAAGATGTGGGTTGGATCTCTTCCAGGCCTAACTGGTAGTACATAGCATGGGGAATGAGATTGACACTAGCACCTAGGTCACACAAGGCTTTGAAAACATTGTTCTCTCCTAGTCCAACATTGATGTAAGGGAATCCCGAGTCTTTCATCTTTTCTGGAAGGGTTCCTTGGATTGTTGTGCTAAAATTTGATACTAGAAGGACTTGGTTCTTATGTAAGAATTTCCTTTTAAATGTGAAAAGGTCCTTTATGTATTTTGAGTATGTAGGAATAGTTTAAACATAATCGAGGAGTGTAATGTTCAAATTGACTTGTGAGAATATTTCCCTCAATGTTTCACTCAATTCAGGCTTGGTTTTCTACCTCATGCGTTGAGGAAATGGTGCAGGTTGTGGGATTGTTTGTTGAAGAGTTGTTTATTTCACATTCTTATCAGTTTTTCAGTTTGATCATGTGGTTAATTTGAATTTTCATTAAAGTTTTAAGATTCATATGGTTTTTGAATTATTTTTTTAGGTTTCTCAATTGATTTTCCACTTCTTAAAACTATCACAACATTTAGTTTTTCATGAGTTGTTTAAGTGAAACTTGACTCTCCCCTTGATTTTTTTTTGTGGAATGACCAGTGTATGCATGGTTACCTTTCCAGTTTTGATGGTTTTAAGTTCTTGTTTAAGGGAAGAGTCTTTTGAGGTCATTTTCTCAATTTGTTTACACAACTGTTCAAGGATTGGGAGAGGGAAAGATTGGGAGGGGGATTGTGTTGGTTGGTTTATCCTAGGAGGATACTATGGTTGTTGTATGGGTTCCTGGATGGGTCATTGGTATTGGATAGGATAATGTTGTTATTGGACTATTTGTGGTTGTAATTGGTTATGGTTTTGAAAATTTTGTGTAGGGTAGGGGTTTGGTCCTTGTGGTTGGCTAGGTTGTTGGTTATATTTACAGCAGAAGCCTAGGTGGTCATTATACCTTGGGTTGAATGTGTTTTGGTATTATAGACTTGGAAGTTTAGGGAATTGAATTCAGTAGGTGGTACTTCTAGAAGAACATCCTTGATGGATGGAATGGTTGGAAAATTATTTGTTTTGTGGTCATGTTTGTCACAAATTGTGCAAACATGGTCTACATTTTGGATTTTGTGGATTTTTATAAGGTCTATCTCCTCAACCTTCCTAGTGAGTGTAATGTGTTTAGCCATAAGGATTTACTCTTCTCTAAGTGTAAGAATTATATTAGTTCTTTGTGGTTTTATAGAATAATGTGATGTTACCCATGCTTGGTTTTGTTCATCAAGGCTTTATAGATACTTGTAATCATAATTTAGGTCTTTTTTTAAAGGTCCCATTACACATAATTTCAATGATTTTTTTTGTTAATTGGGCCCAACCCTTCATAGAAAATTCTCACTTTTTCAGTAATAGAAAAACCATGGCATGGAACAATGTTTAGGGTGTCTTTGAACCTCTCCAATGTTTCATAGAATGACTCTCCCTCTTTTTCAAAAAGGTTTTGGATGCTCTTTTTAAGTGCAATTGTTTTGGGGTGGGGAAATTATTTTTTGTAGAATTCTCTTTGTAATTGGTCCCAAGAGTTGATGGATGATGGTTTCAAAATTTTTAGCCAATTTTTAGCTTGATCTTTTAAATAAAAAATAAATATCCTCATCTTATCTGATTCTAGTTGATGTGGGGGACACATGGTTTCTACAATGTCATTGAACTCCTTAATGTGAAGGTAGGGAATCTCAGACTCCATTCCATGGAATGTGGGAAGGTTGTTTAGGACATGGAGTTTAAAGATTTAGTTGGAATCTCATAGGGAATTTTGTATAATACACGAGGGTGCATTGATCTAGGAAGTTGTGAGTTAGTAATTCATTGTTTGATCGACTACATTCCCCAAGTTTGGGGCTCACTCATTTGGATTTCCATTTTGGTTCCCACCCAGGTTTATGAGATGGTTTCTATGAAGACCCTCCATTGAAATGGGATCAATTTTTGGCTCTAGATTATTTGGGATATTAGGATATAATGTAAATAGTTATTTTGGTGTACTTGACTCCCCCACCCCAATACTTTCCACCCTAACTAATCTTTTTGAGTTATCACAGGTGCAGGCGGACATTTTCCAAAAGAAAAAAAGAGAGAAAGGGAAAAGATAAGAGAATTTGGGTGAGAATAGAAGAATGTGGGCGATTAAAGAAGGTTTTTGGTCTAAGTAACTTACTTGGTCCCCAGAAATGGTGTCAAAATTTGGTATCGCCCAAATTTATCCAAGTTGGAAGGGTTAAGTGGGCGCTTTCAGTGTAGCTTGGGTTGTCGAATCCTTAGAGACCTAAGAAGAACCAATTGACACAAAATCTAAAGAGATGGATTTTTGGATAAGAAGTGGCCAAATTGGGTTTTTTTAAGATGGTTTAAATGTACACTAAGAGACCTAATTGAATTCAAGTTATGAGAAGGGTTGATCCTTGGTCATTACATGGGATGGATTGGGTGAAATTTCTTTTTCATCCATTTTAATTTCTTATTTTTGAGATAGGTTCATTTAAGAAGATAAAAAAATCATCACTTATAGATTTAATACCTAAAAACCCTAATACTAATCACCTATGAACTTGTAGGATAAAAGTTTTTAGCACTCCAAGGTAAAGGTTTGTATTATCACTTGAAGTGTGTGACCTTAAATTCAATAATGACGAAAGAGTTTAAAGATTGTCAAATAGAATTATCAATTAAAATAAGTGATTAGAAATTAATTGAGTGAGAAATAAAATCTAATATAGCCTCTTGATACTCCCTTGGATCAAACCATAAGTGGGTTATCCCTCCATTAATTCTATGGTTTCAATGGACGCGGGAAGTAGACTCACGAGGGAGGAATTGAAGAAGGAATAAACAAAAGTGAAATAATGATAACTCCACCATTGTGTGAAGAATTTCACATGTTTTGTTGTGAAAAAGTTCACACCATGAGAAAAATATATCAACATGACATAAAAAATACCATATAATGAGAATAATAAGAAGTTTTATAAAGAAACTAAGGTGAATTAGTACAACTTAGATGTTAAAGCACAAATATGACAATACAAAATGGAAGCATAACATTACACTTGAAAATAAAACAAGGACTCCTAAAATAATTCACCAAAACTATATTAAATAGGAATTTATTAATCCTTGGGTATATCCCCCATCTTTACAAGTCTCCTCAATTAATGGCGGTGGGACTAGGTGGGTGGAAAGTTAATGGAGAGGAGACTTTTTCACTCTTGACCTGAAGTGGCAGCTAGCTTGCATCCACCAAAACGATGCACTGATATGAACTTATATATGGCTTAATTTTAGTATTATATATAAGGATAAAATGTATATGTGGATGTCTAATAACAGTATGTAAAATTTCAGCCAAAAATATTTTGTGGTTTGTGAGATATGATTTAAATGGGGACTATTTTTCTGAGACTCATAATCTGGACCAGAATTTTATCTTCAACTTGGGCTGCCTGAAAATCCATTAAAACATTATAATTATCTTTTTTAACTATTGTATGAAATTTTACCCTTGATTTAATCTATCTTTAAATAAAGTTTCAGAATTATTGTTTTGGGATATTGGCTGTTACAATAGTTTTATTGGGCTGCTATCTAGTTCACTTTTCCCAGAATGTTGTTAGTTCAAGGACTACTTTGGTGGTCTTTCAATGTGAATCTTAAAGTACTCCAAAAGTATTATTTTTTCACAATGTAATTAGAAACATTAAAATTAAATATAAAAATAATATCAATACTTTTGGGTATCTTATATGGTGTTAAAATAATGTACCATGTAATAGTTCATTTTAAGAAGGACTTACAATCATAATGTGAAATGATTTTTAAAGTGTAAAATGAACTAAAATGGTATTTATGAATAATTAAGCACATGAATATTATATATATTAACAATTAATATTAGAATAATTTAGTTTATAATAAAATATTATGTGTGAGGATGGTGAAACATACCTCCAGTCGATGGTTTTTACCCTTCCACTTCTTCAACATGTCAAGGAGGTACAACCCGGGGATATCTATTGTGAGGTATTTCATGAACATATATCCACATGATATGATTATGATGAATTTTATGATGGTGGGGAGTACATTATCCTTCTTTGAGTGTTTTCATTGTCCCATTCACACTGAAGAGGAGTGTTGATGAGTTTATATCTTGAAGCCTCACCATACTATAGGTGAAGGCTGAGGTTCCAGAATGAAATTAGTGATGGGATGGTATATTTATGGTTTTCATGATGGGAATTACATGATGAGAGAGAGGTCATGACAATATATAGGTGATTATAAACTAATTCACTAAATCAGACCACTTCCTATCCATTCTAAATAAGATTTTAGTGGTGAAACCTATATATGCAGAAGATAGTCCTGCTTCATGGAGTTTCCTTGATGATTGTTTTAGACCATGATACTAGCTTCACATATCAATTATGTATTGGATTACAAGAGTTCAGTGGGGACTTAGTTTCAGTTGATCATGTCTTTACCCCTAGATAGACAACCAGTCATGATAGACCATTTAGGTTCTAGAGGCCATGATTCAAGATTAATTGTTGGA
This sequence comes from Viscum album, assembly GCA_963277665.1. Taxonomy (NCBI): domain Eukaryota; kingdom Viridiplantae; phylum Streptophyta; class Magnoliopsida; order Santalales; family Viscaceae; genus Viscum; species Viscum album. The sequence continues at coordinate 342,544,335 of OY728127.1, read as the reverse complement.
TATTGGACACAAATAGGAGGATCATATACCCTTTGTGGAGTTTGTTTATAACAATAGTTACCACTGCACCATCAGAATGATACAATTTGAGGCCTTTCCTAGGAGACCCTTTAGGCCACTGCTGTCTTGGATAGATCCATATGAGACAGTGTGTATGGGCCTAGAGTTAGTGAAAGTGATGACATGGAAGGTTCAAATCATCCAAGGATGGATAAGGACTACCCAGATCCCTCATATGTTTTATGAGGATCGATTATGGAGGCCTTTTTAGTTAAATAAGGGAGACCATGTGTTCCAAAAATTTTCACCTCGACAGTGATGGATGAGATTTAACCATGGTGGAAATTTATCTATAAGGATTATCAATCCTTTCTTGATACTGCACAAGGTTGGAGAAGTGGCATACTAACTAGCCTTACCACTACAATGAGACCAGGTACTTGACATTTTCTATATGTCATGGATAAGGGGATACATGCACCATTTGTCACACATGATCGAATGGGGTGATTTGTACATTGAATATGGTGATACCTTTTTAGTGTTCAAAGTGGTGACTGAGGATCATTAGGAGAAGAACCATAATGAGAGAATGTTCACCTTGGTGTGTGTTTATAGGAAGTATGAGAACTACTAGAAGAGAATACGGGAGATAAATAACTGAATGATATCTTAGTATCCTCACTTCTATGAGCATGTTTTTTATTTTTAGGATAAAAAGCCTTGAATTTGGGGAGAACACAATTACTGAAAAACTTTTGTTTTATACTTTAGAATATTTAAAACAACATTTTCTAAGTAAGATGAAAAGTCAACGCAAAGTTCTGGTCCCTGTAGAGTCTTGGTATTGATATATTAAAAATATTAAATATAATACATCATGCACACATAGTTTTTTTGGAAATAACAGAATAACTACTAAATGGTGTCTTAGATGAGAAAAATATGATCACCATAAAATATTGAATATGAGTTTTAACCTAGGTGCAACATAATTCTTGTTGGTATCATACATTTCAATAGAATCAAGATGTGGGTGGACTATATATATTAAATTGATTTATTAATTTAATATCGATTTAATTATCTAACCCTAACAAATATTCTTTATAAATACAAATTTGAATAATTCCCTAGGGTTATCTTCATAAACCTAGAGGAATGATAGGATGAATAAATATCTCTAGTGGTAATCATGTTGGTGGGTGATCTCAAGATCAATGATTAAAAATGAACGAACATGGATAATTGAGGAACCAATGATGAACGTATTTGATTTCATCAAAGACATTGAAGAAGATATGCTCTTCACTAATGATTGATCTAAAATTGAGGTATGTTATTTGTTTTTTCAATTTAACTATCTATTCTTGGTTGTTGAAATGAAAACCAATTAATTCCTTAAAAATTATTTTGTAGATTGTTCTTATTGATTTATCTGTTGATTATTTATCTTCCTAGAATTAAGAATTTTAGATTTTTTAGTTTTATGAATATGTTGATTTGATTAACCTCCTCATTATTTGGATTATTTCAATGATTTCCAAAAAAAATGTAACCTTTATTAGATGCTCACTTTTGTGTTTTGTGATTTTCATCTTCCATTATTTGACATCCATCATCAGTATTTCGATTAGTCAATTATTCAACTATACCTGGGAAACCGATCATTGTAAAATATCTATTTAGTGAAATAGATCATTGATGTAGGTTTAGATTTGGGATTGGAGATGTGATGTAGGTGTGATAGTAATTATGGGAATCCAATTATGGTATGAGTGATAGTGGTTCCATGAGATGGATAGAGAATATATCTTTAGAGGTGAAATGAGTGTTGATTTATGAGAAAAGGGTGGATGAAATACAGTCCCAACTGGAAATGTAGACTTGGATAATGAAATTTCGGTTCTTATTTCTATGAATCATGGTAGAAACAAAGGTGAAGATGGTGTGGGAGAATATGTGTGAACATGTTGGAGTTTCTGTGAATTTCCACTATATATATTGTGTAGATCAGAATAACACATTCCATGTGGACCCATCTATGTGGTAGATTGTGTTTATGAAAAGAGTTAAATATCACATTCTGAGGGGGATACCTATATCTTATGTGACCCTTATCTTTCCAGCTCAGCATTTATAGGGAGCACATGTCTAGGAATCCATGTGAACCCACACATCATGTGTGTTGGGGCACACCTCATGTACTTTTAAAAGTGCGTGGGCATAGGAATATGACACATGCCCAAGTTCTAGACCAATATCAGCATTCCATATATCATAAAATCATGCCATGTATCTAGATAAATACATACCATGTTTGATGGAAAGGCATGGGAAAAATCAAAATTAGTGAGACAAATCATGTAACCCTTAGTGAATGTTGTGTAAATCATTAAGGGATAGTTATAAATATTGATACCTTTCATAGCTATAGTTTTATCTTGGATTCATTACCACCTTATGGTTTTATTATAGTTGAGTTCCCTTGTTTTGGGATGAGTTTCCTCACTCTTTTCCCATGAGGGTTGAATGTGATATCTAGTCCTGAGAATTGGATGTAAGATCCCCTTAGTAGATTGAGCAGGTATCCCTCCATGAGGCTTAGTTTTGGATAATCATTCCCATTATCCTCCCTATGTAGGGCCAATTATTACGTAATCGACATACTAGAAATTTGATCCCCTACCTAGTGGGTTAATACAGTTAGGGCCAGGTGTCCCCCATTGGCCCTAGGTGTGATCCCCTATCTAGGTATCAATATCTACTATCTTCTGATGAGGTGTAGTCTGATAGAGTTAGTATCTTATATGATCTCTATTAGTTCCTTCATGATTTATCATGGAAATTATCTATGAGTAAGACCTTTAAGATGAGTTATATCAGTGTTATTGAGACCCATTGAGTGAGTTATCCTGAATGAGCATTACCTTGGAGCCTCAAGTAGAATTCTAGTTTGGAAGTGAGTATAGACCTCACCTTGAGACTTGGTTTCTTTCTTAAGAATATATGAGATTATTTATATTTCCTTTTATTTCATTCACCTTATTATGATTTTGAGATTAATCCCTAATTGATGGTTTGTTTCTTGATTTCAGGGTGTTATATTGGGCATGTTTATACTCACCCCTATATGAGATCTACCTGAACATGTAGTGTATTATGAAGATGGTATAAATTTTGATAGGATTCCTTGGAGGAATATAATTAGTTATAGATTAGTTTTTCTAGATAGACCAAAAATGATTTTATGAGTTGCATCTTGACAACAATACCCTTTTGTTAGCAGCTTAGACCCTTTTTACAGTTATGGTGAGCTTATATTTGGTCCTTTTCCTTTATGTACTCATTGATGTACTATAATGTGAGATTAGTTGTTATGAATGCATTTATTTTATGATTTTGTTTATCTATTTTGCACTATACTAGTGTATGGAGATGTGTGAATGCGTAAAGCTACTTTAGGATAAGGCATCCCATGTGTGTGATATTCATACTTGGAACTAGTTGACTACCCCTGACTTATTGGAGGTCGGCTTGGGCTATCACACTCAACCTATTGGTCATCCAGGAAGGTCCTGGTGGGTCAGGTCCTAACACTACCGATTAGAAACAAGGGTCCAGGGTGGTATAGTGAGGTGACTATACCTCTTTATAAGAGTATAAATAACAACATAAATAACCAAGTATCATTTACATCCATCACACTAGAGTATAAAATAAATAATAAATAAATTGGATATACTATAATGAAATGAAATACAATAATACAAGAATGATCTCTTAATGGGTTGATCACATATACAAAATAATATAAAAATAAATAAAATAAACAAGACTAGAAAATATGTCCTTCCTCTCAATATAGGACTCACCTCTAATCTTCTAGTCCCAATTGAGCTACTCCAACTCGAACACATAATACCGATCCCTAGACCAAACTATTCCTACAACCAAGTGAGTGTCTGCTTGGATACCCAAGTGTAATAGAGGTACATAAAGGATTTTAGTAAAAAACTTAGTAGGGAACCATAAACATTGTCCCATACATAATGATAATACAGTGATATGTGCATGTAACATGATCTGAGTAAATAAATTTCTACTAAAATAAATAAATAAAATCCCACTACTGATCCTCAAGTCTGTGAACCCAATCAAACACAACCATTTTTCCCATTCTATAATGTTTGAGAATTTCATGATGACCATTCCAACCATGATAATGACCCAAAGGTCTTTCACCCAGGTATATAGATACTAACCTGATGGCTTCACCCAACCTAGTATACAATATAAAAACCTAGTGAATTCTCCATATTATAATAAAAACTAGGGGAATGATCCATCCTAGTGTTTAATGGTTCCCAATAACAGATCCCTAATGATGTAGGAGACTTGACTACACCCCCTGAAGACCCCACATACCCCCGGTAGCTAGCATGTGGTAGTAAATCTCTCCTCTATGAGAACCCATATTCCCATCTCCAAATCCTTGGAATACCAACTATTAGTATCAAAAACACCATACAAGGGAAATTTTATTTAATATTATTACTTCCCCATAGGAAGTTTTCACAACCTCCATGCAGGTAGTTTTCATGATCTCCTATAAGGGTGTTTTCATTTCAAACAATATAAACACTTACCTAAGGAAATTTTCAATACAAAACATAAAAATATATATCTATATCATCAACATGTGTGGACAACTACCAAACCCATCATGAAACCATGACCGAGATCCCAAAAAACTAACCCAAATTTTTACATCACTGAGGTCTCACTGGCCTCCTAGGAAAGTATCACAAGGGTGATAGCTTCATGCACATACCCTTTACAAACCACTATAGGTTGGACCAAAAAACCAGCCTATCCATCCATCTTGTCAAGTTCTATACACCAAGGTCACCAAGTCTCAGTGGGGAAAGAACTTCCAATGACCATCTCACTTTCTCGGAGGCTTAAGGGAATCTCTTAGGTCTCACACGGCTAACCCGTAGGCTATTCCTCCCAGCTTTTCAATAACATATAATAAAAGGTATCTTAGGGATCCTAATACTAGGGTAGTTGCATCATGTTCATTGAATAAAATCTAGTATGCACCCCTAAAGGTTCACATATTACAAGGTATATCATAATAATCAAGGCCTTAGTCATCAGAGGTTGAGGAAAACCTTATAGTGCCCGTGGTCCATCAGGGCCTTGGCATGTTGTGTATCCTACTAAGGGTATTTTGGTTAAGATAAAAATTTATTTTAATTTAACATTTCAGTTAATTTAACTAAGAAATTATTTTAACTTAATAGATCAAACACCATAGTAGAACAATCACATACCACGAGTACTATAAAAACTTCAAGAATTTCATATGGAAAGTACATATGATGACCTGCCTCATTTTGAAGCTTTCCAATTAACTTAACTCCTAACATATCCTTACTAATCCCATCCAATACTCTTCTCATCTTAGCCAACCAAATCCATCCACCTGAGGATCTAAACCATTCCAAACATCGCTAATCAATTAATTATAACAATTACAATTAGTTTAAACAATTTATTCAAAATAGACATAATGCCTAATTTCTCACTGAGAAATTTCCGCTCACTAAAACCATAACCAAACACCCAAGGTGGGTTCATAGCGCACTTCCCACCTCATTTTAGAAAAAATCCTTAACACAAAACAACAATTCTACCACCAAATTAATTAAATTTAACCTAGAAAGTTTGTAAAAATAACTACAGTGACATACCTCATCAAAATGATGTTTGATGATGTGAATGCATTGTCTTGGGATGTCCTCTAGATAAGATGATAAAATTCCCCAAATGAATCAGATGATTTCACCATGATCTGGTGGAATCATATCAATAACCCTAATCAAAGAAAATTAAAATCATAAATGAGATAAGGAGGATATGAGTGGAGGTAAATAGTGGTTGAGACATATCTTTAATCATAAGAAAACATAACAAAACACCCTAAAATAAAGGGGTTTGAAGGAGGATAAGGGAGGAAAGGGGTGATGGAAGTACACACCAAAATATGGGGGAAGAGAGAACCCTTATAAAACCCAAATGGGAAAAATTGGTAATTTCCACCTTAAAAATTCCCCATCGGCGGGCCAATGCTGGGCCACTGGTGGGAAAGTGATCCTAGCAGTGGCACAAGACCACTACCTAGGCCACCTGTGAGCCTATTATTGTAGGCTATTGAAAACCAGTAGCTTGAACATCCAATCCTTCCTTTTATGCTCACCCACTGCACCCAATCACCTTCCTACCTCCATTCCATGTCCAAAATACCTATTTGAGGTGTTAAACATTTTAGAATTCTACTCTGAACCTTGATTTAAAATTTTTCCTACCCACTAATTCAAAAATTAAAAACCCCTTTGAGTTTCATAACCTTAAAATGGGAATGGGGTTTTAAAACCTCCCCACCATAACACTTATCATCCTCAAGAAGTCTCATTGGTCGTCCAGTTGCATCTCCCAACTTATCTCAGTAATTAAAACACAATCAACCCAACAAATTATATCACTGAATGTTGACCATGCATCAACAACATGACCTCAAACATAAGGCACTCAAACTACTGAAACATGATCAATCACTCATTTTCATCACTAAAACACTAAGAAAAAACCTAATCGGTCATGTCACTTCTAAGAAACAATGGTTTCCTCATCTAGTTGATCCTCCAACTCATAGTTTCCCCACCATAAAAACCAATATCAAAGGCCAATTTTGAAACATGATACATACCAATTACATAATTACTTATCGAAACTCCACTATAATGCTCCAATAGACACACTAATAGTGGTTTCTAAATTATTAAACCCCATTAAGAATGAAAACTCCAGTCAAACACTTGTACTAAACCTCATTCCAGATTCTGTACTAAATTGATGAGTCTCACCACCCCTACACAAGGATAAAATATGCTGGCCCTCCCCAAAGGACCTGAATAATCCTTGAAAACTACACCAACATCTCAAAAAATTATTCTATTATGGTCTCCATCACACCATTCCCAATTATATGAAAAAACACAAGTTCGACCTCCTTCAGTTGACTTTCCTTGAAAACGCTCGACCGCACATGCCAATATGCTACTTAAAAACCTAACAAAAAAACCTTAAAAACCAAAGGAATACTTGGATAATCATAACATGATCACTGAATTCCATGATTGACTCTCAGTGAAATTCCGTAGCTAAAACACCAATTGACCAAAAAAACCGCCACACTCCCACCTGAGCACCAACAAATGTCTGATCCAACATAACTGGGTCATCTTAAATCATCGTAAGATTGAGGCACACACCCAAACTCTACTCACTATCACATATAAAATTATTCATGTAATTCAATAAGAAATCCAACTAAATTCATATCAATTTATTCACTATCATTCAAATTCCAAAATGACCATACAAAAGCTAATTTCAATCACTTTTGATCCCTCTCACATGAGGGTCATATCACCACAACTAAAATCTTTCTCTACATCATAGAAGTGTCCTTTTTTTTCACATCACTAGAACATAATTTGACGTCCATAGCTCGTATTTATTCTACTACTAAAGATAATTACTGACATGGATAAGATCACTCATAACCAAGAACTATCAAGGAACATTAATTTACTACCTGTTCTCAGATCATGGAACTATCATCCAAAACAACCACCAAAACCTCATTCTCAACAAGGGTTGTAGCCTCAAATGACCAATGTTTCACTTACCATCATATAGATTTACTTATACTGCTCCTCGAACACAATCCTGACTATTTCAACCATAATCATACACATGTCACTCCTTCCAAACCAGGCTCAACACAACCATCAGAATCCATTGGCCCTCGGCTCACACACAAACACTGCTGATTTTCATTTCAACCAATCCCATGTGTAAAAAATGTTCATTACATTGATTTAATAAAAACCCTAAGGTTTTAATGCTCTCATAAAACCAATACATCCCAAATAATTACTCTTTGAGTCTAACATAATTGAAACTAGGTTTACCATTCTCTATAGAATATTAATTCCTCATAAAGAGAGTTCCATAGGAACTCATTTTAAATAATGGTAACTTTAACTTTTCCTTGTTCTAACACATGAATTACATCCAAAATTATCATTTCATAACCATGAGTGTTTATCTACACTATCACTTCATAATAAAATACATATATACATGATAGGTTCAGGTACCCGAATGATCCTGACCCTAAAAACTAGACTTGGTACCAAAAGTATTAGTACTGAAGGTTTGTAATCTCAAGAAAATCTATGTCATCACCACAACAAACCATAACCTTGATAGAACTTCACATATATTGATTCCTAACACAACAACTTACCCGTCATTATCATTTCCAAAGATACTCATAACCCAAGATAACCCCTCTCATGGGTTAGCATTTCATATAGAACTATACATAGTCTCACTAAAAGATTGAGTCATGCCTCAAGGTCACGAGGGCCTCAAAAATTTCCTATAAAAAATCAAAAGGGTTCATACCAGGGTAACTATCATGAAAAAATCCACTCTAGGGTCTCACATGCTTAAATCAGGAATCCCATGCTCAAATCAGAAATCACATGACAAAATCACCACCTATTCCTAGGGAACCCACCCTATCTGAGCATATTCACATAAGACTGCTCCCTGTAGGACTTGATCACATCACAAATGAATGAGCATACAACTAATATTTCCCTATTAGGATCCATGTCCAATGTATCATAGTCACATGGTTCAGTTAAGTAGAATATCATTCCAATATATATGGGAAAACACTCTATAGGTTTTTACTAAAACTTTAAATAAAAAACTTAAGTAGTAACCACCCCCAATGTGTCTATCACTAAGGAATACAATTCCTATAATCACCTATTAGGGTCACTAAAAATCCCCCCAATAAGGACTGTATTAGATTTATCACTATCAATCATCTCACCATAGAATCCACATGACTTGTTATCAGAGAAAATATATGCACATCATCCCATTTCAGTAGAATGAAACCATGAAATTATATGGGAAAATTACTTATGAACTATTATTGACACATTAAATAGTCAAAAATTTGTCTTCAGTGATAATAATCACACTAGAAAGCCTATATATGTCATGCGAACATTATGTTCCAAATCATGATGAAGGATATAACTCTTGCCTATATGGGCCAAGATCCAAATATATAATAAATCATAAACCCAAACATCATGTGCATCACATGAGGTGAAATCACAAATAATCATAATAGTGAAAGCCAAGAACATTAATCCAATACCCATGGTAACTTGGAAATACACCTGAAAAGGTGTTCACGATGTACCAGTCCAGGTTCCATCACAAGCTTTGACACATTCCTATATCTATGATCAACCAATTACAATAATAGTAACACAAAATAAAAACACCTCTGATGTCACTTTGTAACATACCAACCTGGATAACCATGAATAATAACCAGATTGGTAGCAATACATGATCGCAGTCTGACCTCCTCATATGCTATAGGCTATTGGCTAGTAGTAGGGGTCTAGGGTGGTACTGTGATGAGACTATACTCCCTATATTAGAGTATCAATAGTAGTAGAAATACCAAGTATCATCCACATCAATCATATTAGAGTATGAAAGAAAAAATGAATAAATTAGACATGTTATAATAAAATAAAATATAGTCATATAAGGATACAATACTGATCATCCACTAGGATGATCACATATAGAAAAAGAGTACATAAATAAATAAAAGAAACAAGACTAGAAAATATGTCTTTCCCCAAACTCCAGGACTCAGCTCCAGTATTTTGGTCCCACTCAAGCCGCTCTAGGTCGAACACATAATGACATGCCTTAGAACAACCTATACCTTTAACCAAGTGAGAGTATTCCTAATTACCCAAGCGTAATGGTTCCCTAAGTAGGGTGTGAGTATAAATATCAATATGGAATTACCAACACAGTCTCGTACATACTGAAAATATAGCGATATGTGCATGCGACATGATCTAAATAGATAAATAACCACTAAAAAAAATAAATAAAAACCCACTTTCGATCCTTGGTTTCATGACCCTGATCGACCATACCTACATTGGCTAGTTTCAAAGTGCATCTGAGCACATATTGATAACTGTACCAATGATGATAATGACCTAGGGTTCTTTCACCCTGATATACATTTAAAGACCTGAGGGACTCATCCACTATGGTATATAGTATAACAACCTGGAGAATGATCCATCCCAAAATAAAAACTCAAGGAATGATCTATATTAGTATACAATGGTTCCCTATAGAAGAGCCACAATGATACAAGAAACTCAACCACACCCACAAAATACCCCCACAATCCCCTGATAGTTAGAACATGGCATGAATTATCTCCTTTGTGAGAGCCCATAATCTTGGCTAAAAATCCATGGAATCCCCACCATTAGTATCAAAAACACCATAAAAGGTGTATTTTATTTAGTATCATGACCTCCCCATAGGAAATTTTCATGACCACCCATAAGGGTATTTTCATGACCTCCCCGCATGTAGTTTTCACATCCACCCATAAAGGTATTTTTATATCAAACAATATAAATGCCACATTGAGGGAGTTTTCCATATAAAAAATAAATATACATATCTATATCATCAACATGGGTGGACAACTTCCTAACCCATCAAGCAACCATGGTAATGATCCCAAAATCTCAACCCTACTCATAATGTACCCAAGGCCTCACTATACTCCTAGGAAATTATCAAAAGGGTTATAGCCTCAAGCCCACACACTTTCTAAACCACTCTAGGTTAGACTGAACATATAACCTATTCATCCATCTTGTTAGGGTATACCCACCCAAATCTCTATGTCTGGGGGGTGAAAGAACACCCCATGATTATCTTACTTACCCGATGGCTTAAGGGATTCTCTTAGGTCTCCCATAGACAACCCCTAGTCCATTCATCCCAGACGGTCAATAACCTTTACCCAAAGGTCTCTAGGGGAACATACTACTAGGTCTGTTCCATGAGGTTCATTAAATAACATCTAGTGTACGCCCATTATGGTCTATACATCACAAGGAATATTATAATATTCAAGGCCTCGATCATCAATGATTGAGGCAAACTATCTAGTGCCCATGGTCCATCAGGACCTTGTCACCTTGTGCATCCTTGTCAAGGGAATTTTGGTTAAGAGTACAATTAATTTTAATTTAAAATTTTACTTAATTTAATTAATAATTTTTTTAACTTAATAGGTCAAATTCTGAATTAGCATGAACACATACCACAAGTACCTAATAACAACAAGAATACCATTGAAAAAGTATGAAATACCACCTACAGGAGGTCTATAGAGCACTCCTGACCTCATTGCGAGGAAAAAACCTAATGTGAAACATTGATTTCATTTATAATTTAATTTAATTTAATCTAAAAATAAAGGAAAAATTACTACAATAACATACCTCATCAAAATGATGCATGAAGACGTGCTGTTTTTATCTCATGACATTCACTAGCTTAGATGAGCAATGGACCCATGAGAATCATAAGATTCCAACATGCTCTAGTGGAAATGTCTCAAGAACCCTAAAATGAGAAAAAATTAGAAATTAGAAAAGGAAAAGATGGGTGGATGGAATAAAAGTTTAAGACATACCTTTACTCACTAGAAAGCATCCAAACCACCCAAAAATCAAGGGGTTTGAAGAAGTATAAGGGAGGAAAGGAGGGATGACTGCACACACCAAAATAGGGATGAAGAGGATTTCCCTTTCTTAAAATACCAAGGGGGAAAATTAATAAATTTTCCACTTAAAAATACCGCACTGGCTGGCCAGTGAGCCTAGTAGTGGGACAAGGACACTACTTAATCCACTAGCCAGTCTGTGGCAGCAGGCTACTGCAAACCAGTACTCAGCTACCTAAAATTCCTTTGATTCTCACTTTCTTCTCTTGAATTTTTTTACCTCCATTCCCTATCAAAAAATACATGTTTGATATGTTCAAAATCTCAAAATTCTATCATAAACCCCGATTAAAATTTTTTCCTGCCCACTAATTAAAAAATTCAAAATCCCTTCAAGTTTCATCACATTAAAATGGGGTATGGGGTTTTACATATGTGTATGTGTATGTATGCGTATGCATGTATACATGCATGTATATGTGTATATGAATGTATATGTATGTATGTGTATATATGTGTACGTGCATGTACATGTATGCGTATGAATTTTTATATCTATGTATATGTATGTGTGTATGTCTCTGTATATATATATATTAATATACCATTATATAACAAGAAAATTCATTTTTTTTCAATTTGACATATCTCATTGTAGTACACACACACATGTGTATGCACAATCAGAGGAAAATTCATTTAGGTTTTAAAATGAAACTAATGTAATTATATATATAATATTTATTATTATTTTTTCAGTTTTTAATATTTATTTATGCATATTTAGTTATTGATATTTAATATTTTTAATAACTTTACAATTTATATAATTAATATTTATTCATTTTTTATCTTAATACCTTTTTATTAAAATATTTATACAATTACTATTTATTCATTTTTAATTATAAATTTATTATAAATATTTGATTTTTAATGTAATTTATAATTTTTATTCATTTTTATTTTAATATGTATTCATTTTTAATATTTATGTAACTGACACAATGAACAATATTTGTTCATTTTTTAATATTTTTTATAATTTATTCAATTTTAATTATTAAATTTGATTCATTTTTAATATTTATTCAATTAATATTATTTATTAATTTTAAATATTTTTTTAATTTAATCATTTTTAATATTTAATCATATTTAATGTTTATTCATTTAATATTTTTGTAATGTATTTGTTTTTTTATAGTTATTCATAATTTTTTAAATATTAATATTCAATAATTTTAATATGTATGTAATTTATATTATTAATACTTAATTATTTTTATTTTAATATATTTTTATTTAAATCATCATACATTTACTATTTATTCATTATGAATTTGTACTTTATTATAAATATCTTATTTTTTAAAGTAAATTTTTAATATTTATTCATTTTTAATATTTCATTAATCTATATAAGTAAAATTATTAAATCTATTTTTTAATATATTTTCAATTTATTCATTTTTTAATTATGAAATTTTATTGATTTTTAATATTTTTTTGTAATTTATTCATTTTTAATATTTATTCATATAATAATTTTATATTTTATTCTTTTTTCATATATATATATATTTATTAATATTTGATATTTTAAATATGTTTTTAATTTATAAAAGTAATATTTATTTATTTTTATTTAAATATTTATACAATTATTATTTATGCATTTTCATTTAGTAATATATTGTAAATATTTTTTATTTAAATTAATTTTTTAATATTTTTTATTTTTTTATTTTACTATCTATTCATTTTTAATATTTTTTTAATTTACATAATTTATATTATTTATTCATTTTTAATATTTCAGTAATATATATAATTAATATTATTTATTCATTTAATATTACACATTATTTTTTTAATATTTTTGAAATATATTAATTTTTAATATTTTTTTAATTTTTTAATTTTTTAATTTTTAATATTTATGATTGTATATTATAAAGTAATATTTTTATTTTTATTATTCATGTTTATATAATTATTAATTTATTATTTTTTAATATTTATAAAATTTATAAAATAATAATAATTTATTCATTTTTAATTATTTTGTATTTATATAATAGTTATAATTTATTCTTTTTTTAAATTTTTATAAAATAGTATATATCAGTGCTAACAAGTGCTCAAAAATGGTAGCTCACTCGCATAAGGGTAACCCGACCTCGTATAAGGGCAATCTCTCACCCACTTAAAGGCCAGCTAAGCTTACCCTTACATAGAACATCATTTATAATTGCTAAATTTAGTGCTGATAAATCTATATTCTATGAGTGCTAAATTTATTGACGATAAAGATACAAATGAGCGCAAATAAAAAACGGATTTCATTTTAGTGATGATAAATGTATGTTTTATCAGCACTTTTTTAGTGCTAATAGTGATTTCTTCTCCTTGTTCCATTCAAGTTTGATGTAGAATTCAAACTCAAGTATTATCTCATGGGACATTTTGGAAGAATCTAAACCCTCAAAAATGAAGGTATGATGTGATATTTTCCATCCAGGATCACTGTATCACTAAGAGGGAGAGGGGGTGAATCAGTGATATATTTTTGTTTTTAAGTTTCCTTTCTTTTGAAACAACCTTTTCCTCCTATTAAAGATTTATCATGTTGCTGAAAACAAAACAATAACACGTCCGCAGGAACACAAGTATTTATAAGGTTCACTACTCAATGAGAGTAGCTGTTCCCTTGGCATGGTTTAGAAAAAATCCAATACCACACAATCTACTAGAAAAAAATACTTTTGTGTGGATAAAAACAAGAAGGATATACCCTTACACTTGTGTAACACTATGATCAATACAATAGTACATGTTCTTATTCTATCACAAATGATGCAATACAAGTTTGTGTAACAAGTTAAGAAACATTCACTAATTGCTTCCAAACATGTTACTGTGATTCCTTATTAACTTTCACTTTTGAAGAATGTCAAAACAATTCTTCACTTTCATACCTAGCAGTTGGTAATAACTTCTTCATACAAACACTTATTTCGATGGCCTAGTCTAATTCTTCAATCCGATTTCCCAATCTAGAAATATAACCCTATCAGAATACTACTGAAATAATTATGAACTATTTCTGTCTCAGTCCGTAAATCCCAGTCTGATTACCCTGTCCAATCTGAGAAACTCTGACCACTAACTTTATTTTGTCTAGAAAACTTCATCAGGTAAATTTTTCTAGAAAAATATTCTCCCTAAAACTTTAGAACTTCTCTCTCTTCATCCCTATGTGAATAGTGTTCTGATCTGTCAGAAAATACAATGTACTCTATTCCTTTTATAGGTGTGCCAAAAGTGGTTTAGGTGGGAATTTGAAAATTTTTCCTGTTTAACTAAATTTACTAAAACTTTAATTTCCCCTTCATTTTTGCTCCATCTTTGACTTCCTTATCACTTCTATACTCTTCTTAATTCTTCTCAAAACATCTTAAATCTTCTCAAAGCTCCGTCATACTTCATAATTTCTAACCATTCTTCAGTCCTATTCCAATTTTCATTATAATTTCTTCATTATTATGAAGAAAAGTGTATGAAAATAGATTCTTCATTATGTTGTTTTGTACCAATTAATCATATATAAAAAAGGAATTCTCATTATGATACTTATATTAGAATGAAAAAAACTACTCATTTTGATGCTCTGAACCAACTATTAGTTATAAAACATTGAAACCATTCTTCCATAAACATAGTATAAAATTATAAATATATTAGTAGTTCTTATCAGCATTCCAATAGAATCTTAAAAACCTATTTGAAAAACACTTCTACAAACTATTCTAACAATTATTCCTTTCTTAATTTCCTCAGACTGATGATCCTATGTCTGATGAAGTTATCAGTATCTACCTACAACTGATGGATCAATCTATGATTCACTTCGATGAATCGATTTCAATGCTAGTTTGATGAGTCAACACCACTTCATATCTGATTAATCTCGACACAATTGAAAACATATCAGAGTTTCTTTCATTCTTGACCAAATTGATAAACAATTCAACCTTATGAAAATGGTTTACTACATTGTTTATCATCATCCGATTGATCAGTATCTAACTTTCTTACATGCATTGGTCCCAAAAAACTCCAATAATTTTATTTTTCATTGGTCCTAATAACTCCCAATAAGAAAAATCCTTCTGCAGATTGCTCAGTAGCACACTATGTTCGATGGACTGGTATCATCAACTTTTACTTCAGTAACTTATTTCCTTTTGTGATTACAATACAAACAAACTTCCATCATTCACTAAATTCTTTCCCCAAATATTTGTATCTTTTGGATTATTTATCTGAATGAAAACCAGAATATTTATCTTCTCCCATTTCAATCAAAACTTCTTAACCTTTAAACAATTATGTGTCCATCGATCTCACGCCGATGAACTAAGACAGAAAGACTTTGTCTTAGAAATTTATTATTCCACAAACTCTTACTTGTATCATGATTTCTTCATGAATTTGAGAACTTTAGGATTGACATAGAATTGATCAACATACAATAGAAAGTATTATAACTTCCCATCCTTCTATCACTTCCTTCTTTCTAACCAAACCTCAAACTAATTGGTAGCACTAGTTCTTACCCTTTCCTTTATAAGGTTAGCATCAGAAGTTTTCTAAAAAAATTATGATTTATAAAAACTATAAGATCATAAAAGAAACATCAGATTTATTATGAATACTTTCAAACTCCAATACGATTTCTCATTATGATCAAAACTTTCATTCCAGACCCAAGGTGAGTCCGATGAACCTTTTCACTTTGAAAAATTCTTTATAACCCGATGGATTTTCTTAACCAGTTTACATATAATATTCTAATTATGATGCAACCTTTCATCTCTTTTATCTGATCAAAAAAACTTAAAAAGTGAATTGATTTCTTTTCTTTGAAAAAAAGGATATTACTTTCAGCACAAACTTCTTCCAGCTACCAAAAACAACTTCTTGCCAACTTGGTCCCAACAATCCCCCATTTGGATTTTATTGTCAACCAAGGTTTATAAATCACTAAACTTTGTAACCTCCTATTATGGATTACTTATCAATGAATTATAATCCCACATGAGCTAAATAATTATTGGAAACAAGAATCATTGATAAAAAAACTTAATGTCCAAAAGTAGTTACACCTGAAACTTCTTCATCTTTCTAACTTTTATCAGTTCTTTTAATTACATGTAAAAAAAAGTTTCCTACAACCACTCCAACAAACCATTAGAATTGTTCACACACTTACATTCCGAGTTAATATATTACCTATAACCCCACTACATACATGATTACTTAAATGGTTTAACACATATTAATGGATAGATTTATGAAATAATTACCCCCCTTTAAAACACTATCCAAAGAAAATATAAGATATGGGATAGAAACCATGATGATAAAGAGGTTGGATTCCCATGTTCAACCTTATTTTGAGAAATGATTCCTTTGGTAATAGTTTTGTGAAATTGTAAGAAACTTGTTCCAATGTATAAACATACTCCAACTTCAATTTATTCTTCTCCACAAGATATTTGATCAAATGAAATTTGATATAAATATGTTTTAAATGAGAATGTTGCACTGAGTTTCATGTAAGGTTTACAGAACTCTGATTATAACAACCCTATAGCAAGGGTAACTTACTTCAACAACTATGTATTCCAAAAAATTCTTTATCCACATAAGTTGGGTAAAAACTTGAGTGAAAGAAACAAACTCAACTTCATCTATTCTAAGAGTTAATTAATTTTGTTTCTTAGTATTCCAACATACATAACTTTTATCGACAATGAAAACTCCACCACATGAGAATCTTATATCATCCACATTTACTACCTAATCATCATCTATATAACAAAACAAATCAATACTTTTTGAGCTATCATATCTGATTTTGAAATCTGTTGTGACTTTTATATATCTAATAATTATTTTCCAAGAAAATAGATGTGATTATTTTGGAGCACTCTAATATCTTGCACATAAAGTTACATCATAAACAATGTATGGCCATGAGGTAGTTAAATATAACAAACTTTCAATTAACTTCTAAATCTCTTCAGATTCAACTTACTTACCTTCTCAATATTTAGTCAACTTGGTTCCCACTAAAATTGGTGCGGAAAATGGTTTTCAATTTTCCATGAAAAACTTCTTAATAAGTTCCAAAGAAAAATTTTCTTGAGAAATAAATATGTGTTTATTCTTTTGTGAGATTTTTAACCCCATAAAGTATTTCATTTAACCTCACATGGAAATTTCAAAAAACCTTTTCATATATTCATAAAACCTTTCACAAGATCTTTCATCATTCCCAAGAAATATTATATCATCAACATACATAATTAAAATGAGGGAAATATTCTAACTTTATTTGATGTACATATTACTATCAACCCTTCATTTCTTAAAGTTTAACATAAGAAAGTATCCAATTTTGTAATACCATGATATCAGAGCTTACTTTATCCCATACAAGGCTTTATTTAACTTACACACATAACTTTGATCCTTTCCAACAACAAATCCACATGGTTTTTCAATATAAACTTCGTCATAAAGATCCCCATTGAGAAATTATGCCTTTAAATCCATATGAAATATTTTGTAACTTCATTGTGCAACAATATCAAGAAATAATTTGATTATATCTATCCTCTCTATTGGGAAAAAAGTCTTATCAAAATCAGTTCCTTCAATATGTGAGTAACCTTTTCACACTAACCTTTCTTTGTTTTTTATCAATTAACCATATTCATTAAACTTATTCCAGAATACCCACTTTGTACTAATAAAATTATTTTCATTTGTCTTAGGTATGAGTTCCCAAGTACCATTCTTCTTGATTTGATCCAATTATTCATTTAAATACTGAACCCATTCTGAATGCTCAAAAACTTTAGTCACATATTTCATCTTGACTTTTGAATATAAAGAAGTATGTGTAATAGATTTTGATGTTCTTCTTATTTAAACCTTTGATGTTGATCACCAATTATGTTTTGAGCTTCCACTTACTTCCTCAGATTGGGATGAGATTTTCAAGATTCCTCCTCATCAATAGAAATAGATGAGTCCAATTCTTCTTTTTGAGTAGGATTATAGTTATTTTCACCCTTATGAGAACTCTTTACAAAAATTCTTTCATCATATTTATCTTTCTTATCTACATGAGTTTGTTTAACATATTAATCATATTTATCAAAAACTTTTACATCAATAGATTCAACTAATATTCTTGTCTCTTTTTTGAAACATCTATATCCTCTCCTTTCAGATCATAACAAAGAAAAATTCTATATTCACCTCTTTGATAAAACTTTCCAAGGATTCCACCTTTTTTTCTTTATGATGCATGGAATCCCAAAAACTCTTAAGTGTTTCAAATAAGGAGTTTTTTCATAAAACAATTCATATGGAGTCATATCTGAACTTGGCCTATAGAAACATTGGTTTTAAATATAAATAGAAATGCTAATGGATTATCTCTAAAATTAATGATAGAGATCTTGTTCAATTAACATAGTTTTCTCCATTTCAACTAGAATTCTATTTTTTCTTTCATAGACACCATTTTTTGAGGGGTTTATGGTGTATAGAACTCATATTAAATTCCATTCATCTCAAGATATCTTTTAAACTATTCATTTTTTTATTCACCACCATTGTATGTCGTCAAATTCTTCACTGAATAGTCACATTACTTCTCATATTTTCTCTTGATACTTGTAAAAAATTTTAGAGCATCTGACTTATGTTTCATATAAATAACAGAAATAATGAAAGTAAATTCATCAATGAAAGTAATAAAGTGGTTATATATATGAGTTTATTATTTTATCATTGGCCCATAAATATCTAAATGAATAAGTTCTAAGGTTAATTTTGAACAAGTTTCAACTTTCTTATGTATAGAGTTTTTAATCTTTCCTTTCTAAAAAAATTTGCAACACCAATAAATTATTTTTTAAATATAAGAAATTCCATAGAAACTATCTCTATTTGATAACATGATCATGTTTCTCTGAAACATGTTTCCCAACCTTTTATGCCACAATTAATTTTATTCTTTCATACTTAAGTAACAAGATTTTTGAACCTAACCAATATGGAAAAAGTTTCCTTTTGTACGTTGGCCTCTTATAACTATCATTAAATATTCTTCTCTTTTTATAATAAACCCATATTTTTTGAAAATAAATTTGTTAACTTGATCAAAAATTTGTGCAGAACTTAGAAATTTTTGTTTTATCCCATAAAAAACAGATATTTCTTGGACTTTATCTTTTCTCCCCCAATAATAGAAGATTCAACACCTTTGATTCTGAAGGATTCATAATTTCAAAATGTCACTATTACTTATTTGAATTATTTAACATTATTTAAAAACTTTAAGTCTCCTATTATATGAGAAGAACACCCACTATCCAATATCCATGATCTTTCTCCTTTTATATCTTTGAGAGCGGTTTCTATAATAAGATATTTTTCATCAACTTTATCTTTCTTCACATATATATTCTAAGAATAATTATAAAACTTTTGTTGTGCTGGTAACAAAACAAGAAATCATTCTGAAAGATGTTTAGGGAGTTCACATATTTCAAATATTTTTTCCAAAGGTTAGAATTTATTTTCAGCTTCCACACCAACCTTCTTAGGTTTCTTCAAAACACCCCTCTTACAATTCTTCATTTGAGAGGATTGAATCCCCCTAAAAATTTCCTTCTATAATTTGTGTAATAGTTGTAATATGTTTGATTAAACTAAAACATATTTTCCATGTTCCCAAATCCACCACAATACCTTCAGTATCCGTAAAATGAATATTGACCTCTATAACTATAAGGCCACAACCTTAAACATTACTTAATCTTGAGTTATTCAAGAATTAACATTGAGGATCTTTTCAGGTTTATAGTTTTAGATAATTAAGTCATAAAATCATGGATTACATTCAACATTTAAACAAGGTGGTTACAACAAAGGCAATATTCATTTTTTTTCATCAAAGGAAACATATTTTAAATAAATCATGGATTCTTTCTTGACACTTCCTTGACACTATCATCACATCATGTACCTTTCCCTTGACCTGTGAAAAACATTTCAAAAACTTGGGATGAGCAAAAAAATCTCAGTAAGGGTTATAAAATAAGGAAAATAAACATTAACCCATCAATAAATACAAATCAATGAAACTAAAACTTTTAATTCATAAAATACCTTACGAAATAATAAGATTTATGAGTAACACACATAAATAATAAATCATAGAGGTAACTTATGGCATCCATATCAAACTTGCATTGTAGCTATCACAGCTACATAGGGAGTCACATTTAAAATACCCATCACAGTATATTCCCAAAATCTCTTAGGAGAAACATTAACGTTTACCTCCGTCTCGTTACCCAAGGCATTGGAGACCTATCTCGGGCTCACCCACCCTAGGTTTATCACAGAACTACCCGTATACGTAACAATGGACAAGAACCATAACATAATCATAACACATAACTTAATAATAAAGGAAAGATAACATTACCACATTGCAATAACAATATAACATTTTAAGATATTGAAATAATGAATCTATTCTAAAAACCATTTTCAAAACCATTTAAAAAATTTAATAAAGAGACTTTTGAATCAAAGTGTCCCAAACCACTTTGACGCTTTTTACATTTTAAACCATTAATATCCATATAAATAAATCCTTAAAACCATTTTGAAAACATGGATATTAATGATAAATATTTATAAGAATAAATCATTAAAATATTTAAAATTATATTTTAGTTAAAGAGTTTTTAACAAAATGAGAGACACTTGAATACAAATAATTAAGGAATAACATCTAATCATAACTTTATAATATCATGAGAATAAAGGTATTCATGATATAATATACCAAAGGATATTATATACACCATTTAAGTGTGAATTGGTGCATAAAAACAATGAAGTCTCAATAGAAATGTAAAATGAGATGAAATCGCATATAAAGAAGGTATCCTTAAATTAAGGATAAATCAATCTCATAATTATGTGTGAAAAATATAAATACACCCAATATAAGTGGATATTAATTGTAAAACAATCAGAGGTCTTTCACACCTATTCATATGATGACATATTCAATAACTACAAGTTGAACCCAAAGAAATCGAAATTGGGTTAAGAAGTTCCCTTGTAAAAATTCGACAGCCTAACGACGTCACTTTAAAATTTAGAAAATGAGTTGATGAGACAAAAAGGGTATCTCATCACTTGGAAATAAATTTTACATAAATAAGGATATAGAATAACATATCCCAACATAATAAGATGCAAATTAAATGACATAACAAAGGAAGTCTTTTAAAAAGAGGAGGGTGAAAGGTTCCCTTACCGATTTGGGTAACTTCTGAAATGTACACCCCATGAAAGAAGGGTCATACAATGAAGATGTGAATACCCATAAATTAAAGTATATTACACGAAGAATAAAATCATGGGAAGTAAAACACCATACAAAATTAAATATTGGAAAATGTAGCATGAATCTCACGGGAATAAAAGTGAGATGAAAAATCCCTTATGAAAACTCGGCAGCCTAACGGCACCACATAAAAATTCCAAAAATGGATTGAAGAGATCAAATAGGGTCTCTCATCATATTAAAATAAAATTTAAATTAAGAAGAATATAAAAGAACATCCCCAAACATAAGAAAGAGGATCTTAAAATAAGTGACATAAAAGAGAGTACTTAAAAAGAAAGAGAGAGGTAGGATCCCTTACCTCAAGTCCGACTTGTCTTGTTCATTTCTTTATATTCCTGAATAATAAACTAGTGTTAATTTATACTTTATTAAGAACCATTTTCAAGTTAATTATTACTTTTATATCACTTATTACCATGTTATAAAAATTATGTAATTATTTATGTTAATAACGGTCGTTTTGTCGATCATTGGTACTTGAGTCAAAAATAAACTTCTTATAATTACAAGTTATTCACCTGGTAAAATATCCATTATATCCAGAATTATATTCATGATGTAGATATAATATATATCATATATATATAGTATATACTTGCATTTATTATATTACATAACATTTAGAGGTAAGAAATGAAATGCACCGTTCATGGAGACGGTAAGCCGTACGTACGCATGAACGCTACTTTCATTTCTATTTCGTATTTAATGGAATTAAAACTAAATGAGATATATATATTATAATTACAGTATTATATATATGTTATATATGTCACATAATTTAATTAATTTCATTCTTTATACATTCCATGTATTGCATGAATGAGTCACATCACTTGAGGGGGCGGTAGTCCACACTTCCTCAAATGAAATTATCGCATTTGCACAACATGCAAAGCATAAAGGTATGTTTTAAATATAAAATACAGAAGAATATAGAGGAAATAAATATAATATATATCATAAATAAATGTAGTTCCATCATATTGGCCACCATGAGAGGTGGTAGGAGAAGATAGAACAATCATCATTTCGTGAGGTAGTAATTCTCCACCCACGGAAACAATATGTTCTTTAACCATTATACGGAGGTGTGTGTAAGTGTAGCTCGAATCCTTCTCATAAAAAAACCTATTATATTGAATATACTGGTGTTGTTACAAAAAAAATTAATAAAAAGAGTTTAGGGGGTTGGAGAAGCAAAATAAAACAAAAGCACAGAAGAGAGGACATTACCTTTAGATCGGGTAACTCCTTTTGGATTGAACCAAAAGGGTTTCTTGAAGAGATTTCTGACTAAGGTAAGGCTTCTAGGATGAATAAAGAGATGTGGAGAGTTGAAATGAGTAGATGTTGGCCGATCAAATTACTTGATAGGTGTGGGTACGGTGGTATAGGTGGGGGCCTTTTATAAAAGGGAGGAGGGGCACTCTTGGAACATCTTGAAAATTTACTTTATTATAAAATGATTTTCGGTTATTAAAGGTCCCACAATTATATATTTCTAGGATAAAGTGATAAGGGTTCTAAATCCACCCATCCAATAGGTTTTTGACAAGTGTAAGTCTTATATTTTACCTTATCTTCTCATTTTATTTAAATCGCTCATTAATGAGGTAATCACTGAATCATCATGGTGTCATAAATAAATAAATTTATTTAATGTATAAAAATTATAAAAAAATATCACGATGTTGTAAATATTTTTAGCTTTCTAATAAAAATTTATAGTCAATAATATGACTTGTATAACCCCATGTAAAAATTGTTTTAGTAAAACAATACATGTTTGTGACACTTTTATTTTTTACTTTAAATAAAAAGTTATTAATGTCATTTTCTTACCCAAGTGTCTCCATGGGGTCCCCAAGTTGACCCATGGATTTTTTTGGTCGGCCATGACTTATCAAATAATTGTAGGACAAGTGTAAAGGTAATTTAATATTATTATATCATTATATTTACCTTAAATTACACTAATTACCTTTAATCACGATTAATAAAACTTAAAAGTTACTATTCACCAAAAAATTATTTTAATCCCATTGAACCACATTTTACATCCTAATGACAACCATGTATGTCGGATTTTTGAAATTCAAATCACATAGGTGGTAAAATTTCATTTAAATAAAAAATCTGTTTTTTTAACTACCACTTAGTGGTTTCACTATTCATCAAAAATTGATGTTTTTTCAGAAAAATACCAAAAATTCACCCTTAGATATATTTGATATTCCAAATTCAAAACTTATGTCCATTTTACCAAATTAAAAACATAAAAGTTTCATTAATTATTTTTATAATTAATTCCCGCTGTCAAAACAAATAACGTGTTTTTAAGAAACAATATCTATCAAAAGATTGACGCTTGTTTATGTCCAATTTCAAAGTGAAATTAATTCCAATGAAAAACATTGGATTAAATGTTAAAAATATATTTTAACTACACTTTAAACCCAATTAAAAATATAATCTATCCATATAAATAAATTATATTAAAAGGAGGTTTTGAATTAAAATACAACATTTTCACTAAAAATGATCTTTATCGGAAAAATAACAAAAATTTACACAAAGTAAAATTTGATGTCCAGATTCTAAATAAGGATTTTATTTTGTAAAATATAACATATAAAATTTTCAAAAGTATATTTAAAAAGGATTCGCCATCAAAAGGCGGTTAATCGACCTTTTAAAGAATATTAGAAGAGTTATGCTTAAAATTGGATTCATTTGCATTTTAAGCCTCTAACATTTATTTGGATAAATGCGAAAAAAATATATTTGACAAGCATATATAATCATTTGGTAGTTAGTTCTGTTCATTCCTATCATTACAATGGCTAGGCGTTAACTACCATTTAAAATAATATTATTATATTATTAGTGTGCATCGTAAGATTTCAAAGAAACTCACTGTTGCGTATTGGGTATGCCATTGAACAAAGAATTCCCTTTAAAGTAATATTAATATTTTATTCACAAATATTAATAAATATGAAAATTTCATATTCTTTATTTACCTGGGATGTTACATCCTTCCCCCCTTTTGGGAATTGTGTCCTCACAATTTCAAAATTGTGCTCAGAAACTTCATTGAAAGTCCCACATCAGAAAAGTAGTCAATAAAACTATCACTTTAAATAAAAGAAAAAGAGATAAAAAGGTCACTCAAGATAACAGATACTAGGATTCAATGAAAACATGGATATGGAGGAGAAAAAAAACCATCAAGTTCTGATGGAGAGTGATAGAAAACATGTCTAGGAGAAAGTTAACCACCAGAAAATCACAAACTTGTGATGGGTTAAACGGTATTTTATTCCCCCGTAAGAAAAGTTAACATAAAATTTTTTTGTTTTAAGTTTATTTTCATTGAATAATTTATTTATGGGATTAACTAAAACATAAGGAAACATACTTACTTGTCATGTAGACTTTCATCTTTTTCTAGATTTTTAACACAAACTCATATTTCCTCCAAAAGATGAGTATTTAAGAAGACTTGTTCGCATTAAGAGTGCTAAAATTATCTTCGAGAGAATCACATAATCCAAAAAATATGAAATATATATTTCCCATATATTTATACCTTAAGAAAAACCAAAATTTCATCAAAGACCATTCAATAAACAGCTATCCATAAAATTCTTTAAAGTAATCAAAACTAAGATTGAAACCCAAATCTATGAAGGATTTGATCACATAGTCTTCCAAGATAAATCATAGCATTTATCTCCAAACAATATCGGTTGCTCTTAAAGTCTCGTATTGAAAAGTAATTAACCTAATCCCATATTCTCCATGATATGTTCATCATTTTCATAAATAAACCAAATTGTAACGACCCAAAATTTTGAATAAATATTGTTTCCTAATTTTGTGTGTTATTTTATTTTTGATACTCAACAAAACTGTTTCATTTGATAACATGAGTATAATTAAAATGAGACCGTTGGGTTTTGACTATTATATGACCATTGGTCAATATGACCACTAGGAACTAAACGTTTTGATTATTGTCTCTAAATACAAGTAATCTTGGTTAATTAATATAGAAAGAAGATTTGATGGAATCACCCAGTAGTCTTGGACCGATCGAAGCCCATCTAACAAAACTTGGGAAGGAGGTAGCACCATTGAAATTTGCTCTGGACCAAACCCAAGCCGAACTTCATCGTGTGAAGCTAGAACGAAATCGCCTTTGCGAGAAGTTCAAACTGATAGAAATTACAACTCATGCGATGTTGGCCGAGCCTCCCTCAGATTCTCTCACCTTAGCACACCTTACACTTAGGTCCTATGCTGGTGTGATAAGGGGCTATGTAAGGAGACCGTAACTGCCTTGTGTAACCATTTGTTTTAAATAAAAATTTTGATTTCTTCTTATGATGAAGTTTATGAATTTTCAAATGTCTGGATAAATATAGTGTGCATATTTTTGATGAATTTTAGATATAGGATATTTTAAAAATGTTTATGTAAACCTTAAATAAATAAAAATGTGTAATGATTTTCAAAAAATGGTCTTCTACAGTTATGTTCAGTACGAAATTTAGAGTCTAATAAGATCAACTTAATTTTTGATTAATAGTAAATTATGAATAGTGATTTTATGATTAGGATTAGTAATGTGTCCAAATGGATTAGTAATATCACTTAAAGAAAGTTTTAATATAATTTAGAAACCTTGATTAAGTAATGAGATTCAATAAAATGGGTAAATAACGGTTTCATAACTTATTAAGTCAAGTATTAGTTTTTTCGAGTGAATAGTGTTTTTTAATTAAAAATTTAATTAAAAATAATTAGAAAATTATTTTTATAAAATGGACTTTATTTTTGAACTCAGAGCATCGATATTATGTTATGGTAATTTTTGGGGATTTTTCTGAAAAAATGAATTCTTGATGAATAGTGTTTTTATTTAAAAATTAAATTAAAAATATTTATAAAGTTATTTTTGTAAAATGGAGTTCATAAATATAATTAGAGCATCGATATTTTGTTAAGGTGAAATTTTGGGATTTTTCTGAGAAAGATGATTTTTTCAATGAATAGTAAAAATGCAGTTTTAGGGTTTCGGTATGTTTAATGACATCATAACTGTGTCATGATGATGTCATGAGATATTTTAAGGGTTGTCCGGCCAAAGGTGATGAATTATTTTATTGGGGGCCCCATGTGGCCTAACTCCATGGTAAATTCCATGGGAGAGCACATGGTTTTGAGAAAAGCACTTGTGAGGTGTCCCTTGGCCATTAATGCCTTGTCCCCTCACTTTCCCTATAAATACCCACCCTTTACTCCTTTATTTTTTACTACCAACTCTCCCCCAACGGAGTTCTGGTATCCTTACCTCCCAAGGAGTCCTCCCAAGGTTCCCCCAATCCCTCAAGGTCCCAACCTTTGAGTTTTAAGAGTTACGTTTTAAGGTAAGGGATCCGGCCTTTCTCTTTCTTTTGATGTAATCTCCTTTATGTCATTCCCTTTATGCTCCATGTTATTATGTGATAGGATGTTCTTTTATATTACTCTTACTTCCCTTTTCGTGTTTATATGATGAGAGATCCCCTCTTACTCTCATCATTTCGTTTTATGAAAGTTTAAGTGACGCCGTTAGGCTACCGAATTTTTAAGGGATTCTTTCTCCCTTCTCATTTTTTTCAAGTTCTATATTATGTCAAGTCTTTCAAGTTCCTTTTTATTATGTTGGGGTATGATATCTATATCTATCATACTTATATCTTATGATAATATGATGAGAGACCCTATTCGATCTTGTCAAATCATTTTTATTGAAGTTTAAGTGACGTCGTTAGGCTGCTGAATTTTTGGTAAGAGAAATCTTATTTTTGTCTTACTTCCATGTTTTTAATTTCAAATGGTATGTCCTTAAAATTTCATTACCATGATTCATATCCTTTATATTCTGTCCCTATACTGTTTTTATAGATCACTTATGAGTGGGTGACCCATGTCCTCTCTCTTTTCAACGTTTTCTAAAACCCTGTAACGTAGCCGTTATGCTGCAAAATTTTCGTCTCAAAATGCCTCTCTCTTTTTCTCAAAATTATATTATGTTATTAAGTGAATACTCAAAGCTCTTATTTCTACAGGGTTATTTACATATATATCAAAATTTTCTATTTTAAATTCTGGGATTTACATACATGAAACCCGCTTTCCCTTTCTGTGGGTTTAAAGTGACATAAAGATCATTTCTTTAATGCAATTTTTAAAACGTTATTATTATGAAATGAAACCCATTTATTTTATGCTATATGGGTTGTTTATGAAATGATTTATGATGATATATGTGGCTCACATGATAATAAAGACATGTCAAGGGTGCGCCCAGATAGCGCTCCAATGCATTGGGTAAAGACTTAATCTCTAGAGATGACTTTTTAGACTGATACCTTGGTGAATAACCTTGGTAATTTTTAATGACACCTTTGGGATGGACCTTGGTGAAACGAAATGATTGTCAATATTAAATGTTGTAGCCACATATTCAAGTTATGAAAAATGTTATTTTTATTATGATATGCCTCATTATTTCTTTCTCATGCCTTAAAGTTCTTTTCATGACCTTATTGAAGTATCTCAAGTTCACATGTAAAATGTTTCTCTTGTTTCCCTTACTGGGCCTTTTTCTCACCCTTTCTTTTGATGTATGTCCCCAGGTTATGAGATGCAGTAATGAACCTAGGATGAACATGGGGATAATCCTTTCAAGTGTTTAAGAAGAATGTTTTATGTTTTCATGTTTTAAGTTCCTGGTTTTCAAGACACTAAACCTTAAAGATCCTCGGTTTTGTAAAATGCAATGATAGTTTATGTGATAAAAAGGTGGGATTCTATACAAATCGTCATATGTCCACAATAAAAACATAGATTCTTCCAAAATAAAATTCCACCATTTATCCTCAATTGAAATCCCAAAGTATTCTATTTTTTATAGGCATATATTGTTTCCACGAAAGAGAGAACATCTTCCAAAATAACTTTTATTACTCAGTCACCAAATCATTTTACTACACTAAGGATATCCATTTAATAAAACATAATTTCCCAAAATCAACTTATTCATGATCCATAAAATCATTTAACTAAAATAATAAGTCATACTAACCAGGGACTTCACATAGGCTAGTGGTAGGCCATGCTCCCTTATCGCCCTTCGTTTGTGGGTTCGATTCATGTGTCCTTGCCGGACGCGACGAGTTGTCACCCATCTGACGGGTTGTCCTTTTTATAAATCTCAAAATATCCCTAACATGTTTTAACCTCAATGGTTTCCTTATACCTATCATTTTAAACTAAATTCATCATGATCTCAACATCTTAATTCTTTAAGTCTTATTTCACTATCATAAGATAAAATAAAATGATCCCCACAAAAGAAGAACATCATACCTTGATCACGGTGTCCATTTGGTTTCATCATCATCTTGTTCACATAGGTAGAAGGTCCATGAATCAAACAAATGACATAGAGATACTTCAAAATCATTTGCTTCCTCCATAAAAATACACCTTGTACAACATGGGTCATATGGGTGTTCACAGAAAAACAGTTTTGGAAAATCATCATGTATGACATATAATTTCAAAACATCTAATAAGACATGATTTCTATAAAATAGTCTGACCAAATTTGAGTTGAAACTTTCAATTAACGGTCCTTTTAAAATACCAAAGGTATGTGTAGAGAGACTATATTTAAAAATAAAATATAAATAGGTTATACAAGGGTCTCCTTTTTCAGCACCTTCTTTAAAATCATAATATGCTTCAAAATCTTGTGATAAGGTAAAATATTTGAAAATGCCTTGATAATATTTACCTTTCTTGAAAATATGTGAATATTTTGAAAATAGGCTTTGTCTAAATACAAACAATGATCCACAATAATAACGAGGTATAGTGGAGGTGTTTTATATCTCAAACAGCTGCTTACAAGTGAGTTGTATGCTAGAAAAAGTTTCACAATCATCCGAACATGACTTTGCAATAATTATTGCAAGAAAGTCACCAGGAAGAGATAATAATGTCATTTGAGATCCTCCTCCTTCCATTTCCTTGATCTGAAAAAGTTATAAAACAAGGATTTAACTAAGATAATAAACAAAGGGTCTAATCATGTGTTTAATGAAAACTCCTAATCCCTAAAGTTGTCTAAACCGACCTCTGATACCAACTATAAGGCCCCAGCCTTAAACATTACTTAATCTTGAGTTATTCAAGAATTCAAATTGAGGATCTTTTCAGGTTTAGAGTTTTAGAGAATTAAGTCATAAAATCATGCATTACATTCCACATTTAAACAAGGTGGTTACAATAAAGGCAATATTCATTTTTTTCCATCAAAAGAAACATATTTTAAATAAATCATGGATTCTTTCTTGGCACTTCCTCAACACTATCGTCACATCATGTACCTTTACCTTGACCTGTGAAAAACATTTCAAAAACTTGGGATGAGCACAAAAAGCTCAGTAAGGGTTATAAAATAAGGAAAGGAAACATTAACCCATAAATAAATACAAATCAATGAAACAAAAACTTTTCATTCATAACATACCTTATGAAATCACAATATTTATGAGTAACACACAGAAATCATAAATCATAGAGGTAACTTATGTAATCCATATCAAACTTGCATTGTAGCTATCACAGCTACATATGGAGTCACATTTGGAATACCCATTATAGTATATTACCAAAATGTCTTAGGAGAAACATTAACATTTACCTCCGTCTCGTTACCCAATGCATTAGAGAGCTATCTCGGGCTCACCCGCCCTAGGTTTATCATGGAACCACCCGTATACGTAACAATGGAAAAGAACCATAACATAATCATAACACATAACTTAAGAATAAAGGAAATATAAAATTCCCACATTGTAATAACAATATAACATTTTAAGATATTGAAATAATGAATCCATTCTAAAAACCATTTTCAAAACCATTTAAAACATTTAATAAAGATACTTTTGAATCAAAGTGTCCCAAACCACTTTGAATATTTTAAAATTTTAAACCATTAATATCTATATAAATAAATCCTTAAAACCATTTTTAAAACATGGATATTAATGAGAAATATTTATAAGAATAAATCATTAAAACATTTAAAACGATATTTTAGTTAAATAATTTTTAACAAAATGAGAGACACTTGAATACAAATAATTGAGGAATAACATTTAATCAGAACTTTATAATATCATTAGAATAAATGGATTCGTGATATAATTTTCCAAAGGATAGTATATACACCATATAAGAGTGAATTGGTGCACAACAACAATGAAGTCTCAATAGAAATGTAAAATGAGATGAAATCCCTTATAAAGAAGGTATCTTTAAATTAAGGATAAATCAATCTCATAATTATGTGTGAAAAATATAAATACACCCAATTAAAGAGGATATTAAGTGCAAAACAATCATATGTCTTTCAAACCTATTCATAGGATGACATATTCAATAACTACAAGTTGAACCCAAAGAAATCGAAATTGGGTTAAGAAGTTCCCTTGTAAAAATTCGACAGCCTAATGGCGTCACTTTAAATTTCAGAAAATGAGTTAATGAGACAAAAATGGTATCTCATCACTTGGAAATAAATTTTACATCAATAAGGATATAGAATAACATATCCCAACATAATAATATGTAAATTAAATGACATAACAAAATAAGTCTTTTAAAAAGAGGAGGGTGAAAGGTTCCCTTACCGATTTGGGTAACTTCCGAAACGTACACCCCATGAAAGAAGGGTCATAAAATAAAGATGTGAATACCCATAAATTAAATTATATTACACGAAGAATACAATCATGGGAAGTAAAACACCACACAAAAGTAAATAGTGGAAAATGTAGCATGAATCTCATGGGAATAAAAGTGAGATGAAAATCCCTTATGAAAACTCGGCAGCCTAACAGCGCCACATAAAACTTCCAAAAATGGATTGACGAGATAAAATAGGGTATCTCATCATATGAAAATAAAATGTACACTAATAGGAATATAAAATAACACTCCCAACATAATAAATAGGATCTTAAAATAAGTGACATAAAATAGAGTACTTAAAAAGAAAGAGAGAGGTAGGATCCCTTACCTCAAGTCCGACTTGTCTTGTTCGTTTCTTTATATTCCTGAATAATAAAATATAGTTAATTTATACTTTCTTAAGAACCCTTTTCAAGTTAATTATTCATTTTATATCACTTATTACCATGTTATGAACATTATTTAATTATTTATGTTAATAACGGTCGTTTTTTCGATCATTGGTACTTGAGTCAAAAATAAAATTCTTATAATTACAAGTTGTTCATGTGGTAAAATATCCATTATATCCATAATTATATTCATGATGTAGATATCATATATATCATATATATCTAGTATATACATGCATTTATAATATTACATAACATTGAGAGGTAAGAAATGAAATGCACCGTTCATGGAGACGGTAAGCCGTACGTACGCATGAACGCTACTTTCATTTCTATTTCGTATTTAATGGAATTAAAACTAAATGAGGTATATATATATTATAATTCCAGTTTAATATATATTTTATATAGGTCACATAAGTTAATTAATTTCATTCTTTATACATTCCATGTATTTCATGAACGAGTCACATCACTTGAGGGGGCGGTAGTCCACACTTCCTCAAATGAAATTATCGCACTTGCACAACATGCAAAGCATAAAGGTATGTTTTAAATGTAAAATACAGAAGCATAGAGAGGAAATAAATATAATATATATCATAAATAAATATAGTTCCATCATAATGTCCACCATGAGAGGTGGTAGGAGAAGATATAACAATCATCGTTTTGTGAGGTAGTAATTCTCCATCCACGGAAACAGTATGTTCTTTAACCATTAAACGGAGGTGTGTGTAAGTGTAGCTCGAATACTTCTCATAAAAACAACCTAGTATGTTGAATATACTGGTGTTGTTAAAAAATAAATGAATAAAAAGAGTTTAGAGGGTTGGAGAAGTAAAATAAAACAAAAGAACATAAGAGAGGACATTACATTTAAATTAGGTAACTCCCTTTGGATTGAACTAAAAGGGTTCCTTGAAGAGATTTATGCCTAAGTTAAGGCTTCTAGGATGAAGAGAGGGATATGGAGAGATGAAATGAGCAGAGGTTGGCCGAGCCAATGGCTTGAGAGGTGTGGATAAGGTGGTAGAGGTGGGGGCCTTTTATAAGAGGGAGGAGGGGAACTCTTGGAACGTCTTGAAAAGTTACTTTATTATAAAATGATTTTCAGATATTAAAGGTCCCAAAATTATATATTTCTAGGATAAGGTGATAAGGGTTCTAAATCCACCCATACAATCGGTTTTTGACAAGTTAAAGTATTAGATTTTACCTTATCTTCTCATTTTATTTAAATTGCTCATTAATGAGGTAATCCCTGCATCATCATGGTGTCATAGATAAATTTATTTATTTAATGTCTACAAATTATAAAAAAAATATCATGATGTATGAAATATTTTTATATTTCTAATGAATATTTATAGTAAAAAATATGACTTGTATAACCCCATATAAAAATTGTTTTAGTAAAACAATACATGTTTGTGACACTTTTATTTTTACTTTAAATAAAAAGTTATTCATGTCATTTTCTTACCCAAGTGGCTCCATGGGGTCCCCAAGTTGACCCATGTATTTTTTTGGTCGTCCATGAATTATCCAATAATTATAGGACAAGTGTAATGGTAATTTAATATTGTTATATCATTATATTTCCCTTAAATTACACTAATTACCTTTAATCGCGATTAATAAAACTTAAAAGTTACTATTCACCAAAAAAATATTTTAATCCCATTGAACCAAATTTTACATCCTAATGACAACCATGTATGTTGGATTTTTGAAATTCAAATCACATAGGTGGTAAAATTTCATTCAAACGAAAAATCAGTTTTTTTAACTACCACTTAGTGGTTTCACTATTCATCAAAAATTGATGTTTTTCAAAAAAATACCAAAAATTCACCCTAAGCTATATTTGATATTCCAAATTAAAAAATTATGTCCATTTTACCAAATTTAAAACATAAAATTTGCATTAATTATTTTTATAATCAATTCCCGCTGTCAAAACAAATAACATGTTTTTGAGAAACAATATCTATCAAAATATTGACGCTTGTTTATGTCTAATTTCAAAGTGAAATTAATTCCAATGACCAACATTGGATTAAATGGTAAAAATATTTTTTATCTACACTTTAAACCCAATTAAAAAGATAATATATCCATATAAATAAATTATATTAAAAGGAGGTTTTGAATTAAAATACAACATTTTCACTAAAAATGATCTTTATCGGAAAAATAACAAAAATTTACACAAAGTAAATTTTGATGTCCAGATTCTAAAGAAGGATTTTATTTTGTCAAACATAACATATAAAATTTTCAAAAGTATATTTAAAAAGGGTTCTCCATCAAAAGGCGGTTAATCGACCTTTTAAAGACTATTAGAATAGTTATGGTTAAAATTGGATTCATTTGCATTTTAAGCCTCTAACATTTATTTGGATAAATGCGAAAAAAATATTTGAAAAGAACATATAATCATTTGGTAGTTAGTTCTATTCATTCATGCCATTACAATGGCTAGGCATTAACTACCATTTAAAATAATATTATTATATTATTAGTGTGCAACGTAAGATTTCAAAGAAACTCATTGTTGCGTATTGGGTACGCCATTGAACAAAGCATTCCCTTTAAAGTAATATTAATATTTTATTCACAAATATTAATAAATATGGAATTTTAATATTATTTATTTACCTGGGATGTTACAATAACTTCCATACTATCCGGAGTTGTGATCATGTTTGTCAGCAACCATCTTTTCTTTAACATCAGAACTTTGTTTAGTCCCAAAATTTGAATTCTAAATCAAATCCTTCTTCTTCATTTCTCTTTCCTTTTCAGCCTTATCAGAACCATAAGTTGTAGGAACTTTTTTAGAATCATAATTTTAAGAAACATCTGACTTCTACACTTTATTGATTTTGTCCATATACATAACTTTCCCAACCTTCTTCTTCTCAAAAAAATATCAACTTTCTTCTTAAACTTTGAAGGTAAATTTTGATTATTCTTAGGCTTATCCTTTCCATAACTTTCACCAACTTTAGTGATATAGTCTTGAAACATTTAACCCAATGCTCTACTTTAGAAAGTTTTTTTTGAACAAATTACAATTATTCTTATTTTTATTTCTTATTTACTTCTAGATGTTCATTCAGATTCCTTTATTTAACAATAGATTCCATCAAGTCATCTATATCTTCCCAAAGATTAAATTTCTCATCTAAAAAACATTATTGATTGTTTTTTTGTGGAAATATCATTTTTCATTTTTCTGATTCCTTTCTCAAGACTTCCAATATTTCTAAGGCATTATTTCAATTATTATTTTAAATTAAATTCTAATCGAGTTTCTTCCTCTTCAGAACTGCTACTTCGAAACTCTTTATTATTAAATATTTCAATAAAAGTATTATTTCCAGTATTCTTAGGAGACTTTTTAGATTTAGCTTCATTTTATCCTTCTTAATAATCCTTATATAAAAAACTTATCCTTTTGTATTTACAGTATTTTTTATCTTTCCATTTGAATAAGATTTATCCTTATCACTCTGTTTATTCCATGATCTTCTCAACCTTCTATCATATTCATCATTGTTGTATTAATTATTTCTTTAGGGGAGATTTGTATCAACGTTCCCAATAGCTACACATTCAAATAAATTTAAGGAAGGTTTCCGTAAATACCGTCCTATAAATCTTTTTTCATTTTTAGAAAAAAAAGATAAAAATTAATCAATATTTTTACATACCTCATTTTTAGAGTTAGAATCTATTGCTTCTTCTTCTTCTTATTTTCTTTCTTGGTAGCATTGAAAGAAACTTATCTATTAAATTTTGTTTTTTTCCTTTCAAAAATTTCTCCCTTATCATTTTATAAGTGATGAGAGTACTATGAAAATCATCTAGAGATAATGTTTCCGGAACTATGTCTTACAATGAGGAAACTTTAGCATCAAAATTTTCAGGAATAATTCTAGAAATATTTTCATGAAAAGCGGAATCTTCTAACTTTTCACCAAGACATCTAATTTTTCTAACAATTTCATTCACCCTTGTAAATACATTTGTGTGGATACAAACAAGTAGGATATACCCTTGAATTGTGTAGCACTATGATCAATACAACATTTCATGTCAATCTTCTAGCAAAAATGATATAATACATGTTTGTGTAACAAGTTAATAAAATTTCACCAATTTCTTCCAAAAATGATATTGTACTGCCTTATAAATTTTTACTTTTGATAACCATCAAAAAAATTCTTCACTTTCCTACCCAAAACCAGGTAAGAACTTCTTCAGAAAAACATTGAGTCTGATGGATCAGTCTATTTATTCATTATGATTGCTCAGTATGGAAATATAACTCTATTAGAATACTAATGAAACAATTCTAAACCACTTCTATCTCAGTCTCAAAATATTAGTCTAATTTTATAATTTAATATGAGAAAACATGATCACTAACTTTCTTCTATATGAAAAAAATTCTTCAGGTAAACTATGTCCAAAAACTTATTCTCAATAAAACTTTAGAACTTATCTATATTCTTCTGCATGTGAACAGTGTTCTGATTCATCAGAATGCACAATTTACTATATTCCTTTTACAGGCATGTGAAAATTGGTTTAGGTGTGAATTTGAAAATTTTCCTCACTTAATAAAATTTCCCAAAACTTAAATTTACCCTTAATTAAGGCTCCATCTTTTACTTCTTCAACACTTATTTACTTTACTTTATTCTTCTTGAAACATCTTGAATCTTCTTAAATATTCAACATGATTCATAATTTCTAACCATTTTTCAGTCTGATTCCAATTGTTATTCCAATTTATTCATTATTATGAAGACATATATACAACAATATATTCTTCATTACATTGTTCCATACCAATTAATCATATGAAAAACAAATGAATTGTCATTATGATGGTCAGAACCGATTGAAAAAAAACTGATCATTTTTATTCTCTAAAGCAACTGTTATTTATAAAACTTTAAAACTATTCTTCTATAAACATAGTCACAAATTCAAAATATATCAACAATTCTTGGTGTTAATCCAATATTATCTTCAAAACCTATTTTACAAACACTTTGAAAAACTATTCAAATAATTCTTCCTTTCTTCTTTTCCCTAGACTGATGATCCTATATACAATGAAGTTATTAGTATCAACCTGCGTCTGATAGATTAGTTTCTACTTTACTTTGATGGATCAATGTCAATACCAGTCCATTTAGTTAACACTAATTTATATTTTATGAATCTTGAACCAATTGAAAACATATCATAGTTCTTCTTTCATTATTAACCCAATTGATAAACAATTCAACCTTATTAAAATGGTTAACTACATTGTTGATCATAATTCGATTTATCGGTCTCTAAATTTATTACATACATTGGTCTTAATAAACCCCACTTATTTTATTTTTTATTGGACACAATAACTCCCAATAAAATAAAAAATTATGCATCCCATTGATCAGAGGAACACTACGTTCGATGGATTAGTATCAACAAATTTGACTTCAACATCTTCTTTCCTTTTCTAATTACTATAAAATTAAAATTCCATCATTAAATAAATTATTTATAAGAACATTTATATTTTGTGTCTTATTGATAAAACTAAAAACCATTATCTTTATATTCTCTTGTTTCAAACAGAACTTCCCATCCTTTAAAAAATTATGCATCCAGTGATCTCACACCGATAAACTGAACCCGAAAGAATTTGTATTTAAAATTTATTCTTCCACAAACTCTTTCTTGTATCATGAATTCTTCATGAATTTGAGAAATTTTGGATCGATGTAGAATATTCTTAATTATAATTCAAATTATTATAACTTCATATCCTTTGAGAACTTCCTTCTTTCCAACCAAACCTCAAACTGATTGGCATTATTATTCTCCCCCATTCCTTCAAAAGTATATCATCACAATATTTTCAAACGACTTATAATTTATGATAACTCCAAAACTATAATATCATAATTAGATTTAGTAATGAGACTTTAAAACTCCAATTAAATTTCTCATTATGATCGAAACTTTCATTACATACCCAAGGTGAGTCTGATGAACCTTTTATCTCAGAAAACTTCTTCACAACCTAATGGATTTTCTTAAGTATTTTTCATCTGATATTTTGATTAAAATAAAACGTTTAATCTATTTTTTTGGATATTAAATACTTAAAAATTGAATTGACATCTTTTATTTGACAAGAAAAGACAATACTTTCGTCACAAACCTCTTCCCACTTCCAAAAAAAACTTCTTTCCAACTTGGTCCCAACATGATATTCAAATTTTATTTTTTGTGTATTTTTCAAATGATTTAGTTCATATGCATTGAGTTTTTATGTAGTTATTCATAAATAGTGTTTCACATGACTCCCTTTCTAATCTTATGGTCTCATACTATTGTATTATACTAATTTAGATTGCTCTTTTCATGTTATTATAGTGGTGATTCTTATCTCTTTTTTTATTCCCTTGTCCTCTATGTATTCCTTGTTTTTTCACTTTGGTCCATTACCCACCCCATAACAGATTTCAAAAATATATGTTTATTTAATGAAAATTAATTATTTGGTTTTAATTTGGTGGATATGTGGTTTTTATTTAAATTATTGAGGTAATATTGGATGATATTTTGAAAATCTATTTGAGTTAGAATGTTAATAATTGGGTTTAGAACCCATGGGTCTTATTTTGAGAGGTTTTTTTATTGGAATGGAAATCTATAATTTTTTTAGGTATGTGAGGTTTCATGTTGGAAGTTTGAGTTGATTTTTTAAATTATGATGTATATAATAAAATTTTACATTAATTTATTCTTCTTATACTTTTCTTAATTATATGATTATTTCAAAGCCAACATTATCTAATCTATTTTGAAGTGGTTGATAAATGATTAGTTAAAGAACTTAAAATTATTTGTCCCATGTTATTCCTTCAAACACTGCATAAAAATTTATAAAAATAAATAATTTTTTTGATAGTGAAATATTGTTATATAAACCCAAATAATTATTCATCTTTAGAAATCAATAGGTTTTTTTCACATTAATAGTGACCTGGAGTGAATTATCTCCCTTGATTAATCCATTAAAAAAATAGAATAAATTATAATATATGTATTCTTTGGAATAAAAAATAAGTGTTATTATATTTTTTATTCATATAATTATTCATCTTTAGATGTTATAACAAGTTTTTGATTCAATAACAACTTATTAACAAATTTGATAACTATATATGTGTGTATATAAAGAATAGAATTTTATAAATCTAAGATCATAACTTATGTGTATTTACTTCTTTATTTTTGTTAAATATGAATATTATTTAATCAAATATGATGAATTCCAATCACATGAAAAAAGAGTATGGTTATAGTGTTAAAGGGTTAATCATGTTTTCAAAATATCATGTATATAACCCTTCTCAAATCCTTACCCCAGTTTACATTGTTATTCAAGAATAATTAGTCTAGTGGATTTAGAAGAACACTTTATTTGTCATGTAATAGATCAATGTTATAAATTTTGGACTAAACATAAGGAATAATTGAATGTATATACTGAATATGATAACACTGTGGTTTATAAATCATCTAATATGATTACAAGTGTGAACTATAATGAAACCTGTATCGAGGATATGATTACAAGTGTAAATGATGATGAAGACCGTATTGATTAAATGAAAATGGTAGTTGAGGATGAACATAATGATCATCTAAATCTATTTGAGAAGTTAAATATTTGTGAAAATACTCCATTGTATACTGGTTTCACTAAATATAAAACATTTTTAGTGATATTAAAGCTATATAATTTGAAAACTGGTAATAAGTGGAGTGAATCCAGCTTTACTAAACTACATTATCTATTGAATGATATGTTTCTAGAAGATAATGAAATTCCTTATAATATATATGATTCTAATCAAATTCTATATTTAATGGTTATGATCTCTGAAATAATACCTACCTATCCAAATGACTGTATATTGTTTTGAAAGAACTATGAATCACTTAAAAATTCACTAAGTGCGGTGTTTCTTGATACAAAGAAGATTAATAAAGTCTTTAAAAATTTTTATGGTAATTTCCAATAATTATAAAGTTTATGTGTATATATAAAAGTTATGAGACTATAAAGTAATTTACATGGCACATAGATACAAGAATTTAGGATGGAATTTTTTTTCACCCAAAAGTCTCTACTTAGTGGAAGAAAATTGATCACATGTATATTGAATTTGGAAATTAGAAGAGAAACCTTCATCTTGAAATATCTATATACGGAATGAATCCTTATTGTGTTAAAATTATTACTCACATTACAAATACAATTATCATGGTAAATTTTAACTTGCCACCATGGTTATGTATGAAGAAAAAATACATTATGTTGTCTTTGTATGTATCAAGACCAAAACAACTAAGTAATGTTATTTATGTTTATTTGGATCCATTGATTTAAGATCTAAAATTAATATGGGATTCATGTGTTATATTTTATGATGCCTATAGAAATCAATATTTCACATCGAGATCCATGTTGCATGAGACAATGAATTACTTTCCTGCTTATGGAAATTTTTCAGGATAAAAAATTAAAGGAATGATAGGGTTCCCCATTTTTGAACAATGTAGAAACCCAGTTAGGTTGAAACAATAATCAAAGACTATGTTTTCAGAACATCAATCTTTTTTACATCAGTGACATAAATACTGAACTTGTACGACATCATTCGATGAGAATTCATAAGAAGGAACACCACCGTCACCACTAAAAGGTGATCAATAACTTGATAAAGTAAAGGATATGGTCACCATTTTTGTAAACCTTTTTCAAAAAAACTTATTAAAACAAATTTTAAAATGATATTTTTTTTAAATTACCATACTAGAATTTTTTGTACATCATATATTTGTTTTATTCCATACACATAGAAAAAAATGTATATGATAGTGTAATTGTTACATTACTAAATGTACCCAAAGAAATGTTAACATTACAGATAGTTTGGACATGATTTAAGTGGGGACAAGGAAATATTTTCACTAATAAATAGTTAAAGGTGTAATTTCCTTCCTCCATCAGTTTACACTCTTTTTAAGAAAGATAGATAGCAGTTTTAAAAATTTCTAAGTGATATAAAGTTTCCAATGGGGTATTTATAAAATATAAAATATGTCATTTTAATGACTGATTTAAAATTAAAAGGTTCTAAAATCACATGAATTTCATGTTTTAATGCAATATTTAATGATTTTATCGTTACATTGAATTCTATCTTAAAATTTATGACACACATTAATAAATATTTGTTTATTTTTCAAAGATATATATAGTAAAGTTATATACTCAATGAGGTTATAAACTATGGAAAAGGAAAAGGAAATTGATGTTATATTATGTGATTTAGTGATATTTGCACCTTCTTTATTCTTTGATATGATGGTTTATTTTATGGTTAACTTGGTTAGATATATCCTTATATATGGTCCTATGCCTTATATATAGATTTACCTATTAAACTATATATGAATATTTTGAAAGGGTATGTCAAAAATTGAAATTGACTAGAATTTTATTTTATAGAGTGATATATTTTTGAGAAATCTATTGAATTATATACCAACCTCATATCCTATGTGGATAACATTGGTCTCCTAAATTCTTGTTATAGTGGAAAAATTGTGGGTGGAGGAATTTACAGAACAACTGTTTTGAAATTACCATTATAGAGTGAGAGGAGGCTCACCTTTAAGTTTTATACAATAGTTTAAAGGTTTTTTCATATATTGAAACCCACAGAGTAATTCTTATACATTTTAATCCATCAAGGGATAAAATATAGATATCAAATACACATAATTGATAGTTCATATAATGGTTTCGAGGCCATATTTTTAAGGAGTCATGTAAATTCGAATTCAATTTTAGAATGAATTTGATGGTTAGATAGCAAACCAAATGTGCATGTATTATCTTATAATAGTTACTCAATTAATTATTGTACGTTCTATAAAAATGAACACTACTAAAAATCTAACCTATACTAACACACCTACATCAACTGTTTTAGAAAATGTTTGGTATAAGTGTGGTTTTTGGCTACCCATACCAACCGTTTGGTCAAACCATTGGTATAGTTCAACTATACCAATTGTGTACTCAAAATATTAGTACAGGTGACACTATATTTATGTGTAATAATAATAAAAAATTATTATGACTATTGAAAAATTAATAATTATATATATATATATATAATTATAAAAGTTGTTTTTACAGTATAGTAAAGTCTTTGGTAAATAACTGGGAGGTTCTTAGATCAAAAATCGTCATTGGATTTTTCTTCAATAGAAAATATATACCAATGGTTTGACTAAAACATTATTATAGGTATTTCATATGAAATTTTCTATACCAATAGTTCTCAAATCATTTTTATAGACCACTTATACTAATAGTTTGGTCAAATTTTTGGTATTTCACTTTCCTAATGGAAAATTGCCCAATAGCTCATCAAATAATTGGTACAGATACTAAAATTTTTTAGACCCTATACCAATAGTTCAAAACCATTGGTATAACCGTTTTTTCTAGTAGTGGAACCTGAGGAACACAATACCATGAAAAATATTAGAGCTCCTCTTATAGAGGAAGCGATCCATGTATCTAGTACTAAGGAAATAAATCCAATTTTAAACTAATATGTCATACCTTGTAATCATAAAAAAATATGGGAGTTGGATTATACAACATTTAACGTGATAATTTTTCAAAAAAAAGGATTAATAATAGGTGTGTAGTTAATATCAATGAATTGGGATTCATGAAAGTGTATTTTAGTAAGGAAGGGTATAATGATGAACCATTCATAACAAAATCACTATAAATACAAGTATTTTTTTGTCTCATATCCTATAAATAGAAAGTGGTCAATTATTTTGTTATCGACGAAAATCATTGCAGATTCAGATTTCAATTCAATTAAGGATGACCCTTTTATTAGGATGTTGGAATCATTTCTTGGTGGTCCCATTATAGACGAGATCTTGAATTCTAGAGGGGACCACAAAGAGGGGATTTGTATACTCAATAGAGGAATCAAATCCCTTCAAACTTTAAATAAAAAAAGAGTTTAATAATCTGGATAAATTATGTATATATATATATTGTGTTACCTCAAAATATTTTATGTTTGCTACTGAATTTATGTAATATACATTAAATTCTCAACTACATTTTCAATTAACGACTTCTCCACATACTGATGCTCTTAATCCTAAGGAATAACAAATTTCTCCATATAATGATGCTACCAATCCCAAGAAACAACATGTTGACATTATTTAACCTAATAAAATGGTATATGGTGAAAAAACCATGTCTACAAAAAAAGTGTGTCATAGTGTGATACTATTTATAAAAATTATTAAGTCGAGATGAAAAGACATAAAATTTGAGGTTGGATGGAATACACATAGCTAACTAGTTGACCCCAATAAGTCCATTTTCATTAGATACATTGGGATCACCACTCGAATACACACACCTATTTATGTTTATATATGAAACAATTTTGTGTTGATTATTAAGGCACTAATTTGGGTAGAAATTAAGGTAACATTATGATACACTTT
Organism: Viscum album; assembly: GCA_963277665.1. NCBI lineage: Eukaryota > Viridiplantae > Streptophyta > Magnoliopsida > Santalales > Viscaceae > Viscum > Viscum album. Next base: position 342,500,216 of record OY728127.1, on the reverse strand, counting down.
ATTTATTTTACTAAAAAATGAAAATAATTAAGTACTGATTTACTCTTCATTATTCCCTATAGAGTGCATTTATATTTGATTTTTGGTGAATGAAATTTGTTTTAAAGGTTACGAGAATGACGTATAAATAATTTTAAACAATTATTATGAAGAATATTATTAAGGGGTTTTAAGGGAAAGTAAACCACCAAAAACTATAGATATATGCACACATGATAAACCAAGAAACATGGAATGTGTTTATTTACGTAATGAGGAGGAATTATTTTAGGTAAATTGTAATTGGTAATAGTTTACTTGGTAATACATGTATTAATAACTTTGATAAATAATTTTTAATTTATGAAATAACAACTAAGGGTTGAAAATAATAAGTGTTCATCAAAACCAACTTACCCCTACTGTAAAGCAAGGATGATTCCTATTTCAGATGAACAAAATGGTATGTATTTTAAATCTATAATAATAATTTTATATGAAATGAAAAAAAATCATAATTATGTTCATTTTTTTATATGTATAATTCTGAATCAAAAATAAAAATACATTTTCATCCAACATTATATGATATAGAAGTAGGATCATGTAAATAAAGAGGGAATACTAGTATATGAAAACACAAAAAGATTATGGGAGTCTTGTGTAAGTATGACCTACTAATTTTTTTCAGCTTTAAATTAGTATTAAATAATAGTTAATACTTATTTTTCTATAGTTTTTATCAGGTTTAGACATGAGAATATTCATTACCTCCAATGTCCTGAAAGCCTTCATTTTTTATCGATTTTGATAATCCACCTTTCAAGGGGTGAGGTGGAACCCTTACAAGGCTCGTAGGCATAATAATTACATGGACCGTAGGCCTTAAAGGAATTTATTGCCCGTAGGCTTCAAAAATTACATACAACACAGACTAACTACTTGGAACTGCTCCTCCCCAGAATCTTCATCATGAAATAGGCTCTCTAACTTCGCATGGATGTTTGGATAGGCTTTCCCATGCATGCACGGGCTTATCCTGATGGCAGGTTCCATACCCTCTCATTCTTTCAATCTGTTTAGCTTTTGCTATGGTGAAATCTCTTTGCTCCTCATCCTTCTGAAGTTTGTTCCTTGTAGGTTGTCTGGTTTGCATCTGCACTTACGGTGGCCCAAAATCCTTGAGGTGGCCTGAAGGCCTTACTGACCCGAAGGCCTGAAGGCCTTACTAACCCGAAGGCCTGGGTGGCCAAAAGTCCTTAAAGGACTTGGGGACCAAATCGGTGGCCCGAAGGCCCAAACGGGGGAATATTCCTGGATGCTATAGTGCCAAACAGTGCCTACTACAATACCTTCTACAGTTCTGCACAGTTCCTACTACATTTCTACACAGTCCTGCTACAGTACTGCTACAGTACTACTACAGTGACCCTGTAAATTAGCCTCTATGTGGATTTGATCTTGGGTCTCCTGGATGCACTTAAGGAGTCCTCACCAACTGGGCTGTGGCTCATGTTCCATAAGAATCTTCATTTATTATACCCAATGAATGACTACTTTCAGTGGCCTTGAAGAAGACAGAATAATTTGACCATGTCAGAGGTGTGGGTTTTGGAGTTTCTCCTGAAACATATTTTGAGAAAGAAAGCAATGGATGTTGATGAGAGAATAAAATCCATGGTGGAAAAAATAAATGATATAAATGAAAAAATTAGTTAGTAGGATGGTTTGATAGAATAATTAATCTAAATGTGTTAATAAGAAGAAACAACATCTCAAAAACCACTAAATGAAGAGACACACCCCCATATTTATGGCTAAGCATTCCCATCAAAGGATTATCATACCCAAGGTAATTATTTTTTATAAAAATTTATGTGAAATTTTAATCTAAAAACTATTTATACATTTCTTGTAATAAAATTATGTTGGGTGAAATTGATTCTTATTTATATATATCAGCACCCAGACATAAACACATTGTGAGGGGTACAATGTACAATATAAAAGGACATATTCTAAAAAATAAATTACTTCCTAAAGATTATTAGAAAGTATATATTCACATAGATCATGACCTAAAAACCAAGCTACATATTCCCCTTGATTATTTGGATGTTCACATAGTCAAACTTGCTACTGGAACTTTCATTTTATGTCTATTTAATCTTGTAAAAATACATGATGATAATGAGGCATGTCCTTTACGATTCATTTTTATGATTTTTTAACAAATAAAAAAAAATCATTAACCAAGTAATGTTATTATAGATGGAGAAAAGGAATGGGGAATGAAAGACCAAATAAAAATAATATAATAGATGGACCAATAAATCTAAAAGACCTTCCAGTATTACCTTTACCCCACCAATTCAACCATCACATTTACTAGTATTACAAGTTCATGCAGATACAATGTTCAAAGATAATAATATGGACTCAGTTGATTTTGGATAAAAAATATATAGAGAGGCTATTATTGATAATATTGGTCTTTATAATGTATATGAAATTCTCAAGAATGGATGGTTAGGAGTATCAGGTGTAAATGTATACATGATGTTCTTTTTCATAATCTATTTCTTGAATTGCTAATCTACTATGTTAATTATAGTTAAATAATATTTATATTTTTATAAGCATATATATCAGTACTCTATGAAGGAAAAACCCTAAAAACAAAAATTTAGACTCATTAGTCCTCACATCACTTCTACACAAAAAGGGTCATTGGAAGAAAATGAAATTTCAATAATAATGGAGAAACTGGCTGAAACATTTGAAAATGGAATTATAGATGAAATAATATTCTCAATATTCATAATACAATGGTATAAATATATTATCTTATTATATAAAATATATTTTTATTCCTTTCATTAATTATTACCTTTTGTTTTTTAAGAAGCATTGGTTTCTCATTGAAATTAATTTATATACTCAAAAGATTTATTTTTTCGATTCAAAGCATGGATTTCCAAAAAACTAACCAGACATGATAACATTTATCAAATTTTAATAGAAAAGATTCAATATTTTATAAATAAATTTCAAGTTATAAATTTTTTACTATGTTTTAAAGAAAATTTTATTACAATAGGGTGAGGTTTCAATATTGTTAGAAATAATGGCACGAGGATGGTCCGTGAGCACAAGAAGACTATAAATTTCTAAAAATAGATAAGTATTAGGGTATATATAATAATATTTCCCTATAAAAAAATATATCAAAAAAATAACTTATTTTGATCAATGCTTCTACAGTGTCTGAAATAAAATAATGTCAAAAATTATGGTTATTATGTTTGTAAATTTATGAAAGATATCACATTCCATCAAAAAAATAGCATCCATAAAGAGGTATTTTTTATGATAATTTCAATTTCATTTAAAATATTTACTAATAATATTTTATTTATATTTTTGTAGTACTAATGATACTATCAAAAATCCACATATTCCAAAGTGAAAGTATATTTTTTTAGAAATAAGTGGGAAAAATATATGGTGTCTGAATGTTTGTAGACATCATGACAAGGTGACTTTATGCTACTTATTTATTTAATTTTATTATCATTTTATCTAATTATTTTTTAGTTAATCCTACCATAATTTTCATCTTCTATTTTCATAGAGATGATGAATAGGTGACTTGGTAGAGAATTTATTTTTATATAATAATTTTGTTTACTTCATAGAAACAAAATTTTTATAATAAAATCATTTTTAAATGAAGGATTTGATAAGGATAATGTATGCAAGTATCATTTTTTCTCTCTATAGAATTTTTTATTGTTCATTTTATTTGTTTATGTTTAGCAATGAGGCAATATATTCCTTTTGGGTCCAATATCTTTTAATAACATAATATTGAGATAACTTTGTGTTTTAACAACAAAAAAATATTATTTATAATGTTTAGAAATCATCTAAATGTTAATCTGATACACGTTGTGAACCATATAACTCAAATTATATGTTTTATATTTAAAACTTACATTTTAGTTAAAAAATGAACCACTCAAAAAAAATTGAACAAACACACTAGGATAGTCTTAATAATTTCAGAAAATTATCCATAAGTCATTTGTAACATGTTGAAATCAGTTTCATGTAAATCTGATTCATGGTGTGGCCAATATGACTTAAATTGTGTGTTTTCTGTTTAAAGATAACATTTTAGTTAAAAAAATGTGTCACTTACTAGAAATAGAGAAAAACACTCACATTTTCATGATAACTTATGACCATGATCCATAATTCATTTGTGACATGTAGGAAACAATCAAATGTTAATCTGACACATGATGTTCCCGGTATTACTCAATGTGCATGTTTTTGATTAAAAGTGATGTTTTAGTTAAAAATATGTTTTTTTCACTAAAAAATGAGAAAAAACACTCATATTGTGTTGATAATTTTATAAAATTATCCATATTCCAGTTTGTTTTTTATTTTTTAACCACACATCAATTCGATGTACGGTGTGATTGGAAGTAGGCGTCTTTTTTTAAAATTGAAATTTATTTAAAAACTTAGAAAACATACTCATATTATCTTGATAATTTGGTATAATGGTCTATAAATAACATTTTACATGTGGAAATTAACCTCACATTAATTCAACGCACAGTGTGCCTGATATGACTGAAAGTGAAGGTTTTTATTTGAAATTAACATTTTAGTTCAAAACACACATGACATACTCAAAACTAAAAAAAACCATTTTATTGTCTTTATAATTTATTAAAATGATCCATAAATAATTTGTGACATTTAGGTATCATCCAAACTTTAAGACAAAACACAATGTACCTGGTATGACTCAAAATGTGTGTTTTTAGTTAAAAAATTGACATTTTAGGAAAAAATGTGAATCATCCACTGAAAACCAAGTAAAAACATTCATTTTTTTTATAATTCATAAAAATAATACATAATTCATTTTTTATTTTAGGGATCAACCTCCACTCAATATAATATCCAGTGTGACTGGTATGACTCAAATTGCTTATTTTGAATTTAAAAGTGACATTTTAGTTAAAGACACATTCCATTCACTAAAAACATATCAAAATCACTTGGATGGTATTGATAATTTATTAAAATGATTCATAATTAATTTTTTTATGATTATGAATAAAAATCATATAAATACGACACACAATGTACCTATTATGACTTAAACTTTTCTCTTTTAGTTTAAAATTGACATATTAGTTAAAAACATCTATCAATCACTAAAAACTGACCAAATACACTCAAATTTGCATGATATTTTAGAAACAAAAAATCCATAAATAATTATATATATGTAATAATTGATTGTACATCAATATGACACATGTTGTGTCAGGTATGACTCAAAGTTCATGTTTTTATTTAAAAATTACATTCTAGTTCAAAAAACACGTCACTCACTAAAAACTAAGAAAATGAACTCAGATTGTCTTAATAAATTATAAAAAATGATCTATAAATCATTTTTAATGTATAGGAATCATACACACAAAAATATTACACATGGTGTACCAAATATGACTCAAAGTGTGAGTTTTTAGTTTAAAAGTGACATTCTAGTTCAAAACATGAACCACTGACTAAAAAATGAGTAAATTCACTTGATTGGTCTTGATACTTTAGTAAAAACATACATAAGTCATTTTTTATGTATATGAATTAGATTAAATCAAACTAATACAAAGTGTGACTAGTATGACTTACACTTTTTTTAGTTTAAAGATTATATTTTAGTTAGAAACATGTGTCACTCACTAAAAACTACATAAACAAAATCATATTGTCTTGACATTTTAGGAAAATGACCCATAAGTAATTTTTGACATGTAGGAATAAAATGAACATTATTCTGACACACAGTGTTCCTAATATGGTTCAATGATCATGTTTCTAGTTTAAAAGTGATATATAGTTCAAATCATTCATGGAATACTCAAAATTGATAAATCATTCTCATATTGTCTTAATATTTTCTAACAATGATCCATAAATCATTTTTGATGTGTAAGAATAAACCACATGTTAATCCTATACACAGTGTTCCTTGTATGTCTCAAAGTTTGTGTTTTCATTTTAAAATTGAAATTTTAGTTAAAAACATGTTTCACTCACTAAAAACCAGGAAAATTAATTTATATTGTTTATATACATTGTTACAATGACCTATAAGTCATTTTTATATATAGGATTTATCTGAACCTTAATCTAATTTACGATGTGATCGATGTTATATTAAAAAATAAATCCTATTTAAAACAAGTGTTACTCACTAAAAACCAAGAAAACACACTCATATTGTCTTTCTATTTTAGGGAAAATATCCATAAGTCATTTTTATGTGTATAAATTAGCCACATGTCAATCCAATACATGGTGTGATTAGTATGACTCAAAGTGCATGTTTTTAGTATAAAAATTATATTTTAGTTAAAAATGAATAACACTCACTGAAAATTGAGAAAACACACTAAAATTATCTTAATAAATTAAAAAAATTGTTCATAAATCATTTTTGATGTGTAGGAATCAACCACACATCAATCTAACACATGGTGTGGCTCGTATGATTTAAAGTGCGTGTTTTTATTTAAAATTGGCAATTTAGTTCAAAAAACACATCATATAATTAAAACCAAGAAAATTATCTCATATCGTATTGATAATTTAATATAAATATCCATAAATAATTTTTGATTTATATGATTAAAACACCTGTGAATCTGATACGTGGTGTGCCCGATATGACTCAAAGTTCATGTTTTTAGTTTAAAAGTGTCTTTTTATCAATTCAGTATTATATCATATTTACGTTTCATTTATTTATTTATAGTATAAATAACATCGAATTTTTTTTAATGTTATTATAATATTCTTTTGTTTGTTATGGTTTGTTTTTTTTATAAACTAGTAGCACGATCAGGCTCTTTTGGAAGGGGTTCCAAAGATAATGGAATACATAGTTTTTGAATTTTTAGATTAATTTTTTTTAATAAAATGTGCATACCAATATAATTTTACATACCAATTTTTTAATTTTAATGTTTATAATCATTGTACAATGTTTTTTTATATTATTATGTAAATTCATTTGAAATTAAATTGTATATTTGTTTGTTTGTTTGTTGTTGTTGTTACTGCTACTACTATAGTGTACTATAAATTGTAGTAGTAGAATACTACCAAAAAGATTTTTGCAGTGCTATTTTTATCACTGGTAAAATATTAATTCATTAGTGTAAAAATAATCATAGATAAACATTATCTTCATCAACACTAGAAAAACACTATTAAATGGCCACCTCTATAAGCGCTAAAAAAGTGCTAATGAAGGAGGCCCTTTATGAGCCCTTTTTTTAGCATTGATGAAGGGATATTTTATCAATTATTTTTTAGAATCAATAAAATATAGTGGATTTTAAAGGTTCTTTTAAGATAATTTCTTTTTAAGTGGTGTTAATCACTATTTCTATAGTAGTGGATTATATATCGTTGCCCCCTTCCTTGATCACGATCCAATTTCCACCCATCTCTTATTACCCATGAGTGCATACATAAGTCATATATCATTTTACATATTATCTAAGTTACTCATTATCCTAAATATTGTGATCCTACCACCACTGAACCCTTTTTAGGTTGAAAACTACCATTTTTGAGGTTCGTACTATTCAATATCGCTATAGCTGGTTCTGTAACACTCAATCCCATCGCATTTGAAAAGTGAAACATCTAATCCTATCATGATTGATCTCTCTTATTTTTAGTGTTCAATTAAATTAAAGGAAATTTATTTATTTATTTTATATGTTTTTTTGAAATTTTTTATTAGGAATAAACTACACTTTAATTATTTTTTCGATCAAATAATCATTCATTTTATTATTTAAATTATTTATAAAAAACAATCCCCCACTTGGAGTAACAAATTAATGAAATTTAATAAAGTTTATGTACCATTTAAAAACTATTTAAAAGTAAAATTTTAAAATTCTAATAAATTTAAAAATGGTAATAATTTTATCTATCAAAATAATAATAATGAGAACACAAACACCCATAGTGTAATATTGCAACCCCAACTGTCTACTCAAACCTAACCTCAAGATGAATCAACATGCTACTCAACCCTTGAAATCATCCATTTACTTCCAAAGGCTTGATAGATAAATAAAACCACAAATACTGACCATGGGGAATGTTGTAATCACGCAACCAACACAATAACCACATCCTTATAAAATAATAGGCAACAAATCTAATGAATGAAAATACATACAAACAAGATACATATAATAATGGAAAAATTGAAATAAAATAAACTATAGGGTTTATAGGGATCAAATAAAACTTATTCTATATAGTAAAAGATATTAGAAACCTTAAACCCAAGATCTCAATGCTATGAAAAATCAGAACCATGTATATAAAAAATGAAGAACATGTACCTTGTAAAGGTTATGGGATGAAAACAAATCTTTGGGTAGGTAACGTATGCCTGTCGTGGGGAGTGGACAAAAATAATTATATTTTTCCTAGTGCAGCACAATGGCTGATGAGGGTCGTCTCTCTTGAGGATCCTTTCAGTTTGGTACAATTAATTTATTCTAATTCACCTAAACTATTTCTTTTTGTTGTTTTCTAATTAAATGAAATTGATGATAATATTTTTGTGTTTTTGATTATTTAAAAATACGAACTATCATGCAATGCAAACAGAATGATTTGATGAAGAAAGAACTTGGTTTAGGGGTTTAGTCTTAGGTTCAATCATTATTCTCTTTTATATGATGATTTTAGTTTGATAATCCAAACATGAAATCTCATGTTTGAATCACTACTCTTTTCCAGAATATAAATAGTTTAAGTTAAATGTCATTGGGGGCCATCACCCAATCAGGGAAATTCACCTCACCAATGCATGCTACTCAAATCTACCACAAACATAAAATAAACATTAAATAAAATTCAAGAACACCTTGACCTCCCCTCAATACAAGACTTGGGGTTAGCCTCTCATTTCCGAGAGTATGAGATTACTTGGTGGAGTGGGTGGAAGAAGAGATAGAGAGAGATGGAAAGAAATGAAAAAAGTTGATGGAGAAACACAAATGCATGGATTAATAAAAATAAAAAATAAATTACAATTTAAAATGAAACTAAAAGAAAACTAAAATGAAAATAAAAATAAAAGAATAAATGAGGGGGGAATAGAGGAGAAACAGTAGCCCGTGCCCCGGTGGGATCCCTCCTTGGCTGTGGGTGTCAAGATGATGATTTGAGAAGGAGGCGAAAGCCTCCTTTTATAGGCATAATTATTTCCTCCTAAAGTATGCATATTTTTGGCCCATTAAATGGTCGATTCATGAGTGTAACCCTTCTTAAAGTTTGTTCATAAATGTGTTGTTCGTTCACCCTCAAAATGGAAGCTCCTTTTGACACCAGATGAATGAGCTATGAATTTTTCATTGGCGGTTTTTTTTGGAAGAAGCTTCTAGGAAGGTTCCTCCAAAAGTATAACATTAAACAAAAACCTTAATGAATTCAAAACTACTTAAAATTTGTCAAAGAGACGAACCTATCTGTCAATTGGATGTGTTTAGGCCAAGTTGGGGTTCCGTTACGGTGGTGGGGTCCATACTGTCTGCCCAGAAAAATTATAAACTTCATTGATTGTTTAAGCCCTTTGGATGGCTGAATCATATCCTGTTTCATAATACAAAGTTTAAGTATATAAAATCAGGATTCTAAAAAAATAATCCCTAAATTTGGAATTATATATTTTAAGAAATGAAAAAAATACCCTTGTGGTAAAAATTTGTCCAAAATCCAGAATTATGCACTTTTCTCAATTTTTCTCATTTTCATCATAAAATTCAAATTACCCATTATTTTAATAAAAAAAGTAAATACATGGGGTTTATCATTGAAAAACAGTAAAAAATAATCATTATTTGATTAAAAATATGCACATAAAGTTTCTCTATTAGCAAGTGTGATAATTTCGTTTTTCATCATTTTCAATATATAAATTTAAACAATTTAAAAAATTCAATCCTAGAATCTCCTAGAGTATATATTTCACATTAATTTTATAATTAATGTCAAATAAGAACTACATCAAATGTGATAATATCTTGATCAATTTCCATGGCCTCTCTTGACATGTTATTGTTGTAGTAGAGAATCCAAGTGAGGATAATTCTAGGTGCATCCATATGTGCTCCATGAATCTCCAAACAATGTTCTTGTATCATTGAGTACTAGCATGGTAGAGGTAAGTACATCACACTGTTCAGTTTTGATCACAATATTATATTTTCTTATTCTCTCTACATTCTCAAGAAATAGGATTAGAGGATTATTCTCTTTATGTATTGAGAGAATTATAGAGATATTTTTTTTGAAAAATAAGTTTCTCTTATAAAATTGGTATTTTATAAATAGGGTTAAACAATTAATAATCACACAAATACCTTTTATCATTTTTTATTCTATGTAATTCCCATGTCAAATAATAATAATAATAATAATAATATTCTTATTATTATTTCTATGACAGGTGTTTACTTAAATATCATTTCTTAAATAAATAAATTAAAATTTATTTAAATTATATTAAATAAAATATATCATTTCCATTGGGTTATTAACCTAATATATCAATCTTTTATGGAATTTATTGAACCTTAAATAATAAAATATTTAATCAAATAAATATTATTTGTTTGATACACAAATAAATATTATATTCACTAAACTTGTGGATAAATATTTATTTTAATATTCACATAACCAAATAAATATTTATATATTAATATATTCACTAAAGCAGTCAATAAATAAATATTTATTTATCATTATGTTAATTATTAAAAAGAGATAAAATTTAACTCACATATTCTAAAATTGAATATCTCATGATATAATTTATCTCATAAACTTTAATTGAATAATTATTATTCCACAAAATGATAATATTTTTTATTCTCAATATTAAATTTAATATAATTTAATGATATTCAGGATACACTTAGTGTGTAAACATCTAGGCCTCTTTCTCAATGTAATTTGGTGAATTTAACTAAAGTCCAAGATTAGTGTCTAACAACACATTAAGACACCCATAGAGAAAAAATTTAATGTCATAATAACAACAACCTTCCTATAAATGATAAAGTGTAATATAATCCATTTATCTACTAATAACTCATAAAACAAGATGCATACCCATGTCATCACCCCATATGTTTGATTTATCTTTATTTAGATTTCTGAAATCAACTCATCAATGAACTACTATGGACATAGATTTAATCAGATAGTTCCATTTAAATCAAAGAGTTAGAGACACCTTCTTATATTAATATGTGAGGAAAAAAATACACTATTGATTTATTAAATTAATGCTATATCACTTATGATGCAAAAAATGTATGCCACCTTGCCGTGAGAATATGTTGTCAAATTACATGATTTATAACATAATTTAATATTAATCTCAAATCTATAGACAATACACACATTCATAGATATGAATATCCAATGACACATAAACATGTGGAGTTCCTCTTTGTGGGTATATCCTCATCACCACCCTTTCTTGGAAATCACCAAGTTAAAAATTCATGAGAATAAGTCTTAATTTCTTATGATCCCCCAACACCTGATAGTGAAACATCACATGTGGACCATTAGACAGATGCAATCTAGACCATATGACATATGTTTTGGAATATTGTCATATCAAATCTCGGTTCTCATTATAAAAGGGAATTTTTTTAACCTTTTGATTTGAAAAATACTCTAAATAAATTTTAAAATTAATGTTATAAAGAAGAAAAACCATCATATGATAATATATTTATTAATATCATGGTAATTGAAAGTATAAAGTTATCTGGTTCTAGGGCACCAACTCCAAAAGATTCCCCCTTTCACTAGAGCTAATTTTCAACAAATTTTAATCCACTAGCTCTCATATTATATTCATCCTTATATTGAGATAAGGATTTATTCAATGAGAGTGTCCCATTCTCCTATATGGATACTATATTTATAGCAACTTCAACCCTTTGATAAAAATCCCCCAAGAGGTGATACTTTAAAATTATATTATTCATCCATTGATGTGACCTGAGTTCCTTAGTAGGAACCACTATTTCAATATAATCACAATACAGAGTGAAAAAAACTTTACCACGAGGTATAATACCAAGCTCATGGATGATTTTTTGTATCCACACAACTTCTTAAGCTACATTATAAGCCACAATATACTCAAAATCCGTTGTATAATTGGTGAACATTACTTATAATAACTCTTTCATCTCACAAATCCTCTATTAAGTGAAAAAAACATAGACTAACTATGCTTTTTGATCATTATGATCTATTTGGAAACTAGTGTCTCTATATCCCCTCATAATTAGTTCCTCATCTGCTATATAAACCAAAAGAATATCATTTTTATGCCTTAGGTATTTTAAGATAGTATTTATAGCTGAAAAATGAGGCTCTCTTAGGCTTGGTTGATATTTTACCAACCATTCCCAAGTCATGAGAAACATAAATCCTGGTACATAATATGACATACATGATAGATACAATATTAGGTGTGTAAGGGATCCTACTCATTCATTCTGCCTCACTTCTTGTGTCTGAGGAAACTATTTATTAGAGATATATATCCATGTGACATTGGAAGAAATCCTTTATTATATTGTTTTATATTATATGTTTTCAATACCCCATCAATGAATGTACCTTGACTTAGTCCAAGAAACCTCTTTGATCTATTCCAAAGGATCTTTATCCCTAGAATGTAGGCTAGTTCACTTAAATATTTCATAGAGAATCATTTGTTTAACTTTGTTTTAACTAATTATAATACTTTTATATCATTTACCATTATTAATATATCATAAATATATATCACTAATAAAACTACTACACTCACACTAAACCACTTGTAGATAGAGGGCTCACATTTAATCTTAATAAAACCAAATTCCCCTGCATCTTCATAAAAATAGGTGTTTAATGATCTTGATTATTTCTTAAACCCATAAATGGATCTTTACAACTTTAATACCTTATTAAAATCCTTTGGTGTCACAAAACCTTCTCTATGTGTCATGTAAATATCTTTCATAAGGTTTCCATCAAGGAATTTGGTCTAGAAATCCATTTTATAAATAACATAATCATGGTAAGCTAATATGGAAATTATAATTCTAATGGATTTCATCATAGTGATTTGTGAAAACGTTTCTTTATAGTATATGCCTTTACATTTCTTAAACCCTTTGGCAACTAGTTACACTTTATTGAGTCTGACTTTACCATCCATGCCTAGTTTTTTCTTAAATACCCTTTTACACCTAACAATATTTACACCGACAGAAAGATATATGAAAACCCAAACTTGGGTTCGGTACATGGAATACATTTAATAATTCCTAGATTCTTTCTACATTTAAACTCTTTAGGTACTTATTGCTTCCTTATTGGATAAAGGTTCATTATTTTAAACTAATAATGAGTCACCTTCCTTGGTGATAAGAAAACCATATATTAGCTTCTATAATATCTCTAGTAATCCTATTTAGTACATATGTCTATGTAATAACCTCTTCCCACTGGGTATTGTTGAATTTTTTACTTTTATAACTTTTTTTATCTTGAGAATTGACTTCATTAAAGTCTTTATATCTCTAACTATCTCCTTTAGATATATCCTCCCTTTATAGAAACATGAATTGTATCACTATGATGACTTTTTTATCTGAGGGATTGAATATGTAATATATTCTTTCTTTTTTGGGATATACTATAAATATACACTCTATGCCTTGATATGAAAATTGGTTTCTATCACTAGCCTTAAAAAATGCTTCAAACCCCTGCACATGTATATGGGAAAAATGGATTTCTTCTCATACCATAACTCATATCAAATTCCACTTGATGATTTAGTTGGAACTTGATTTAGTGTGTATGCTTTAGTCTATAATGTGTACACCCAAAAGGATAATATAATATTTTCATGACTCACCATAGATCTCACTATGTTTAAGAAGGTGCAGTTTCTTATTTCACCAACAACATTTTGATGTGGCGTATTAGGAGGAGTGAGTTACGATAGTATACCAAATTATTTAAGATAATCAATGAATTATTTGTTAAGACACTCCACAACTTATCCAAAGTATAGTTTCTTTATATTATTACAAAGATTATTCTCTATTTTATTCTTTTATTCCTTAAATTTATCAAAGTTATTAGGATTATACCTCAGTAAGTTGATATATCCATATCTATTGAATTCCTCAGTAAAAGTTATAAAGTAAGAGTATCCACCTATATACTCTATTGAAAAAGGTACAAAAACATTTTTGTGAACTAATTTTAGATTTTATACATATCTCTCACCCTTTTCACTTAAAATGGACTTGGACATTTTTCCTTCTAAAAAATCATGACATATATACGAGGGTTTTAATCCAAAATAATATAAATACGCTTCTTGGTATAATTTTTTCAAATACTTATGGTTTAAATGACCAAGTCAATGATGCCACAACTATGTGTTATATGAGTCATGTGAACTTGATTGGTTATCTATTTCCAAGACTTGATTTTGATATTATATTATATGAAAAACATTATCCATATGCACCTTACCATAACATATTATATATTTATAAAACTAAAATTCTTTGTTTTTGAACTTGAAAATAAAACAATCCATTTTGAAATTGGACACATAAATAATGTTCTTAGCAGCACTGAGAACACAAAAAAAAATATTTTAAAAAAATCACACTAGTTGGTAATGTGTGAGGTTATTTTATAATATCCAGTCCAACTAGCCTCTCTCTATTAGTATCTTAAATATCCAACTCACCTTTATCAATATTATAGAATATAATTGGTTCCTATAGTTGGATATAACTTTTAGTATCACAGGTTTCATCTAATACCGCATTTTTAAAAATATATATATTTTACTCGATAACGAATGTACCTGAAGCTTCCACTTACTTCTTTACTGTGGAACATTTCTTCTTCCAGTGGCCTTTATTTCCATAACTAAAACATATTTCATCCCTATTATTATCCCCTATAGATCTTTCTATTATTATAAGGATAGCGTGAAGGTTATTTAGACTTAGAACATTCGCTAGGAATCACATTTCCTTTTATCTTCATCCAATGGCCCGAAGGCCTTCATTTTTTTATTGATTTTGATAATCCAACTTTCAAGGGGTGAGGTGGAACCCTTACAATGCCTGTAGGCATAAGTATTACATGGACCATAGGCCTTAGAGTAATTCATTGCCTATAGGATTCAAACATTACATACGACTCACACTTAACTACTTGGAACTGCTCCTCCCCAGTATCTTCATTGTGAAATCAGCGCTCCACCTTTGCATGGTTTTTCAGCTAGGCTATCCCATGCATGCATAGGCTTGTCCCGATGTCATGTGCTATACCCTCTCATTCTTGCAATCCATGTAGCTTCTACTATGGTGAAAGCTCCTTGATCATCCTCTTATAGAGCTTGTTCCTTGTAGGTTTTCTGGTTTTCATCTGCACTTAAGGTGGACCAAAGGCCTTGAGGTGTCCCGAAGGCCTTGAGGAGGCCCAAAGGCCTTGAGGTGTCCCTAAGGCCTTTCTAGCCACTTGGGTGGACCGAAGGCCTTAAAGGAATCGGAGACCAAATCGGTGGCCCGAATGCCCAAACGGGGGAAAATTCTCAGCTGCTACAGTGCCAAACAGTGCCTTCTAGAGTTCCCGCTATAGTACCTACTACAGTACTGCATAGTTCCCACTACAATACTGCTATAGTACCTGCTAAAGTACCCAGAAATTGTGCCTCCACCTGGATTTGATCCCGGGTCTCCTGGATGTACTTAAGATTTCTCACCAACCAGGCTAAGGCTCATGTGCCACATTTACTTTAATCTTATTTACAATAAGGATAGACGGGTTTTCATGCTTCATGTCTTTATCTACTTTGTAAATCAAAGTCAAGAGAACTAGGATTGTCTTATATATATTATTAATATTTAAATTCATAATAAAACTTGAGAATCTTGGAGGAAGTGAGATAAAATGAGGCCTGTGCATAATTCCTTGGTTAGAATGAATATTAGAATTTCCAATTATTAAATGGAGAGAATAATATTAACTACATGAGTTCTATTTGGAAGTCCTTCTCCAAGATTGCCTGTAAAGAGTTCCTGGGAGATTTCATACCTATCTAATATTGGTTCCTCTTGATATAGATCATAAAAATGAGGTAGCATTGAGTATTCATCCATGAATTCATGAAGCTTCCTAAGCCAACTAGTCATGGATGATAACATGGGGGCATTGGACATCCAATGCATCATCCAAATGTTTCAAAAAATATGTTTTATCCTTCTTAAAAACCTTTTGAGAGGTCTCAATAGGAACTGGGGAATCTAATACATAAAACTTCCTCTCTTTGTGTATTATAATACAAAAGTGAATATACCATTCTTGGAAGTTAATACTAGTTATGAGATTATCTTTATCAAAAATAGACCATAGATATAATCACATGGTCAAATGGCTTGATATTTTTATATAAAAAATAAAAGAAAATATTTAGTAATTTTTATTGATTTCAACTTATAACATGATGAATTAATTTAATTAGCCTCCCATTATTTTATCAAATATCAAAATCCCTCACTATTTGATCTAGAATGTCCAGTAACTCATATATTATAGTGGAAAAGATCTATATTTCCCTTAAAATAACCCATAAAAAGGTCTTATTAAATTATTCAAAGGTATTTAGTTAGGATTTTCTTTCTAATTACAATTAAATATAGCTATGTGATCTATTGAGTGCACTCCCCAATCCTAAAATCTTAAGCTTGTATTTTCTCAACACTTGAATCTAAGTAAAACTAAGTCTTACTAAGATAATCAACCACTGATTCTAACTTGGTTAAGTCAACCAAATAATTTCATTAGAACTCCCTAAGAATCTAAATCACCTCGATGAGGTTTAGAAAATTACTTTGTACTATGGTTTAATTTTAACTCAAGTGATGAAAGACATTTTCTAACTTAATATTTTGATTGGGGGTTTTTTTAACTTGTGAGTAAATATTATTTATTTTATTCTTCACATGCTTGTTAGTTTTATATGAAATTTAATTAATTAATTAACTATGAATGATAAAATAATTTATGCATAATTATTTTATTTTATTTTATTTATTTATCATGCTTGTTAATTTATTTACTTTATGTGGTCATTATATGAACCAACTTCCCCAGGCCATGAACCTAGTCATATAAACCCATGGGTCTCCTATAATACCTTATTTTCATTCCCAAAACACCACAACCTATTAGCCACTGAGGTCACTTATTAGACTAATTAATTTCCCCATAGGACAACAAATATTTTTAGTGTTCTTTTTCCTCACTCACACACACCCTGAGAAACTTTCTATGAGGTCACCCATATTAACACTATTTCAAGGCAAGTACATTTAATTATAATGTTCTTTTAATATAGGATCCTAAAAATAAAGGTGAACCTTGTTGACATGGGTAGTAATATTTCCCCTTTTTTTATGTCTTAATTTTATAGGGGCATTACACTCTCCCACCTTTAAAGCACAACACCCTCATTATAAACCCCACGCCTTAAACCTAGGAAGTGCCACTACACTTCTGGTTGGGTATTGGAAATGATATAATTTGTTGTGATCTAAATTAACTGGACCACCATTTTACCCCATGAGTCTCCTGTAATACCTTGGTTTCATTTTTAATACACCACATAATATTACCCCTATAGGTTACTTATCATACTAAAGATTTTTCCCACATGCCAACACATGTTCTTGTAGTGTTATTTTTCTTCACTCACACACACCCAGGTAAACTTCCTAGGAGGTCACCCATCCTGACACTACTCTAAGTCAAGCATGCTTAACTATTAATTTATTTTTAGATAGGCTCACAAAAAGAAAATTTAAACTCATTGATGTGGGTAGTAACATTTATCATTTTGAAGTATCACTTTTCTAGGGGTGTTATAGATCATGTTTGATCATCCAAATAAACAATACATCACATAAATAAGTAAATAAACATACACTGAAAAAATAAAATAAAAATAAAACATGAGCATGTAATTTTAACTATTGGGTGGTTTATCAAGAGGATATAAACTAAAACTAACCCTAGGGAAAAAATCATTCTTGGATTGAGTTTCAAAACTTCTGAATTATCCTACGTGTCTCCTTAGTTGGATTCACCTTGGATTGGGTCCTAAAATATCTCCTATATAGGATCTCCATCCTTTAAAAATGTTTACTCACCTATAAGTGAGGGATACTAGGGGTTTAACATTACATAAAATAATCCCTGGACACTCAATACTTCACATAATAAAGGATAGAGGGATAATTTATAGATAATTACATTTAATTTAATAAAATTATCACATAAAACCATACAATAAATAACTAACTTAAATAAATAAATAAAACACATACATAGGATGATAAAGCTCTTGATCAATCAAAACATTCAAGGCCACATGTATTTTAAATTTCTAGTATTGATTTCAACTTGTTTTAATTAAAATAAATTTATAGAAATTAATTAAATAATTCTTTATCTTAATATTCTATCCTAATATTCCTTGAGATATAATATGATTCCTATCCTTTATTACTTTAAATAAAATAAATAATTTTAATTTTAAGTTTAATTTTAAAATAATTTAGTACATAATGTGTACTATATAGGTGACTTGACATTACTATATGCATCAGATTATATCTGTTTATGAAATTTAATACTTATACAGTGTGTATTGTCACTCAACATGTCACGTGATGTGTTCTGTGTATGATCCTTTTTATATACTGTATACTTATTCATCATGCATTCCTACATGTCATGTTTCAATATATACAACATGTAGTTTTGTTGGCCAAGTCACATAGATTGCGAAAACATGTATGACCACATGAATTGCCATAATATAAGCGATATGCACTGCACACAATGCACATAAAGTAAATGATGTGCATGATAATCATTACACATCATGTAGTTATATAATTTACATGGTATCAATCATTAGGCTTGTATACCCGCATGGAATACCGAAAAATAACCAGTGTGTACCAGGTGTGGAATAACACTTGTCACACAACATATACAACTAACTACATGTTGTTTAGTTTGTGTTTTTCTTAAATTATCCCGTTTTTTGACCCACACAACACGCCTAACATTTTTATGCATACCTTGTGTGTGTTGACACATGTTACATGACATGCATATTCTATCTACATATTGTTTAGTCCATGAATGGTCACATTTTCTCAATTAAAAGTCAATATGCGATGTGTAATGACACAACATGTTGACCACATAACCTATCATTTACATGAGATAAACATTTCATACACGGAATGTAAAATATGTACACACCCTTTAATCCCTATCAAACTATGTGAAACATTGGCAGTCAATACACAATGTGTAATGACGTCACATATCGAGTCACATGATGAACTGATATTTATTTACCTCTCACCTTGTGTGAGTTGACTATGAATACATGACATGAAATTTACCGTTACATGTTTATTATCTATTCTAGGAAACCAATAACCTTTGAACCTCTAAATGGGATCTTCAAAAATTATTTACAATGACCTAGACCCTCTCATTATATTACTTTTCATATTTTGGGAGTTGGAGGTGCTAGGCGAAGAAGGTTAGAGGAAGGGAGGTTTTACTGGAGATGATAGTTCTAGTGGAAGGGAGATATTATGAAATGGACATGGGTGTTGTGATATTAAGGGATAACTATAAGAGAGGGAGTTTTTATAGTCTGGTGTATCACACCATGAAGGGTTGATTCATGATGTGGTTCTTATGTTACAACATGGTCCATGCGCAGTGAGAGTTAGACATCACACTATTTCAAGGAGGAAGTTTGGTCACATCATGACCATCTTAGGTCATGGTGTGAGGAGTATTGAATAGGATTTTAGAATACTAAAGACCCATATGTATTGGAATAAACCTTTAATTTTCTATTTATTACTCTTATGTTTTAGTGTTACTGCATCAAACAGCTACACTGAGAGGGGGTGAATCAATGTAAATAAAATTTTATAATTTCTTTATTATTTAGAAATTAACCTCTATAATTGGTTAAGATATTATTCTCTATCTTGATTTATGAAACTTATCCTTACACAATGAATGTATAAAATAATAAATAACAAGGTACACCCCAATTTTTACAAGGTTTGGAATTAGTGTGAGAGCCTACTCCTTGATACAATAGAATATTATCCCAATCTATATATTTTACACTATAATATTTTTATCAATTACAATTAGTTGGGTTAGGTATCATAATATAACCAATGATTCCCAAAACATACACTACCTCATGAAATATTTACTCTTTATCGAGAGATACAATGAAAAAACACCACTATTTGAGAAATACCTTCATTCAAATTCATATTTCTTTAACAAAAAAATAAGAAATCCTTCCCTTAAAGCCAACACAAAAATATCCAAAGAATATAAGTCACTCTTTAGGAAAAAACCCCCATAAATTACCTGGTGAATAATCACTATGGTTATAGCTCCATTCTTCTTTATTGCATGTATAATTTTATAGGCTTCTTCTTCTTATCTTTGAAGGTTTGAGAAAAAATATATTTAGATAACACAACACATCATATTTAGGCACTATTTATTATTATTATTCTTATTCTTCCTCGATATTCTCACTCTCCCTATTTTTTACTTCTTTCAATCCCACCCAAAAATTTTCTCGATGTTCTCTCTTCAATATTTCTTAGAAACAATATTATATCTCTTCAAAAAGAACTTTTCTATATAGGCATATGCCTTAATTTTTCAAGGATTATCAATATACCAAAAACTGTAATGTTGTACGTATCAATTATATCAATAAAAAATCACAAAGACAATATTCCCACATTCAGACCCACTATATTTCATGAATCTCTCACCAAACCTTTTCACATGGATCAGTTTCCCACATCTACTCATACAAATACCACAAATTCCATTTTATTCTTCCCATCTTGATAATAAAAAATAGGCCATAAAGAAAACATTATCTTTTAAATGTATTTGTATATACTCAAAAAATGTATATGTGAATCCCAAAAATACCTATAAGTGAAATCCTATTTGTTTTAACTGGATCATACTCAAATTTAATTTTCTTTAAACTACTCATAGCATAAAAGAAGTTCTTCACTACATAGCAGTAGATATCTCAACCACTTGAAAAAATAAAATATTTGGAAAATTACTCTTGCAACATATCTTGATTATACATGATTTATGAACTTAATAAAAACTTATAATGGTCCCATTTATATTCCTGATTTAATATTTTTAGTTTATTTATAGATAGACTCAGCTTCACTTTGGGTGTCCCTCATTCAAATGATCTCATGGTTGATCTTGTTATTCATGAGGATTGGATCACAAATTCATCATTTGGATTGAATAAAAATTTAATTATGAAGTTTTAAACACTAAAGGTAGGCCATAATATCATTTTATTTATTATTTTTTAGAAAAATAATTTTAGTAAAAGATATTTTCATTTAGTAGAATTTCTCAAAATTCTCTAAGTATTTATCCTTACATAGCACAAGGATCATTATTATGCAATGTAAAATAATTTTTACACACTTTAGGATGATCCTTAAGAATTATTTGATCATCCTTATGCAGTAGGATGTCATCCTTATGAAATCCATGTAATCATATTTATGAAGCTATGCTATTTTCATCTTTCAACCAACTATGCTGGATGATCCTTATACACAACTTAAATGATACTTATGAAGACTTAAAATGATCATTATTCAAGTGGAAATAATCCTTATATAGGAACATATTCATGATTATTTAGATCAGTTCAAACCTTAAAAAATCAATCTTATCCATTTTTTTGTGACAAACATAGAATTCCAAATTCCTTTATAAAACAAAAAAAACTTCTTCCAACTCAATTCCAACCATCCATGAGCTTTGAAAAAACACTCCAAAAATATTCAAACCAATTTTCCACATATTCTCTAAAGAGTTTGGCAATAAATTCAATAACCATCAACAATTAAAATGGGAACTTCAATCTCCCCCTATGGATTTGTTATCAAACCAATTCAAATCTTTCTAAAACCCTCCCAAAATCATCATTGATAACAAAAATATTTATAATGACTCTAGTTTTATGGATATAGTGATTTGAATATTTCTTTATATATATCTAAATTTTTCCTCAGAGTCGGCATTGTGTTTGGGTGCCACAAGATCTTGAAATTAATGTATTAAAAATTATTAATATTTATTAAGGCATGCACATGAATCTTTTTGGAATAAATGTTTTTCCAATTACTCAGAACCTCAGATGGGAAATACAAAACTATTGTTGATTATAAAATATGGGTTTTACCCTATTCACAATATAAGGTTGGTCGACATTAGGTGTTTGGTGGGAGGCTACTGTTAGCGGGTGCATTAAGTATTTAAGTAATCTATTTATTTAATTTACTTAATTGAAAGAAAAAACCAAATCCTCTCTATAAATACTCTATTATGTATAATCTATAGGGTTATCCACATAACCTTGGGAGATTAGAGAGGAGGAGGAAGCATTATTCATTGTCTTTGGTGGATTGAGGATCAAAGATGAAAAGATCAAGGTGAATCATGGGGTAGATATAAAATACAGCAGGATCATCATATTCATCACTAGAGGATGTGTTTTTCCTAAATTATTGATCCAAACTCAAATCAAGGAATGTTTTTTGTTTCAAAATAGATTTTTATATCTTCTTGGTTTATCTGCAATATATGATCTTTTCATTAAGCCCTTTTGATTTATATATTCCATGTACAAAATTCCGATATTGTTTTCACCAATGCTTTCCAAAAATCATATTTTTTGGTCAGGATCACATTGAACAATGATGATATTACCTTGTTATTATGCTTTTCTTCCCACCGTTCTTCACGTTCTTTATCATTGGCCTATGAGGTCATAGTTCGACATTGTCGAGTGAGTTTGAGCATGATCAAACCCCCAAATTCATGTAGAATGCATGATTTATGTATGGATTGGTGTTTTGAAGATAGTTCATATTGTGATGTGGGGTGCAGGTGTTGGTGATGGATCAAAGGCTGGATTGAGGGTCCTCATCCATATGTGAGGTGAAGCAGTGGTGTAATGCAATGGGGATGGTCCAAATGGGGTTTGGGTGGCCGATATCTGGCCACTGGAGATGGACCAGGAAAGGTCATCCCTAGATCCAAGTTCTCTAGCGTGAATCGTGGTGGAAATGGTGATGAAAATAGTATGTGTGAGACATATGAAGTATTCTTGATTTTTTGTAAAATTACCGTTTAAACTGTGTGTACTACAGAAGAACACATGCTGTGTGGATCCTTGGATACAAAATCTTGGGTTTCTAAAAATTAAAATATCACACACTATGTATGAAACCATACACAACATGTGACCCGATGCTGGCAGCTTGGCGTGGACCCCTAGGGTACATGGTCATAGACATGACCATGAACATGGGAAAAACTAGTGTACATAAAAAAAATCATTTAATAGAACATTTACAGAGTACCCAGACATGAAAAGTGTACTTGGTAATGACTAGAGTACATAGGTATGGTTTGAAGTACATGAGAACAGGGTGAAAGACAAGGGTAGAACTGGGGCAGCAAAGACATGTTGTGTATACCATATACACACCATGTAATTTCCTCAGTGACTCCCACCTTGCATATCTCCTTCTCCATGACCCAAATTTTATCCCATAAGTAGCATATACTGAGTATTTTTCCATATAAAACATGATAATGGTCTTCATTTTGGTATTAAAGATGCAACATGAGTTGTTACGGGCATGATGCTTCATTCAACAATGTCTGAACAATGGAATAGATAGATTTTTTTTCATAATAGAGATGTTGAGGTTAATATTCCCTTAAAGTACTAGGGTGTGGGTCCCCCATACTCTTTATATAGGTAGATTTGGTACTCCCCCATACTAAAATAGGGTGCTGGTCCCCTATCTATGGAGTGGTACTCCCCTGTATTCGAGCTCTGGCGGTGAGGAGGTTCTCCACTAAAGTTTGTGCTCCCTTGTCTATGGAGAGAAGTGGTGAGGAGTGGGCCCCTCCACTAAGATTCTTTTGAAATTTCACATGATGATGGGAATAAAATATGGAACTTTGGATCTATAGGCTAACTTATCATTCTTAGCTGGTATGTGGAGATAGATATCCCTTTTTTCACTCTCTTGGGGTTCTTTATGATCATATATTTTGGCTTTTGTTTCCATATTTATTATGGGTTGAGTTGACTATTATATCTTTATATTTCCACCTTTGTGGTTTTTGGGGTGTCCTAATAGGTATGCATATACACCCCCCTATATGGAATTCAACCACATATGTTGTGTCCTATTCATATGATGTGCATTTTGGTGGTTACCTTGGTTGACCAGGTTTTAGAGAAGCATATTTGTACTAACAGAACTGACCATGTTTGGTATTCAGTCTTGGATATCATGAGTTGGGCTCTCTCCAGTCTCCCTTTTCCATTTCTTGTCAGGTTAGGACTTCATTCTTGGTTGGGGATGAATTTTTTCTCTTTATAATTTTTTACTATGTTTCTATACATTGATACTTTTCTAGTGGTTGTTTCATGCATGGTTTACAATCTATATGTTTCATTTTGTTCCTTTATAACTGCAGTATTGCATGGATATTGTTGTGTTCATGCATACAAGTACTTAATCCAAGGATATATTATCTCAGACTCGGTTCACTCATAAGTAACAAAACCTAGTCAGTCACATGGACTTAAGCATGCCTCCCCATATGCCAGAGGCTTCTGACTAACAATGAGGGTTCATGGTGGTACAGTTAGGAGACTATACCCTCATAATCAGAGTAACATAGAGGTTTAATAAATGGATAAATAGTGGAAGCATAATATAAACTAACAAAAAAAGATAAATCATCTAGATAAAATAAATAGCCATAAATAGTAATATCGAGTATCATATACCAAATGATGTAATGTCATGTATCTAAACAAAAAGGTATAGAAAACATGGAAGATGAAACACATACATATAGGTATATCAAAAGAATCAAAATACCAAAATTCTATCTCCAGATAAAATCATGATTCATAGATCGATCTTGTGATCCCATGCTCCCATGCTAGAAAAATCAAGCATCGAAAAACTGGCACTTTCCCCTATCCTTACCCATATCCAAAAAGTCTGACCGAGTACCAATATGTGGCCTGAATAAGGTGTGTTATATACTTAGTATTCCACCACCAACGATGTTTATGGAAATCCAGACCATGAATACAAATGTAATAGTGTGTAGGTATGGTAATCCTCAGTGATGTAAAATGCATATAGGAACAACCATGTCGAACTGGGCTCCTCATGGGATGTCAAGTTGACCATACCTACTTCGAACTAAGATAAAAATTTCTCTAAACCCTACTATTATTTATATATTTATATACAAAATAAAATCATATTGATATATATATATATACATGCTCGGGTGTAGACCTGTGGTTTAGTGACTGGGTGTCCATATAGTATGTCAAAAATTCATGAGTCTAATATCTCTAAACATAACATCATAATAAAGGAAATATAAATAAAGTAACCAAGGTGAGACCAAGGCATCCATGACCTCAGTGGTCAAGCCAACTCATAATAATAATTCATAGTCTGGCTATAAGGGATTGAGTGTAATCTAAGGGGCACACCCAAGGAATTCCACTGTAAAAGAGTCTAACTGAGTCCATAGAGCTCATCCATATTAATATCGATCTAAGAATGACTGGAAAAAATAAGGTGAATCCATGGTTCCATGTGTCTGTAGAAATAATGACGATTCCAAGGAGTGTGTCCAAGTCATTCTAATATCCAAATGATAAATGAGTGAATCATTAGTACAACTCCAAGGAATACAAATAATAAGACACGGAATAGATTCCATGGTGTGCATCTCCCAGAATAATTGAATCAATGAATTAGGGTGGTTTCCTATGAGTGATCAAGGAATTCCCTTGGGAATCCATAATGATATCAAGTCTGAACACTCCTATAATAGGAAAAAGTCCATAATAAAGGCACCAAATATGTGAATATGAAGTGTGACATTATCCATGTAATAATAATTCCAATTTAATACTCCCATTTAATTCATATCATTACTTTTAATTAATTGATGATAAGGTTTAAGGGTCCATAATAATAGGCATAATGTATCAGTAAATGAAATGTGACATTTTCCATGTAATAATCATTCCAATCTACTACTTCCATTTAATTAATATCATTACCTTTCATTTGTTGATGATAAGGTTTAAGTGTGGAAGGGTAACATTGTTCATGTGCATTTCATTCCAATTCACTAAGTCCATTTATAAATTTAATTATTAATTCAATAAGCTAGGTAAGTGTTTTCACCATGCTAAACCACTATGATTTATCCATCTTCATTAATGAGATCACATTTAGAAGCCAAACCAAACACACCAATGGGTGTTTTGGTTATACAACCATATATGTCAAATATGCATATAATGGACACACACAAAGGGGGGATCTTGTTGAGGTTGACAACCTCCAACATAATTAAAAGAGTCAGTAGGTTCCAAAATAGGGAAACCAATTTAAGTAAGATTAATTTTAGGGGAAACAATCATTGAAAATGATGTGTGGCATAATGAAAAAAAATATAAAAATCAATATTTTAAAATAAAAATCACATAACTTATTCCTATATTGGAACACCCATCTATTATCGACCTTTGGTTTGTTCTAGATTGGAAGAAAATTGAAAAAATTACCTAAAAATAGGGCATATGATCTTTCACCAAAATAAATCCATTGATAAAAAGATAAATGATAAAATGATCAAAAATAATGAAGAGCTTATTGGTGGTGATCCAATATGATAGATAAAACTTGAATGAGATTATAGATGGAGAATTGGATTCAAAGCCTAGGTTAGGTGTGGAGGAGGAGCTCTCTCTGGGTGTGTGGTCTATTGTAAGTAGATGGGGGAGAAAAAAGGTTTCACCTTTTAAATGAACAGAGGAAAAAATGAAATTATGACCACTTTTTAAGAGGGACACAATTTTCTAAAACATGCACCAAATATAAAACTAGCACTATCCCAAGATAGACCCCTTACATGGTTAATTCTCATAGTTTTTCAACACATGCACACCCCTTGTGTTAGGAACTATTCATGTGACATCCCCGTCACATGGTTATACAAAATATGTGAATCTCATGAAATCCCTCTTTAGTTCACTACAACACACCATATGGTTTGTCCAAACTGTGTGGTCTTAGGTGCACAATTTAGGAAAATGATGTGCTTAGTCTGTTTTCTCTAAAAAATAGAGTTTTAGTATTTAGACAATCCCCAAACACTCCCGTTTCATTACTTAGATAATTTAAGGATAAAAAAGTAACTTAAACTAATAATTAAAGGGTAAATACCATATAAGAAAACTTGGGTTGTTAGAGCCTCCCCTGCTTAAGAAAACTCAACCTTGAGTTTCCCTTCGAAGGGTGGAAGACTGTCATCTAAAAATAGTTCTGGACACATAGCATATATTTCAGCTTCCTTCTCCCACATCTAATCCTATACTCTACCTTATTTCAATAGCACCAATACCAGAGGGTCTGATGATCGCACCATAATTCACTTCATTATTTCTCCCTTAAATAACTATTTTAAACTTGTTTTGTATTAAAAATTAAAAATATAATAAAAAATTGAACTTCCAAATTAATTAAATTATTCAATTTTTATCACTGTTAAAAAGGTAAATTATATATTTTTTGTTGACGTCATTGTAGAAGGAGGTGAAGTGGAGGGTTGGAGATGATCCAGAAGGAAAATGGCCAAAACTTCATGAAAGCCCAAAGACATCTTTTCACTATTTTGAACATTTAAAGAAATCCATACTTTAAATTGGATGAAATTTTGTGGGCTGATAAATAATTTAGTGTAATAAAACTCTTTTGAATACCACCCAGGAGAAGCAAGGAGCTTTCACCATAGCAGAAGCTAAATGGATTGCAAGAATGAGAGGGTATGACACCTGCCATCGGGATAAGCCTATGCATGCACGGGAAAGCCTAGATGAACATCCATGTGAAGGTTGAGAGCTGATTTCACGATGAAGATACTGGGGAGGAGCAGTTCCAAGTAGTTATCCTGGGTTGTATGTAATGTTTGAAACCTACGGGCAATGAATTACTCTAAGGCCTATGGGATATATAATACTTATGCCTACAGGCCTTATAAGGGTTCCACCTCACCCCTTGAAAGGTCGATTATCAAAATCAATAAAAAATGAAGGCCTTCGGGACATTGGAGGAATACCACCCAGAACAATTCATCCAGAAAGGGGCCCAAACGAGCTGATTTTTCCAAGAAACCAGATATGCTTGCAGTCAAAGATTTGGTTCTGTATTTTAGCCATAAATTAGTCTTTATTCATCCATTGGCCTTAAAATTTTACATGGAGATAGTCAAGATTATGGAAAAAAAACTTTTCTCTTTTTTCCAGGTTGATATAATTCAATTTACCAACCCAACATAGAGACATAATTGTTATCTTGAAATATGGGTTCCCAGAACCACTTCCCATTTTGGTTATAAATTGGAACCTTGGGCACCCCATTTTCAAGTTTGGAAAAGGAGTGAAGTACTACCATTTTTTAGTTCTATAGGAGTCCTATCATCACATTGAAGGTTCTGGAACTTCCTATACTCATAGGGTGAGCTCTTGAAGCAAGGGTCCCTTCATTGAAGCCTTCCTCTCCTTATCATGTTGTAATATTTGTGTTAGTGTAATAAACTTCTTAGTTCCTATTTTATTTGTTATATTTTATTTTGTTTTGTTAAATTATCTTATTATTTACACATCCTATTTGGGATGTAAATCACGAGTAGAAATGATATTGATTTATACCATTTCTAAACCTTTTCACAAGTAATACATTTCTACGATGACTAAACCCACCATAGAAGAGTAGTTATTTTTAGTAAATGATCTAATTATTAACTTCTTCATTAATTTATTTTGAATAAATTTGATATGATAATTGAATTAATATGATCTATTAATTTAGTTTTTAATTAAAATGAAACTAAGAAAGAAATTAAAAAATTAATACAAAACTTGTGTGGTCGGGTATTGTGTGAATTATGAGAGCACAAACTTAATTGGTAAAAAAAACCACACGAGATATATTTATAGAGTTAAAATATAATCCCTAAACTCAATTAATCCTTATTCACATAATGGGTTTATTCCCTAATTTACCACTGACCATAATCTATCCTTAGAATGAAAAATTAAAGCAGGGTGCTGTGATTGCATGTTCTAAAGCTAGCCTACAGTTTAACTCTTTTCATATTTGTGGTAAAGTTAATTATCACAGGGTTCAAGTGTTAAAAAATTATGGGATCATAATTAGGTGGATAATAATTTAAATGATAATTATTAATAATTAAGTTAAGAGTTATAGTTATATCGATTATTCCTTCTGAAAATATTTTCTAAAAAAACATCTTCTTGTTGTGTCTTATTAATAGAATTTAATTTCAAAAACAAAAACAAAAAAATACCATTTCCTTACAGCATACTTTTTATAGTTTTATAAATAAGAACCCCCATCATTTTAAGTAGTTTGTTTCTTCCCTTTTATTTTATTTTCAAAATACCTTTAATATGTTTTTAAATTACTTTTTCTTTTGAGATATGACCTTGCTCAGCCACTCTACTTCACCTAAGTACCCAAAAATCACACTTAATTTGAATGTGATCATGAAAAACCTTTCAAATTGGAAACATTTACATGAAGAAAGTAAAATTTTCAACCAATTAGTGGTATTTATTTTATTTTTCATTTTATTTATTTTTCTCCCCTTTTATTCTTATTTCCCATTTCTCAAGTTTTTATTTTTTATCTTCTTTTCTTTTTATCAAACCATCAACTAAAACTTTTTTTTATTATGATTAAATTTCCCTCATTTCATTTTTATTTGATTTATAACATGAAATAATCCCAAAGATCTCTTAGATCTTGACACTGAGATTGAGCATAGCCTTAGGGATCGAATCCGACATTCCCAGTCTATGGGAAGTTTTAATATTCAACCAATTAGTGAATCCCTTTATTCTGGTAAAATTGAAATTGTAAGAAATTCAAATTAAAACATAAAACAATTACTAATGGCTACAAAAAATAATAACGAACTAAATAAAACCATTCAAGAATTTGATGCACCAGATATTTACTATCAACCAAATTGTATTGCATACCCAAATCTCAAATCGGACGTTGAAATGAAATATGGGTTAATTCACCTACTTTCAAAGTTTGATGGATTATCTCTTGAGGATACAAAAAAAGATTTAAAATAATTTAATGTGGTTTTTTCAACCCTGAAACCAAACAATTTCTTTGAAGATCAAATAAAACTAAGAGCATTCCCATTCTAACTTGATGGAATTGCAATATACTAGATGTGTTATTTACAACCTGAAGACGTAACATGTTGGAATGATTTGAAACATATTTTCTTGAAGAGATTTTTTCTATATTTGAGGACCACTTCCATTCATAAATTGATCTCACAAATCAATAAAACACAAGGGGATTCAATGTATGGGTGCTTAGAGCAATTCAAGAAGTTGTGCACAGGCTGTCAACATCACCAAATCAGTGAGAAACTCCTCATTCAATACTTATATAAAGTCCTAACACCTATGTACAGACGAATAGTGGATGGAACAACTAAAGGGGAATTGGTAAAAAAAACACTAGTATATACACATGCATTGATTTACAAGATGGAAGAAAACTCCCAACAATTTGGTGATCGAGGTACACCACATGTTAGAGGAGTACATCAGGTAAGTCCTTATATTGAAAGTAATTTAATTGATACCAATTTTGAAGAATTAAACAATATGGTGAGACATATTTCTTTGACACAAAAGACATCCCAACCCTCTCTAAGAAGGACTTGTTTCATTTTCACTGAAGCAGACCACCCAACTCACTGTTTACCCCAATTACAAGAGATAGATGATTGTGCTGCCATATTTCATAGGAGACCATATCAGCAGTAATGAAAACCACATCCCCATAAGAAGTATGATTACTTTGCACCAACATAAAACCAAGGATGGAAAGATTAATCAGACATGGGGTATGTCTTTGGACAACAATAAAGTACCCCCTTTCAGCAAAACTTACAGTAGCCTCCACCTTACATACAAGGTTTCCAACAACCCGAAAGAAGATTTGATGCTCAAGAATCAACAAGTTAACAAAAATAATAATAAATGAGGATAGTGATGAAATGTAAAACACATGGGTATATATAGGTTGGGAGTTTATGGTTTGACTATTGATAATTATTAAGTGAGTGGGTTATGAAATTTAATTACAAAGTAATGTAGAACAAGTTTAGTGAATTAAACCAGGCAAGAAGAATTGTTTTACTTGACTAAAATATACCGAATAAAGGGTGTATTTATGAGCTTCAAATGGTTGGAACACACACATGTTTGGAATTAATGGCTTGGTAGACCCATAACTTATTTTTCTATGAGTAGTGTCATCAATCTCACTGGATTTTATTTTGATAAAATTTATGAGACAATGACTATAAAATTTATTGATATTGACTCTTGATGGGATTCTTACATTTCCTATATTTCCATTGTAGATTGAGGAATATTAAAATTAATATATTTTCACATTTTTTTTAAATACATGATATGAGGTTTTTCCTAGGAGGGAAAAAGGGTAAGTGTGGGGATGTGATCGTACCATAATTCACTCCATTATTTCACCCTTACATCACGATTTTAAATCGGTTTTGTATAGAAAAGTAAAAATATAATAAAAAATTTAACTTCTCATTTGATTAAATTATTCATTTTTATCACTTTTAAAAAGGTAAATTATATTTTTTTTGTATTATTTAATTGTAGATGGAGGTGAATTGGAGGGTCAAAGATGATTTAGATAGAAAATGGTCCACACTACATGGAAGCCCAAAGACATCTATCCACTATTTTAAACATTTTGGGAAATTTTTGCTTCTAAATGGGATGAAAATTTGTGGGATGATCCAATTTTAGTGGGATATAACTCTTATAAAGAACACCAATACCAATTCATCCAAAAATGGGCCCAACCAAGTTGATCTGTCTAAGAAACTTAATCTACTCGAAGTCAAGGATTTGGTTATGTATTTTGGCCATAACTCGGCCTATAGTAATACATTGGATGAAGATTTTTACATGGAGATAGTATAGATTTTAAAAAACGTGTTTTATTTTTTTTCCAAGTCGATATAATTCTATTTACCAACCTAAAACTGAGACAAAAGTGGTATATTGAAATGTGGGTTCCCAAAACCACTTCCCATTTTGGCTATAAATTGGTACCTTGGGCACCCCATTTTCATGTTCTGCCAAGAAGTGAAGTTCTACCATTTTGGAGTTCTAGAGGATTACTCTAAACACCTTAGAGGTTTTAGAACTTCCAATACTCATAGTGGGAGATCTTGAAGCATGGATCCCTTCATTTAAGCCTTCATATCCTTCTTATGTTATAATATTTGTGTTTGTGTAATAAATTTATTAGTACATATTTTATTTCTTCTATTTTATTTTATTTTTTTAAATTAAATTATTATTTAATCATTATATTGGTCTATAAATCAAGAGTAAAAATGAGATTGGTTTATACCCTTTCTAAAACTTTGCACATGTAATACGTTTCTATGATAACTACACCATCCCTGGAAGAGTAGTTCTTTTTAGTAATTGATCTACCACTTAACTTATTCATTAATTTATTTTGAATCAATGAGATACTATAATTCATTTAATATGATCTATTAATTGAGTTTTTAATTTAAATTAAACTAAGAAAGAAATTTAACAATTAAAACAAAACATGCAAGATCGAGTATTATGTGAATTATGAGAGTGCAAAATTAATCGGTAAACAGAACCACATGAGATAAGTTTGTAGAGTTAAATATAATACCTAAACTCGATTTATAATTATTTATAGAATGTATTTATTCCATAATTTACCACTGAACATATTCTCTCCTTAGAATAAAAATCAAATCAGGGTGCTGTGATTGCATGTTCTGAAGCTAGCCTAGGGTTTAACTCTTTTCATATTTGGTGGAAATGACTTGAGTTACAATGAAGGGGGTGCAATATAGATGGAATGTGTGTATTTATTATAGGAAACTTAATCAATCCACTTACAAGGATCATTTCCCCTCCCATTTATTGATCAAATTCTTGAGATACTAGCTGGGAAGACATGCTATTGTTTTCTAGATGGATTTTATGGATATTTTTAGGTTACTGTATCTCCATAGGATTAGGAGAAGACAACATTCACTTTTCCATTTGGTACATTTTCCTTCTGAAGGATTCCATTTGAATTTACAATGCCCTAGTTACCTTACAAATATTCATAGTGAGTATTTTTTATGATTTCATTGAGACCTACATGGAGGTATTTATGCATGATTTTACAGTGTATGGATATTTATTTGATGAATGTATCTTTAGTTTTGGAAAGGTGTTGAATTGTTATATTGAGAAGAATCTGGTATTTAACTTTTAACAGTGTCATTTAATGGTTAATAATGGAATTGTATTAGGTAATTTAGTGTCAAAATAGGGGATATAGGTTGACAGATCTAAGGTAGTTATTATTTCATCCTTACCATATCCTTCATGTGTGTGTGATATTAAATATTTTCTAGGAAATATAGGATTTTATCAGCAATTCATCAAATATTTCCATAAGATTGATCTTTTTATGTCATGATTACTTAAAAATGATTCTGATTTTCTATTTGAGGATTCTTGTAGGACTTTCTTTGATTAGTTAATGAAGCATCCGACCACTACACCAATCATTCACCCCCCATGGTGGGTAATTCCATTTGAGATTATGTGTGATGCTTCAAACTTTGCAGTTGGAGCCATATTAGCATAGAGGGTGGAGGGATGTTCACATATTATTGACTATGAATCAAGGGCATTGGATTCAGCCCAATAAAATTACACAACCATGGAAAAGGAGATTCTTTCCATCATATTGGATTTAGATAAATTCTATTCATATTTATTGGGCTCAAAAGTAGTTGTTTTTTTGACCATGAATCTCTGAGGTACCTCTTGAAGAATCCAGAGACAAAGCCCAGACCCATCCAATGGGTGTTCTTTCTTCAAGAATTAAATATTGAGGTAAAGGACAATAAGGGGTCAGAAAAACTGGTGGCAGACCACAAGAGTAGGATTATTGACATACTAGAGGCTGACACCATGGACCAAGTACCACTTCAAGAAACTTTTCCTCATGATCATATTTATGAACTCTTAGGTACACATCCTTGGTATGATGATTTAGTTAACTACCTGTTTGCCTCTGAAATTTGTAAAAAATTAAAGAAACATCATTTACAAAAAATAAAGAGTGAGTCTAGACTTTATGTGTTGGATAATCCTTACCTATGGCGCATGTGTAGTTACCATGTTATTAGGAGGTGTGTTCCTGATCATCAGTTTGAGTCTGTTTTACATTTTTCATACAATTTATTGTGGTGGTAAATTTGGATCCCAACAGATATCTAGGAAAGTCTTAGACTATAGATTATATTGGCCTAACTTATTCCCTGATTCTTATGTGTTTTTTAAGTTGTGCTCATGTTTCCAACACACTGGAAACATTTATAGGAGACACAAGATATCCCAACAACCCATATTATTTTGTGATATTTTTTATGTTTGGGAAATTGATTTTATGGGTCTTTTTCCAAGTTCATTTGGTTTCTTGTACATTTTTGTTTCTATTTATTATGTGAGAAAATGGGTGGAGGCTAAGGCCACAAGGACTGATGATTCTCATATTATAGTAGACTTTTTTAAGGAATAATTTTTTTGCAGGGTTGGAGTACTAAAGGATATCATTAGTGATCAGGAGACATACTTCTACAATCATAATTTTGATTCAATCATTCATAAGTATGGGGTTACACACAAAACATCAACACCATACCACCCCAAAAAAAATGGCCAAGTCTAGGCTTCAAATCATGAGTTAAATTTTTTTTGGATAAAACCGTGCAGCTGAATAGGAAGGATTAAAGAAAGTGCTTGGATGATGTACTATTGTATTATAGGACAAAATGAAAGAACCAAATTGGTATGTTCCCATTTCATATTATTTTTTGAAATCTTTTCATCTCCCTGTGGAAGTTTAACATCTAGCTTATTGGGCTATAAATAAATTCAACATGGATTTGGAATAATATGGAATTCAAAGGAAGATGAAAATTAAAGAAATTAAGAAGATTTTATTTTCAACATATGAGAACTCAAGGCTCTATAAAAAAAGATCAAATGTGTCTCATGACATAATTATCCAACAAAGGGAGTTTCTTTTTTGAGAGAAAGTCTTACTCTACAGTTCACGACTGAAGTCGATGCCTAGTAAGTTACATTCCAGATGGTTTGGTCCTTATGTTGTGTCTAATGTCTTTCCTTATGGTATAATGGACATCACAAAGGAGGACACCATAAGGATATTTATAGTCAATGGGAAATGTATTAATAAATACATTTAAGGACTTCCCACCCATGTAGTTGATTTCATCAAACTACAAGACCCCGTCATCAATTGGGAATATCAGGCTATTCCTAACCCTTTCACTTTTAAATTATTTTTCCTATTTAAAATTATACATTTCATGTGAAATTATCATCTCATAAGTTCACATCTATGACAATGAAATGTTTTAAGTGTGGGGGTGGAAATTTTTTTTGGGGTAGATATTAAGTATTTTCATTTTTGTGATTTGTGTGTGTTTTCTCTTAAGTTTTGAGTTAATTTTTCCATGTGTGTTCTCTGTTAAATTTTTAGTAACTTTTTTCAAAAGAAAAAAAAACATGTAACATGATCATTTAGATATGGAATATATAAAAAATTCATGTTTTCAAAATTAATTGGTAGCATGATAAGCATGAGCACAATTTCATCATCAAGGGTTGTTTTTTTGTAAAAATGGAATTTATCGATGATATGATTGGTTGTTTCATTATAAAATCTTTTAGATTTTGACACCATTATTTGTGATAATTTTTCATGGTAAATTATGTCATTTATTTCTCCACAAAAAATTTCACGCAACCATGACTTGTGAAATTTTTCTTACTCAATTGATGGTATATCCAAGTTAGGTAAAAAAATTCATCTTATATCAACTGTTAGTCCATATATTTTTTTATATTTAAATAAATTTCATTATTATACCGGATTTACCTATATGTGTGTACCTATTATCCGACTGTTGTACACCCATAAAAAAACAATAAGAAAAGTAAAAAAACAAAAAAATATGTGTTGTGTCTTGCGTAGGTATAAAACAACTATTCCTCAACCTTTTATCTTGTTATAACTATTAAAATTAGTGTCATTGAAGATATTAAATAGGGGTTGAAAGATCAGTGTGAGATTTGTTCCAAGTGAAACTTAAAAAAAACAACAAAAATAATAAATGAGGGGAGTGATAAAATGTACAACACATGGGGATATCTATGTTGGGATCTTATGGTTTGACTTCCCGAAATTATTAAGTGAGTGGGTCTTGATTTTTTTTGAAAATTAATGTTGAACTAGTTCATTGAAATAAACTAGGTAAGAATAATTGTTTTACTTGACTTGAATATACTGAATAAATGGTGTATTTATGAGTTTGAAATGGTTGGAACACACATAAATGTGGAAATATTTTCATGGTAAACCCATAACTTTTTATCCATTATTAGTGTAATCAATATCACTGGATTTTATTTTGATACAATTTATGAGACAATGACTTTCAAATTTATTGATATTGACTCTTGATGGGATTCTTACTTTTCCTATATTTCCATTGTGTATTTAGGAATATTAAAATGTATATCTTGTCATATTTTTTAAATACATGATATGAGGTTTTTCCTAGGAGTGAAAAAGGGTAAGTTTGGGGATGTGATCACACCATGATTCACTGCATTATTTCACCCTTACATCACTGTTTTAAACTGTTTTTTTATTGAAAATTAAAAAAATATAATAACAAATTTCACTTCCCATTTTGTTCAATTATTTAATGTTTATCACAGTTAGAAAGGTAAATTATATTTGTTTTGGTGATTTTATTGTTGAAGGAGGTGAATTGGAGTGTTGGAGATAATACAAAAGGAAAATGGGTTAAACTACATTGAAACCCAAAAAAAATTTCCACTTTTTTTTTTCAGGAAATCCAAAATTTTTTGGGCTACAGTTCTTCTTAAGACCACCAAGCCCAATTCATCCATAAAGGGGCCCAACCGAGCTGATCTTTCCAATAAACCGAATCTACTTGAAGTTAAAGATTTGGTTCTATATTTCGGCCATAACTAGGTATATATTCATCCACTGAGTGAAAAATTTGACATGGATACATTAAAGATTCCAACCAACAACTTTTCTCTCTTTTTCCAAGTCGTGATAGTGCCATTTACCAACTGAAAACCGGGACACAAGTGGAATATTGAAATATGGATGCTCAAAACCACTTCCCATTTCGGCTATAAATTGGCACCTTGGGAACCCCATTTCCAAGTTCGTCCAAGGAGTTAATTTCTACAATTTCAGAGTTCTAGAGGAGTAAAATCATCACCTTGGAGGTTTTGTAACTTCCTATACTCATAAGGGGATCTCTTTAAGAAAGGATCCCTTCATTGAAGCCTTCCTCACCTTCTCATGTTGTCATATTTGTTTTTGTGTAATAAATTTCTTAGTTCCTCATTTATTTATTCTTTTTTCTTATATTTTGTCCAATTATCTTATTCTTAACTTATTATCTTTGTTTTGGAAATCAATAGTCTAAATTATATTAGGTTATACCCTTTCTAAACCTTTGTACATGCAATAGTTTCTTTGATGACTACACCAGCCATGGAAGAGTATTTTTTTAGTAATCGATCCACCTATTAACTTATTCAATCACTTGTTTTGAATAAATGAGCTAATTTAATTCACTTAATATGATATATTAATTTAGTTTTTAATTTAAATTAAAATA
The DNA here is from genome assembly GCA_963277665.1 of Viscum album. NCBI lineage: Eukaryota > Viridiplantae > Streptophyta > Magnoliopsida > Santalales > Viscaceae > Viscum > Viscum album. The sequence goes on along the minus strand of OY728127.1, from coordinate 342,461,885 downwards.
ATCATGAAATTGAACAGTTAACACAAAACAAGCGAGGTTTAGTATTTTTGAATTGTGAGAGTGCAAACATAATTGGTAAAAAAACCACATGGGATAAATTTTTAGAGTTCAAATATAATCCCTAAAATAAATTCATACTTATTTATAAAATGAATTTATTTCCTAATTTAATAATGGACATAATCAATCCTTAGAATGAAAATCAAAGCAGGGTGCTGTGATTGCATGTTCAGAGGATAGACTAGGGATTAACTCTTTTCCTCTTTGTGGTAAAGTTAATTATAGTAGGGTTCAAGTGTTAAAAAATTAAGGGATAATAATTAAGTGTATGTTAATTTAAATGATAATGATTAATATATAAGTTAATAGGTAGAGTTATATCAATTAATTCTTCTAAAAATATTTTCTAAAAAAAAACTTCTTCTCGTTATGTCTTATTAATCAAATTTAATTTCAAAAATAAAAAAAAATAAAATCTTCTTCCCGCATAATTCTTCTAGATATATAAACAGAATCCCCTATACTTTTAAGTAGTTTTTTTCTTCCCTTTTATTTTATTTTCAAAATTAATTTAATACGTTTTAAAATTTCTTCCTCCATTGAGAGACAACCTTGGTCAGTCACTCTCCCTCACCTAAGTACCCAAAAATCACACTTCATTTGAAAGCACACACAACAACCCATTCAGCTGACCTGCCTTAGAGAGCCTTTATTCTTTAGTCTACAATATAGATAAGATGATCCCAAAAGGACGCATCTACCTCCAAATAAAAGTTATCTTGATGAAATATGTGAGATGGTTCAAAAAAGTACCGATGAAGCTGTGAAACACAAAAGACGTTGTGCATAACTCGGTACCTCTGAGGAAACATCAAGTGATAAACTATTGGCCCGACTCTCTCTCCAAACTCAAAAGTTACAATGGAACATGGAAAAATATTCCCTTTCATTATAAACCATTGATGTCCTAGTATAGTTGATATATGCATGAATACCTAAACCCTGGCCTTGAACTCTAGAGGTTATTGATAGCGATTGGCATATGACTTCTGCCTAGACTGGGTCATATCCATTTGCTTCCTAATAGGACGAACATACTCTAAAGTGTCCTAAACGAGATGAGGTCTAATTAGTGCTACCTCCATTAATTCCAACTGACATAGAGTTTATTGACATGACCTACCATTTAAGGCCTCATAAGTATCCATATATATAGTCACCTAAAAACTGTTATTGTCGGTGAAATTGAGAATAAGTATTTGGTTCTCCCAAGAACCTCTGAAATTAGGGACACATGCTCAAACCATGTCCTCTAGAACCTACATCATCCACTCGGACTACCCATCGATCTGAGGGTGGTATGCTATATTGAAAATTATCTATTTACCTAACACTCTCTACAATCCTTTCTAGAATTGAGATGTAAAAGGAGTATCTCTATCTAATACAATAGTCCATAAAACTCCATGAAGTTGTATAATATCTGGGACATAGATCCTACTAAGATCATCCATAGAAAAGGTCTCATGAATAGGTAATAAGTGAGAGATATTCAGGATCCTATTGATGATCACCCCTACCACATCATTTCCTCAAGGGGATATCAATAATCTAGTCAAAAATTCCATGGTGAAATCATACCATTTCCACTCAGGAATAGGAAATGGATTTAGAAGCCCCATTGTTCTATGGTGTTCTGCCTTTACCTGCTGATAGGTGGAACACTTAGTAACAAAACCATCTTGTTATGGCGCGACCCAACGGGGATAAATCCATAACTACCCCATGTCCACCTCCATAGTCTTTGGGCTAGTGATAAGTGCTAAAATACATAAATAATATGGGAGGCCTTTTCCTAATGTACATGTATGCATGCACCCAACTATATCCATGAAGACGATATCTAGATAATAACCATACATGTGAAAACTATAGGGAGTAAAAGAGTACGACATTGTAATCTAAAAATAAAAAGGGTTAAAATACACACCCAACCAAAATTATGTCATAACTTAAAAAAACTATAAAAGTAAAGTGCCGAGACATCCTAGATCTGAATCTCAAATCCCGTACCATCGTACATAGTAAAATGCACCATGGTATACCTACCATCCTCTATAATCTCTTCTGACCTATCTGTCATCTTTTATGACCTGACATGTGTGGTAAAATACCATGCAGGGGTGAGTATATACATACCCAGTAGGACGCCTCAAAATTTACAAGGGGATTAGTAAGAGACACGATAATAATAGATATCTCAACCCATATAAAGAGAGTAACAAAATCCCATGACATTAATACATATATATATATATAATAAACCAAATAATCCCAAATGAGAGAGAAAAGGGATCTCCATACCATACCCAACCCAGGGAAAGAGTCTTCCATTAGTTCCAAGGGTCCATTAATGATGCCCAAAATATCACATGTCTATCCAGAGGAGTGAGTGTGTGGAGGCCCCACACTTTTCCACTGTATTTCACAGTCGATGGGGAATTATCTATAAGCACAGGATCCACACCCTTGTGTTTTAGGGGATGACACTTAGTGTAAGGAGTACCCATTTCCTATCTGATAGTGGGGTACTACTTAGTAGGTAGAGGACTCAAGACCTAGTCCATCAAGGGGGTACCACTCAACATAAGGAGGACCCTAACCCTATTTTATAGGTGGGTACCACTTAGTAGGTAAAGGAACCTCAACCTAATTCCATGGGGGGGGCACTTAGTAGATAGAGGACCCACACTCTAATTATAGGTACCACTTAATAGATAGAGGTTCCACAACCTAATTATAGAGGGGGTACCACTCAGTAGATAGAGGACCTGAAACCTAATTCCATAGTGGGTACCACTCAATAGATAGAGGACCCACACCCTAATTCTATAGGGGTTATCACTCATTAGATAGAGGTCCCACGCCCTAATTCCATAGGGGGTACCACCCAGTAGATAGAGGACCCAGACCCAATCTGATAGCGAGGTGACACTCTAATGATCCTACCCAATCAATACCATCATCGAGTCCCACCTAAAGAAGTATCACACTCAGAATAACTCACATCGTATCTCAAAATACACTATGAAGGCCACCATCACATTATATTTGGGACAAAACTCAGGATAACATACACATGTTCCAAAATCAAAGTCTAAATAAAGGAGATACAAGAGGTAGAAGTTTCATCAAAATTAAGGGTATACGACATGTAAGGGTACCCATACTGTAACACCCCAAGGTTTTAAAAAAATTAAATGCATGAAACTTTGTTTTAAGTAGATATTTATAACTAGCCTTTAAACATAATTTTTCTGCTTTAATGTTTTGAATTTCGAAAAACAGTCATCTACAATGGTGTTCAGTAGGTTATTTAGAGTCTGATGAAAACAAATTGTTTTCTTTAGTGAATAGTAACATACCCTTATGAATAGTAATATGAATAGTAATATGAACCTAATTAATAGTAAATTTCAATATTATTTTATTTTCTCAAGGCTTTAAGATAATGAAATCTGGGTTAATTTTTCAATGTGATATAAAAGCAGTTATAATTTTAAAATTGTTATTTTTTGAATTAAGTATGATTTTATTTAAAATTTAAATTAATAATATTTAAAAAATTATTTTAAAAAACTGGAGTTCATTTTTTTAATTCTACATGTCAAAAAATGGTTAGGGTGGATTTTTGGGATTTTTCAGAAACAATTGATTTTTCGGTGAATAGTAAAAATACAGTTTTGAGTTTCAGTGTGTTAATGACATCATTAATGATGTAATAAATCTGGTAGACTTTTGTACAGTCAAATAAGATGTCAGATGTCCCATGTGGATAATACCTTGGGAAAATACCATGGGAAAGCCCATAGTTTTTCAAATACCACTAATGAGGTGTCCCTTGGAAATTATTAAAATATTCCCTCACTTTTTCTATAAATACCAACCCATTCCTTCATTAACTTAATTCCAAATTTCTCATAAATGAATATCTGGCCTCCTTAACTCTCTATTAGTCCTCCCAAGGTTTACTCAAGCATTCAAGGTCCCATGCTTCATGTTCTAGGAGTTACTCTACAAGGTAAGAAAATTCTCAAACTTCTTTCTTTTTCCATTCAAGTTCTCTTTTATGTGGTATAGAATTCAAGAATCCAGACCATGTTCTTATTTTAATATTATTATTTCTCTATTTTGTATTATGATTCAATTCTTAATGAATGAACTTTTTCCTCTCTTTTTTAGTGTTTTCTAAAACCATGTTGCATAGCCATTAGGCTACCGAATTTTTGTAAGGGATTTCTCAACTATTCTTTTATTTTGAGTTCCTTTCTTTTCTTATTCATTCCTCATCTCATATTATCCAATAGGCATTAAATATCTATAAATATTGTATATTATGGATTTTCTCATGTTCATTGAAAATTACTAATCAATATTCTTCTCCTATCCCACTTATTCAAGGAATAAAAACATTGTCCATGATGTGTCGAATTACCGACATCGTGGATGGTGTGATTTCAATTTACATTAATTATATCAAGTTTGGTCATGAAACCTTATTTATGGTTGAAACAGGTTATAATATATGAATTATATCTCATCCATGGTTTTATAATTATTTTTTACTCATGGTTTTAATTTTTAAAACAAAATTAGGTCATTATTATCAAAGAACCACTAAAATGATCTAAACAAACATAGTTAATGTTTTAACTTATGAATCATCCTCATATAAAACTTCCAAATTATAGATGGTATAAATTATGGTACTTGAAATATGTAAATACCTTTCCATTCCAATTATTTAGTTTCACTTCCAATCTATAAGAATATGCATCATGAACCAATCATGGAAATCATGTAAAGAAACACACCCAAAACAATGCAAGGAACAAAATACTAACAATTAAAGGGTGAAATGATGTAACAAAATGATCATATAAGATATTATAAATATTATATGTTTATGTAAGATATTAATAACACTCTTTTAACCATTATACATGAGGTTTAAAAAAGTTTGAAGTAAGGAAAACCTGAGGTAAAGGAATTCTTAACCCAATTTCCATTCATTGGGTTAACCTTCTTCTTTATTCATTATATGGTATTAAGATTACAGGTGTGATTAATTTTTGTATATATTATGTTTCACTATGTTTATTTATAGTTTATACACATATCCATTCAATTCTATTAATTCTCACTCTAATTATATTTTAAAGTACTTTCCTTTTAAAATACTTTTAAAAATATCTTTAATAAATTTCAAAAGGATTGTTTTTTTATGTGCATGGAATGAGTAGTTTCTCCTGATTTCAAGATACTTTATTACCATGATATGTTCCTTGGACATTATTTATGTTGGTTTGAGCCCATTATACCTCATGATATGTTGGGTTGATCCCATTATAGCTCAATATATGTTGGGTTGATCCCATTATAGCTCAAGATATGACAGGTGAGCCCCATTATAGATCTCCAATGCATTGGGTACTCCGGAGGTGGAAGTTGATCAAAAGGTTTTTCCATGTTTAAGGGTGAATGTAAGAGTGATATGGTAAATATTTTCCAAGTAAAATACATGATTTTTTTATGCATATGAGTTTTTATGATTATGGGTTTTTTTGGTTTTTATGTTATCACTTGACTAACACCTTCTATATTTATATCCCTTAATGAGTTTTATATTCATCCCATGTTTTTAAAATATTTTTTATAGGATATAAGTATGGGTAAGAGAAAGAAGGTATTCGTGATGTTTTATATGGAGTGTTGTCAAAGAAATCATTCTTTATGTTTTAATGTTTTATATTTTAAAAAAAATGGAAACTTTTTTTAGGTAGTTGTTCGGTTCCAGGGCCCGCAGAAGAAGCCGGTTGGCTGGATATTTTAAAATTTTTATTGGTGGATCGACAGTACTTGTTGAAGCTGATGATCTGAGCCCCAGCGAGGTCTGAGGATCTCACATAAATTTTAAAGAGCACAAGATTAAAAAGAAAATGTACCCATTTCAAATACGATACTGCAGTCGACTGCAACTAGTCGATGACGGTCATCGCTTGAAGGATCCAAAGAAAAAACCCTCTAGATCATCCACACACACTTCAAAAACCTGTGGGAGTGTCAATCGTTTAATTCTGGGTGCTAGCGTGGAGATCTGACGACGCTTTTGACGTCCCGACGATCACCGCAGCGAGATTCCTTCAATGCTGAAGAGAGATCTTGATCCGAGCATCTTGGATCGAGATATTATCTCTCTAGAGAGTGGGAGGAGAGAGAGGCTCTCAGCTTTCATTCCATGAATTAATGAATAGTTAATTTCACACACATAAAAGATAGCCTCCTCCTATATTTATAGTGGAGTTGAGAAATACCCGATTGGGTTCCTCGGCCCCCATATATTTCAACATACACTAAATAAATAATTTTGACAAACTAAACTAAAATAATGTTATTTATTATTTGATCATGTACTTGTAATATAAATAAAATATATTATGTGATAAAACCCAAGCCATTTAACTCAACTCGCTATCCCTCTAAATATTAAACAAACCTTAAATATTAAAATAACATTCGTTCAATTAATATTTTTCTCCCATTTACTAAACTTGTAAATACATTAAATAAATTCAGTCCCAATTATTCATAACTTGAATAATAATTAATTAATTTAATTCATCGGTGATAGATAACTTGGACAACACTCAGACCTCTTGGCGGGGCCCACTATGTCCATATACCTATTCAACTGAATAGGGAGGATTATTGAATACACTATTGTGTGTGACCCTCTAGGCCCTTATCTCGATAGTAGTGAATAAAATCCATAGACTAAGAGTGGATTCTAGAAACCCATCATGACCCCTAAAGATATAAGGATAGTCATAGCAATGACTACCATCCAACAAACACTGACTGTGTACTATAATCTCTTTGTCATTAAATATCTCATAAAGAAGGACACACTCTTGTGTCATCGTCCTTATATTGATTTATTATTTGTCGATCTATCCAGATAGATTTAGCTTTATACTACTTTGGCCAAAGAATTATGAAGGCAACACCATCATGATCAATGAGGCTTGAGATATGCAACTTCCTAAGCTTGGAAGTGACAAATCCTTTCTTAACCATTCAACCAATGTCATACCACCAACGACGCACCCAACACAAGCTACCTCACCATGATTTCAGTACCATGGTTTTGCGTTTCATCAAAGTACATAATCAAATGGTATACATTGGTAATGATCTCAAGTTAAGAGACCAATACACATGTCCTTAGATAGGAACAACCAATGACACCCAAAACACATGGTGTTCCTATTGGCGGGTCTATCCTCATGATCTCACTACTAGAGATCACCAAGTGCGAACTTCATGAGAAGAAGCCTCAATGCTTATGAGCCCCCAACACCTGATAGTCAAACATCTACTATGTACAGTTAGTAAGATGTATGCAGACTATAGAACATATATTTAAGATTAATTTCATAGTGTCTTGAGGTTCTCATTATAGCCTAGGATCTGCTATAACCTCTTGACACGATAATCAACCTTTGGAAATTTCCATTATAATAGTGGACGCAGACAAGTATACACTATAATAGTAAGCTAAAATCATGTATAACTAATTGTACACATGTTATGTTAATCAAATGTAGTGTATAGTTGGGTCTAGGGAACCCACTATTTCAACACTCTCAGTTGCACTGGAGCCAACTTGCTAACCAAACTTGTTAGCTACTCACATGATAAAAATCATGCTTCTACTGAGTAATGGATTTAACTGATGGGCCTGCCATGGTTTCACTGCATGGCATATCTACTGTATTCGACCTCATCTCCTTAAGTAAAAATTCTCAAGATAAGGTATCCCCGAGTATATCACTTTTTCCCATTTTCATAACTTGACAGCTTGGATAGTAAGAATATCATAATTTACATTACGATAATACTTTTCTCACTAGGTGAGAATCCAAGAACTGGAACAAATCATTGCGATTGATAACTGCTTCTTAGCTGCCTTAGAAGCTGCAACGTACTCGGTATTTGTAGGCATGGATACCACTATATTTTATGAGCTTGACTCACTCATCACCTTTTCCTAACTACGATACTAGATCAAATTGATCTAAGGATTACTAGTTTGTGTCCCACAAAAAACTAGTATACCTTCTTCTCCATATACCAGGTACATGTCATTTGTACTTTCCAAAGTACAAGATTATAGTTCTGGCTGCATCACTTGCAGTGCTCCTGGAAATAATTGATATCTGCCTACTATAAAGTATATCCTGGAAATATCAATTATTGTACATATTATGGAATATGTGATTGATCCATTGCTGAATTGTATGGAACTCAACTCACAAATTTAATCTCTTCTAATGTTCCGAACAAGTCAACCTGGAGAGATTAATCCACGTGACATTGGAAACAATTCTAAACTTGAATTTTTGGAACTTGTATTTTTCAATACAATGTCACTTTATGTAAAATTGACTAGGTCCAAGAAACTATTAGATCTACTTTAGTAGATACTATTCCCTAGAGATTAGGTTGTTAGTTTAAGTCAATCATTGGAGAATCACTTTTAATCTGATCTTATCTAACTGTAAGACCAAGATCTATTTTCTATATGTTTTTGAACACATTTCACTTGAAAAACATTGATTCTGCCATAAACATTTGGTAGAAACAAGGAAAAGATTCATTTATAATGAATGCTCTAAGATCTTGTTGCTTACTTAAATCCAAAACTGGATTTCAATAACTTTCAACCTTCATTCGCATTTCATGGTGTCCTCATCCATTTCTGGTTCTGTCGTATAGACACCATCCATGAAAGATGATCTTGACATCTGATGACCAATTTAATGATCTTAGAAGTTAGATATGATAAGTAAAATTCTAATGGATTTATGCGTAACGACTTGGTATAACCAATCGAGCCTTATTGGTACCAGGCTTGTACCATCCATGTATCATTTAATTTGAATTCCCACAGTATTATTCAATTTACAATCTCCATTGCAATTTGATACATGGAATCCATTATTTAATTTTAATTGATCTTATCAATATTAGCTAATTGTCATATACTACTTACTTGTAGGATTTATTATTCTTAATTAATAATTTATCATCGTCCATGGTGAATATAAAACCATCACCATGGTTTCATTCTTCGTATGTAGTATGTGTCACTAGAACATGTCTCTTCCACATGAACTTGTGAAACTTGTTCCTATGTCAACCATTTTTCCATCTTAAGCATTAACTAAGTCCAAGTCAATATTGCTCCCACTATCTCTAATAGATATGTTAACCCTTATATAGAAATTTAGTCTAATACTTTACTACATATTTTCTATATTAAGGATATATGTAATATCCGAAGCAACTTTTAGGATATTTACTTAGATGCACCATGTGTTCAGCTTGATGCATGTTTGTTTATTTTTTTCTTAACAAACTCTTTGCATCCTAAACACAGGTCCTATGACATAATGGTTTTGCATAATACTATAACTCATATGATGTCCATTTTTCATTTGAGTTTTCATATTGGTTATAGGTTTATGCCATTATTTGCAAAGCACATTTTGAAATATAATGGAAGTTACTGCAGGTTGTAACATTGATACTACTTACATCATAACTTTGATGTATAAAATGTGCATTTAGGAATTTCTCCATGCAACATTTTGTTGATAAATGTTAATATATAAGACTTTATCATCGATCCTCCTTATGAACATCAATATGGTGATGTAGATAAGGTAACATGCATTTAGAAATTACTCCACGCTACATTATCATGACCGATGAGTGTTTGGTCAAGATATTCTCCGACATGCCAATCTGAAGCAACTCATATCTTCCATCCATGAATATACTTCAATATTGCATTCCTTAATATCTTAAAGGAATATTATGAAGTATCTTTAACTCTAGATTTCCTTGGAATAGTTCATACTCTCTTGTTGAACTAACCCAAGAAGCTTTGTGGCATACCTTTATTTATAAATTTCTTTGTCTAAACTAAAGATGTAAATAATACCAAAGGTGTTTAGTTGTGCTGAGCCTAAATACCATACTGGGTATATTTTTTACATCCAATTTTAGTTTTACTTGACAAAGAACTATATTTCCACAACTGGGTAGGTCTTACATTTTATATTCATCATGTATTGCCTTTGATTCAAGTTGCATTAAACTATTTGTTGAGTATGCTACCACAAAAAACATTCATTCCAAAACATGGAATAATGTCTCATCTTGTCCAAATGGTCACATGAGATAAATGTTTTTGGTTATACTCAATAACTTGTTTAATTTGAGTCAATTACTTGGGAATTTGAAGTTATGTGTTTCTCATCGCTGACTTAGGAATCACCCTTTCTCAGTTGCTTGGAGAAGATACATTACTCCAAGTAATGTTTCTCTACTTACATGGTTAGTGTATTTCAATACATATATATGAAAAGCATATTGTATTTTAATACCCAAGAATTATGTGAGAAAACAATACTTTTATTTGATGAATATTAACTGAATGAGAAGAGGGTAAATGCTTCTAGTATTTCAGTATGTTGCATTTTTTAACTTCCACAAATTTATTTCATCAGGTGATGTAAATAACCTCCTGTTAAGTAACCAACCAATTTTCTTTGAAGGAAATGAAGAAGGTGCCTTTGACGTAACTTTCCATAGGCATTTCCACCTTGGCTTTCAATATATTTTCCATAAGAAGAAAAGGTTGTGTTACCTTTAATATTCTTATCACTTGGTGAATTTTTCCTTAAAGGTAATGAAGAGCTTACTCTATACCATTTGTTTGTATCCTTAAATGAAACTAGAGTAATTGGATGTAAAAGGTATAAGAATGGGATGACATGAAAGATTGTGAACTGTATTTCACTTTACACAATCTGAGTGCAATCATCACATTCAAATCTTGCTTCTCTTTCTCCTTGGAAACTTATTGGAGATGAGACTACATGTAACATCATCCATGTCATGATGTAGCGACCACAACTAACATTAGACGTTGATGATCACATTATGAAAGAACCATCATATTCTTGATTCATGAGTCTCATGTAAGAAGTTTTACACCCTTTATTGCTGAGGTGGCTTAACAGGTTGGGACACTAACACCTTGAATTTATGATATTGTAATATTTTGCATGAGCACCTATACTACATTTTGGAAATTCGTGCTAGTTTAGACATTAACTTTGTCCAATATTTATCGCAGTTTTTATTATGTTATTACTTGTCATTATCTACTAATAAACATTAGCAGATTGTACTTTTAATATTGATTACCAAATATGAAATTAATGATTAATTTAGTCATTAAATGTCTCCCACTAATTTTTCAAATTCTATGAACCCTCTATACTAGAATCAGAATACTCTTGAGTATTCTAATGGCAAGGATCCCTAAACCTCCCCCATACTCTACATGCTATGGCTATTCCACTACTTAGAGGGTCCAAGGTAGGATTTTGGCTGGCCAACCACATTAACTTGTGGTTCCTTGATCTGTTGAGTGAAGTCCCAACTTCAAAAATCATTACTGATTTACTCAACGCTTGCCTCTAAAATTACAACAAGCTAGCTATGGCTATTTCTTTACTGAAATTTTAGTTAAGTCAACCCACCACCCTAATAAGAACTCCCTGGTAGTAAGAGGCACCCTCAGCTATGGCATGACCGACACCTCGAGCACCCGGTTTTGTTCAAACTTGATTTGTGGAAGGCTGTTGTGACTTAATATTTTCTGTGAGGGTTTTATTGGTTTCTCTCGACGAATGTAATCCATTTCTATTAAACTTTTCCATCTATGTTTTCGCGCTCACAACTGAACTTTAATTGAAAAACATACGCCACTTCTTTATGAATTTTATTATATATTATTTTATGTATTTTCTTATTGTTATAAAATGCATAAAATAATAAATAAAATCATAAAGGAAAACTACTACCCAATGGGTCCTAAGCATCTAAACGACCTAAGGGCATCGTACCTGAGTCAAATGCTTGACTCTTGATGCAGCTTTCCTTGTCATGTATGTAAGTTGGTCTTCTAGAGTATCACCACGTCTTGGAGGGGTTGATGTCATGTCTTGGAGTACCGCCTCGTCTTGGTGGAATCCATGTGTTGTCTTGCACCATCGTGCACATCCTCATCTTGGCGGGGTCCACGTCGCTTGTCGTGTTCATCTGAAGTACAATAATACTCACGCACATGTGAGGGGAACTAGTGGGATAAGTGTACATTGAGTAAAAACTGGGCACACATGCCCTTATACATTTTAACCAAAAATAAAGATGATGCACATACCATCTATTTAATTAATTACAATCATCACATGCAATTAAAATAATTAATTAAATAAAAGCAACATACATGGGTCGATGATCAAGACCAGTAGATGGGTAAATGATGCACGATAAAATTAAAATGCATTAAATAAGCACAAGGGTTTATTTAATTAAATTAAATGAATTAATAAATTCAAATAATTTAATTAATCATCGGTCCATTAATTAATTTAATTTTAATTCCAAAATTAAATTAATTTAACTTAATTAAATATAATAATCAAATTGAATTAATTTTTCATCCAAGTATTAAATTATTTTATTTTGATAAATTTAAGTGATCGGTCTTTGAAACGTTATTGCTTGGCCTGTGCGTGTCAGGCCAAACCCATGCAGAACCCTAGCAGGCCATGCAAGGGCCAAACTAGGCCGGGCCGATTCTCCCAAACCCGTTCTAGGTTGGGCAGGTCTGCCCGGACCATTTCAGGGAAAACATTTCTCTAGATAAATACCTACAAACCAAATTAGTACATCCCAGGTCTTGACCGAGGGTGACGGTGAGGCACAGAGCTCCTACGCCTGATCCAAAGGCGGTGCCTAGCCAAATTATTCCAACACCGAGTGCGGCGGAGCTCAACAGACAAGGAAAAAGGCTGGCCGATGCAGAAGTGACCACCACTGTATGGTTAAAGGGAGGCTGGAGGCGTGCCTGCTATACTGGGGAGCTGCTGGTCAGCCAGGATCTGACCGTGGCCTGGTTTCGGAAGCAGGAAACTGTAGGATGCAGCGAGGGAGGTGGCATAAACTAGGGTGCGCTGGTGGTTGGGGAAGGCGAAGCCTTCGGTGGGAGAAGGACGAATCTAGAGGGGATCCCTGACGACCTTTTGTGAAGGTGGAACTGGCTCAGAGGTATCCCATGCGGCGCTTGAACGCTGGGTCACTGCGGACAATGGGCGAGGGCAGCGTCCGGGGAAGCGTGACCTAGAGTGAGGTGGGATGGTCAGACGATGCTCCGGCGGTGGCCAGCCGCTGTGTGCAGTTTGTATGCAGGTCTGGTGCGACATCAAATCTCAGTCCAACATGGAGGAAGGGGACAGAGAGGTGGTCCGTGAGCCGCTACATGAAAGCCCGAGGAGGCAAGGGGGGCGACAGCCCGTGTTGTGACGTGATGATAGCGACGTCTTCGACGTGGGAGGGAGACGGACCGACGATGGTCTGGGAAGCCAGGGGGTCTGCCGGACCCCCTTTGCCCTTTTTTTGTCCTTTCTTTTCCACGCACCTTCCCCCTTTTTTTATTGAATTCTTTCTTCCATCCACCCCAACCCCATATGCGGTTTCCCTTTTATTTAAGACTTTATTTTTAAGTCTCTTCCACCTCTTGTTTTTTTATAAGTCAAGTAATTTTCTTTCCTTAATATCCCACTTAGACTTTTAAATTAATAATAATAAAATTATTATAATAAAATAATAATTTATTATTATTATATTATAATAATAATAAAACAAATATTATTATTATAATAAAATATTATGAAAATTACTAAATTGTAAAAATTTATAATTTGCACAATTTTAATAAAACATTATGAAAATTACTAAATTGTAAATTTTTTTAATTTGTACAATTTTAATTATATATAATGAACCAATATAAACTTGATCGGTTCTTTAGAATAAATAAAACTTAATACCTGTGGTCAAAAATGCAAATTCAATCCAATCTGAAAATTTAAAATGGCCACAACTTGACCGTTCGAGATTGGATCGACGTATGGTTTGAACCGATGAGACCAGTTTTGAACCATAAACTTAATGTTAATGAAATTTTAATTTTATAGGATAATAAAATATATGTGATCCCTCTTATATCACTATTAGGTTCCAAAGCCCGCAGCGGAAGCCAGTGGGTTGGAGATTTTAAAATTTTCATCAGTGGATCAACGGTACTTGTCGATGCCGATGATCCAAGCCTCGGTGAGGTCCAAGGATCTTGTGTAAAATTTTAGGAGAAAAAATTAAAAAGAAAACGTACCCATTTCAAATATGAAGATGCAGTTGACTGAAACTAGTCGATGGTGATCGTCGCTTTAAGGATCCAAAGTAGGAACCCTCTAGATCATCTACACGCGCTTCAAAAACCCACAGGAGTGTTGATCGTCGAATTTTGGGTGCTATCACAGAGATTCGATGACACTTTTGACCTCCCAATGATCACCGCATTGAGATGCCTTCAATGATGAAGAGATATCTTGATCCAAGCATCTTGGATTGAGAGCTTATCTCTCTAGAGAGAGGGAGGAGAGAGAGGCTCTCAACTTATATTCCATGAATGAATGAATAGTGAGTTGTACACACATAAGAGAGAGCCTCCTCCTATATTTATAGTGGAGTTGAGAAATACCCAGTTGGGTTCCCCGAACCCCGTATATTTCAACACTCACTAAATAAATAATTATGATGAACTAAACTACACCAATATTATTTATTATTTTATCAAATACTTGTAATATATATAAAATATATTATGTGATAAAACTCGAGCCATTTAACTCTACTCACTGTCCCACTTAATATTATACAAACCTTGAATATTAAAATAATATTTGTTTGATTAAGATTTTTCTCGTATTTACTAAACTTGTAAATACATTAAATAAATTAAATCCCAATTATTTATAACTTGAATAATAATGAATTTATTTAATTCATCAGTGATCGATAACTTGGACAACACTCAGACCTTGTGGTGGGGCCCACTATGTCCATATACCTATTCAACTAAATAGGGAGGATTCTGGAATACACTATTGTGTGTGACCCTCTAGGCCATTATCTCGATAGAAGTAAATAAAATCCATAGACTAAGAGTGGAGTTTAGTAACCCATCATGGACCCTAAAGAGATAATGATAGTCATAGCAACGACTACCATCTTACGAACACTGACTATGTACTATAATATCTTTGTCATTAGATATCTCATAAAGCAGGACACACTCTTGTGTCATCGTTCTTATCTTGCTTTATTATTTGTTGATCTATCCAGATGGATTTACCTTTGTACTGCTTTGGAAAAATACTTATGAAGGAAACACCATCATGATCAACCAGGCCTGAGATATACAACTTCCTAAACTTGGAAGCAACAAATCCTTTCTTGACCATTCAACCAATGTCATACCACTAATAACGCACCCAACACAAGCTAACTTGCCATGATTTCAGTACCATGGTTTTCACCTTGCATCAAAGTATGTAATCAAATGGTATACATTGGTAATGATCTCAAGTCCAGAGACCGATACACATGTCCATAGATAGGAACAACCAATGACACCCAAAACATGTGGTGTTCCTATTGTCTAGTCGTTCCTCATGATCTCACTACTAGAGATCACAAAGTGTGAACTTCATGAGAATAAGAATCAATGCTTATGAGCCCCCAAAACTGGATAGTCAAACATCTACTATGTCCAATCTGTAAAATGTATCTAGACTATAGAACATATATTTAAGATTAATGTCATAGTATCTTGAGGTTATCATTATTTCCTGGGATCTGCTATGACCTCTTGACATGAAAATAAAACTTTAGACATTACCATTATAATAGTGGATGCAGAAAAGTCTACAATATAATAGTAAGATGACCTCATTTATAACTAACTGTACAAATGATATGGTAATCAAATTTACTGTATAGTTGAGTCTAGGGAACCCACTATTCCAATAGTAGTATCCCCTCATAAAATTGTGGTATGTTATGTATGTAAGGTATCATAATTCTCTAGAACTATAAACTCAAAATATCCTCAATGTGTAATAATGTATATTCTTGACTAAAATTCAAGATTAAGTAACATTTTAAGGCTGGGTCCTTATAGTTGGTATCAAAAGATGGTTTAGATTACTTTAGGGATTGGGAGGATATTTAAATAATACCATTACTGATTTTTAATCTATGGTAATTTGAAATGTTATTGAATTTAAGGAAAACCATGTTGCTTAATTTATGTCATTTTTTTACAAAATGGGTTTCCAAAGAAGAAACCGGGAAGTTGAAGTAGGAAGGCACTAAGAGGCAGATGTCTGTCCAAATATGCAGCCCAAAATGGTGGGAATCGGAACTGAGAAGTTTGTGAAAGCAATGTATGTGTTGAATCAAGAAATAAATGGGGGTGGTATCCATTCTAGAGAGTAACATGATCTACCACAAAGAAACATGTATTTTTTCGATAATTTTATGAGTCAACATCCTCCAGTATTCAGTAGAACTGCAGATCCAGTGATATCCGAAAGATAGATCAATGCTCTAGAAAAGATATTTTGATGTTATGGGATGTTTGGAACATAAAAGGGTAATACTAGAAACATATCATTTGGAAGGTGAAGATGATAAATCTTGGTATCTGGTTAAGAATATTAGAGAAAGATATAATCTTGACAGTTTGGAATGGGATTATTTTAAGTGTCTTTTTCTGGAAAAATATTTTCCCAAAATAGTTCAACTCAGAATGGAGAAACAATTCTTGGAACTGAAGTAGAAAGATGATGATTCTATGGCAGCATATGAATCCAATTTTACAAGACTGGCTAGGTATGTACTAGATTTTACTTGGGATTTTGAAAGTAAAATTAATAGATTTTAATCTGGTTTGAAACCATTTTTACAAAGAGCCTTAGCCTCATGAGAGTTTAAAAGCTATGAGAAGCTTGTTCGTTGTGCTGAAAAAGGTGAGATGGAGTTTTTTAAAACATATGTGCCTCGTGATAAAAAGAATAAAAAGCGGTCTGGTTGGAAGGTAATAGGGAAGAACTCATCAAAGATGTCTAGAGGTAAGAAAATGAATTTCACTTCTTGTGAAAAGTGTGGTAAAAGGCATCCTGGTGAATGTCTTGTAAATTTTGGGAAATGCTACTGATGTGTAAAGTTTGGACACATGTCTCATGAGTGAAAGTAAAATGATCATAAAATTAATGAGAAGATAATGGTGAGATGCTTTAACTATAAGAAATTGAGTCATTTTGATAATGTTTGTGTGAAGCTAGCAAATCAATTAGGGAATCAGCAAGATATGAAATAAAAGGGTTTGGTATTTGCAACCACTTGAATAGATGTTAAGCCTTCAAATGATGTGTTCTCAGGTACATTTCTTATTTTTAAAGATTTTACAACTATTTTGTTTGATTCAAGGTCTACACATTCCTTCATTTCTAAGAAAATTTTCGGAAAAAATTGGAATTGAACCACATGAAATGAAATCATATCTCATGGTAAAAACACCTAGAGGAAATATTATGGAAAAAATAAATTATATGAATCTTTCTATTGAGGTCAGTGGAAATAATATACTTGTAAACCTTGTTTTTTTCCCTTATTAGAGTTTTATTTCATTCTGGGAATAGATTGGCTTTCTGTTTATCATACTAAGATTTACTATAGAGCTAAGGAATTTGTTTTTCAGAAAGAGTTTCAGTTTGTATATAAGAAATAACCCATACAATTGATAACATATTAGGAAGATGAGAAACTATTGAAAGATGGAAATGAAATTTGTCTTTATCATATTGTTTCAAATAAGGGAACTATTCAAATTAATGATGTTCCAATGGTAAATGAATTCCTTGATATTTTTCCTGATGAGTTACCTGGTGTCATACCAGATCAGGAAGTTGAATTCACAATTGACTTAGTTCTTGATGCTAAGCCAATTTCTAAACCCCCATATCATATATCTCAAATAGAACTTCTTGAATTGAAAAATCAGTTGCAGGATTTGCTTGATAAAGGCTTCATTAATCCTAGCACTTCGTCATGTGGAGATCCTATTTTGTTTGTTAAAAAGAAATATGGTTCAATGAGACTTTGTGTAGATTATAGAGCTTTGAATAACATCACTATTAAAAACAATTATCCTTTTCCACATATCGATGATTTGTTTGATCATCTCTAGGGAGCACAATATTTTTCTAATGTTGACCCGAGGTCGAGGTACCATCAGTTGAATGTAAAGGATGAAGACATCCTTAAGACTACGTTTTTACTAGATATGGTCATTATGAATTTTTAGTTATGCCTTTTGGGTTAACTAATGCACCTGATGTATTCATGGATCTTATGAATATAATATTTCATGAGTTCTTGGGTAAGTTTGTGGTTATATTTATTGATGACATTATGGTATATTCTGGAAGTAAAGAGGAGCATAAAAAATATCTAAGGATTGTTTTGAAAACGTTAAAAGAAAAGAAACTGTATGGAAAATTCAGAAAGTGTGATTTTTGGTTGCAACATATTTATTTTCTTGGGCACATTGTAAATAATAATGGAATAACAATTGATCCTACCAAAACAAAAGTGGTTGATGAATGGCCAAGAACTAAAACTATTATAGAGATTCGTAGTTTTCTTGGATTAGTAGGTTATTACTGCCGGTTTTTAAAAAAATTTCCACAGTTATCTAGCCCGTTAACTAAGTTAACACAAAAGGGGTTAAATTTTTTTGGATAGAAGAATGTGATATTTTTTTCCTGGAACTGAAGAAGAGAATGATGAATGCTCTAGTTTTGGCCTTGCCTTCCCAAAATGGTGAGTTTGTCATCTATAGCGATGATTCAAGGAAGGGACTTGGTTATGTTCTGATGAAGAATGATTAGGTAATCACTTATGCTTTAAGATAACTGAAACCGCATGAGTTAAATTATCCCACACATTATTTGGAATTGGCAGCTATGGTTTTTAATTTTAAAATTTGGAGGCACCATTTATACGGAGCCAAATGTCAAATATATAATGACCATAAAAGTCTAAAGTATATATTCACTCAGGATGAATTAAACCTGAGACAGAGAATATTTATCGAACTGATAAAGGATTATGATTGCACAATCAATTATCATCCAGGAAAATAAAAAAAGTGGAAGATTCCTTGAGTCGAAAACATAATTCATCATTAACTGTGTTACGTTTGGAAAATGATCCCTTGATTAATGATTTGATGAATTTTGGCTTAGAATTTTTTGTTGAAGGGAATACAACTTTTTTTCTTTAGGTTTTAGTGTAGTCATCATTATTAGGCAGAATTAAAAGAGCATAGAAGGAAGACCGTGATCTATAGAAATAGGTATAATTGGTTAAAATGGGAAAGCTGCCAGAATTTAACCTTGATAAAAATTGTGTTTTATGATTTGGAAAAAGGTTGTGTGTACCTTGTGATTCCCAGTTGAAGAAATGTTTGTTGTGTGAATATCATAGTTCTCCATTTTCAGTTCATCCTAGAAGTACTAAGATGTACAGAGACCTTCGGAATATTACTAGTGGGATGGAATGAAAAGGCATATTGCAGAATTTACTATGAAATGTTTGACATGTCAGTAGGTTAAAGTAGAGTTGTAGTTACCGAAGGGGGTGCTTCAGACTTTTCCAGTGATAGAGTGGAAATGGGATAATATATCCATGGAATTCATGGTGGGACTACCTAAGACTTCTCGAGGTAACAATGTGATTTGGGTTATTGTTGATTGGTTGACAAAATATGCACATTTCCTTTCTATTCAAGATAAAATGTCATTGGATTATCTTTCTCGACTATACCTCAAAGATATTTTCAGGTTACATGGAGTTCCTATTTCCATTATATCTGATCGGGATCCCAGGTTCACTTCTAACTTTTGGATGGGGCTTTAGAAGTTGTTGGACATAAAATTAAGTTTCAGTATTGCTTTTCATCCTCAATCAGATGGGTAGTCATAACGAATGATTCAGATTTTAGAGGATATTCTTTGATCTTGTTCAACGGACTACCAAGGAATTTGGGATCAACATCTTTATTTAGTTGAGTTTTCTTATAATAACAGATTTCATTCTAGTATTCAAATGGCACCTTTTGAGGCATAATATTGGAAGCAGTGTTGGACTCCAGCATTTTGGGATGAAGTCAGTGAACGAAAGTTGATTGGGCCATAATTAGTAGAGGAAGTGGCTGAGAAAGTGAAGATGATCCATCAACACATGAGGAAATCTCAGAGCAGGCAGAAAAGTTATGCAGATAATAGAAGTAAAGACTACTCTTTCGAGGTAGGTGACCATGTTTTCCTTAAAATATTTCCTTGGAAAAGTGTGATGTGTTTTGGTACGAAAGGAAAGCTAAGCCCGCAGTTCATCAATCCTTTTGAAATCTTGGATAAAGTTGGACTAGTTGCATACCGAGTATCATTTCCTTAGAGTTTTTCTTAGGTACATAATGTTTTTCATGGTTCGATGTTGAGAAAGTATGTGCTAGATTCATCACATGTCTTGAGTCCAGAAGTAGTTCGGTTGGAAAAAATACTTTCTTATGAAGAGATACTAGTACATGTTCTTGATCAAAGGGAACATGTATTGTGGAATAAGGTAATCCACCAGGTAAAGGTTTTGTGGAGAAACCACATGGTTGAAGAAGAAACATGGGAATCTGAAAATGACATGAGGGAAAGTTACCCTCACTTGTTTAATGAGTAAATAAAATCACGAGGATGCAATTTATAGAAGGTGGGGATAATGTAACACCCCAAGGTTTAAAAAAATGAAATTCATGAAACTTTTTTTAAGTAGATATTTATAAGTTTCCTTTTAAACATAGTTTTTCTTCTTGTATGTATTGAATTTCGAAAATCAGTCATATACAATTGTGTTTAGTAGGGTATTTAGAGTCTGATGGAATCAACTTGTCTTTTTTAGTGAATAGTAACATACCCTTATAAATAGTAATATTAATAGTAATATGACCCTAATTAATAATAAATTGTATTATTATTTTATTTTCTTAAGGTTTTAAGATAATTAAATCTTGGTTAATTTTTCAATGTGATATAAAAGAAGTTATAAATTTAAAATTGTTAATTTTTGAATTAAGTATGATTTTATTTAAAAATTAAATTAATAATATTTAAAAAATTATTTTCAAAATAGGGAGTTCATTTTTTAATTCTACACATCGAAAAATGGTTAGGGTGAATTTTTGGGATTTTTCTGAAATTGTTGATTTTTTGGTGAATAGTAAAAATACTGTTTTGAGTTTCATTGTTTTAATGACATCATTAATGATGTAATAATTATGTAATAAATATGGTAGACTAGTGTAAATTAAAATAAGATGTGATATGTTCCAAGTGGCTAATACCATAGGCAAATACCATGGGCAAGCCCATGATTTTGCAAATACCACTAATGAGGTGTCCCTTTGAAATTATTAAAATATTCCCTCAATTTTGCAATAAATACCAACCCATTCCTTCATTAAATTCATTCCAAATTCATCATCAACGAATATCCAGCCTCATTTCTTCCCTAGTAGTCCTCCCAAGATTTCCTCAAGCCCTCAAGGTCTCAACCTTCATGTTATAGGAGTTACTCTACAAGGTAAGAAAATTCTCAAACTTCTTTCTTTTTCCATTCATGTTCTCTTTTATGTGGTATATAATTCAAGAATCCATACCATGTTCTTATTTTAATATTATTCTTGATATATTTTTTATTATGATTTATTTCTATATGGGTGACCTTTGTCCCCTATTTTCTTAATGTTTTCTTAAACCATGTTGCATTGCCGTTAGGCTGCCGAATTTTTGCAAGGGATTTCTCAACTATTCTTTTATTTTGATTTCCTTTATTTTCTTATTCACTACTCATATTCTCTTATCCAAGAGTAATTAAAGATACATAAATATTTTATATTATGGATTTTATCATGTTCATGGAAAATTCCTCATCAATCTTCTTCTCCTCTACCACTTATTCAAGGAATAAAAACATTGTCCGTGATGTGTCGAATTACCGACATCATGGACGATGTGATTTTAATTTACATTAATTATTTGAATTATGGTCATGAAACAATTTTTATGGTTGAACCAAGTAAAAAAATATGAATTATTTCTCATCCATGGTTATTTAATTCTTTTGTACTCATGGTTTTAATTTTTAAAACTAAATGAGGTCGTTATTATCAAAGAACCACTAAAATGATCTAAATGGACATCATTAATGTTTTAAATTTTGAATCATCCTCATATTAAACTTCAAAATGATAAATTGTATAAATTATGGTACTTTAAATATGAAAATACATTTCCATTCCAATTATGTAGTTTCACTTCCAATCGAAAAGAATATCCATCATGAACCAATCATGGAAATCGTGTAAAGACACGCACCCGAAACAATGAAAGGAAAAAAATACTAACAATTAAATGGTGAAATTATGTAATTAAATGATCATATAAGATATTATAAATATGTATATGTTTATTTAAGATATTAATAACACTCTTTTAACCATTATACAAGAGTTTTGAACAAGTTTTAAGTAAGAAAAATCCGAGGTAAGAGAGTTCTTAACCGAATTTCCATTATTTGGGTTAACCTTCTTCTTTATTCATTATATGGTATTAAGATTATTGGTGTGATTAATTTTTGTATATATTATGTTTTACTATGTTTATTTACAGTGTGTACACATATCCATTCAATTCTATTAATTCTCACTCCAATTATATTTTAAAGGGCTTTCCTTTTAAAATCCATTTAAAACTCTCTTTAATAAATTTCAAAAGGATTGTTTTTTATGTGTATGGAATGATTAGTTTATCATGATTTCAAGATAATTTATTACCATGATATTTTACTTGGACATTTTTATGTTGGGTTTATCCCATTATAGCTCATGCTATGTTGGGTTGAGCCCTTTATAGCTCAAGATATGTTGGGTTGAGCCCATTATAGCTCAAGATATGACGGGTGGGCCCCAATATAGCTCTCCAATGTATTGGGTACTCCAGAGATGGATGTTTAACAAAAGTTTATTCCATGTTTAAGTGTGAATATAATAGTGATATGGTAAATATGTCCCAAGGAAACTACATGATGTTTTTATGCATATGAGTTTTTTTGATTATTGGTTTTATTGGTTTTTATGTTGTCACTTGACTAATGCTATCTATCTTTATATCCCTTACTAAGTTTTATACTCATACCATGTTTAAAAAAAATATTCACAGGATATAAGCATGGTTAATATAAATAAGGGATTCCTGATTTTTGATATGGAGTGTTGTGAAAAAAATCATGCTTTATGTTTTAATGTTTTATATTTAAAAAAAATGGAAGCTGTTTTTTTAGCAGTATCCTCTCGTATGATTGTGGTATGTTATGTATGTAAGGTATCTTAATTATCTTTAATCCAAACTCAAAATAACCTCAATGTGTAATAATTTATATTCTTGACTAAAATTCAAGATTAAGTAACATTTTAAGGAAAGGTTCTTAGAGTTGGTATCAAAGGATTTTTGAGATAAATTTTGGGGTTGGGAGGATATTTAAAGAATACCATAACTGATTTTTACTCTATGGTAATTTGAAATGTTATAGAATTTAAGGATTACCATGTTTCTTCATCTATGTCATTTTTTTATAGAATGGTTTTCTACAGAACAAACAGGGAATCTGAAGTAGGAAGGCACCAAGAGGTTGATGTCTTTCCGAATCTGCAACATGAAATGGTGGGAATCAGAACCGAACAGTTTTTGACAGAAATAGCTCAGTTGACTCAAGTAATAAATGGGGGTGGTATCCATTCTAGATAAGAACATGATCTACCACAAAGAAACATGTCTTTTGTGGAGAATTTTATGAGGCAACATCCTCCAACATTCAGTGGAACTGCAGATCTAGTGATATTCGAAGGATAGATCAATGCTCTAGAAAAGATATTGGATATCATGGGATGTTTAGAAAGTAAAAAGGTAATAATAGACATTTATCATTTGGAAGGTTAATCCGATCAATGGTGGTCTTTGGTTAAGAATATGAGAGAAAGATATGATATTGACAGTTTAGAATGGGATGGTTTTAAGAGTCTTTTTCTGGAAAAATATTTTCCCAAAACTATTTGAATCAGAATGGAGAAACAATTCTTGGAATTGAAGTAGAAAGATGATGATTCTATGGTAGCATATGAAGCCAATTTTACAAGACTGGCCAGGTATGTACCATATTTTACTCTGGATTTTGAAAGTAAAATTAATAGATTTTACTCTTGTTTGAAACCGTTTTTTTCTAAGAGCCTTGGCCTCACTAGAGTTTAAAAGCTATGAGAAGCTTGTTCGTTGTGATGAAAAAGTTGAGATGGAGTTTTTTGAAACATATGTGCCTTGTGATGACAATAATAAAAAGCGGTCTGGTTGGCATGTGATGGGGAAGAACTCATCAAAGAAGTCTGGAGGTAATAAAATGAATTTCCCTTCTTGTGAGAAGTGTGGTAAACATTATCCTGGTGAATGTCCTGTAAATTTTGGGAAATTCTACCGATGTGGAAAGTTTGGACACATGTCTCATGAGTGCAAGGAAGATGATTAGAAAATTAATGAGCAGCTGATGCTGAAATGATTTAACTATAAGGAATTGGGTCATTTTTTTAATGTTTGTCCGAAGATAGTTACTCAAGCAGGGAATCGACAAGATAGGAAATAGAAGGGTTTTGCATTTGAAACCACTTTAGAATATGTTAAGCCTTCAAATGAGGTGGTATCAGGTACATTTCTTGTTTTTATAGATTTCACAAATATTTTGTTTGATTTAGGGTCAACACATTCTTTCATTTCGAAGAAATTTTCAGAAAAATTGGAAATTCAACCTCATGAAATAAAATCACATCTCATGGTAAAAACACCTAGAGGAAATATTGTGGAAATAAGAAATTATAAGAATCTTTCTATTAAGGTCTGTGGAAAGAATTTACCTGATAACCTTGTTGTTTTTACCTTACTAGAGTTTGATGTCATTCTGGGAATGGATTGGATTTATGTTTATCATGCTAAGATTGAATGTAGAGATAAAGAATTTTTTTTAATAAATAGTTTCAGTTTGTATATAAAAACGAACCCATACAATTGATAACATATTAGGAAGCTGTGAAACTATTGAAATATGGAAATGAAATTTATCTTTCTCATATTGTTGAAAACAAGGGAACTGTTTAGATTAATGATGTTCCAGTGGTAAATGAATACCTTGATGTTTTCCTAGTGAGTTACCCAGTGTCATACCTGATCGGGAAGTTTAATTCACAATTGACTTAGTTTTTTATGATAATACAATTTCAGAACCCCCATATCGCATAAATCAAATAGATATTCTTGAATTAAAAAAGCAGTTACAGAATTTTCTTGATAAAGGCTTCATTCATCCTAGCTCTTCACCATGGGGAGCTCCTATTTTGTTTGTTAAAAATAAATATAGTTCCATGAGACTTTTTTTTGATTATACATCTTTTAATAACATCACTATTAAAAATAAGTATCCTTTTCCACATATCTAGGATTTTTTTGATTAGCTCTAGGGAGAACAGTTTTTTCTGAAGGTTGACTTGAGGTTGGGGTACCATCAGTTGAAAGTAAAGGATGAAGACATCCTGAAGGCTGCGTTCTGTACTAGATATGGTCATTAAAAATTTGTAGTTATTCCTTTTGGGTTAACTAATGCACCTTCTGTATTCATGGATCTTATGAATTGAATATTTCATGAGTTCTTGGATATGTTTGTTGTTGTATTTATTGATGACATTATAGTATATTATAGAAGTAAAGAGGAGCATAAATAACATCTAAGGATTGTTTTCCAAACGTAAAAGAAAAGAAAATGTATAAAAAATTTAGTAAGTGTGATTTTTGGTTGCAAAAAATTTCTTTTCTTTTGCACATTTTAAATAAGGATGGAATAATAGCTGATCCAGCCAAAACACAAGTGGTTGATGAATGGTTAAGGCCTACAAATGTTATAGATATTCATAGTTTTCTTTGATTAAAAGGTTATTACTGATGAGTTTTTAAAAACATTTCATGGTTATCTAGCCCACTAACTAAGTAAACATGAAAAGGGGTTAAATTTGTTTAGAAAGAAGAATGTGATGTTTGTTTCCAGGAACTGAAGAAGGGATTTGTGAATGCTTTAGTTTTGGACTTGCCTTCCTAAAATGGTAAGTTTTTCATATATAGTGATGCTTCATTGAATGGAATTGGTTCTGTTCTGATGCATAATGATTAGGTAATCACTTATGCTTCAAGATAACTAAAACCTCATGAGTTAAATTATCCCACACATTATTTGGAATTGGTAACTGTGGTTTTTTTACTTTGAAAATTTAGAGGCACCATTTATACAGAGCCAAATGTAAAATATATAATGACCATAAATGTCTGATGTATATATTCACTTAGAAGGAATTAAACATGAGTTAGAGAAGATAGATTGAACTGATAAAGGATTATGATTTCATGGTAAATTATCATCCAAGAAAATCAAACAAAGTGGAAGATGCCTTGAATCAAAAACATCATTCATCATTAACCATGTTACGTGTGGAACATGATCCATTAATTAATGATTTGATGAATTTTGTATTAGAAGTTGTTGTTGCAGGGAATACATCTGTTTTTCTTCAGGTTTTAGTGCAATCGTCATTATCAAAGAGAATTAAGGGAGCACAGAAGGAAGACCGTGAGGTACATAAATAGGTAGAATTGGTTAAAATGGGCAAGCTTCTAGAATTTAACCTTGATAAAGATTGTGTTTTAAGATTTGTAAAAAGGTTTTATGTTTTTTTTTGATTCCCAGTTGAATAAATATTTGTTGTGTGAATCTCATAGTTCTCCATTTTCTGTTCATCCTAGAAGTACTAAGATGTAAAGAGACCTTCGAGAATTTTACTAATGGGATGGAATGAAATGAGATATTTCATAATTTACTGAGAAATGTTTGACATGTCAACAGGTTAAAGTAGAGCAATAGTTATCGAAGGGGGTGCTTCAGCCTTTTCTAGTGATAAAGTAGAAATGGGATAATATATCCATGGAATTCATGGTGGGAATACCTAATACTTCGTGAGGTAACAATGCGATTTGGGTTATTTTTGATCGGCTGACAAAATCTACACATTTATTTTCTATTAGAGATACAACGTCATTGAATTAGATTTATAGATTGTAACTCAAAAAGATTTTGAGGTTACATGGAGTTCCTATTTCCATTGTATTTGATCAGGATCTCAGGTTCCCTTATAACTTTTGGAGGGGTCTTCAAAAGTCATTGGGCACATAATTAAATTTCAGTATAGCTTTTCATCCTCAATCAGATGGGAAATCATAATGAATGATTCAGACATCGGAGAATATGATTTTAGCTTGTTCAATGGACTACCAGGGAAGTTGGGATCATCATATTTCTTTAGTTGAGTTTTCTTATAATAACAGTTTTCATTCCAGTATTCAGATGGCACCATTTGAGGAATTGTATGGGAAGCGGTGTCAGACTCCAGTGTTTTGGGATGAAGTTGGTGAAAGAAAGTTGATGTGGCTATAATTAGTAGAGGAAGTGGTAGAGAAAGTGAAGATGATCCAGCAACACATGAGGATAGATCAGAGTATGCAGAGAAGTTATGCAGATAAATGAAGGAAAGACTTCTCTTTCGAGGTAGGTGACCTTGTTTTCCTTAAAATATCTCCTTGAAAAAGTGTGATGCAGGTAAGAAATGGAAGCTAAGCCCACGATTCATCGGTCCTTTTGAAATCCTTGGTAAAGTTGGACCGGTTTCATACCAAGTAGCTTTTCCTCCAAGTTTATCTTAGGTACATAATGTTTTTCACATTTCAATGTTGAGAAATTATGTACCAGATTTATCCCATGTGTTGAGTCCTAAAGCAGTTCAGCTGGAAAAGAACCTTTCTTATAAAGAAAAACCAGTACAGATTCTTGATCGAAGGGAACAATTATTGCAGAATAAGGTAATCCACTAGGTAAAGGTTTTATGGAGAAACCACATGGTTGAAGAAGCAACATGTCAATCTGAAAATGCTATAAGGGAAAGTTACCCTCACTTGTTTAATGAGTAAATAAAATCACTAGGATGTAATTTCTAGAAGGTGGGGATAATCTAACACCCCAAGGTTTAAAAAAATGAAATTCATGAAACTTTGTTTTAATTATATATTTATAACTTGACTTTAAACATAATTTTTCTACTTCTATGTTTTGAATTTCAAAAAACAGTCATCTACAATTGCGTTTAGTAGGTTATTTAGAGTATGATGGAACCAACTTGTATTTTTTAGTGAATAGTAGCATAACCATATAAATAGTAATATGAATAGTAATATGACCATAATTAATAGTAAATTTTATTATTATTTTATTTTCTTAAGGTTTTAAGATAATGAAATCTTGGTTAATTTTTCAATGTGACAAAAAAGGAGTTATAATTTTAAAATTGTTAATTTTTGAATTAAGTATGATTTTATATAAAAATTAAATTAATAACATTTAAAAAATTATTTTAAAAAATGCATTTCATTTTTTAATTCTACAAGTCAAAAAATGGTTAGGGTTAATTTTTCGGATTTTTTTTGAAATAGTTGATTTTTGGTGAATAGTAAAAATACAGTTTTTGAGTTTCGGTGTGTTAATGACATCATTAACGATGTAATAAAGATGTAATAAATCTATTCAAATTGTGTACAGTAAAATAATATATGACATGTCCCAAGTGGTTAATACCTTGGGAAAATACCATGGGCAAGCCCATGGTTTTTCAAATACCACTAATGAGGTGTCCCTTGGAAATTATTAAAATATCCCCTCACTCTTGCTATTAATACCAACCCACTACTTCATTAAATTCATTCCAAATTTTTCATCAATGAAGATCTGGCCTCATTACCTCCCTAGTAGTCCAACCAAGGTTTCCTCAAGACCTCAAGGTCCCAAACTTTAATTTACAGGAGTTACTCTACAAGGTAAGAAAATTCTCAAACTTCTTTCTTTTTCCATTCAAGCTCTCTTTTATGTGGTATAGAATTAATAAATCCATACCATGTTCTTATTTTCATATTATTATTTCTATATTATGTATTATTATTAATTTCTGGATGGGTTAACTTTGTCCCCTCTTTTTTGAATGTTTTCTAAAACCATGTTGGATAGCCATTAAGCTGCCGAATTTTTGTAAGGGATTTCTCAACTATTCTTTTTATTTTGAGTTCCTTTATTTTAGTATTCATTCCTCATATCCTATTATCCAAGAGGAATGAAAGCTCCAAAAATATTTTATATTATGTATGTTCTCATGTTCATGGAAAATTCCTCATTAATCTTCTTCTCCTCTCCCACTTATTCAAGGAATAAAAACATTGTCCGAGATGTGTAAAATTACCGACATCATGGATGATGTGATTTCAATTTACATTAATTCCTTCAAGTATGATCATGAAACCATTTTTATGGTTGAAATAGGTTATAATATATGAATTATTTCTCATCCATGGTTATTTAATTCTTTTTTACTCATGGTTTTAATTTTTAAAACTAAATGAGGTCGTTATTATCAAAGAATCACTAAAATGATCTAAAAGAACATCCTTAATGTTTTAACTTATGAATCATCCTCATATAAAAATTCAAAATGATAAATGGTATAAATTATGGTACTAGAAATATTTAAATACCTTTCCATTCCAATTCTATAGTTTCGCTTCCAATCGATAAGAATATCCATCATGAACCAATCATGGAAATCATATAAAGAAACTTACCCAAAACAATGTAAGGAACAAAATACTGAAAAATAAAGGGTGAAATGATGTAATGAAATGATCATATAAGATATTATAAATATGGATATGTTTCTTTAAGATATTAATAACACTATTTTAACCATTATACAATAGGTCTAAACAAGTTTTAAGTTAGACAAACCTGAGGTAAGAGAATTCTTAACCCAATTTACATTCTTTGGGTTAAACTTAATCTTTATTCATTATATGGTGTTAAGATTATTAGTGTGATGAATTTTTGTGTATATTATGTTTCACTATGTTTATTTACAGTGGATACAAATATCCATTCAATTCTGTTAATTCTCACTCCAATTATATTTTAAATGACTTTCCTTTTAAAATTCTTTTAAAACTCTCTTTAGTAAATTTCAAAAGGATTGTTTTTTTATGTGTATGGAATGAGTAGTTTCTCCAGATTTCAAGATACTTTATTACCATGATATATTACTTGGACATTATTTATGTTGGTTTGAGCCCATTATAGCTCATGATATGTTGGTTTAATCCCATTATAGCTCAATATATGTTGGGTTGAGCCCATTATAGCTCAAGATATGACAGGTGAGCCCCATTATAGCTCTCCAATGCATTGGGTACTCCAAAGATGAATTTTGACCAAAAGGTTATTCCATGTGTAAGGGTGAATGTAAGAGTGATATGGTAAATATGTCCCAAGTCAACTACATGATGTTTTTAGGCATATGATTTTTTTTGATTGTGGATTTTATTGGGTTTTATGTTATCACTTGAATAATGCTTTCTATATTTATATCCGTTACTATGTTTTATACTCGTCACATGTTTAAAAAAAATTCATAGTATATTAGGATGTGTAAGAGAAAGAAAGAATTCGTGATTTTTGATATGGAGTGTTGTCAAAGAAATCATGCTTTACGTTTTAATGTTTTATATTTTAAAAAAATGGAAACTATTTTTTAGTAGTATCCCCTTGTATGGTTGTGTTATGTTATGTGTGTAAGGTATCCTAATTCTCTAGAACTCAAAACTAAAAAATATACTCAATTTGTAATAATGTATATTCTTGACTAAAATTCATGATTAAGTAACATTTTAAGGTCGGGTCCTTATACACATAGCATGTGGTCCCATCCTGATGCCTAGTCGTGTCCCTATAAGCACATAGTTCACTAGACATGTAGTAATACTTGATATGTATGAGTCTAAAATAGTTTTTCCCATCCACCTGGGGTTTACTTATGTGCTCCTAGCTATTTCATGTAATCTAGACCGTGATTGTGTACTCTGATAGATAGATTGTCCCCCCATACAGGGTACTACCCATGTTATTTGACCCATGTTTGTGTAAATTTCCCATGTATGTGTATAATATATATGTGCCTGGCCATACCCGTGTTCATGTACTCATAGAGTACATAACGAGTCATGAATATTGGGTCACAAGGCATGTGGGAGTTCCACACAACATGTGATGTTTATCTCACCCGGAAACCCTATCTGCCAAAGCCAAGGTTCTACATGTTGTGTGTTATTTAGACTAAATGGAGTGTAGTCAAGTTTTACATAGAATTTATATATATTATCTGTGAATTTATGATCCATGATCTCCACTATGAATCCATCCACTTGAACACCCATAAATAGGGGAAAATCCTACAGTCATCGATTCCATCCCTCTGGTGGCCAAAAATGGGATCCCGATCCATCTCTTAAAGCCATATGAGCTTGCTGTGAAATGTCATATATTCATCAATTACCCATTGCCTCACAATATTCTCGATCCATGGTGGAATCTCCCACATTCCAAAAAAACATCCAAATCCATCTTATAATCACTAATCCATTCGTCGCATATGAATCTACTGTGAATTTGGGGGTCCAATCATGCTCAGTCCCACCCAAAAATTGTTGAATCATGTCCCCATAAAACAATGATGAAGAAACTGAAGAAAAATTTAGAGAAAATCATAATGATAAGGTTGGAATAATCACTGGACAAGCATTCTTAGCCAAAAAAACCGAGTGAAGAAGTATTTGTGGGTTACTGTAGTAGTACTGTAGCAGGCCTTCGGGCCACCTCAAGGCCTTCAGGCCACCTCAAGGATTTCAGGCCACCTAAAATTGTGTTTAAATAGACCAGGCAGACTCTACACAAAGCAGACTCTAGAGGAGGATTTAGGATAGGCGTATTCACCAGCGCATAGGCTGTCAGATGTGGAAGAAAGAGACGGTATGACATTTCCATCAGGACTGGCCTATGCATGCATGCGAAGACTAGCCAAACAACCATGTTAAGGTGGAGAGATGATATAATGATTCATATGATGGGGAGGAGCAGTTCCATGTAGTTATAGTCTAGATATTTCTTCTAACACCTACAAATCATGTAATCTCTAATCCTACGAGCCTTTTAAGGATTCCCCCTCATCCCTTGAAAGGGGGGTTATAAAAAAATCAATAAAAAGAAGGCCTTCTGGCCATTCGGGAAAATCCATGAAAATAGATGGAACATTAGTAAGAATGAATGAAAGAACAAGATACTCATAAAGACCATACCTACTATGAAACTATGTACAAGGCATGTCTGAGTGTATAACTCATACTTGATGATAACCTAACATCAAATAAATATTGGGTAAAACTCTCACTCCTCAAAGATGGTAAAAGAGTTTGTTTATGAAATGAAATGGATACTATCTCTTGACCATAAGCTGGTTCAAGTGATGGTAATTGAAGCATGGCTGATTATCACCTATCGACCGTTCAAGGGTCTGGTGATCTGATAATATGTATAGTGGCACTCAGGTCAAATCTTTAGTGATGATACTATTAGATTCGATTTTTGTTGTTTTGTTTGGCTTTTTAATTGGGGTATGGTGTTGTTTGTAGAGGTAAATTAAATTGATTTATGGATGTTGTTTGATTTATAAATATGATAAATATTGGGGTGAGTTCATTACTAGGAAATGGCCGAACTGGCCCAAACTCCAGTTTAATTATTTTTAGGAAATTGAATAAGGAACCGTACAAAATAATAATCCTACAATTTTTATATGTAGGGTGAGAGTTATAATTAAAATAGTAAACTGAAGCAATTAAATTAATTCAAATAATGCTAAAAAATTATATTTAGTATTAAAACTTGGGTATTTCACCAAAATTATACCCCTTTACTTGAAAATAACTAAAGGGATTTGAAAAATAGTAATAAATAAATGAATGTAATATGTAATATACAAAAAATATTGAGGGTATCATCTGTCTTATTGGTGAAAAGGATAGGTGAACACCAAGGTGAAGTTTGGGGCTATATAAAACCCTTATCTTCCAAATTCTCTAGCTTTCACTTGAGCTGCTACAACTCAATAGTATCCATCCTATAATGAGGAATGGATATCACTACTACTCAAGGAACTAGATTGATAGAAAAATGTACCTCTCCATCATGAGGTAATCTAGAAAATTCATTAGGGGAATATATACCTAACAAAATGTTCTACTGGTGGAAAATCAATCTGATATACTTCTCGATCATCCACATAATGTATAGAAATATGGTCTATCAATCCACCCAACCCATGATTCTTTGGTCTGGATCTACTTTCCTAGATATCCCATCCACCTTTTTGAAGATAACTATAACCCTCTAGTATTGTAAGCGATACCCTATGGTGACAGTAGTCTACATAAGCATGATAGGGGACCAACTAGAACAACCTGAGAATGAAATTGAATATTTTCATCTCAAGAATAAAGAGGTCTCATAAGAAATGATTACTGCCTACCTCAAGGGTTCATTCCTTACATTGTTATACACTATCTAATCAAATTCCCAATAGAGTATCAAGTTTTATCACGCCATAGAAAAATTAAAACTCATGCCCAATGCTTTCTATAGTAGCCAAAAATATAAAATATTTCAAAGAAAACATATAAAAAAATAGATACTAAAGTATAAGAAATTAATATTGTACCTATAACTTCATATGTTTTAGTACCCCAACTCATTAGGTATAGAATTCATTGAATAAATATATCTCGATCCATGGGATTAAGCTCCAACCTGATTACCTAGAGTGGGTATTCTCAACTAGTTCTCTATATTCTGAATCTAGTATCCTCAACCACATACACCTCCTTAGCCTATACGACCAGTGTTATTCCAACTTTCATCCTGACATGGAGCTACTGATCCTACTATAGAAGGTGGAGCTAGCATGGATCCTATCCCACTAGAAACTAATCAGAAGGTCCAAATAAATCTCTAAAGATGACCCATCCTATTGCAGTCCTGACACTGAATTTGGTCTCAATCACACTGAGGTTTCACATGACCATACCTACCACATTGATTACATATAGTTGAGATAACTAAACGGGTACTCTGGCTTCCACTACTCTGTTGAGAATCCTCCAGAAGACATTTATTTCCATTTTACAAACTACTACCCTTCCTCAGCATAGAACCACCATGTCCAGTACTATCATTTCCCTTTAAATTATGATTAGTAATATGGTATTGGTTTATAATTCCTAATATAGTAGTTAAATAGAAAAATTTACCTAAGACCGAATGGCATACCTCATCCCATCCTTGCAACATTTCACTCTCAAAGGATTAGCAGTAGAGAAAGAAGGTAAAAAATGATAAAGATTAGTAAATCGAGTAGAATAATCCATAACTGATAGTTATCATTAATATAGATATAGGAACTCCCTATATATATTATATCCCAATGGTTCTAGAAAGAAAAATTCACAAAAAGTATCTTGAAAATCTTTGCAGACTGTATATCAATTTTGCTCTTCCTAAGTAATAACGTCCCACTGATGCTTGGAAAAACCCCAAAGCATATAAGAAGTGACCTTTACTCTCCTCCCTAGAAGAATTTCCAAGTGATGAAAGATAGATAGAAAGGAATCTAGTCATTTCTCAGTAGCTTGTAGACCTCCATCCCCTTAAAACATGGATGGATGCTGCTGCTAAAACTCTCATGTCAGATCTATTCTAGTAAGGTAAAGCTATGGAGCTCCCTAAAAAGTATACATAAGTTGAAGGAAACCCTTATAAAACTGGATATTGGTTTCTATATTAGGTATAAATGGTTGTGCCTTATGTGGAACTACAATAGGTTCTACCAGTAAACCAGAGCCCACCACCTTTAGATCATGGTCATTGTGACCCTCTTAGTGCACGAATAGAGGAAATCATGGTGGAATAGCTCAGAAATTTCCAAAAACACACAACATATAAGATTAAACATTGATAAAATCAAAAATAAAATAATATTATAGGTACAAGACTTACTATATAAGAGTCACACCTCACTGAATACTTGTAATTCCAGGTCTGAGCATCATATAAGACCGAGATGAATCACTAGAGATACTGCATACTTTCCACTAAATAGGCCATGTTTGGATCAAGTTCTCTATTTCATTTTAGGGTTACAATATATAATGTTCCAATTTCAAGTTATAGAGGAAAAAACCCTTTAGGTTTCAATTGGAGTCACTATTTAATGAAAACCATTTATATTTAAACATAGGACTCAAAATATCTTAAATACATCATTTCATATATCCATATGTATATATACCAAGGTCCAGTCAGATGAATATATCATTTCCATGGTATAAATTACTATAATTTATAGAATTACAATATTACTACATATAACTACAATCGGGATTATAAGATGGTTTAATTAGACGTATCAAAATTCACAATTTATAGAGACACACACACTTTTTAAATTGAAATTAAAATATAAATAATGGCAACCAACTAACGTTTCATCTCATGTAACCAATGGTGTAACGTCCCCAACCTAGAATCCACTAAACTGGTGCTCCGATCCGGGTAGTTACAAAACCTTAAGCGCACCTCCCCGTACGCCAAAGGCTGCCGACTAGCAGCGGGGGTCTATGTGGTCATGTGGGGAGACTATACCCCCTTTTTATCAAAGTAATATACAACAGAAATAAACCAATAGCAGAAACATAAACCAATAAACAAGGAACATGTATAACAACCATTTCCAATAATAAATATGTCATGTTATACTACAAGTGAAAAAGTGAACAAAATCCCAAAATAAGGACAACAACCAAAATCCCCAAAATAGTCCTGACTCCAACTCTAGATCATCCACCTAGTGCTACCCATGTCCACTCAATTATCTGGAAAGGACCCTTGACCTTCTCCTGACCTGCAAACATGAAGTCTGCTCGGGTACCCAATGGCAGCCCAAGCAGGGTGTGAGTACAACTCAGTAGGCCACCACCAATGGTGTCTACAAAATATCCAGTATGAATAAGTAGTGCATGAAGAAGTAAAATTAATGATAACTTACAAGTAATTATTTAAGGTTCCATTAACCAGTTTAGAGCCAAAGCCATTTCCACTCCCATTACCATTCATTTCACACCAATTACCATCACTTACCATCTCATCACATTACCATGGGTTAATCACATACATTATGTTACATGGGTCTAAGGCCAAAAATCACATGAAAGAGGGTGAACACATCGTTATCCTATCTCACTAGGACTAACCCCCTCATAGCAACCATATCCTCACCTCAAAACCTCAGTCCGGGTGGATGCAACCGTTAGGAGAATAGATCCCTAGTCCTCATTCCTAACCTGTGCATTTATGATGGAGTTTAGAGCATCAGTCTTCGCTCAACCCATGGGTGTAGATCCTCAAGTCATACCCCACTCTACCAATCCATGTGCACATGCTTATATAAATAAGTAACCATCAACCAACCATACCATTGCCCCTTGGACAAACCATTCACAACAAACCACATGTGAATTCACATTATGCCTTAACCCATTAACACATCACCATTTCACATCATTTAACCATTCAACCAATTCACATGTGTTATGCATATCTCACTAATCATTCAAAACAAGACCCATAATCTATCCCATTATGGTCTTTAATCAGTTTACACGTTAACCCAGTTAACCCGTTCATCATTTCCATGAATCAACCATTCAACCCATTCCAAATAACACTTAGGTTATTACCAAGTTTAGGTGCATCATCTAACTTCTATTCTAAGTTCAACCAATCATGCCAACATATTCGTGAATGGCTCTACCATTTATTACAACAAGGTCACTTGTTTAATAACAATCCCTAAGTCATGGAAAGCCGGTTCATCCCATGGATGACCCAAAATTAGGTCAAGTCAATCTTAACGCATCCCACGAGGATCGTGAGGGTTCCAATTTTCAATTTTAACACCATTATTACCAAACATTCCAAGGTTCCTCAAAACATAACCAAGGGGAAACAAGAACACAACTAAACGTGCACAAATACCCAAATAACCATGGGATATAACTTTTGGACCATATACCTCAAAACCGTGGTTGAACACACTCTCAATCGAGTCCTTAGAACTCGATCCGACCAACATTTGGAGCTTCAACCTAAAACTCACCTAAAAGATAGGGTTTTAGAGCTTCGGAATAAGAGGGAGAGAATATACAAACCCTAAACCAAAAAGAGAAGCAAGGATGGGATTAACCTTACCCGGAGCTTTGATCCACAACCAACGGTGCTCTAAACGACCAAGAATCGAAGGAGAACCACCCTTGGGAAGCTTGGGTTGGCCAATTTCGTCACTAGGGTTGAGATGGGATGAATGGAGGAAAATCCCGAGTTGGGGTTTAAAAGCCCGGAGTGGAAAACTTGTAATTTTTCCCAACTTTAAAAGGCCGCATGGTTTGGGCCGCACAGTTTGAAAAACTGTGTGCAAACTGTGCGCATACTACTGTCTGGAGGAGGAGGGTTGCATAGCTTACCAGGGCAGGCTGCACAGTTTTCCCTGGCCATGCTCAGGCCATGCGCCCTGGCTTGTCTTGCCCAGTTTTCCTTTCTTTCGTGCCCCGAGCCCTCGAAACACCCCCAAGACCTCACATACTTTCAGAATACATCCCTTGAAGCCCAAAACAAGGGATTAAACCAAAACATAATGAAATATACCTTTCCAAAAATTGGGATCTTACAAATGGTTCATGGATAAAACTCAATATAATTGGATAATTAAGGTTCCATCATGAAACTAGATAAGAAACCCCAATTTTGGTTGATGCAGACACTTTAATTATTCAAATTATTTATCCCTACAAGAAATGTTAACATAATTTCAAATATAAATATCAAGGAACAAAGAACATGCAACGATAATACACTTAGTAAGTAAATGTGGCATGGAATAATGTATGAAATATAAATCCTCACATACCTATAATTATGTATGAGTCACTACCTCCTTTCTATACCAATACGAGGGTAAAAATAGATTTCACAATAATAATAAAAACCAAAATCCATGTGCATCACCCAACAGTGAAATCAGTACAACCATATAATAACACATCTCATCCTAGGAAATTTGTCTTTCATCTCGTACGCGGGTTAGCTACTCCCAGGAATAGGATGATTACCAAATTTTTATACATCCTAGTCTCCCATATAATAACCCAAATAATAAGACAAAAATAAACGAAATTCCTGATACCAATTTGTACTTTCCTAAACCCGGTTCACTCATAATTAACCGAACCCAATTGGTCACATGGCCTCATGAACAACTCCCCAAATTCCAAAGGCTTATGACTACTAGTGAGGGTCTATGATGGTACAATGGGGAGACTATAACCTCATAATAAAAGTAACACATCAGTGTAATAAATAGATAAATGGAGGAATCATAATATCAACTACCAATAGAAGATAAATCATATAGATAAAATAAATATCCATTAATAAAAATATCTAGTATCATATTCCAAATGATGTAATTTCATGTATCTAAAAAAAGAAACAAAAAACATGGAAGATGACCCACATAAAAATATGTATATTAAAATAACCAAAATACTATCTCTAGATAGCATCATGATCCATAAATCGATCTTCATCTCCCCTAATCCCATGATAAAATCAATGAAGCATTGAAAACTGGGAACATTCCCCTATCCCTACCTACATCCATGAAGTTTTCCCAGTTACTAATCAGCTGCCTGAGCAGGGTGTGATGTATACTCAGTAGGCCACCACTAATGGTTTCTATAAAAATTCAGACTGTGAATATAAATGTAATAGTGTGTAGGTATAATAATAAATAGTGATGTAATTTTTTTTTAATGACAATCATGTCGGACCAGGCTCCTCATGCGATGTGAGGCCAACCATACCTTCTTAATACTAAGATAGAAATTCCTATAGAACCATTACATCATGTATATATATATATATATATATATATTTATACATAATACAATCATATGAATAGATATACATTATCTGGTGTAGAATTGTGGATTAGTGCCTAGGTGTCCACATAGTATGTCAAAAAGTCATGAGTATTGGATCTCTAAACAAAGCATCATAATAAGGAAAATATAAATAAAAAATATAAGGTGAGACTATGGAATCCATGAGCTTAGGGTTTGATTTAACTCATAGTAATAACTCATGAAGGCTAGTATAAGGGTCTTAGTGTAATCTGAGTAATACACCCAACACATTCTACTATAAAAGAGTCTAATAGAGTCCATGGAGATCATCCATAGTAATCTAGGGATAAACATGACTGGGCTCTATGGGGTGAATCCATGGAACCATGTGTCTATAGACATCAAGTTTAATCCATGGAGTGTATCCAAGAAATTCTAACATTCATATGATAAATGAGTGAATCATCAGTACAACACTGAGGCATTCACATAATAAGACAAGAGAAATATTTTGCAGTGGGTATCTCTCATGATAATTGGATTAATTAATTTTAGTGGCATACTCTAAGTTCACAAGGCACATCCTCAAGAATCTAAGGTGATCTCAAGTGTGACCCCTCCTATAATAGGAAAAAGGTCAATAATAAAGGCACCAGGTAGGTGGCTATGAAGTATAACATTGTCCAAGTAATAATCATTCCTATTTATTACTCCCATTTAATTCACACCATTACCTTTAATTTATTGATGAAAAGGTTTAAGGGACCGTAATAATAGTTACCATGTATTAACACATAAAGTGTAACATTATCCATGTAATAATCATGATAATCTATTACTTCTATTTAATTCATATCATCACCTTTGATTTATTGATGACAAGTTTTAAGGGTAGATAGGTAACATCAACCATGTTTAATTCATTACAATTCATAGAGTACATTTATAAATTTAATTATTAATTCAATAATCTAGGTGAGTGTGTTAGCCATGCTACACCACTATGATTTATTCATTATCTATAATGAGATCAATTTAAAATCCCAACCAAACACACCTACAGGTATTTTGGTTATACAACCATATAGGTCAAATAGAAATATAATGGACACACCCAAAGGGGTGGATCACATTGAGGTTGATGACTTCTAATGTCACTAGAGATCTAAAAGAGTCATTAGGTTCCAAAATAGGGAAACCAATTCAAGGAAGATTAATTTTATGGGAAATACTGAGTAAAATTGGAATGCAGCACAATGAAAACAAATATAAACATCAATAATTTGAGGTAAAATTCATATAAAACCGAGATTATTCCAATAGAGGAGTAATATTTTATTATTGGACTTTGGTCTAGGCCAAATTAGAAGATAATAGAAAAATAGAAAAATTACTTGAAAATAGGTCATATTATATAACACAAAAAAAACTCTACTGATGGGAAGATAAATGAAGAAAGGATCTAAATGAATGGATATCTTACCAGTGGAAATCCAACATGATAGAAAACACTCAAATTATATCCCAAATAGAGAAGAGGCTTCAAATCCAAGGTTAGGCATTTAGAAGGAGCTCTCCCTAAGAATTTGGTTCATTGGAAGTATATGGAGGATGGAAAGGGTTTTTTATTTTAAAGAAATAGAGTAAAAAAGGTAATTAATCCCACTTTTTAATAGGAACATCGTTTGGACACATGGTTTTCTAAATTGTGCACCAACCACACAACTAACATTGTCCCAAGATAGACTCCTCACACGGTTTATGCACACCAGTTTTCAAATAATGTGCACCTCATGCACTAAAAAATATCCAAATGGGATCTCCTTACATAGTCTAGGCACATGGGTAGAAAAAATATGATCATCCCATGTACACCCTCTACATTCCAATAGAGCACACCACTTGGTTTGTCCAAACCATGCAGTGTCAGTGGCACGATTTTGGAAAACCATGCACCTAGTCTGTTTCCTCCAAAACACGGGGTCCCAGGATTTAAACAAGCCCCATACACTGCTTATTACTTCCTTTGACCATAGGGAACATTTTCAAGGATAAAAAATGAATTTAATCAAGAATTAAAGGGTTTTTACCTCATATGAAAACATGAGTTTTTACAAGGGCCTCCTATTTTATTATTTTTAACTCAACACTTGTCGCTGGAACCTAGCCTATTGGAGGTGGGATTGGGGTGACTTACTCGGATTACCACTAGTTAGGGTAGGCCCTGGTGAGTTGGTTCATCAAATAGTGTTTTCAATTGATATAGTTCCCCCGGGTTGGTGTTTAAAATTTGAACTTATTTTGAGGATTATATTGGGAACTTAATGAAATGGTGTTTTCAAGTCTCGAGTGAGACTTTCAGGCCAAGGATCCCATTTTTGGTGCACCAAATGACATATAAATTCCATAAGACTCTAAATTCCTCCTT
Organism: Viscum album; assembly: GCA_963277665.1. Lineage (NCBI taxonomy): Eukaryota > Viridiplantae > Streptophyta > Magnoliopsida > Santalales > Viscaceae > Viscum > Viscum album. The sequence continues at coordinate 342,420,224 of OY728127.1, read as the reverse complement.
GTTGACTCAACATAATGCGACATTAGTTACATGGAACAAATGGTACATGCATCATATAGGATTGGTTATTTTGAATTTCATGTCCTTCTTGAGTTAGCTCCCCATATATGATCATCTAACCGTGGTACGTCTTGGTAACTTTCAGAATGAATCTACAATGAAAGATATCTAGGATGTTGATATAGGATCATGCTGACGATATTTTGAGTGATTAGGCTTAAATTTATTGACCTACTCATGAGGTTTTCCACTAGTGGTCCAGGTTGAGGATTGACTGTATGTGGGACAACCGATAGCTCCGAAAGGTGAAGATGATGATGCATATAGGATCAACACGTTACATGAGTTCTAGTGATAAAATACCACTAAGGTTTCATGGTTATCTATAACCTTAGGTAGTATAGTATTGGATTTAGTTGATGATATGAGTTTTTAGGCTTGTTTGGACTCAAACCAATTAGATGGTTGCACTTACAACCAATATTCTTCTAGGAGCTGTAGGGCGCTAGTGGAATATTATAATGTAGACTCATGATAAGATAATTATCACATAGATATAATTCAAATAGGTATTACATTAGGATTATGAACCTTTTTTCATATTACTTGTGTAGATCTAGGAGCTTATCATATTAAAATACGGTGATATGATAGTTTTTGAGTACATCGTGAGGTTTACTGACCTAACACGTTACTCCCTCAACATGGTACGAGATGGTTTCTTCCTGGCATGACATTTTGAGTAGGGACTTCATAGAGAAATCCATGCCAACATAGTCTATTTATGAATTCATACTTATTCTTGAGTGCTAGATAGGTAATTGGTTATAGATATACTCTTAGTAAAGGGACATCAGTTTTCTTGATCTAGCAGTGGTCATCATGGGGCTGAGTCATCTATATCAGTTGGTAGACGATAAATTTCAAGATCCCATCACATGAGGAATACTCACAACCAGACTCAGACATGTGGATATTCAGTATAGGGATCACATAGAGAGGTTTTATACTATCCTTGTGATGGGTGAGGTCACATGGATCATGATTTCCTGACCCAACATGCTGAGGAAGGTGGATAGATTGTGGATGAACCACCACAATAGAGGCAACTCCATGAACAAGGATCTCATATTCATGGAAAAGGTGGACCCTAGAGAGGTGGTTCTAAAAAAGGAGTAGGTAGAGATTTGGTGGGAGGATATTCTAGTGGAGGGTGATTCTATGAGATACTTCCACCACCACCACATATTGGCCCTTACTAGGCTCAGAGGGCTGGTAGTTAGAGCTGCTAGTAGTTGCAGGATATAGAGGGATATGATCGGGCTGCTCCCAATATGATTTGAGGTATGATTTATATATTTTGTACTATTTCATTAGTACTTTTTGACATAGGAATTAATCATTCATTCATATATATATCTATTATGTGGGAGCTAGAGATTTTTGTTGTGACTTTATCCCTACATCTATGACTTGATGTTCCTACTAGGTGTGATTATTTTATATCACACATCTTTCAGTAGTGCAAGTTGTTTCTAAGAGGAGGGAGTTTCTCATGGGACCTTTTGTTCATAGAAATGAAACCTTTTGACACCATCCTAGGCATTTATTGGTTATCCAAGAGTTATCCCTAGATTTACTATCATCATAGGAGAGTTAGATGACCTTGTAACAATGGGATGAGATTATCCTTTATGGGGGATAGAGATGTTATGGATGAGTGAGTGGGGATTATGTGCAGGAAGCTGAAACCTATCACCCATAAATAGATGATCTTATCTCTTGGTGTAGTGGTATTTTTAAAAATTTGAATTACATTAGTATTGTAGGATTAAATGAATGTCTTTCTTGAAGATGTTTCAGGATTACCTCCATGGTTGAAGATAGAATTCTACATCAACTTACACCCATAGACCACATAAATATATTTTAAGGAATATTAGATAGCCCCCATTGGGCTTCGGTAGCCAAGGGTGCTGTTTTATAACCTTTGAGAGAAAGGTTTTATTAGACCTGATGTGCCCTAGGGAAGCTCTAGTTTTGTTTGTGAAAAAGGATAAAGAGATCATGAGGCTTTATATTGATTATTGTCATCTGAATTAGGTAATAATAAAGAACAATTACTCCTTACTTTTGATTGATGGACTATTTGACCAATTAAAAGGTGAAAGTTGGTTATTAAAGATCGACCTCATGTTCTAATACCACCAGTTGAGGGTTCGCGAGGATGATATTTCAAATATGGCATTTTAATGTCACTACAAACACTATGAGTTCCTGGTGATGCCTTTTGGGGTGACTAATTCCCCCACAATGTTCATGGATCTTATGAACTATATCTTCCAACCATACTTGGATTGATTTGGGTTTTTCTTCTCTAATGAAATACTCATTTACTCTGCATTAGAGGAGGAGTATGTAGGGCACTTGATGATATTCATAGACTTAGTTCGGGAGCACTAGTTTTATGGTAATCTTCTAAAGTGTTACTTTTGGATCCCTGAGGTGCAATTTTTTGGGAATGTCATCTCTAAGACTAGGTTATCCATAGATCTAGAAAAGTTTGACATGGTGTGTAACGTCCCCCAATATGGATCTCTCTCATGTGGAATGAAAGGGTTGGTTATGAGACCTCAATAGTGCCTCCCCATATGCCTGAATTTTCTGAGTATTAGAGGGGGTGTGGATAGTATAGTGGGGAGACTATACCCCCTTGGTATGAAGTGTCATAGTAGAGGAAAAAATTCACAATAATATAGAAATAAAAAGGGTAAAACAATGTTGAATACGATAACAAAATCCAACTGAATAATCCAAAAAATAATAAGGAAAATGCAATGACATGCTGGAATTTAACTAAATGTCATGATAGAACAATACTAGAAAAATAATAGTAGACTCAAATAAAAGATTCAAAGTCCCAGGCCTTGATCCCCATAGCATTCCTATATCTAAACTCCAGCCCAATAAAAAATAATAAATTAAAAAGGTCCATTTTCTTTATCCAAATTTGTATCCATGGAATCTATTGGGTGCCAAATGATGGAATGAATTGCATGTGAGTAAAACTGAGTAGGTTGACACCACCATGTCTATAGAAAACTAGTCTGATAAGAAATTTATTCAATAAATATATAAAAAAATATATTAAATAATTCAAAAACTAAATAAATACAATAACCTGAATCAACTCCATGCCAAAATATCTCTAAGAATGTCTTAAAAACAAGCTAACCATAACCATATAACCATGGTAAATAACCTACTTCTATGCCATGCTTGAATATCTATGAGAATGTATTATAACCATGGAAACCACAACCATATAACCATTGTATAATCATAAAAAACTATTTGAGTCAAAGCCTATAGTTACCCTATCCTTTTACATATATCATTACATGATTTTAAGCCTTAATAAACATCAATTTACAAGCTAAGGATCTCCAAGTGTAGTGTCTTGAAAGATTAGGTACATAATTAAAAATCATAAAAACATATTTTATTTAATCTCCATATTGAGATCCTAACTTCCATTATGCTCATACATCTATATAGGATAACCTGGGGATAACATGAACAAATAGATGAACTAAAAAGACTAGTAAGGGAATAAACATACGAATAAATCTTTAGCACATGGGTTTGAAGGCATGGAATAATGATATAAAAAGGCATAGAGCAAGATTGATCATATGGAATCATAAAATATAAAACATGGGATCATATAAACATAGAATCATAGTATTGTGGTAGAAACATAAAACATTCCATTATCACAAGTCAAGTCTCATTTCACCTAGGGTAGCACGAGTTAAGGATAACCACCAAGATCATTGCATATAGAGCACGAGTCAACACTAACTGCCAAGACCATTGCACGTAACGTCTCATGAGACAAAACTTTACCCAATGAATTGGAGCACTGTCTAGGTTCAACCATCATAACATGTTCAAGAATATTCTTTCCACATAAATAATCATAAATAATAAATCATAGAAAAACATAAGGGTACCCATGGAATGAGATGGTTATCATTATCATGTTATAAAGAATAACCAATGGGCATATCATAAAAGTATCCATGAAGTAAATGAATTAGATAATTCCTGAAAAAATAATGTATAATATAAATATATCATGATAAGTGATGTCAAATTTAAGTGATATCATGTAAAAATAGTATTTATGAAAATTCATATTTAAAACATTATAGTGCGGTTTAAGGAAAATATCAAAGATATTTAAAACAAAAAAATGTAATAATAATTTATATAAAACCAAAAGTGAACCAAGAAGGGTTTCATAATAAAATGAGTGATTTTAGAAGGATAATTTTTTCTTAAAACAGATTATACAGTGTACTTGAAATTGGGTAAGAATTCGGGAAGTTCCCTTAAAACAGACTTGATTATCTGGAATAATTGCGAAGGGAATCATTTAAAAACATGTATATCCCTAAAAAATAAGGATGAATTGATCGTAAAACATGATTTTGGAACATATAAATAGAATTTAGATGATTTAAATAAAAATAATAGAGAATTTCATTTGGGTAAAAAGAGAGTAAGAATAACCTGAAGGAATAATGGAGGTTTGGGTAGAATCCCTTACCTTAAGTCCGATTGTGTTATTACCTTGAACTTAATGTCCTAGATAATCAAATTAGATTCATTAATGTAACACCCGATAATTTTATGAGAAATATTTTGTTTTTATGTTATATAAATCATCAAAGGGATCTTTCACTACACACAACACTAGCTTGGCTTGTTTTACACGCAATCACAACCTTCCTCGATAGCTTGCGTCGTACACAATACTGAGTTTCAATAAACAACGATATGCTATTAAAATATTATTAAAACTAGCCGTTATGAATAATAATACCCACTTTTTGAAATTTTATAATTTTTATCTTTCAAAATGGACTTCATTTTTGGATTCGGAATATCGAAATTAGCCTAGGGTGAAATTTTGGTATTTTTCTGAAAACTTTCAATTTTTGATGAATAGTGAAACCATTGGGTTACTATTTAAAAACCGAATTTTTATTTAAATAATTATTTATTTTATTTAAATTTTTTTTAGGTCAAAATTGATACATAATAACTATATAATTTCAATGCAATTCATTGGAGTCATTTTATAATAATTATATATATAAAAATTTTTTATTGAACTTTTCACCGTCTTTTACCCACTTCCTAGGAGAATTTTCCAAATTCACATAAAACATAATTTTACCACATCTGTGAGTGGAATTTCGAAAATCCAAGAGACACGGTTAATATCAAGGACTAAAATGTGGTTCAATGAGATGAAAATAATTTTTGGTGAATAGTAAATTTTTACTTTTTTTTACCACGGTTAAAAGTAAATACAGTAATTAAGGGTAAAAATGATATTATTATTACCCTAAAACATGTCCTAATTCTATTTGATAAGTTTAATTCGACCAAAAACAACCTTAGAAATAAAATATGACCATTTAGGCCCACTTGGATTAGATTAGGACATTTATTATTAATTTATTTAAAGAAGGGTTAAAATAGTTAAAATCAAAGTTTAATAACTAAATAATTTTTAATATATGGTTATACATAAGATAAATTAGACTATAAATATGAATTAGAAAGATAAAACAATTTCCTACATAATGGTATTTTAGTTTTAATTTTTAGACTTAAAATAATTTAATTTAGTTATGACACAATGATGATGCAGTAGTTATCTTATTAATAAAATATTTACATAATTGATGTTATAAATACCCAAATAAATGTAATTTGAGACTTTTTATGAATTAAAATAATTTTAAATGTTAATATAACATGTTAGTATTGATTTAATTAACTTTTTTCGAACTAATAATTCTGTTAGGATTTTCAAAAAAATCAATTACCAAATAGTGTCAAAATTGACATAAAATAGTTTTTAAAACAAATATTATATTATTAATTGTTATTATATTCCTAAAATTCTAAGGTTCGGCCAATATACTTATATCATGATAGGGTTATCATTAATGAACCACTTGGGGGTCTCTTGGATGTATATGCTAAGTTTATTAACTATATAATATAAAAATACAAAGTGACATGGTAAATGTCAATCTAATTAACTAAGAGTTAAAACTAAAAGATAAGGTTAATATAATGACCTAAACTTGTCTAAATTATATTGGATGAGATTATTTCTACCCATCCCCACCTTATCTTCTAAATAAATTAATTTTGAGCTATTAAAAACCGAATATGGCTTTATAATAAAATAATATTTTTAGTTTTTCCAAAGGTGCCCATCTCCTCCCTTATAAAAGGGCACCTCCTCCTTCTCTTCCTCACACCACTTTGAGCCTTCAAGCTCGGCCAAACCATGCCAAATTCTCTTCTCCACTTCCCTAGAAACATCCTAGAGGTCCTGGTCTTCTTTAAAGACCAATTTTAGTGCCCTAAGAGGAGGTCTCAAAGAGGCGCTTCAAAGAATAGGTAATGTCCTTTACCGATTATTTCAACTTTATTTATTCTTCCACTTATTCTTCTTTAGTTGTTTCATTATTAACTAATAAAATCAGTATCACTCCTATACTTATATGTTATTATAAGTATTAAACAAACCTATTTCACCATCTATCCATCCTACAGAAAACGAAATCACCGCACGTGCGTACGTACGGAATACCGTCTCCACGCCGTGGTGTAATCTATTTTCCACCACCACCTTACTTGAATGGGTATAATGGTGTAAAAAATAAATATATATGATTATTGTAAAGTGATATTAATTATGAAATAGTATACATACACTCCAATACAATTCCACGATCATGGGAACGATATCATTGCTCGTGCGTACGTACAGAATATCGTCTCCACGATGTGATGCGACTCGTTCTACATGATCTTCATTGCATAATGATTATATAAATGAATTGAATGGATGAATATGATATATATTACACTAATAACATTCTGTAAATTAGGCATCTATAAAATAAAAATAAGAATAAGAATTTATTCGACAAAACACGCGTAAGAAGAAAAAAGCAATAAACACATGAATAACAAGTAACAATGAAGTATTACTAATAAGAAGCTAAGAATATGACCATATATGATATCATAAAAATAATTATGATTCTGGAATAAGTCAATGACATTATTTAAATCACTATACAGGAGGTTCAGACACTTACAAAGTAAATCATATCTAAGGTAAGGGACAATCTCACAATCTCAATTTTTATCCGAGATTGTTTATACTTCAGAATTTACTGGGGAATATTTATCATCCACATCCATGTTTCCTCAATATGTAATATTATTTCCATCCACCTAAAATTTTTTAAATCCAATTTTACCCTTCGGTGAGTTTTTAGTAAAATATATGAAAGGAATCTTTTGTCGTTTTTCGTACGAGGTAATTTTTGACTTTTCCGAAAAAAGTACGAGAAGAATGTTTTTTTAACTTATATGGAATGAATGGATTTTTAAAAAATTATTTCCAAGAAGCTTCCTTTACAATTTTTCAAGTTTATTTTTAATCAACTTCTTTTATTTTAAAATTATATGACATGTTAAGAAAGGAAAATGTTTTTGAAGTAGAAAGGATATTTTCCTCAAGAATGGAGTTCAAGTGTTTTATCAAAATTATTTTCCATCTAAGATAATATAGGGTTCCATTTCTACCCCTATTTTACATTTATTTGATTATGTTATGATGAAATGTCTTTTTATCTTATATGGATTATGTTACGATGGCATGATGTTTAAGAATCCCATTTTTATTACATGGGTTATGCAATGATGTATGATTTATGATTTTCTGGCACACATAAGAATGGTATCATTATGAGATGGGTGAGACCTATATCTCCCTCCAATGAATTGGGTAAATATTTATATCTCATGAGATAGACATGGTTGGAACGACATGTTAATCTGGTTCAGTGAAACAGGACTGAAAGGAGGAGTGAACTCGGTTCAGAAATGGACTTTGTCCGCTAAGATAGTCCTGGATATGAGTCTTGACTACTAAGAAATGATTCTCTATGATTATGTGTGTATTCCACAAAGATTCATGTTTTAAGTTATGATTATTTGAATTGCATTTCACTTCTATGATTTATCCCATGTTATGATCTCTTTTGTAGGATAAGATTTTCAAAATGTTATGTTTTTATAAATATGATATGTTTGATATTTCTTTTGTTTACCCTTACTGAGCATTTGAGATCACCCTTTTGTATGTTTTCTTTCCTCAGGTCAGGAAGAAGGTTATTAAGTAGGATATTCCAAAAAGGGACTCTAGATATGATAAAATAAATGGGAGATAGTGTAGAGGCTTTATGAACCAGTTGTTTATGTTTCCGAGTTTCTGAAGACACTATACCTATACGGTCCTTTCATGGTTTTGTTATATGTTGTAATAAGTATGCCTTAATTTTGAAGTAATAACCATGTATGTAAAGTATGGGTCGTTATAGTTGGTATCAGAGGAAAGGTATAGTCAACCTTTGGAAACTAGGATGTGAAAGCCTTAGAAAGAACCCTAAGGATATATCTAAGCATAGAACACAATCTTAGTGTTTTAGAAATGACCATGAATAACCTATGATAAGACCTTAAGTGTAAAATTTTATTCTTGATTATGTGGTTTTCCTATTATAATTAGTGTTGCTCACACTATTATTCTTGGTTTTAGTCAATGGCTGGAACCCGAATGAACCGTGTTAATGCGGAATGCGACGGGAAATGAAATGATTCTCCTCCTGAGCAACCAAATGTTATGGGAGCTGTAATGAAAAATCTTGTATCCATTCTCACACAACTTTCTCAATCTATGGATCATGCAGGACTTCCAAACGAGCAAAGGAAGGAGCAACATTCTGTTGAATCCTTCATGAGGCAGCGTCCACCCTCATTCAGCGGGTCTACTGATCCATTAGTGGATGAACAATGGATCGGTACCACTGAAAAGATATTTTCAGTTCTTCAATGTTCTGAACATGATAAAGTCATGTTAGCAGTTTATCGTTTGGAAGGTGAAGCTGATCAATGGTGGAATCTTATCAAGAATATGAGGCAAAGAGATGAAATTGAGTCCATAGAATGGGAAGATTTCAAGAACTTATTTTTCATTAAGTACTTCCCTCATATTCTTCGAAAAAAGATGGAGAAGGAGTTTCTTGAACTAAAGCAAAAGGATGATGAATCTGTTGGTACCTACAAAGGAAATTTTACAATACTTTCAAGGTAAGCTTCTGGTATTATTATCCAACCTGAGAGTAAGATCGATCGATTCTTTAGTGGCTTAAAACCAAGTCTTTGAAGGGCATTATCCATAAGGGACTTCAATAGCTACGAGGAAATCGTTTGATGTGCTCTCAAAGTTGAGATGGAGATTGGAGTAACCCATCCATCATATGGGTTTGATAAGAAGAGGAAAATGGAATTCAAAGGAAAATCTAAAGAGCACACTGAAAAGAAGACGAGTTTTCCCTTATGCTCAAAGTGTGGAAAGAAACATGGAGGGAGTTGTCTTAAAGGGACAAGTAAATGTTTCAAATGTGTAAAGGAATGTCATCAGTCATTTGAATGCCGCAATGATGGTAAGAAGATTTCTAGTGATGCGAACAAAGAAAAGGCTACACAAAGTGCACCTCCTACACTTAAATGTTACAAGTGCAAGGAAATGGGGAATTATTCCAATCAATTCCCTAATCCAAGGGTTGTTGATGATGATCGACGTCAGCAAACTCTTAAGGCTAAAGACAAAGGAAAGTCACATGCAATTTCTATCAGCGATGTGGAGTATGATAACGAAGTGGTGAAAGGTACACTTACCATACACTCTAAAGTAGCAAATGTTTTATTTGATTCTGGATCCACCCACTCTTTTATTTCTAAATAATTTTCTAAGGGTATCAACCTATTACCTCAACAATTAGATGTTGAGTTAGTTGTGAAAACCCCTAATAGCACAACAGTCTCATCAAAAGTTTATAATTCTTCTTCGATTGAAGTTTGTGGGAAAGTGCTTCCTGCAAATCTTGTGATCCTTCCTATAGTGGAATTTGATGTGATTCTTATCATGGATTGTATTTCTTTATATGGATCTCATATCAATTTCCAAATAAGGGAAGTCACATTTCATATTCCAGATCAATCTATGATCATCTATCGATGCAAGGATGAACATAAACTTCCAGTGGAAATTTCTTCCATCTTATGGGTCTTGATTCCACTAAATAAAGGTTATTTATCTCAAATGGTTGATGAGAAACTCATGATTAAGAATATTCCCATTGTACGAGAGTTTGACGATGTCTTTCCGGAGGAATTGCTGGGTCTTCCACCAAATCGTGAAGTCGAGTTTTCAAGAGAACTCGTACCAGGTGATTTGCCTATTTCAAAGAAACCTTATAGAATGACCCAAATTGAGTTGCAGGAATTGAAGAAGCAAATCCAAGAGAATCTTGATAAGGTATTCATACGCCCTAGTGCGTCACCTTGGGAAGCACCTATTCTGTTTGTTAATAAAAAAGATGGATCAATGAGACTCTGCATTGATTATCGAGAACTTAACAAGATCACTATCAAGAAAAAATATCCTCTCCCATGCATTGATGACTTATTTTACCAACTACGTGGAGCTCAATACTTTTCCAAGATTGATCTTCGTTCATGGTATCATCAATTAAGGGTCAAAAGGGAGGATATACCAAAGATGGCTTTCCATACAAGGTATGGACACTATGAATTTATAGTGATGTCATTTGGTCTTACTAATGCCCCTGCTATCTTCATGGATCTGATGAATAGAGTCTTTAGAGACTATCTTGATCAGTTTTTGGTAGTCTTTATAGATGATATTCTTGTATATTCAAAGAGGAAGGAAGAACATGAAGATCACTTGAGAATTATATTGAAGACCCTGAGAAAGGAGAAGCTTTATGACAAATTTACCAAGTGTGCATTTTAGCTTCAAAAAGTTGCATTTTTGGGTCACATAATCTCAAAAGAGGGGATATCTGTGGATCCAGCAAAAATAGAGGTTATCGAAAGATGGTCGAGACCAACAACAGTAACCGAGATCCAAAGTTTTCTTGGTTTGGCTGGATATTATCGACGTTTTATGAATGATTTTTCACGATTATCTAATCCACTCACCAAGTTGACTCGGAAAGGTGTTAAGTTTGTTTGGATGGAGGAATGTGAAGAGAATTTCCAGGAGTTGAAAAGAAGGTTATCCAGTGCACCTGTGATCACACTGACTTGTAGTGGAGAAAGGTTTTTGATCTACAGTGATGCATCCAAGAAGGGATTGGGGTGTGTTCTCATGCAAAATGATATGGTGATAGCTTATGCCTCACGACAGTTGAAAATCCATGAGAAAAATTACCCAACTCATGATTTGGAGTTATCTGCGGTAATCTTTGCATTAAAGATTTGGAGGCATTATCATTATGGAAAAAGGTGCGACATTTATACTGATCATAAAAGTTTAAAGTATATTTTCACACAAAAGGAGCTGAATATGCGCCAAAGAAGATAGTTGTAGCTGATTAAGGATTACGACTGCTCAATTCATTACCACCATGGGAAAGCAAACAAGGTGGTAAATGCATTAAGTTGACAAGACCATGCTAGCTTATCCATGATGAGGATCACAAAAGATCCAATATTTATGGATTTACAAAGGATGGATCTTGGAATTATAATAGAAGGGGAAAAATCGTATCTTTCTCAAATGAATGTTCAACCATCTATACATGTGAAGATTAAAGAGGCACAGAAAGAAGACGTAGAGTTACAAAATAAGGTGAGAAATGTTCCTGAATTCAACCTTGATTGTGATGGGATAATAAAGTTAAGAAATCGGGTTTGTGTTCCTCCCATCCCAGAATTAAAGAAGGAGCTGCTGGATGAGGCTCATAGTTCTTCATTCTCTATTCATCCTGGAAGCAAGAATATGTATAGGGACCTAAAAGAGTACTTCTGGTGGGATGGCATGAAAAGAGATTTTGCTAAATATGTCTCTCAATTCTTGGTTTTTCAGCAAGTTAAAGCTGAGAGACAGAAGTCTAAGGGGATGTTACAACCATTACCCATACCAGAATGGAAATGGGAAAACATCACTATGGACTTTGTCACTAGACTTCCTAAAATATCCAAAGGAAATAATGCTATCTGGGTCATATTTGATCTTCTTACAAATTCTGCACACTTCATTGCTATTAGAGAGGATTTCTCTATGGATTAGCTTGCCAGGATATATGTAAAGGAAGTGGTAAGATTGCATGGAGTACCACTTTCCATTATATCTGATCGGGATCCGAGGTTTACCTCAAAGTTCTGGCGAAGTCTTCAGCATACTCTGGATATAGAGTTGAGTTTCAGCACTACTTATCATCCTCAGACAGACGGTCAGTTTGAGAGGACAATTCAAACTCTAGAATATATATTGAGAGCTTGCTCTATGGATTTCAAAGGTGGTTGGGATCAACACCTACTTTTGGTGGAATTTTCTTATAATAATAGATTTCAATCCAGTATTCAGATGTCTCCTTATGATGCTCTCTATGGAAAGAAATGCAGGACTCCAACTTGTTGGGATGAAGTTGGGGGAAAGAAAGCTATTAGGACCTGATCTTGTTGATGAGACGGTAGAAAAGGTCCGATATATCCAACACCACATTAGAGCATCTCAGAGTCGACAAAAAAGTTATGCCGATAACCGAAGAAAATACCTAGAGTTTGAAGTGGGTGATAAAGTGTTCTTACGAATATCTCCTTGGAAGAGAATAATGAGATTTGGAAAGAAGGGAAAGCTGAGCCCTAGGTATATCGGTCTTTTCGAAATACTGTATCGTGTTGGGAAAGTAGCTTACCGATTGGCGCTTCCACCAAATCTCTCTCAGGTTCATGATGTGTTCCATGTATCGCTCCTGAGAAAGTACATACCTGATCCTTCACATGTACTCAGCTCAGAAGTTATACCGCTGGAGCAAGATCTTTCTTATGAAGAACAACCGATAGAGATTCTAGATCATAGCGAAAAAGTCCTACGGAACAAGACCACTCGATTGGTGAAAGTTTTATGGAGGAACCACCAATTAGAAGAAGCTACATGGGAGCTTGAGGATATGATGAGGGAGAGGTATCCTCATCTGTTTGTTACAATGTGACCAATTTCGAGGGCGAAATTTATTTTAAGGGGGGTATAATGTAACTCCCAAGAATTTTATGAGAAATATTCTGTTTTTTATGTTATATAAATCATCAAAGGGATCTTTCACTACACACAACACTATCTTGGCTTGTTTTACACGCAATCACAACCTTCCTCGATAGCTTACGTAGTATACAATACCGAGTTTCACTAAACAACGATATGCTATTAAAATATTATTAAAACTAGCCATTATGAATAGTAATACTCACTTTTTGAAATTTTATAAATTTTAACATTCAAAATGGACTTCATTTTTGGATTCGGAATATCGAAATTAGCCTAGGGTGAGATTTTGGTATTTTTTCTGAAAACTTTCAATTTTTGATGAATAGTGAAAACACTGGGTTACTATTTAAAAACCGACTTTTTATTTAAATAATTATTTATTTTATTTAAATTTATTTTAGGACAAAATTGATACATAATACCTATATAAGTTCAATTCAATTCATTGGAGTCATTTTATAATAATTTTAGATATATAAAAATTTTATTGAACTTTTCACTATCTTTTACCCACCTCCTAGGAGAATTTCCAAATTCACATAAAACTTAATTTTACCGCTTCTGTGAGTGGAATTTTGAAAATACGAGAGACACGGTTAATATCAAGGACTAAAATGTGGTTCAATGAGATGAAAATAATTTTTGGTGAATAGTAACTTTTTACTTTTTTTTACCACAGTTAAAAGTAAATGCAGTAATTAAGGGTAAAAATGATATTATTATTACCCTAAAACATGTCCTAATTATATTGGATAAGTGTAATTAGAGAAAAAACAACCTTAGGAATAAAATATGACCATTTAGGCCCACTTGGATTAGATTAGGACATTTATTATTAATTTATTTAAAGAAGGGTTAAAATAGTTAAAATCAAAGTTTAATAACTAAACATTTTTAATATAGGGTTATACATAAGATAAATTGGACTATAAATATTCATTAGAAATATAAAAGGATTTCCTACATAATGGTATTTTATTTATAATTTTTAGACTTAAAATAATTTAATTTATTTATGACACAATGATGATGCATTAATTATCTTATTAATGAAATATTGACATAATTGATGTTATAAATACCCAAATAAATGTAATTTGAGACTTTTTATGAATTATAATAATTTTATATGCTAATATGACATGTTAGTATTTATTTAATTAACCTTTTTATAACTAATAATTCTGTTATGATTTTTACAAAAATCAATTACCAAATAGTGTCAAAATTGACATAAAATAGTTTTTAAAACAAATATTATATTATTAATTGTTATTATATTCCTAAAAATCTAAGGTTCGGCCAAGATACTTATATCATGACAGGAGTATCATTAATGGACCACTTGGGGGTTTCTTGGATGTATATGGAAAGTTTATTAACTATATAATATAAAAATACAAAGTGACATGGTAAATGTAAATCTAATTAACTAAGAGTTAAAACTAAAAGATAAGGTTAATATAATGACCTAAACTTATATAAATTAAATTGGATGAGAGTATTGCGACCCATACTTACCTTAGCTTTGAAATAAATCAATTTGGAGCTATTAAAAACCGAATATGGCTTTATAATAAAATAATATGTTTATTTTTTCCAAAGGTGCCCCTCTCCTCCCTTATAAAAGGGCACCTCCTCCCTCTCTTCCTCACACCACTTTGTGCCTTCAAGCTCAGCCAACCCATGCCAAATTATCTTATCCACTTCCCTATAATAATCCTAGAGTTCCTGGTCTTGTTCAAAGACCAATTTTAGTGCCCTAAGAGGAGGTCTCAAAGAGGCGCTTCAAAGAAGACGTAATGTCCGTTATCGATTCTTTCAACTTTATTTCTTATTCCCCTTCTTCTTATTTAGTTGTTTCATTATTAAGTAATAACATAAGTATAACTCATATAGTGATATGTTATTATAAGTATGAAACAACCCTATTTCACCATCTATCCATCCTACGGAAAACGAAATCACCGCGCGTGCGTACGTATGGAATACCGTCTCCACGCCGTGGTGTAATCTATTTTCCACCACCACCTTACTTGGATGGGTATAATGGTGTAAATAATAAATATATATGATTATTGTAAAGTGATATTGATTCTGAAATAGTATACATACACTCCAATACAATTCCACGATCATGGGAATGATATCATCGCTCGGGCGTACGTACGGAATACCGTCTCCACGATATGATGCAACTCATTCTACATGATCTTCATTGAATAATGATTATATAAATGAATTGAATTAATTAATATTATATATATTACACTAATACCATTCTGGAAATGAGGCATCTATAACCTAAAAATAAGAATAAGAATTTATTCGACAAAACACGCGTAAGAACGAAAAGCAATAAACACCCGAATAACAAGAAACAATGAAATATTACTAATAAGAAGCTAAGAATATGACCATATATGATATCATAAAAATAATTATGATTCTAGAATAAGTCAATGAAATTATTTAAATCATTATACAGGAGGTTCAGACACTTACAAAGCAAATCGGACCTAAGGTAAGGGACAATCTCGCAATCTCAATTTTTATCCAAGATTGTTTATACTTCAGAATTTACTGGGGAATATTTATCATCCACATCCATGTTTCCTCAATATGTAATATTATTTCCATCCACCTACAATTGTTTAAAACTAATTTTACCCTTTGGTGAGTTTTTAGTAAAATATATGAAAGGAATCTTTTGTCGTTTTTCATATGGGGTACTTTTTGACTTTTCTGAAAAAAGTACGAGAATAATGTTTTTTAACTTATACGGCATGAATGGATTTTTAAAACATTATTTCCAAGAGGCTTACTTTACAAGTTTTCAAGTTTATTTTTAATCAACTTCTTTTAGTTTAAAATTATATGACATGTTAAGAAAGGAAAATATTTTTGAAGTAGAAAGGATATTTTTCTCAAGAATGGAGTTCAAGTGTTTTATCAAAAATATTTTCCATCTAAGATAATATAGGGTTCCGTTTCTACCCCTATTTTACATTGATTTGATTATGTTATGATGAAATGTATTTTTATCTTATATGGATTATGTTATGATGGAATGATGTTTAAGAATCCCATTTTTATTACATGGGTTATGCAATGATGTATGATTTATGATTTTGTGGCACACATAAGAATGATATCATTATGAGATGGGTGGGACCTATATCTCCCTCCAATGAATTGGGTAAATATTTATATCTCATGAGATAGACATGTCTGGAACAACAGGTTAATCAAGTTCAATGAAACAGGACTGAAACGAGGAGTGAACTCGGTTCAGAAATGGACTTTGTCCGCTAAGATAGTATTGGCTATGAGTCTTGACTACTAAGAAATGATTCTCTATGATTATGTGTGTATGCCACAAATCTTCATGTTTTAAGTTATGATTATTGGAATTACATTTCACTTATATTATTTATCCCATTTTATGATCTATTTTGCAAGATAAGATTTTCAAAATGTTATGTTCTTATAAATATGATATGTTTGATATTTCTTTTGTTTACCCTTACTGAGCATTTGAGATCACCCTTTTGTTTGTTTTCTTTCCCCAGATCAGGAAGAATGTTATTAAGTAGGATATGCCAAAAAGGGAATCTATATATGATGAAATAAATGGGAGATAGTGTAGAGGTTTTATGAACCAGTTGTTTATGTTTCCCAGTTTCTAAAGACACTATACCTATACGGTCCTTTCATGGTTTTGTTATATGTTGTAATAAGTATGCCTAAATTTTGAATTAATAACCATGTATATAAAGTATGGGTCATTATAATTAATTAATAATTACAAAACCTCTTATACATGTAATTTTTTTATTATAACCTTATTAATTTCATTAATGGCCTTTTTACGAGTTAATAGGTTCAATTTTATTGTTTGAGAGCGTCTGTTTTCTTCGTTTTCACGATCGATTTACATATATACATGTACGAATAATCATTTTAGATGAGAATGGTTGTCTAGGATTAAAGTTATATGTTATTAGTGAACAACCATAAGATTATATGGTTATAACGTACATTTTTTTTAATTGGGAGTGAGTATGGATTATTATATAAAACTTTAATGATAACCGTTTGGGTTAATTGGTGGGTCTTTATCACAATGAACTCATTTTGATTTATAAATTAATATCATGTGTAAAAATAGATTCTATAACCTTACATAAGCTATAATACATATATTATAGTTTTTTTTCAAGCATAAAAATGTGTTCATGTCCATAATTTAAGATGGCAATAGATATTGAAAACCCATCGTCCTTGAATGTGATAAATTAACATATCTCAGATAGTGTTTTCATTTCTAGTTTAAAAATAGGGGAAAAGAGAGATTATTTTAAATTATTCCATTAGAATAAAAAAATTCCAGTACATTTATGGTACTGGAATTATCACACCATTTGTATGAGGAGAGGTGAGTATAGAAAAGAATAGAAATGAACTTGAAAAGAAATTGAATGAAAACGGAAGAGGGTTTTACCACTTGATTCCTTCCTCTTGAGAACCTCCTTAGGGGAGAGGTTTTGGTCTTTTAATGGGACCAAGAGATCCTGGACATGGGATATGGGATTAGGGAGATATTTCAGCAAAATTTGGACAAGGAACAAGGTTTGAGAGGTGTGAGAAGAAGAGGTGGTGAGGGGTGATATTTATAGGGGAGTAGAGGGGAGTTTTCACAATATTTAATTCATTAGTTTATTATTTTTCTCAAGAAAAGAAATAGTGCTGATTTATTGAGACTAAATATATTAATTAGATCATTTGATTTTAAAACAATGGTTCTTACATAATCCATGACTCAATAAATAGTGTATTTAACTTATAATTTATATATATCGTAAATTACCGTATTTCACTATTCACCAAAAATTCAACTATTTTAGAAAACCCCAAAAATTAACCCAAATAATTTTTTGACATATATAATAAAAAAATAAACTCCATTTTATGAAATTAATTTTCTAAATATGATAAATTTAATTTTTAAATAAAATAACAATTTACTTGAAAGTTAAATATTTTAAAATTATAACTGATTTTATAAAACTTTGAAAAATTAAATAAGGTCTAATAAAATTATAATATAATCACAAGACATAAAAATACTAGTTTATGAATACATTCTATGAAATTAAATTTTCTTTTAAACTATTAAATTAATCATAAAATTATAATTAAATATTTATGACTTACAAAAAATACAGACACTTAATTTATAATTTCTAAAATATTTACTTACTTATACTATGATAAAATTATATCATATTATTAATTATAAGATGGATAAATTTTATTTGTAATTTAATTGGTTAGGTTACTATTACATTGGTAAGTTTACTATTCATAAGGGTCATATTACTGCTCCATAGGCCAAGTTACTATTTCATCGGTATAGGTTCCTAAACTTTTAGAGACACCTTTTATTTCAATAATTCTTAATTTATAAGGTTTTTATTGTGTTCTATATGTAATATTATGTGATTATACTAAAATACATAATTATAAGAATGGAATTCCATTGATAAAACTTTGGTTCGTTACATTCTCCCCCCTTATGAAATTTTGTTTTACATTCTAATCTAAAAATAGGTGTGGATACTTCTGATTCATTGCTTCCTCTAGTTACCATGTCACCTCTTCGTACTTATAGTTCTCACATAATACTTTGACCAGGAGAGTATTATTATTTCATAGGAATTTATCTCTATGATCCAAGATCTTTACTGGCAACTCATTGTAGGTAAGATCATACTCCAAATGTACCACCTATGAAGACACTACATGTTAAAGATCTAGAATGTACTTCTTTAAGAGGGATATGTGGAATACATCATGTACTTTAGACATGGAAGGTGAAAGTTCTATTCGATAGGCCACAACTTTGAAAATATCAAGAATTTCGATGGTGCCGATGTACCTAGGGCTTAGCTTTCTTTTCTTCCAAAATATCATAACCTTCTTCCATGGAGATATGTTGATAAATACCATGTCTCCAACTTTAAACTCAAGGTCTCATCAACAATTTTCTGCATAAATCTTATTTCAAAATTGGGCTTCCTTGATGTGATACTGAATGGTTTCCACCTTCTCCACCATTTCTTCAACCATTTCAGGTTCTAGTAGCTTACTCTCACCAACTTCATCCCAACACTCTAGTGTTATGTACCTTTTCCCATAAAGGTCTTCACATGGTGCCATTTTGATGCTCGATTGGAAACTATTTTTGTAAGAGAACTCATCCAGAGGAATGTGTTGGTCCCATCCTCATTTTAATTCCATATAACATGATCTCAAAATGTCATCCAATTTCTTAGTAGTTCACTTAGATTGGCCATCATTTTGAGGATGATAGTCTGTACTAAAGTTCATCTCAGTGCTTAGATCATGTTGGAGACTTTTCCAGAACATTTGGGTGAATCTTTGATCTTGATCAGATACAATTGATAGTGGTACTCCATGCAGCCTTACCACTTTTTTGATCTATATGCGTTCAAGTTGATCGAGTGGGAAGTCCTCTCGCTTTGTGATAATGTGAGCTATCTTTGTAAGACGATATGAAATAACCTATATAGCATTATTTCCTATGGATGTAATTGGAAGTCTAGTGAAAAAGTCCATAGTAATGTTATACAAATTCCATGTTGGTATGGGTAGTGGTTGTATAATAACCTTATACTTTTTTCCTTTCATCCTTAACTTACTAGTATACTAGGCACTTCGATGTATACTCAGTGATCTCTTTATTCATATTATCCCACTAATAGTTCTCTCGAAGATCCTAATACATCTTTGTGCTCCTTGGGTGAATAGAGAAGGTTGAGCTATGTGAATCATTTAGAAGCACATTGTTTATCTCTGGATCACATGGTACACACAATCATGACCCAAATTTTACGAATCCATCCTCATCGATCTTGAACTCAGAGGATTTCCCATTTTTGATAGCTTCAACCCTTTTCTGAATTTCTACATCATTTCTTTGAGAATCCTTTATTTTCTCCATTGGGATAGTTTAGAAATCATTTGAGAAAGAATTTGTTATATTCCTCCACTAATGATTCCCATGTATATCCTCTTGAATTCTAAGAAGATTGGATCCTTGTCCATTCTCATCATCGATAAAGATGCAAGATCCTTTCTACGTAGAGCATCTTCTACCTTATTTTCTTTAATAGGATGGTAGTGGATTGAGTAGTCATAATATTTGATGAGCTCCAAACATCTTCAATGGTTCATATGAAGCTCATTCTATGTGAATATATATTTGAGACTCTTGTGATCAGTATTTATCTCACACTTCTCCCTATAAAGATAATACTTCCAGATTTTCAACACAGAGATCACAGCTACTAACTCCAGACCATATGTGGGATAGTTTTTCTCATGGATTTTAAACTGCCTTGAGGCATAGGCAATCACTTTACCATTTTTCATCAGTACACAGTTTAATACCTTCTTTGACGCATCAATGTACACCAAAAATAGTTCTCCACTTATCAGGAGTGTCAGTACTGGCTCAATAATAAGCCTCTTTTTGAGCTCCCTAAATATTTCCTCACATTATTGAGTGAAAAAAGACTTCACTACCTTCCATGTAACCTTGGTTATTGGGTTTTAAAATTGTGATAATTTCTTCATAAATCATCGGTAATACCTAGCCATGCCACAGAAACTACAAATCTCCATTATGGATGTGGGCCTGGGAATCTCTATGATTACCTTTAACTTGTAAGGGTCCATAGATATCCCTTATCTGGTGATAACGTTCCCCAAGAATGATACTTCCTCCATCTAGAACTCAAATTTACTGCAATTTTCATAAAGTTTCTCCCTTTTCAAAGTCATCAACATAGTATTCAAATGCTCCTCATGTTCAACCATTGATCATGGAGTATATCAGAATATCATTTATAAAGACTACCAAAAATTTATTAAGGTAATATCTAAAGACTCTATTAATTAAATCCATGAAAATTTTTGGAGCATTAGTGAGTCCAAAGGGCATCACAATGAACTCACAATGTCTATACCTCATTTAAATGGTAGTCTTAGGAATATCTTCCTTCCTCACCTTTAATTAGTGATATCCCGATCGACGATATACCTTAGAGAAATAGCTGGTCCTATATAGCTGATTGAACAAGTAATTTATCTAAGGAAGGGGGTAATTTTTCTTTATCATGATTTTATCAAGCTCATGATAATCAATTAAGATGTGAATTGATCTATCCTTATTCTTAACAAAGAGGTCTGGTGCACCCCATTGTGAAGCACTCAGGCATATGAAACCCTTATCCAGATTCTCTTGTAACTTCTTCTTCAACTCTACCAGATCAACGATGTCCATTTTATAAGGTTTCTTTGATATAGGTATAGATTCAAGAATAAGTTCAATTGAGAATTCAACCTCTCGGTCAGGTGAAAGACCAGAAAATTCTTCAGGGAATACATCAGTGTAATCCGTCACGATGGGCATATCTTCAAGCAGGATTCCCTCTTTCATCTCAATAATTTGAGATAGATATTATTATTCATAGGGAAACAATATACACACTTGATACAATGATTCTAATGTATATTCGTCTTCCTCCTTAAACTTGTATAGAATTTCAGGATTCTTCGATATGTAAAGAGTGATCTTCCTTTCCTGAGAGTTGATGTTTTCTTTGTATAAAGATATCCAATACATGCCCAATATAGTATCAAACTCTTCAAAAGGGAGTATGAAAATATTTTCTAGGAGGTTCAATCCACAAACATTAACCGAGGAGGAGTTATAAATTTTTAATGCAGTAATTGCCCCATTTTTTGTTCTTATAGATAAATCAATCTCTATATTTTGAGGTGGTGTTTGAATAGTTTTACTAAACTTGCATGATATGAAAGAATTAATATAACCAAAATCAAATATTATATTTTCTTTTATTGAATGAATAACTAGCATACACGTCACCACATAGTTTTCCAGCTCCATTTTAGCAGTAGTGATAACATAATACCTTCCTTTTTTCCTTAGAGGTTGTTGTTGATTTCCTTCGACAACCTTGGCTTAGGGTAGTAGTTCACATAATTCCCATGTTACTTATAGTTGTAACACTGCACTATAGGATGAGTGTTGATATTATCCTTCCTTTATTCTTCAATTTTAGTGGAATAATTCATATCCCTTCAAATTTTCTTAGCTAGATGTCCCGTTATTCAACATTTGAAGAAATTCCTTGTTCCCTTTAGATAGTTCTCAGGATAGTTATTCCAATAGTTTTGACACATGAGATGTTTAGTCTTTTTCTATCATGGGATTTATTTTTGAACCACCCATATTAGACTCCATTTTCCACTTTTTTTCACTAGTCCCACGAGACCATTGAGATTATCTGATCTCTATTTCAACCTTGTGGAAAAAATGGACAATATCCTCATAAATTTCAAAGTCACAAATCCCCAATGATTTTTGTAGACTCAAATTTATTCCACTAAAGAATCGATCCACCTTGATTTTGGTGTTCATTAAAAATCTAGAAGTGTATCTTGAAAGCCTTGTAAATTTTTCTTCATATGCCCCGATATACTCATATTCCTTATATTTAAGTGTGTGGAACTCTCTTTACATCTTGAGACAATTGTTTTGGGGGAAATATTTTTTGAAATTTTTTTTTTAGAATTCCTCCAAATCTATGGAATCAATTTCTTCTATGGACTTCATATTTTTGATTAGTTTCCACCACTAATCAGCTTCCCCATCAAAACAATAGACTGCCAAAATGAATTTCTCTTATTCTAAGAACTAAAGGATAAAGAATATATTTTGAATGGAGTTAATCCATTATTCCATGAGGAAGTGATCAGACGATCCACTAAATGTTGGAGGCCTTTTCTACATGAAGGATTCTACGACAACTTTCTCTTTCCATGGAGAAGGAGGGCGTTCAACATGATTCATGTTATTATTGATAACTTGAGCCAGATGAGAAAGTACTATCATGATGTTTTGAGCACCTGTTCCCATAATATTTAGAATATCATTAGGGAGATCTTCACATTCCCTATCACATTGATTTTTGGAACATGATCTTCTATTTCCCACCATTAACTAAGAAAAGAAATTTAAATTAGGGGGATTGAATATATTGCTAATAAGGATAAAAGAAAACTTTTAATGTAAAAGGATATTCTTTTAAAGGAAAACCATATCCTAACTTGTGATTCCAAAGGTTTAAATCTAGGTTATCCTTGACATGCTTCTTAACATATATTCTTATGGGATTTTTTTTATTCCCTTAATAATGGTTCTTAATGATATTATAAATTTACCAAAGCATATCCCCATGGGAGTGTCAAAAAAGATGCACAGTAAGTCCCATTTTCATGTACCATGTTACCCCTAGTTAGGCTTAGAACACGTTTTTAGAGTTGTTACTCCTAGGTACATCTATTCCAGAACTACGTCCACTTTTAGTATCCAGACAGGGATGTATTTTCATGATAAACCACTTATGCTATACTAATGAAAATTTAGGGATGTTTTATTATACTTAGACTTACCCCTAGGATTCTTACTAAATTTCTCTATTCCTAATCTCAAAAAATAATTTGATCTTACTCTGATACAAACTATAGAGACCCTATCCTTTTACACATATCATTACATGATTTTAATAATAAATAAAAATCAAATTACAATCCATGGATCATAAAGTCTAGTGTCTTAGAAGATTAGGTACATAATTAAACATCATAAAATCATATTTTATTTAATATACATATTGATCTACTAACTTCCATTTTTATCATACATCTGCATAGGATAAACTAGGGATAAAATGAATAAAGGGATGATCTAAAAATCCCAGTAAGGGAATAAAAATAATAATAAAGCTTTATCATAGGGATTAGAAGGCACAACATAATGATATAAAAAACCATGGAACAAGATTGATCATATAGAATAACAACATATAAAACATGGGATCATATAAAAATGGAATCATAGTAATGTAGAAGAAACAAAAAACATGACATTAACATGATTCAAGGACCATTTCACATATTATATCACAAGTCAAGACTAACCACCAAGATCATTTCACATAGAGAATGAGTCAAGGCTAACCACCAAGAACGTTTCACATAACATCTCATGAGACTAAAAATTACCCAATTCGTTAGAGAATGTTTTGGGTGCACCCATTACAACATGTTCATTAATATTTTCCCCCCATAAAGAATCATACATAGTCAATCACACATAAGCATAAGGGTACCCATGGAATGAAATGGGTATCATAATCATGTTATAAAGCATAACCAATTGACATATCATAAAAGTGTCAATGAAAGAAAGGAATTTGATCATGCATGGAAAATAATAAGGTATAATATGAATATAGAATGATAATTTATGTCAAATTGAAGTGATATTAGGTAAAAATATTATTTTATAAAACTTTATATTTAAAACATTTTAGTGCGGTTTAAGGAAAATATCAAAGATCATTTAAAATAGAAAAGGGAATAATCATTTATATAATACCAAAATTGAACCAAGAATATTTTAATTATTAAAAATTTGTTTTTATAATGATAATTTTTTCTTAAAATTGATTATATAGTGCACTTGAAATTAGATAATAATTCAGAAAGTTCCCTTAAAATAGGCTTTCTTATTGGGAAGAATTGTGAATGGAATCAATTAAAAACACACATATCCTCAAAAAATAAGGATGAATGGATATTAAAATATTATTTTGTAACATATAAACATAATTTATAAGATTTAAATAAAAATAACAGATAATTTAATTTGGGTAAAATAGAGTAATAATTTCCCAAAGGAATAATGGAGGTTCGGGTAGAACCCTTACCTTAAGTCCGAAGGTGTTCTTCCCTTGATCTTAATGTCTTGTATAATCAAATTATATTCATTAATTAATAATTAAAGAACCTATTATACATGTAATTTATTTATTATGACCTTATTAAGTTCATTCATGGCCTTTTTGATGGGCTAAGAGGTTCAATTTTGTTATTTGGGAGCGATTGCTTCCTTGGTTTTCATGATCAATATACTTATATACATGTATGGATAATCATGTAAGATTAGAATGGTTGTACAGAAATGAAGTTATATGTTATTAGTGAAAATCCATATGATTATATGGTTATAAAGTTCATTTTGTTTTTTGGAGTGAGGATGAATCATTATATAAAACTTTAATGATAACTGTATGGGTTAATTGGCAGTTTTCGATCACAACAAACTCATTTTGATTTATAAATTAATATCATGTATAAAAATATATTTTATAAACTTAAATAAGATATAATAAATATATTATAGTCTTTTTGAACCATAAAAATGGTTTCATGACCATAATTGAAGATGATAATAGAAATTGAAAACCTGTCATCCTTGAATGTGATAAATTAACACATCTCGGATGGTGTTTTCATTTCTAGTATAAAAGGAGGGGAAAAAGAGATGATGATGATTTATTACATTAAAATAAAAAAATTCCAGTACATGAAATTTAATGGAGTTATCACACCATTTTGATGAACATAGTTTAGGATAGAAAATATTACAAAGGAACTTGAAAAGAAATTGAAAGAAAACGAAAGTGGGTTTTACCTCTTGATTCCTTCCTCTTGAGAACCTCCTTAGGGAAGAGTTTTTAGAATTTTTATGAGACCAAAAGCTCATAGATGTGGTACAAGATATTTGGGAGATATTTGAGTAGAATTTTGACAAGTAACAAGGCTTGAGAGGTGTGAGTAGAAGAGGTGGTGATGGGTAGTATTTATAGTGGAGGAGAGGGGAGTTTTCTAAATATTTAATTCATTAGTATATTATTTTTCTCAAGACAAGAAATAGTGATGATTTATTAAGACTAAATATAGTAATTAGATCATATGAGTTTGATACAATAGTACTTACATCATCCATGACTTAATAAATAGTCTATTTAACTTATAATGTATATATACTGTGTATTACCGTATTTCACTATTCTCAAAATTCAAGTATTTTAGAAAAATACCAAAAATTTACCATAACCATTTTTCAACATATATAATTTAAAAATGAACTCCATTTTATGAAAATAATTTTTTAAATAATATAAATTTTATTTTTAAATGAAATCACAATTTACTTGAAAAATATAGATTTTAAAATTATAACTAATTTTATAATAGTTTGAAAAATTAACTAAGGCATCATAAAATTATTATATAATAATAAGAAATCAAATAATAGTTTATAAATACATTTTATGGACAAAAATTTCTTTTAAACTAATAAATTAATTGTAAAATTGTAATTAAATATTTACAACTTAAAGAAAATACTAACACTTAATTTATAATTTCTAAAATATTTACTTACTTATAATATGATATAATTATATAATATTTTCACTTATAACATGGATAAATTTTATTTATACTTTCATTGGTTAGGTTACTATTACATTGATCGGTTTACTATTCATAAGGGTCACATTACTGTTCCATAGGCCAGGTTACTATTTTATCAGTATAGGTTCCTTAATTTCTGGAGACACCTTTTATTTCACTAATTCTTAATTTATAAGTTTTGAATTGTTTTATATGTAATATTATGTGATTATACTATAATAAACAATTATAATATGGGAATTCCATTGATAAACCTTTGGGTTGTTACAAATCCTATTAAGAATTACAACATGGGACTAGTCATAGCCCTCTTTCTACAATCATTACAGCATGGACTAGGCTGAGCCCATTCACTATCAGTATTATAGAAAATAAATTTTCATGTTCTTGAGCCTTTCTCATTATATAAGCATCTAAACATAGAAGAAAATTATTATCATACAACATAGATATCACAATATCACATCATATCTTAATGGTTAATTATGAAAATTACCATTATTATTTAATATGACCCTTTAAAATTTAATTTAAAATTGATTAATAATTACATCAATAAAAATTAAGCCATAATTTAGGGATTCTATAATAAGAAATCACCCTAGGTCACATGTCATGATAAAACATTCTTAAATCCATTATCTAATTCAATTATATTTAGAGGTTTTCCCACCCAATGGGTTGAAATAAGCTAGGTTAGATGCCAATTGTGAATAAAAGAATTATAATAATAATACCATTTGTTACTAATTTAATTTTGGGTGCAAAATTCATTGGAAGAATCACCATACTGGATAAACTTGATAATAGTCAAACCATAGTGTTGAGATTTAGACCTTATACCTTTAAAAGATGATCAAAAAATGATTAAAGTGGACAAAAACCATGAGGAAGAAGGTGAAAATGATTTCAAAGAGGTTCCTGGATCAAAAATGATCAAGATCAAAACCAACAACACAATTGTCCAAAGGATTTCACTACAAAAAAGTTAAAGAACAAAGAGGAGAAGGTAGAAACCCAAACAAAAGGACTTACCAGAAATTGAAGATACAAATGGAATATCCAAAATGGAGGTTGGAACCCAAAAATTACCTAGAGAATGCCCTTGGGTTGAGAGGAGATGAGTTATAGCCTAAACATAACAAATTTTAGTCATATAACATGTTTAAAATAGCAGGTTAGGAATTTACATGGCGTGAAATATGGTTTTCACATATTGTAAATGTTTTTAATGGTATGAACCAAA
This sequence comes from Viscum album, assembly GCA_963277665.1. NCBI lineage: Eukaryota > Viridiplantae > Streptophyta > Magnoliopsida > Santalales > Viscaceae > Viscum > Viscum album. The sequence goes on along the minus strand of OY728127.1, from coordinate 342,392,292 downwards.
AAATTCATTACCTTAGATTAATTTTATTAAAACCCATGAACAATTACAAGATTTTTAATCCTTTTAGATGTCATGTAAATGTTATGTAGTTGATTTTCAGGCCATTTTCCTTTTAAACAACCCAAACCCATTTAAAGCTTTTCAACTTACCAAGAATCCATTTTAACACTTAGTACCATTTATACTTGGACTCCATTAATTCAAAAAAGAATATATCTATGAACTTTAGGAAATTTTATCAAACAAATGATCTTCATCTCCGAACAAGACTCGACCACTAATGCTCAATGAAAAACTCATAGAGAAACATACCTAAAAAAAGACAGGATCTTACTACCTCCCCACCTTATAATAGCTCATCCCCAACCTGCTTCAAGAATCACCATGTGGTATTAAAAAAAAGTTTAGCTACTGTGTTTGTATATCAGAGTCTATTTCCATGATCTCCTCCCAAACATTCCCATGTATCCACTATACTTGAACAAATGGTATAGTCTGATCCCAAAGATATTCTCACAATGACCCACAACCCGTATTGGATGCTCCTCAAAGGATGCATTAGAATAAAGCTCTATGTTTTTTATGTCTGTCACATGGTAAGTGTTTGGATGATATTTACGTAGTTGAAACAAATGTAACACATCATACATGGCATTGTATCACTATAGAAGGGTTGGATGGTACACCACAGGATCGACCATTGGCACTATTTCAAACAGCTCGAAAAACCTAGGTTCTAGCTTTCCCTGTTTCCTAATATAGTTATTCCCCAACCTATGAAACACCCAATGGAAAACATAATGACCAACCTCAAATTCTAGAGTTCACCTCTGATGGTCATCATATGATTTCTACCTAATCTGCGTTGTCACCAACTACTATTTGATCAACTAAACCTATTCAGATGTCTCTTTCATGAGACTAGGCCCAACAAGTGATGACTCACCTGACTATAGCCAACAAAGAGGTTAATGACATGACCTAATATACAAAGACTCAAAATGTTCCATTTGCATCGATTCCTAGAAGCTATTATTATATGAAAACTCCATGAGTTCCATAAGACGGTCCCATGAACCCCCAAAATAAAAAACAAAAGCTCAAAGAATATCCTCCAGAACTTGAATAGTCTACTTTGAATAACCATCAATATGTGGATGATACGATGTGCTTAAAGGAACTTGCGATCCCAGGGTTTTTTGAAGACCCTAACAAAAACACGATGTGAAAAGGGGATCTCTATTTGAAATGATACTCCTCATAAAACCATGCAAATTGGACCACCTCACACACGTAAAGATTAAATAGATATTTAACTATAATGGTTTCCCTAATAGGTAAGAAGTGGGATGACTTAGTCAGTCGATCCACAATAACCCATACAACATCATTTTTCTGGGTATTCCTGGGTAGTCCCATAACAAAATCCATTGTGACACCATCCCATTTCCACTAACGAAAGGGTAAAGGCTATAAAATCCTAGATGGCTTATGATGATCCACTTTCACCTGCTGAAAAGTGAAGAATATAGCCACAAATCATACTAACTACTTATTTATTGTTGACTACTAATATAGTCTATGGAGATCATGATACATCTTTGTTAAACCAGGATGCACTACCCATTTAGAAGCATGAATCTCCCTCATTAGATCCTCGCATAAGCTCATTGGAACCCATACTCAACCATAAAAAATAAGTGGATTTCCATTTCCAAGATACAATATTGATTGTTTCTCCCCAGCATATAATTTCTCTCTTAAAATTGATCATTTTGGATCAGACAACTTCTTGGTCGTAATCCAATCCAAAAGAATAGGTATAACTGATGTTGAAGTCAGAACTACTCGCCCCTGAGATTCCTAAACATCCAAATGCATGTATTCAAAAAGGTCTGTTATCTTCTACTCATCATAGGTCTCCCATAATGCCTCTATTTGTGTCTTTTGGCTCAAAGTTTTGGTAACTAAATTTCCATTTCTTGGTGTATAATCCAATTCCAATTCGAAATACCACAGATACTCAACCCACCTCCTCTTCATAAGGTTAGGATATCACTGAGAAAAGATACACCTGAGGCATTTTTAATCTGTGTAATCCATAAATCTCTCACCCATTAGATAGTATTTCCAACATTGTAGGGCATGTAGCACTGTCGTTAACTCTATATCTTGAGTAGGGTAATTCCTCTCATGCAATCTCAATTTCTTGGAGCCATAAGAAACTTCACGATCTTACTACATTATAATTGATCCGATTCTGACTCTAGATGCATCACAATACATGATATATGCTTTACCCATTATAGATAAAGTGAGGATAGGTGTTGAGGTCATCCTACCTTTAATCTCTTGGAATGATATTTTTCAATCATCATACTAAACAAACTTCACTCCTTTCTTAGTCATGACGGACATTAGTGCTTCCAATGAGGAGATATTTTGGATAAAATTATATTAATAACCTTCTACAACTAGAAAGATCCATATTTTGAAGACGTTCTTAGGTTGTTCCCAAGATATCAAAGCTACTACTTTATCTGGGTCCACTAAAAATCCCACCTCAGAGATTATAGGCCCAATAAGTGAACTTTATTTATTCAAAAACTTCATTTGGTTAGCTTCGAATAAATACTATTCCATCTCAATGTACTCGAGACGATGGAAAGATGTTTGAAATGATCATCTATTTATAGGTATTACACTAAGATATCATTGAAAAAACCACCACAAACTGATCCAAAAAAGGATGAAAGATCCTATTCATTAAGGTCATGAATACCATAGGTGCATTGGTCAAATCTCTATGAATTCATACAAGACATATATGATCCTAAAAGTAGTCTGAGGCATGTATAATAGCCCGAACCTTATCTTAATTACATTTTAGAGAAGTTCATGGAACCTATCAACTGAATGAAAACATCATCAATGCATGGAAGAGGATACCGGTTCTTGACTGTTATTTGGTTTAGCCTTTGATATTCCTCACATAAGAACAATGATCCATCAGCCTTTTTGGAAAAGAAAATGGAGAACCGAAGGAGATATACTTAGCTATATGAAGCCTTTTGATTCTAGATCTTCCAATTGAACCTTAAATTATGGAAGCTCTACTGGTTCTATTAAGTAAGGTAGGATAGAAATTGTATCTGCTCTCAGAACCAACTCAATCAGGAACTTGACCTCTCGCTTATGTTGTAATCCATATAACTCATCCTGGAAAATATCCAACAAATGGTATACCACCAGGGGGAAAAGAATCATACTACATTCCACCGTTATCTAGATTAATATTGGTGATCTAATCCATGATACAATCCAATATGCAATGAATCGGTCATGCACAACTAGACTAAAGATCCCACTCACCCTGGTGAGAATAACTACTTCCTTCTGAATATAGGAAAGTAATTATCCTCCTATAATAGTTGATATGATCTTGGTATAAAACTAACCAATACATAATGAGAATCAAGTTGAATCTTGTCATTTACAATATGATCAATTCCCAAAAGAAACAGTAACCACCAATATCTAGAGAACACACCTTACAACGTTTGATATTTCCATACCATACTCCCAACGGTGTGTTAATGGTTAAAAAAACATCCATTATTTCCACATCTAAGAACAAAATGTTTTTAAAAAGATCAAATAAGAATAATTTGATTCTAATGTATCAAGAAAACAAAAACTAAGGTAGATGATAATATAATCATACCTATGATGATAGACAGTCTTGCATCCATGGTAGCTGTAGTAGTCTACATAATTTGTAACTGACTTGTACCTCTAATTTGGGATCTAGTCTGACCACCCTAAGATATTTCTATTTTTTGGTATGTTTTCTCATGCATTGGGGTACCACATCCCCTTCCTTGTCCCTAATATCATATGGAACTCCAACTACCAGCCTGCTTAGGTGTAGTTGATCCCTATCCCAATTTTTGTTCTTATCCTGATCCTATACCATCGGTCTGATGCAGAAAGGTTGAACATAAACTTTGAAGATGACTCAGTCTACCACAAATGTGACACTCAACCACGGGGTAAGGACACCATGGGAACTTGTGACCAAAGTTGACACACTAATATAACTAGAGAAAAAAATGATCTTGAGATGGTTTTCCACTGCACTAAATGCTCTACCCACTACTGCTTTGGTGGAAATTGACGTAATGATTATTCTTACCACACAAAGAAGAACTGCCATATTTCCTTTCTAAAACATTCTAGATGCTACTCAAAGCCTCTCTTAGATTACCTTTCATGATGATAATGTGATTCATCATGTCTTCAAATATGATTAAACAGAAAATTTTTACCTACAACCAGATCTCATAATGAAGACCATCCTAGAAATTTCTCACGTTGGAGATCTCATCAGTTACCAAATATGGTGCAAAACACTATAGGTCAGTAAAAAATTTAGCATAATCCAACATTGAAAAACCATCTTGCATCTGATGCATGGACTCATGATATTTTTCATCCCTCAACATCTCAGGATAGAAATGGCTCAGGGACTTCATATCAAATTCCTTTCAAGATATCTCATCCTACGACCTAGATTCCTTTATAATATCCCACCAATGATTGGAAGGTCCATGAAGCATATATAATGAAAGATTCTCCCTCCTATTAAGAGGTGTCTTGTTATGCTTGAAGATTGTATGGATTAACTAAATCTAGAACTCAGCTACTTGGGGTCCCCCTTCCCCAGTAAACTTTAAAGGTTGTGGCAGGTGAAAATTTATTTTCATCCCACACATTGAAGGAATGATATGAATAATCTCTATTTCCATAGATTGAATGACCCTCCAGAAGCTTCCACGAAGCTGAACATCCATATGATCCTTTGTAACTATAGGATGTTTTAGTTCAATTGTGTTAGTAGCATGCTGATTTCCACTGTCCTAACACCCATGTCAAAGATGATAATGTTGTATTTTATCTACAAGACCAACACATACCTTAGAGATCTCGATAGTAACAAGTTCAACCCTAACAGATGACTATAATAGAGGACCACTAACTCTTGGTATCTCTAGATATGGCTTACAAGTATTTTATCATGACATGACAACACATTTTATTTATCTAGTGAAATAGATATCTCATAATATAGTTTAATAGGAAAGTCTGTATATCACTTGAAAAATATATACGCCCCTATTATGAACAATTCATGTAAATATATCACTATTTTATTATTATGATGCATGTATTCTTATCTCACACTATACCAGGCCATGAGTAAAAAACTCAAGAAACAAAAACATCAAGAAACATTAATCCTCACACAACATGTAAATCACCCAAGGTGAAATAACATCAATTGTAACAAGAACACAACAAAAACAACAACCCCATCCCTAGGTACTCAGATTTTAACCTATACATGGGTTAGATACTCCCATGCACAATCTCATTACCAAGTCATGAAACTTCATAGTCTCCTTTATACCTTTCCTAAATAGTAAATCAAAAGAAAAGGGAACTTGATGCTTTGATACCAATTTTCAAGATCCCCCAATATAGAAATCTCTCATGTGTCCATAAAGGGTTGGTTACAGAACCTCAAGCGTGCATCCCCCTATGCTAGAGGCTTATGACTAGTAGTGGGGGTGTGGATAGTATTTTGGGGAGAATATAACCCCTTGGTACAGAGTGTCATAGAAAAATAAACAATTCATAAGAAAATAGAAATAATCAAATTAAAACAATGCATAATATGAAAAAAAATCCAACTGAATAATCCAATAAATAATAAGGAAAATGTAATGACATGATGGAATGTAACTAAATGTCATGCAAGAATAATAAAAGAAAAATACTATGAGACTCAAATAAAATAATTAAAGTCCCAAGTCCTGATCCCTATACCGGTCCCATATCCAAACTCCATCGCAACAGCAAACAAGCAATCAACAACAATACCCTTTTCCCTTATCCAAACCTGCATCTAAAAAATCTTCTCAGGTGAAAAATGGTGGCACGAATAGGGTGTGAGTAAAACTCAGTAAGTTGACACCACCATGTATAAACAAAAACAATCTAATAATATGTGTATGAAACAAACCAATAAATAGGTATATTAATTAATTCAATAATTTAATAAATAAAACAACCTGCTTCAGATCCATGCTGATATATATATGAGCTTGTATTATAACCATTCCAACCATAACCACATAACCATGGTAAATAAACTACTTTATTTCCATGCTGAAATATTTATGAGCATGTATTACAACCATTCCAACCACAACCATATAGCCATGGTATAGTCACAACAAACAATCCAGGTCAAAAACCTATAACCATTACAACATGGGATTGGCCTTAGACCACTCCCTATAAGAATTATAACATGGCCTTGGTCAATCTTTTTCACTATCAACATTACAACATATATGTGTGCAAGTGCCTGGGCATATCCCATTATATAAGAATCTCAGTATAGAACAAAAATTCAGTCATACAATATGAATATTAAAATATCACAACATATATCAAAGGTTAATTATGTGAATTACCATAATTCTTTGATATTCTACTTTTCAATCTAATTTACAATTTATTAACAATTATATCAATAACCAGTAAGCCAAAATTTTGGGATTCTATAATAGGAAATCACCCTAGGTCACATGTCATGCTAAAACAAACTTAAATCCATTATCCAATTTAATTATATTTAGAGGTTTTCCCACACAATGAGTATCAATAAGAAAGGTCATATTACAATTGTGAATAAGGAAATTCAAAGAATAATCCCATTTTGTTACTCATTTAATTTTTGGTGCACACTTATTTGGAACTATCATGATGTCACATAAACTTGACAATAATTAAACCATAGGGTTGAGATTTAGAACCTCTACCTTTAAAAAATGATCCAATAATACTTCCAATGACCAACACCCATGAGAAAGAAGGTGTGGATGATTGAAAAGAGGTTCTTAGATCAAAACTGATCAAGATCAAAACCAATAATAAAATCAGCCAAAGGATTTCACCACAACGGGTTGGAGAAGAAAGAAGAGAAGGAATAAACCAAACCAAAAGAACATAATAGGGATTGAAGACACAAAAAGAACTTCCAAAAGAGAGGTTGGAACCCCAAAATCATCTGGAGAATGTCCTTGGGTCAAGAGGAGAGGATCTACAGCTAAAACACAACAAATTTCCGCCACACATCATGTTTAAAATAGCATGTTAGGCATTTAAACAATGTGTAATATGTTTTTACATCATGTAAATTTTTTTAATGGTATTATCCAAAAAACCCATTGACTCAGATTTATTTTATTAAAACCCACAAACAATTACAAGATGTGTAATTCCTTTACACGATGTGTAAATGTTCTATAGTTTAATTTTTAGCCCATTTTACTTTTAGACAACTCGAAACCCCTTTAAAGCTTCTCAAATTATCAAGAACCCATATTAACACTTAGTCCCATTTATACATGGACTCCATTAATTAAAATAAGTATACATCCACAAAAATTAGGTCATTTTCTCTAAAAAAGGTTCTTCTTTTAATAAGACTCAGCGACTAAGGCTCAACAAAAAACTCAGAGAGAAACATACCTAAAAAAAGACACGATATTACATAGTTCTTTCTTGGGAACAACCTAAGAACATTTCAGAGTTGTGTAGTTTCATTGGTTTCATGGGGAACTACATGAGGTTTATTGTAGATGTTTCATGGGTAGCAGCCTCTTTGACTACCTTGACATTGAAAGGGAATCCATATACTTGGATCAAGATTTTTTAGGGAGCCTTTGAGTATTTTAGTCTAAGTTAGACTAGAGATACTGTTTTTACACTAACAAAGGTGGGCGTGGATTACATGGTGTTCTACGATGCCTTTGGAGATGGTCTTGGATGCGTATTGATATAGAGGGATATAATGATTACTTATGGGTCAAGGAAGTTTATAACCAATTAGAAGAACTATGAAACCTATGAATTAGAGTTTGTAGTTGTAGTCTTCTCTCTGAAGATGTGGAGGCACTATCTTCTGGGTGAGTGTTTTGTTGTTTACACAAACCACTAGAGTCTCATGTACATATTCACTCAGAGAGATATTAACTTAAGATAGAGGCATTAGTTGGATTTCATGTAGGAATATGAATTTGAGACATTCTATACTATTGGGAAGGTTAAAATCATGATAGATTACCTTAGCAGAAAGTCCTATTCTCACTTGGTTAGAGAGGTGTATGAGAAGTTGGATTTTTTATAGCAGACCCTGGTGGAGGAGAGGGGTGGAACTTATCTTTAGTTGATAGTGGTAAATACACCACTTATTCAACATGTGAGAGAGGATCATTTGAGAGACATAAATTATGAGGTTCTATGTGACTAAATATCTTCAAGAGATTCATCAGATAGATTTTCTAAAGGAGGGGAGAAATTCATCATTTTCCAGGGATGGACGATGGTTACGATCACATTACGAGAGGTGGTGTTAAGGGAGTTTCTTACTTTCCCCTTGTCTATACATACATGTGTGGAAAATATGTACCAGAAAATTAAACGACTATTTTGGTAGGCTAGAATGAGGTGGAGAATAGCCAAGTTTGTCTCTAAGTGTCTCAAATGTCAGCAGGTAAAGGCCAAACATCAGGTTCTAGTAGGTTTGACCGAACCTGTTGAGTACTCAAAATGGAAGTGGGATGGTATATCAAGTTATTTTGTGATGGGGATTCAATGTATAGTGAGATTACATGACTCTATTTAGGTTATTGTTGACTAACTTACCAATTTGGAACACTTTCTTTCTATCCATAAGTAGAGTTTAGTTGAGAGTTTGGAGTAGTTGTATGTGTGGGATATTATCCGGCTTCATGGGGTACCCCTGAAGATTATCTCTAACTTTGATTCCTAATTTACATATTGGTTGTAGAGAGGATTGTGGGAGTAATTCATAACCCAACTAAGGATGATTATGTAATTTTTATCCTAGATGTATGGGACAATTGATTAGTTTATCCATGTTTTAGAGGATATGCTGAGAGCCTATGTGTTAGAAATTGGTTGGAGTTGGGAGGATCAAATACCCTTAATAGAGTTTTCCTATAATAAAAGTTATCACTATAATATTGATATCAAACCTTTTTGGACATGAATAAGATAACTTATAGGTCACCATTATGCTGGAATGATATTATAGATACATATGTTTTTGGGAAAATAATTGTACAAGCAATAAAAGAGACGGTTCAAGTGATCCATTCGCATATGAGGAAAACCTAGAACTGATTGAAATATTATACAGATCAGCATCATAGGCCCATGCAGTTCGATTAGGGAGACCATTTTTTTCATGAGAGTCTCCTCATGATGTTGTTTTCTTGGATTGTTTTTGTGAATAAACCTATCCCAATGGTTTATCAGGCCGTTTGAGATCCTATAGAGGGTTGGTGAGATTTCTTACTGATTGGAATTTCCCCCAAAGTTGGACCAATTTCATAACTTCTTCCATGTGTCATAGACATGGATATATGTGCATGACCCTATTCATTTTATTGACTGGGGTGAGTTGGACATCGATGATGGAGCCATAATTGTGGATTATCTAGTAGTGACCGAGGATTGGTAGGAGAGGGTCCTTCTTAGATGAACCATCCATCTAGTTTGAGTACATTGGAAGCACATGAGCATAAATGAGAGCTCCTAGGAGGTAGAGAGTCATATAAGGATTCATCACCCCCACCATTTTGTCTAGAATGTTATTTTCTAGGGTGAAACCTTGAAGGAGGGGAGAATTTAATGACTTTGGTTTTATGGATTTTGTCTGTTGAATATGTCTGTGTATATATCTAAATTTTTCCTTGGATTTGGTTTTGAGTTTGGGTGCCACAGGGCCCAGAATTAATATTTTAGAAATATTAATATATATTAAATAACACACACACACACACATATTTTCATAATAAATGGGTTTCCCATTTATCGGGACTTCATATATAAAATCCAAGATCACATTTGATTCCATAGAATAAGGTTTACTCTAATTGTGACATATAGTCGGTTGAAATTTGATTTTTGGTGGGAGGCGACCATTGGCAGGTGTGTTAATTAATTAAATAATATATTTATTTAATTTGATTAATTGAACTAAAAACCTAATACTCTCTATAAATACACTATTATGTATAATCTCCAGGGTTATACGTATAACCCTAACACATTATTGAGGAGGATAAAGCATTATACATTGTTGTTGGTGGATATAGGATCAATGACTAACAAATCAAGGTGAATGATGAGGTAGATGAAGAACATAATGGGATCGTCATATTCATTTCTAAAAGTTGTTTTTTTCACCAATTATCTATCAAATATCATGATAGGGTGTATACGTTTTTGTTTTATGCCCATATTTAATTGAAAATTATGGATTCATATATCTAATTAGTTTATCTGTGATTTATGATCTCCACATTGAGCCCTTTTGATTTACATCTTCCAAGCACATGAATCCAACTCATTTTTTACCCATGGTTTCTAAAATGCATAGTCATTGTTCAGGATCACACTGAACAATAATGATCTAACCTTTTTATTATTAATTTATCCCCTATTTTCTTTATGTTATTTACTGTTTTCCCATGAGGTCACAGTTCGACATTACTGGGTGGGTTCGAGTGTAATCAATCCCATTGATTCATGTTGGATGTATGCACACAAAAATTAGTTTTTTGTGGACATATCAGTGTGTGATATGAGATGTGGGTGTTTGTGACATATATAGAAGAATAAATCATGGGTATTAATCCATAGGTGTGGCGATGTAGTGAAAAAGTGTGACGAGGAAGGACCACGTGAGGTTTGAGTGGCCAAAATATAGCCACCAATGATAGATTGGGTGGGGTTAGCTCTAGATCTGAGTTTGTCAGTATGAATCATGGTGGAAATGGTGATGGTAATGGCATAGGTGAGACACACATATGATTATTTAATTTCTACAAAAATATAAATTACACGGTGTGTATTGTTGATGAACAAACATAGTGTGGGCCCCTAGCAGTAGTGGATAGGGTTCTCAGAAAATAAAGCATCACACACTATGTATGACCCCATAAACTTTAAGTGAATTAATACTGGTGGCTTGGTGTGTACCCCTAGGGTACAGAGGCACATACAAACCAATAATATAGGATAGAACATAGTACACATGCCGGACCATATACTCAAACAAGAATAGGGTGAAAAAACACAACTAGTGTACAAAAGAACTTTTAGAGTACATGGGAACATGTCAAAGTACACGAGTATAGTCTAGAAGACACAGACAGACCCCTGGTATCAAAGATATTCTGTGTTCACCCTATACATGCTATGTACTTTCCATAAATACTTTTACCTAATATATCTTCTTCTTTGAGACCTGGATTTTGGCTCATGGGTAGCCTATCCTTAGAGGTTTTCCATATAGAACTTGATGGTGGCTATTTTTTCATCAAAAAATGAGGTGATAAAGGAATGAAAATTCTATTATTGATTCTTAATCGATTATAGAGATAAGGTGTTATCATTAAAGAGATGTTGGAGTAAATAATCCCCTGTCGCACTAGGGAACGGGTCCCCCATACACTTTATACAGGTAGAGTTAGTACTCCTCCATACTATAATAGATAATGAGTCCTCTATATATGGAGTGGTACTCCCATGTCTTTGAGATTTGGTGGTGATTAGGTCCCCCATGGGAGTTATTTCTCCCTCTACTGTGGAGTGTAGTGGTGAGAATTGGGACCCCACTCAAATTATTAAGAGTTTTTATGTGATGTTGGGAATATGAGATGGTTCTTTAGAGCTATAAGCTGACTCATTATTCTTAGTTGGGTTGTGTATATGGAGATACCCTTTCTCTCTCACTTATAATTCCTTGTGAGCATATATCTTGGGTTTTATTTCCCTCTTTCTTATGTAATTATATGACTATTGTATCTTTCTATTTCTCCCTTTTTGGTTTTCAGGTTCTCCTACTGGGTATTTATATACCCACCCTTGCATAGGCTTCTTCTTCCTGTGTAATTTTTGAACAGATGATAGAAATACTGGTGGTGACCTTTTTTGACCAGAATTCAGAGGAGAAAATCAATACCTATAAAATTTGACCATGTTTAGTATTCAACATTGGAGATCATGTGCTGAGATATCATAAGTATCTATTTTTCTAGTTGTTATCAGGTTGGTACATCATTCCTAGTTAGGCATGTATTTTTTCCCTTTATAATTTTGTACTATGCTGTTGTACTTTGATGATTTCCTAGTGGTTTTTGGATTCATGGTTTACACTCAATATGTTTTAGTTTATTTCTTCATCTATGCACAATTAAATGGAGATTATTGTGCGTGTGCATAAAATTACTTAGGATAAGCCTCCCATTTCATTATTTCCCACTTTGTGCTTTTCTCCCACCCCTATCCTATTTAAGGAATTCTTGGTATGTCTTACTCAGATTACCACTATCCAGGGAAAGCCCTGGTGGATTGGGTCATGAAAAATAACTCATGAATCATTAAGTCATTTCCTATCTCAAATGAAATTCATCTTGACACCATACCACCAGATAATGTGGTATTTTAGGATAATTTCATCCCTTGATGACAATAAACATTTTTCTAAGTGATTAAAATGATTTTTTTTCATTTAATATCACTCATCACAACTTCTACACCTTTTTGAATTAACTGTAACACTAGATAATAAAAATTAGTGCACACTCTTCCTTTGAAAATATTCTACCCATTTCAACCCATTTGAAAACATGTATTCCAAATACTTGTGGGGGAAGTGTTTCTACAAAATTTAAAGTGATAGGTAAGGATAGACATGAAGTTTTATCCTTAATATAGATAAACACTCCTTAAAAAATGATTTGGTAAAAGTATCTACACCTTGTTTTATGGTTCCTATAAACTCAAGATTTATATCAATTACTACCACCTTCTATTTGGTAAAATGATATCAAAGATAAATTTTCTTTGATATGGAGTGTTGAATTGGATTATTGGAAATATATATTACACTTTGATTATCACAAGAAATGCATAGTGTCATCTCCACATTAACTATCATGTCATCTACCTATACTTGCTACCATATCATCTGGGTATATGCATGTGTAAAAATTTAGATTTAAATATTATTAATGTTTTTTGAATTTTCTTCTTACTATGCTATGACACACAACTCTAACCAAGAAATAAATCTCAACCCTAAGTGGATTTCCTATCAATATTATCTTATACACCATCATCATATGTAAAGTTATATTAAGCCAAATATGAACTGGTACTATACAGAGGGAAAACAATTAGTGTATTATTGATGTATATTAGAATTATCCTTGACTAATAACATGTGAGACTCCTTGGGATCACTTTGAAATCTAGCACATAGTGTCCCAATAATTACAATGTTAGTTCTAGAAGTTATTAAGTAGAGAAGGTTTCCAATCATTTTCCTATATTCCCTTTGATTCACATAATTCCCAGCTTCATATTTGGTCAGTTTAGTACCAAGAGTAATAGGAGTGTTAATTCATTTGAAATATTCCATTCAAAACAACTTCAATTATTCTCCAGAGTATTTATCTTCAGATAAAAAAAATATTATTATCCCCTTAAATGATTTGAAATCCTAGAAAATATAAAATCTCACCCAATATAGGCATTTCAAAATATATTTTCATTTCCTAAATAAATTCTTCATAGAGTCTCTGTTTTTCACTTACAAAAATAATTTCATCAACATATATAATTTCCATGAGAGTACCCATGGAAAAATATTTCACATAGATATTATTATAAATTTTTCCCTTTATGTGCTTCTCAAACATCAATCCAAACTGACATACTAGGATCTAGGGGTATATTTTAATTAATATAAATATTTATTATGACTACACCCATGATTTTATACTTATCAAGTGTAAAAACCTTAGGTTGTTCATCGAAAACCAATTCTCCAAGATCCCCATTTAGGAAGGTAGTTTTCACACCCATTTGATAAATTTTTCAATTTTTATGAGATTACATTTCCAATAACATCCTTATAGTTTCTAGAATTTCCAATGGGGAAAAGTTTTCTTAAAATTAAACTCATTCCATATGTGAATATCCCTTTAAAACTATCCTTTCCAAATTCATTGTGACTTCACCATTCTCATTCAGTTTGTTTCTAAAAATGAAATTAGTGCAATTTATGTTTTTGTTTTTAGGTCATATAAATATCTCCAAAGTGTATTTTTTCTCAATTTGACAATGTTAATCATTTATTGTATAAATCCATTCTTTACGCATATCTTCCTTAGAAATAGTTTGAGGTTCAACATGAGAGATAAGAGGAGTTTAGTTCTTAAGTCTCAACCTTCTTCTAATTTAGAATGGTGCACCCCATTATCCAATAATGTTGTATAAATCAACATGAATATTCAATATTTGATTCCTATATCTTTTATTTTATATAAATTCTTCACCACTGTTCTAATTTGAGTAATCATTAAGCACAAACTAGTCATTTCTAGGTTTCTCTATATTCAATTTTTCTGAATTGACATGTCTCCAGCTCCAGAAGTTTCATCTTATAGATTAACAAACAAATCTTTTTTTTGTTTATTATTAATGATTTTAACATACAGAAATAATAGTATCTTTTTATTTCTCTATAATTTGTTACCTCATCCATTTGATATATAACCCATAAATATTCATTCTTCAACTCTTTCTTTAAACATTCCAAGATTTTTTTTGATCTTCATGAAACAAAGGATTTCAAACACATTAAAGTATTTGGAATTTATATTTCTATTATATTAAATATCATTGGGTTTATTATGTGTTTTATGTCTAAAAATCACTTATCGTTAATGATCACACTAGTGAAAAAAAAATTCTAACCAAAAGAACTTTGATAATCTATTTTTAGCTAGTATGGTTGTTACTATATCCAAATTGTTTATATTTTTCCTTTTAGACATACCATTTGGAGGGGGTAGTGTATGATGTTTTATATTTATGTTTTATCCCATTATTTTTTAGTTATCTATCAAAATAATTGTATGTGTACTCATTTAAATTATTAGACATCACCATCTTTATATAGACACTAATCTTGTTCTCAGTTTTTCTTTGGAATATTTTAAACATATGAAATCCTCTTATTTATGATTCAAAAAGATAATAGTGTTCATCCAATTGTAGTAATCAATGAATGTAATGAAATAAAGATAATACTTGGTTGAATTTTTTCTCATAAAACCACAAACATCTGAATATATGAGTTAAAATGCCCTTGTAGAATGAATATCAACCCTTCAAATATCCCTTGCACCATCTTACCATTTTGGTACATTTCAAAAACAAATTATCTTTCCCTTTTTAGTTTGGGGAGGTATCTAACCACATTATTTTTGGAAATATGATTGATGGTTTTTGGACTAGATGGATAAGTGTTCTATTCCATATGTTATTTTCATACATATCACTAAAGTAACATGAGTTTTATTGATCTCTAATTTAAAATAAGTTCCCACTTAATCTTTAAAATCTTTTAATAACTCATCCATATTTCTTTTTTGATGATTCTTGAGTTCCTTTGAAACACCATTTCTCTTTTGTCATCAAAAAGTTTTCTAAAATTCAGTGAGTAATGTTTCAGTCCTTCCATAAACAATTTTTTTCCATTTGAGTCCTTTAGAATCAATTTACACATTTCCAACACCCTTAATATTAAAGGAAAATATCATTTTAGAATATAAATCTACTCCTTCACATTCTTAACAATTTTTAAATATTTTAGAGTCTCCCTTCATGTTTCAAGAACACCCACCAAAACTATCCATGGCCTTAATCTTTCTCTAGCTTTCAATGCCACTTCCATAATGAGTGACGTTTCTTCTTGATTTTAATTTTATATTCTTTTCCCCTTTATTGATGCAATAATTTTACCAGGATAATTTTCATAAATTTCTTAACACAATGCCCATGATTTTTATATCAACCAAAAAATTCTTTCAAGCTTTCAAACCAATTTTGGGTAGTCACACATGAAGTACCTTTTGTTCATAACCTTATTCTTTATATACTTATTAATTTTCATTTCATAACTGATCCCCCTTTATTAATGACTTTTTTTGAGTGAATAAATATTTTAACAACATGTGTAGGATTTTTTTTCAATAAACTACAAGAAAATAATATCAACTGAATTTAAACCTTCTATTATAGATGAAGTTTTATCCAGAAAATTGCATTCTAGATTCTTGTATTTGGTGTCTAGATCTACCCTGATCATGCTTATTATTCAAGGAGGTTTCTTTTTCATGAAATATACTACATTCCATAGTTGAATATGAGTTTTTATCATCATCTTTATTATCCTAAACTTGTCCAAATTTTGGATTATAACTTACACTATTAGATAAAATAGATTTAATATTTTAAATTTTTTTGGAACTATTTTAGTTTGATTTTTTGTGCCAGAATTATTAGATGATTGGGATGAATCATCCCTAAATTAAACATTTTTTTAATTTTTTATCTCATTATTTCAATCTCATTTTAGCCATGATACATTTTTATTCCAACTTTAGTAGTTCTTCATCATTTAATACAAGTTTTTCTTTAAGATTTCTCATGATCTTTTCCTTCTCAGTAGCCTTAAACGTATTTTTTTGAGTTATTCAATGATTTTTTTCTCCCTTTTGAGAAATAATTCATTATATTTAAATTTATTCCCATCAACATTCTTTAAAACTTTAATCTCCATATTGATCTTTGTGTCTATCAATAATAAATTTTAACTCATATGAAAATACTCCATGTAAGTCTATTCACCACCTTCCCTATCATTTCATGAGGAGGTTTCTTTTACTTCCACAAGATATTTAAAATTTTCAACCTTTTTAGGTGATTAATTTTTTTATTTTATTCTAAAGGAAGAGTCTTCCTCTTACAATTTTATTATCTTACTTCTATTTTCTCTTCCTGAGAGTCTCTTATTACTATTATTTTTCTTGTTTACTAATTTAGAGTTTTTTTCCAAATTATTCTTTTTAGGATTATAATCTAGTTCACTAAATTCATGCACAATATTCTTATTCTTTGGATAATTAATATAAAAGTTTCTAATACCTACACACATGAAACATTTTAAAGGAAAATGCCTTTAAATTTTCATTTTACTTTCCTAAATTTTTGGATATGAGAGACTTGAATTTATTATAGTCATTATCTTTCCCATATTAATCTTTATATCCACTAGATGGTTATGGTTCTTTATCTTTCAACTTCAACTTCATTATGGATTTAAGAACTATATCTTATTTGACATTATTTTTAAATTTTAGTGCTTATGTCATTTCATAAGTAATGAGGAAATTTTTTATCTCATCAAGTGAAAGATCCTCCATGTCTTCTAGATTAGAATTTTTTATTTTAAATTAATCTGGGAATTTCCCCATGAGTTTCTTTAAAAAAATTGAATTATCTAGTTTTTTACCACAAAGTCTTTTGTTTCACATAATATCATTCACTCTAGTGAAGTTTTCATCGATGGATTCTTCATAATCTATATTTATATTTTCAAAACAACTTCTTCTGATTTGTAAATTTTATTCTTCTAATTTAAAATTCCCTTTATTAATATTTTTAATTTTATTCGAAACTTATTTAATAGTTTTCAATCCCATTACTTTGGTAAACACTTTCTCTAAGAGAGATATAATGATGAAATTTGCAGATTTTATATCAAAATTAAGGTTTCTTTTATCAAATAAGGAATTTTTTTCACCTCTTGGAATAGGTGTAAATCCCATTGTATCCACATTAAGAAATTTAAACCAATAGATAAAAAATATGACAACATTATAATTTCTATCCATCAAAATTATTTCCAGCAAACGTGGGCACTCTTATACTATTCACAGAGTTGATATTATCTATCTTCTTGATAAAGAGTGTACCCAACATAGGGAACCTTATGCTTTGATACCAAATTTTAGTGTTGTTGGATTAAATAAATATACTAAGAGTGGGTTGGATCAGTGTATCCCAACTTTTAAAATTAATTTAGGCTTTAGAAATTAACCTGTATGACCAGTTAATATCTGATTATATGTCTTAATTTATTATACCCATCCTTACATAATGAATATAAAAAATAAAAAATAGAAAGGCACACACTAATTCTTATAAGGTCATACCTCCGTGTGAGAGCCTAATCATACTATATCCAATTGGTAACTCGATAAATAAATTTTACACTAGAATCTTGCTATCAATTACAAGTTATTATTTTAGGTATCATCTAGTTACTCATCTATATTAGTATATACAATGCCTCCCATAGGTTTCATTTTATTCCAAGAGATACAATAAATTAACCAAATCCAATTGATAAATACCTTTATTTAGATTCAGGATACTTCAACAAAAAATAAAAAATCCTTCTCTTTGACCCACCAAAAAAATATCCAGTGAATTAAACTCACTATTAAAGAATAGTAACCTCAAAAATTACTTGGTCAATAATAATTTTGGTTCTTGTTCTATTTTTACTTACTATATATAGACCCTTGTATGTTTTCTTCTTATTCAAACCTCTAAAGGCTCGAGTAATCATATTTTCAGATAACAAACAAACCCATATTTGTACACTATTTCTTATTCTTTTTCTTCTTATTAGATCTTATCAGCCTCCATATAATTTTTATTATTTCACTCTAACATAATACTTTTACCTAATTTCTCTCTTTTATATTTCTTTATAGAAATATTTTACCTATTTTAAAATCATTTTTCTATATAGACAGTTGCATTAATTTCTTCATACTTTTCAATATACCAAAAATGGTAATATTAGATATATCAAGTCTCCTAATAAAAAAAATGATCCTATACCCATATTAATCTCCACCACCTTTCATATATATCTCATAAAACCTTGAAACATGTAACAATAACCCATGTGTACTCATGAAAATACTAAAAAAATCTTTTTCTTATTTCTAACCTGATAATTGAAAAAAATATTTTAGAAAACAGAAAATTAAAAATGAATTTGAAAATATATAAAGTATTTAATAGTCCCAAAAATACACAACTATGATCTCATCTTTTTTTTCAAATCGACTGACCTATTCAATAATTTTCTTCAAAATTATCATGGAATGAAAGAAATTTTTTACTACATAGAAGTAGATATCTCATTCTTTTAAGAAACTTAGAAAATAAAAAAGCTTATCTTACATCACAACTTAATTAACATGGGATTTATATACTAAAAAGAAGTTTAGAATCATCCCATTTACATTATATATTTAATATATGAAGTTTCTTTACATACAAACTCAACATTACATTAGATCTACCTCATTGAAATGTTATCATGGTTAATATTATTCTACATGGTGAGTGGATCATATATTTTTCAATTGTATTGAATTAAAATTTATTTTTGATGTTTTAAACATTGAAGGGAATCCCCTGAATCATCTGATTTTATTCCTTTTTAGAAAAATAATTCATGAAATTGACATTTTAATCTAGAAAAAATTCTCAAAATTTTGTAGGCATTGATCCTTATGAAACACAAGGATCATTACTACATAATGAAAAATTATTCTTACACACATTAGGATGATCATTATGAATGGTTTTATTATCCTTACATAGTATGAATTCATCCTTATGAAGTCTCTGTAATAATCATTATAAAGACATGACTTTTTCATTTTTCGATCAACTGTACTGGAAAATCCATACACAAAATAGAAATTATGCATACATGGAATTAAAATAGTTATTATTCAATTGGAAGTAATCCTTATGTTTGAAGGGATTCATGCTTATAAATATCAGTTTTACCCTTATGAAAATCAGGCTTAGCCATTTTTCAGTGATAAAAACAATATTCCAAACTCCTTTATAAAATCAAAAATCATCTTCCAACTCAATTTAACTCATATATGAGATTATAAAAAACACTCTAAACATATTTAAACTGATTTTTCATATTTAATCTAGATATATTGAAAAAAATTCAACAACCATCAAAAAATACAAGCAATATTTCATTATATATTTACATTTCCACTTTTATGGTCATGACATGAAGGTTATTGTGGGAAGATTTTTTAATTTTCCATGATTAACTATCATAGTGTGTATATGAATTTCATTTAGTGAAGCTTGATGTAGATAATTTTGTGGTTATTTTATTTCACCATGGTACTTTCATTATGTCCTGGATTTTTTTGAGTTCCTCATTGTGATTTTTGGGAATTTGAAGGCCATGATGTGGTGATGGTCATCATGCCAGGACATTTATTAGATGCATTGAATTAAGAGATATGATTGAGTTTTAAATTGGGAATATAAAGTAAATCATTGTATTATTTCTAGATATTTACTTGATTTATCCTTATCACAACATGACTATGACCAGTCACATTATTATTCTATAAGGTTCCACTTTAAGTATAATTTTTTAGTCCCATTTATATTCTTAGAGATTCTTTAATTTTATTTGAACCCTAGGAAGCCATAGGTGTGTATTTATAAACCCTTGAGTTACCTTTGATTAGCATTGTACCCTATCTTTGACAGATTAAACAATTTGGGATTAGAGATGAGTTTTCATTATTTTATATTGAATTTCCCATACTTACTTAACATATTGGCAATGATAGTTGTTCAGTTCAAATTTTATTAGTCTTGGGTCATGTTTTTGATGGAGGTTATTGTGCTCTAGGATATTGAGGGTTTCCACACATGTTATTAGAATTTTGATAAAATTATTCCTATTATTCTTACATAATTATTATTAAAGATTTGGTTAAGGTAGGTGATTAAACACATATCCTTTATTTTTCATAAATTGTGTAAGTATCATGATTTTTCTTACTTTGGGTGGATGATAAGGATTAAATTAATTAATATAGTTAAATATACCAAAGTAAATTTAAGGGTAGAGTTGACTCACATATTTTTTTTACAAATCTATAACATTACATGCGATTTATGACTATTGATATTATTTCTATGTTGATGTCATTTATTTTGTTTGAAATGATTGAAAAAACATTCATAAAAGATTAAATCACTTAATGATGGTAATGAACTAGTTGTGTGAAATCTAGAATTATGGTGTAGTTTCTCCAGTTAGAGATATTTAATTAAAGGGAGGAATTCTTTAAAAAAGTGGAATTATTGAAGTGTTTTATTATTGTAATTGGGTGTTGTTTACGGTTGGTATGCTTTTTATATACTGGTGTAATAATTTTGGTCATTTTTAGGATTTTTTATGGCTAGTTTTGGTGTGTTGGATTGATTTTTCCTGCATTTTCTATGGATTATTTTCCATGGTTATAACAGTGATATATGGTTGTTGATGGGGTAGTTTTTTATGGGTGTTATGTGGTTTAGAATAGTGGAATTATCACACCTGGTTTTTCATGTCTTGGTTTTGATCTGGTTTTTTGAAAATCCTGATCATTTTATTGGGTTATGGGTGAGAGGAATTTTGAGTTTTGAACTTCCATCTTGGTCTAATCATCATATCATGGGTTCCCTATAGCTTGTTTGGGAGTTTTTGGAGAAAAGGGTGGTTATTTCAAGATTTGGGCTAACCTTGAGCCCATTTTTGGATTTAAAAACAATTTTTTTTCTGTCATAAATCCTTATTTTTTCAACATTTTTTACTAATTACACTTCCCACTTGGCCTCATATGACCTATTAAAACCACCATATCATTTTTTATCCCCTTATGAATTCATAATAATTGTGGATTTGGGTTATTTATTCAGGTATTGGGCCAGCCTGTGAGCTCATTTCCAGTTTAAAAAAAATAAATTATTTCTTTTATATATTATTAATTTTTTAATATTTTTTGGTGATTCCACTTATCAATCAAGAAAAATAACCCTAGGATCACCCCCCGTGTTCCATTTATACTCTTTGTATCTCATAGTCATTGGGTATTAGGGATTACTTCATCAAGGTTTCTTAAATCATTTAGATTTGAAGTGGTTATTGGTTTCCTTCATAAGTTATTATTTTTTACTATTTTCCCCCAAAATATTATTCCCCTATTTCTTACAGATCTAAGGAGACTATAAAAGGAGTTAAAATTCATTAAATTTACTCTATGGATGTATATATAAGGTAATACAAAGAGTTTTATAGTTTCCATGGTGAGATTCCTTCTCCTTTCACCTTCTTCTTCCTCCTCCATCCATTATTTCTTGGATATCTATTATACCCTGGTCATGATCACCCTAGGGTTCTATTATACAATGCTTTTTTATGGGGTTTTTGGTCATTTGGGGATGGTAATCATAGGTTTAGTTTTTATAAACCCTCCAATGGTGATATCGGGTGTGCGTTTCCATTCTACCAAGGATTTGAGGTAGGTTTTCCATTTCACACATCATTTTTTTTAATATTCCTTTTTTTCAGGATATTTTCACCCTATAAAAATTCTGAGTATTGTTTTATAAGCCTTAAATAACTTTATTTAGTGTACAAAGTGGTGTTTATGCCTTGTTTTTTGAAAAGTAGTGTTGTTTTTTTATAAAAGCGCACACTAAGTGTTTGTTTAAATGTTATGCTATCTTTTACACCTAGTTTGAGATGTATATAACTTGGTTTAGAGTATTTTAAAAATTATTCGGTATATTTAATAAATTTATTTCATACAATTGGTAGTTTTATTCATTTTCAAGTGCTTAATATGAATTGTGTTGTTACAGAGTGGTTTTTATATGTTAAGTGTGATTTAAAATGATTTTTTTGGATTTATAAATGAATGGTAATCATGAAAAATAGTTTTTTGGGTCCTTCTATGGACTTCCAATTTGGATTTTTTTGTACAATCAAATGGGTTTTTGGTTTATAACATGTTTTGGCCCGAGTTGTCAGAAAATAGCCTATTTGGAATCCTTATAAAAATGGTTGTGCTTTGGTTGTGTAACATAAATGTTTTAAGGGTTTTATAAAAGTTTTTTTTTCTGATGAAAATGGTGTGTATAAACCTCTTTATTAAAATTGAAATTTTTACCTTTGGAAAATGTTAGTTTTGAGAAACGCTTAAGGGACCGTTTGGCTACTTTGTGAAAAATGGTGAAATTGTTTATTATGAAAACCTCTTATGGATGTTTCTCATGCCATGATTATATGTATATAATTACTGGGATGTCCTTAATAAGGAATCTTTGTGATAAATTATGAGAGTGCCTTGGGATGGACTCTTTATGCTCATTTTGATTAATGGCATGAGATCGGTCCTTGGAATGACTCAAGGTGATTTCTATTGTGAATTATCATTAAATGTATGCTGTGATTGGATTCTTAATTGGAATCGATTGGAAAAAACCATTTTTATATACATGATACATGAGAACCTGAAATATTTAGGGAATATTCTAAGAATTATTGCTGCACTGGTAGGTTATAGTACTGACCAGTGGCCCATAGTAGGTGGATATATTGGGTTTATTGCTATGGGATTTTCCCTCGGCCTGCCTGAGAAAGGATTCCCAAGTGTATTGAGATTTTTGATCTCATTGTGTGTGACATGTCAATAGAGATGATGTATCATGTATTTTTTCTTCTATATTATTCTTGATCTCCTGGGTTCACCCATGTCTATTTATATTTCAGTCACTTGCAGTGATTAATATGATGCTTGTATGTACATTTACATTTCCCTTGTTGTGTGATTACTATCATGACTTCTTGTGTATTTTTTTCTTGGAAAGTAGTGGGATGGTTTTGATAAGGTTTATGAAAATGGTTTTCAAATGAAATTGTTTTTCCTCTTTGTACAAATCTAAAAATGTAAACATCACTTTCCCCTTGAAAATGCTATTGTCACACAAGTTGAACGAATCTAGTTTTGGAAATAAATATGGGAAATGGGTTGTACTTAGTTTTTGAGTAATAAAGTAGAAAACCATACTTTTATATATTTTAGTTCAAACTTGAAATTGATGTTTCTTTTATTTTAAAGGATTTGTGTTGGGAATATATTATCATGCTATCCTACTGAGTTTTAATACTCCCTCCTATAGTTCTTTTCTTTTTTTAGCCCTTCTGTAGGTTTTAGCTTGAGTTCGATCACCTTGTGCAACATGTGATCATTGTGTTGGAGAGTGACCAGAAGGGTCACATGGAGTTAGTTAGTCATCATGTTTGACCATTTTAGTTGTATCATTCATTTTTACATCAAGTTTTGTTATCTACATGATGATTAGTTCAGTTTTTATAAATGTGTATTGGGATGTCCATTTTTTCCACTATTTTTTATTGTTTATATTTGGTTGAAATCATTCCCTTGTCTACTCTGATGATTCCCGACACTAGTTTTCATCCCATGAGGATCGAGAACTCCCTTCGGTTCATGCCATGTATCTTTTTGGGTGCCCGGTTCAGGGTCTAACTAGGATGGTTTGTGACAGGAATAACTAGTTATGTGAAAAGGAAGTTGTTTTTTGGTGGTGATGGTGGTTGTTGGCATGTTTTGTGTGATAATTTATGTAACGATGGGAACAACTAATGTGGGGTGTACTATTGGTTCCTAGTGGCACAGAACATGTTTGGGACAATTGGTTTATGTCTGAATATAATAAATATAATAAGGGGAAGTGGGCTATAATTTATTGAATTATTAATGATTTAAATGTAATGGTAATGGTTAGGATGAATGTGTGTAATGGATAAGAAATTTTTTGAAATTTAATATAGAAAAATGAATGTAATAAAGAATGTAATGTAGATGATAAAATGTTAAATTTAGAAATATATAAATGATATGATTAAATGGGAATTCATGAATGTTGTTATAAATGATTTTTGTGAAAGGTTTGGAAGGTTTTTAGTGTTGTGATGGCAATAATTGTTTATATATGGTAGTGGTGATATGGAGACTATTTTGGGATTTAGTAGTAATGATTTGGTATGAACCCTTGAGTTATGATTTCATGTGGAAATGATATATGTTATATGATCCTTTTGATTTATTATGTACCCTACCTATGTTTAATAACCATACCAATGACCAATTGTTTTAAGGTCCTGATGTTTTCCTTGACATCCAATTTGGCGAGAGAACAAATGGACGACTACTATCACTTACCCTCTCTCTCTTATAGGTGTAGTATATGATGTGATGTATCATGGAAGGTATAAAAATATGAGTGGAGGTTTATTAAGGTTTATTATGTAATATACTTATTAATTTGGTTATGTATGTGTGATGATGATACATGGTGGGAGTCATGCATAGTAAGAGGTCATGAGGTTGATATCCTTTATGTTTATGAAAACCTATTGTGTTGGGAATGAGATATATAGTTGGGATATAGATATTTGGTATTGTATGTGGATATATGTATTACAGATATATTATGTGACATGTGGTTGTGATATAAAATATGATGTGTTATGGTATAACTGCATAAGGGATAAAAGCACCGGGTAAAGAGTGAGAGTGAAAAACTAGTATATAATTGGTTATAGGGTACAATTTTTCTATATTATTATGATACAATGTTAATATACTTGGATGAGATTTTGGGTGAGTGATCCTTAATGACGTTGAGTGGTAGATGACCTAAGGTTGGTGTGAGTTGGTTCTGCTATTAATTAACTAAGGTGTTAAAATGATTCTTCTATATTTACATAAGTTTTATTAAGGAGGATCGTACTAAATATACATGTATGCTCACCCATATATATATAAATATGTTTTTTATGGTTTCCTGAAGAGATCTTGTAGTCAAGATAGACCTTACTAGCTCATGGCATGGAACTTCTATCATAGTCCCTATCGTAGGAGTTTTCTTTTAGTATTTTATTTTAGAGACTTGTTTCTGCATATAATTACATAAATTATGGGTTATTTTTTTTCATTTTATATTATAAAGCTGATCAATGAATTTATTTACTTTTCCATGGGTTTATGTGGGTAATTTCCCCCATTTTTTATATTTTATACCCTCATTTATATTTTCAAACCCATAACCTATTTGAGGTGGGCTTTGAGGGTCATATTTGTCTTCACTGCTGGTCCAGGAGGGATTTATTGTGGGGTTAGTTTGTGATAAAGTGTTATCAATGCCATGGATGAGATTTGGGATAAAGTTTAGAGTTATGAATTGGTGAAGATTTCATGGGTTTGTTAGGGAAACAATGTTAACTAAAATTATTGTGTGATATAATGGGGGAGACTAGTTATAACAAAGGCAATTGGGCCACACTATGTTTCAATGCAATGTCCATAAGTTTACTAAGAACCCTAGGTGTGATAATGCTAGTTTTAGGGTAGAGACCCTAGAGAGGTACATGCATTATAGTTATTTGCGACTGTGTTTGAGTTAGGGTGATTTTGGGGGAAGTTAAAATGAATACAATTAAATTATCCTTAATGAATTCCATGATAATAAGATTAGATTTGTAATTTTTTTCTTATAGAAATGAATTATGATCATCGTTCATGTGTTGTTCAGATTAGAAAGGTGTAGTAGGATGATCTGATTGACTCTAGGAGGGTTGATCTTGATGGGGAGGATTAATCTTAGAGGAGGATGCCGCATGAGTTCTTACTTTATAATTTGGTGAATTATGATGGGAGTGTCTCTAATTTATAGAAGGATCACTAGTTGGAGGATACAACACCTTTAGATTTTATGATATATTCTTCATAAATAAATTTAATTTATTTGATAGCTTGTGATGCACGCAACCTCAATTATAAAAGAAGTTTAATAAAGTATAACATTATGACATAGTTTGAAAATTGAAAAAATGAATAGGAATAACCAAATTTTTAAAATTATGTATGAAGGTTTTATATAAAGAAAATATATTGATAAATAAGTACTAAATTTTTAGTGAAGTTGTTATTTTCTTTAAATAAGTACACATATTTTATTGTAGCAGGGATGTAGTAGCACTGTAGGTATTATAGTTGGGTACTGTAACAATATTACTATTCATCTCTAATGGGACTTCGAACTATCAAAGGGGTGGTGATGCAGGAATGATGGGTAGGTGGTGACATAGGCATGATGCAAGAAGGGTATTCTGGCCATCCAATGGTGGGCCTATGGGCCATATACCATGGACCTTTGGGCCATGTAATGGGATTAATTCCCACTGGTCCTTCAGGAAAAATTTATAATGCAATAAATCATATAGTTGGGTGGGTTATCCCTTCAGGGGGATATGACCTACCTTGCCTTCTTGTGTGTGCACGATGTGTGTGTATTTGAATGTTATTCTACTCCCAAGCACCTAATATATAATTATATTTTTATTTCAAGAATTTATAAAGTTATATTTTATTTTAAAGAGGCTTTAAAAGTAATATTAGTCCAATTATTATAAATAATTCAACTAACCTCATCATAAATAATTTTATATTGGATTTTTTATAAAAGTTTTTATACGTATGAAAACATTTTTTATAGGAAATGAATTTTTGTCACGTTCTGTGAGTTTAATTTTAAATTAAATTATACCACTTCTATGAATTGAATCTTGAAAAATGGATTCCATATTTGGAATTTAGAGGATCAAATTTGGTAAATAGGTACCTTTTTTGGCCACTATGAATAGTAACCTTGGTAAAAAAAATTCCATATTGGTAAGGGTAAAATAAGTAAAACATGGTTAAAACAATGGGATAAAGATATAAAATTTCTATAAAAAATTCATTTATCCAATTTTATAAGTGAATTTCAACCATTATCATCCAATTATTAAATATATGACCACTTGGATCCATTTTTTCTTTGATTACGACCTCTATATTAATTTAAGAAAAGAATAAATACAAAATGTCACTCTCTTGAATTTAATATATATAATTTTTTTCATAAAGATAAAACTTTGATAAGTTAAGTTATAAATATTTATTTGAAAGATAAATTAATTTTTTTATCATGTTAATTTATTGATGACTTTTAGTGATCGGATAATTACTTTAAATGATGTCACAACACCGACACAATATTTATTCAATTAATAGAAAAATAAAATAAATGATTTTAAAAATATTAAAAGTAATGAAATTTGGATTAATTATTTTTTTAAATAATTTTTTGAGATAAATTTAACATATTACGGGCTTTTAAAATATTCATATTCAAATTATGTTAATCTCATGTTGTTTTCAAATCAAATTTTGTGATAGTTATTAAAATGAAATATAAAGTATTTTGTGATAAAAACATTTTATTTCATTATTTAAAAATCATAAAAATATTTCAATTGGAAAATTAGGATTATAAAGGTTCTAAAATTGCATCCTTAAATCATTTATGATACATTTTTTTCCTTATAAGTAAAATTATTACCCTTTAATATTAAAAAAGTCATTATCATGGTTAAGATTAAAATTAGTTGACCAAAGGATTAAACCAAAAGATAAGGTTTGAAATTTTAGGAAAACCTATAAAAATTTCATTGGATGATGATATTTTAAACTTATTATCTTTTTATTAAAATATATTTACATTTGAATGAATTTTTCTTGAGAATGAATTAATAATATTTTAATATTTTTAGTAATTCTAAGTGTGTCCATTCCCTCCCTTATAAAAGGACTCCTCTTATCTCTTTTCTTTACACCATTTTGAGAAATCTAGAATGACCAAACCGTAAACAATTCTTTTATTAAATTATATATATATGAATTATATATTATTTTTTTCTATAAAATATAATTACAAGGGTCCTTAAGAAGGGATCTTAAGGAGGCCTATTAGAGAAGAGGTAATCGTCATGCCCGATCTGTTTCAATTTATTTCTTTTTATACCACCTATAAATATTTTGTATTCATCATGAAATAATAAATTTCATATCATAAATATATATAAATATTATTATTATTATTTAACCCCAAATATACACCCTCTATTCCAAAAAATGGTAAGTGAAAGTATCGCTTGTGTGTACGCGTGGAATACTACCTCCACGTAGCGATATGATTCATTTTACATTACCATATTTTACAGATAGATATTATGATGAGTTTAAAGTTTATATATTATATTTATGATATAATATTATTATTTAATTATAATATCATATCCAACTTCTTACCTTCCCATCAATTGGAAAATGATAACGTCGCTCATGCGTACGTGTGGACTACCAACTCCATGAAGCGATGTGATTCATTTTTCATTTCCTCTTTATATGGATGGTAATAAAGATATATTTAATGATATATATGATATATATGATATAATAATAATTATTTTATTTTTTATTATTATTTAAATTTATTTTGTTCCATCTATCAAAATGTGATAACAACATTAATGTGTACCTATGGCCAACCATCTCCATGAGCAATGTAATTCCTTTCTATATCTCTGCCTTTTATGGAAGATTATAAAAATGAATATGATGAATATAAATGATATTTATATAATAAATAAAATTATATATATTATGGAATAATTATCAAATTACAAAGACCAAAACTACCATACATAAATTCTAATGAAAAATGAAACAGTTAATACCCTAAAACAATGATTTTAATGATTAATTTTTAATAAATGGGTGTTAAAATTTTAGAATTGGATAATATATGATATTATGATTATGTAAATGAATTTTTTTTATAGAATTATAATAAATTTAAATTTATTTTATAGGAGGTTAAAGTACATTAAAAGAAAATATGAACTCTAGGTAAGGGAATTGTGTTTTTATCTCATTTTAATTGAGATTGTTTATGCTTGAATTTCCATTGAATAAAATTATATGATCATTTTATAAAAAACCCCTTTAATTTTATTATTATTTGGAAATTTATTTAAAATACATTTTTCCTTTCATTTTCCCCACTTTAAGTACTCAAGATACAAAAATAATTTTTTTAATAAAAAAGGACTTTATTTCTCTCTTCAGTCGAAAATCATTATTCTTCCATATCCATGTTTTCGAAAAATGATTTTATATTTTTATATAACTCTTTAAAGTAATTTTTACACATAATTTTGTTTTTATAAAATTGTTTAAAAGGAATCTTCTTGTCATTTTCCATATGAGGTACTTTTGACTTTTTCCAAAAACATGAATGGAAATTTTTTTTAATACACACAACATTGAAATAATTTCCAACTATAATGACTGTTAAATGTTTTGAAGATTTATTTGAATGATTCTAAGGTTATTTTTAAAGAAAATTTTGTCATTTATATTTGTGAAAATATTAGATTTTAATAGATTATTAAAAAATGAAAAGTTTATTTTCATAAATAAAATCAATGTTATTTTAAAGAAACATTTAATCTATGATAACATAATTTAATGTTACTTATGATTTAATTGGGATATGATCCAATGATACCATCTTTATTCTTTCTCTAGATGGTTTATGGTTATGATGATTAAATGTATATGGAACTTGTTTTCTTTTATATGGTATAAGTTAAAATGAATGTTTCTATGATCTTATGGAATACATATGAATGGATTTATGATTATATGATGGGTGTGACCAAAATTATATAGTACTCAAATAAATTGGATAAATATTATTTTTATATTAGTTAAAAGGGTACAAGGGTGTTTATCTAAATCCTGAAAAAATTGTTACATGGGTGGTTATACCAATCTCGAAAGAGGGTATAAAAGAGGTTATCCCAACCCTAAGGCAGGTACACGGGTGGTTAGACCAAACCTAACATGTTATGAATGTCTTGGTGGGTAACCTTGACATAATATTTATATTATTATGATTATTCCACACTTTATGTCACTCTTTTATGAAATGATCCTATGCTAATGTTATGTTCTCATGGATTATGTTCTTTGATCCCTTTATGATTCATATCTTATAAAATACCAAGATTTCAGCCATGACTCATGTTTTTGGACTAATAATTATTTTTTATGATTTTACAAGGTTAATATCTTGTTATCACACCCGTTATTATTATTTTAAGTTTAAATGATCATTGATATCTCCATTTTTTACCCTCATTGAGCATATGAGATTACCATTTATTATGTTTCCTTTTCCCCACGATATGAAGAAAAGTTTTAATTATGATGTGTCTAAGAATGGTGGTAATTATAAAGAACTAAGTGGGAGATGATTTATATATTTTACAAAACAATTATTTATGTATTCATATTTCTAAAGACACCAAACCTTTACCATTCTCACATGGATCATAGTGTTATTTATTGGATATTTATTTAATAAGAAGTGATATTTATGTATGGAAAGTGTGGAACATTATAGTTGGTATCAGATCAAGGTTTAGTTACATTTGGAAGCTAGGATGAGAAAAATTTATTTAGAACCCTTTGGATAAAATAATGTATAAGAGAAATTACAAAGTTATGGTAAATAAATGAGTGTTTTTTCCTAGAAAAACACCTCTATTTGGATACTATAAGTAGAATTAGTTTTGGAATAAATTAATATAGGGGTAATAAACCAAAAAATAGTTGATTGCATACATCTTGGACATTATTCTAGTGCATGGTGATTCTTCCCTTACAGTGAAATAGGTTTGACACTACCTGGGGATATTCATGGGTTAAATTGCATTTTCTTTATAAACCATTATGAAGAACTTAAATAGATGATGAATGTGGATGACCATCATTAAAACTATGGTTTCATAGATTGAAAAGAAGGTGTCAATATTTATACATCATATGAATGATTTTTCATGATTAATTACTCTGATTAATAATGCTTGATAGTCATTCTAACCATTTCAATTTTAGTAAGGTATTGAATATATAATGATAATGTTTAGGTGGTTACAGGTGTGATAAAATATTAATGTACCCTATTTGATCATAGTTTTATGAATTCTAGTATGTCAAGAAAAGTAATAAGGAATTTATATTAACATCCTCAATGATTAGATGCTAAATTAGTAGTGAAAACCCCTAATGGTACGATGATCACATCTAAAGTCTATGATTATTCTATGATTTAATTTTGTGGGATTATGCTCCCCTAAAAGTCTAATTACTCTCCCTCTAGTTGAATTTGATGTTATATTAGGCATGTATTGAATTTATTTACATAAATCCCACATCAATTTCCAAGTAAGGCAAGTCACATATGATATTATGAACCAAATGATGATTGTCTATCAGTTTGGAAATAAATAGGAAATTTTTATATAAATTTAATCCATTTTATGGGTACTTATTTAAATTTAAAAGGGTGTTTATATAATATGGTTGGGGAGAAACTCAACATCCAAGATATGCCTATTTTATGAATGTTTGTTGATGTTTTTATGAAATAATTTCCTAGTGTTCCTCAAATCATGGAGCTAATTTTTCAATAGAACTCATACATCGTGCTACATATATTTAAAAAACTCCATATAGAATAAACCTATTTGAATTATAATATAAATTCCATGTTAACTTAGAATGAATCCAAGTTCCATTGAATAAAAGAATGTGAAGAAAATTTCATGGAACTGAATAGAAGGTTAGTCAATGCACTTGTGCTTACTTTAACCTATAGCGGAGAAGGGTTCACGATCTATTGTTATGAATTGAATAAGGGTATAAGATGAATCCTCAAGAAGAATGATATAGTGATTGCTTATTCCTTATTCCAATTAAAGGTTCACGAGAAAAATTACCCAAATCAGGATTTGGAATTAGTTGTGTAACTTTTTAATTTAGGATACAGAGGAATTATATTTATCGATAAAGTTGTGTTATATATAAGGATTATAAAAGTTTAAAGTATATACTAATTATGATATTTTATCTATGATAAGGATCATAAAATATCTAATATTTATATATTTTAAAAGGATTGATCTAGAAATATTGAAGGAAGGGGAACATCTTATTTTTCTCAAATGAGTGTTCAAACATCTATCCAAGTTAGGATTAAATAGGTGAATAAGAAATATGTAGTGCTATAAAATAAGGTGAGAAATTTTTAAGAGTTCAACACTGATTATGAAAAAATTATAAGATTTAATAACCATGAATATTTTTTCCATATTAGATTTTAAGAAGGAGTTTCTAGATGAAGATCATAGTTTATCATTATCCATTCATCATAGAAGTAAAAAAGATGTATTGATATTTGATTTGGTAATTATGTTGGGACAACATGAAAAGAGATATCATAGAGTATGTATCTTAGTGATTGTTATATTAGAAAATTAATGTTGAGTGAAATAATTCTAAGGGGATGTAATAACCATTACCCATACTGGAATGGAAATGAGAAAACATCACCATGGATTTTGTCACCAGACACCCCAAAAAATTGAATGATCACAAAGATATTGGGGTTTTATTTGACTACCTTAAAAATTTAGAACAATTAATTTCTATGAGAGAAAATTTATCTCTTGATCATCTTTCCAGAATATACATTAAATAAGTTGTAAGTTCTCATGGAGTACCATATCCTATTGTATCTAATCATGATCCAAGGTTTACCTGAATGTTCTGGAAAAGTATTCAATAATATATGGATACTGATTTGATTTCTAGTTATGATTATCATTCTCAGAAAGATAGTTAATATGAGAGAACCATTCAAACCCTAGAGTATATGCTGAGAGCCGAATCATCTTTCAAGCCCTTCTTGAACCCTGATTTCGTTCCTCCTTTCCCGAAGGCATACTTATGCCCTAAAGTAAAGGATATGGTTGTTGGGTTTCTGAATCTTCAGTTTTCGACATCGGAGTTCACAGAAACCTCAGCTCTTCTCAACCTCACCTTGGTGGCTCGGTTCAGTCAGAGGTAGCCTCTGGTTGATTCCTTTGACCATTTCATCTTCAACTCATGGAAATTTCAGGAGAGGGAGATGGTGGGCCTTCTGGATCCTCAACACATCATGGTTAGATTTTCTTTGGAGGAGGACCTCATCCGTGCCTGGTAGAGTTCCCCCCACTTCTTCAAGGGATTTCGGTTCATCTTATTCCATTGGTCATTTGATTTCCATATGAAGCGCGACTCTCCTTCTAGTGTGGTTTGGGTAAGATTTCCAAATTTACCTTTACTGTTCCAAAATACTTCTATCATTAGGATTCCTGGTAATCTTGTGGGTATATTCCTCTACACTTATAGTCGAACCGAAGATGTATGTCACCCCATCAACCCGCATGTCTATGTAGAAATGGATGTTTCAAGGAATCCTTTCGAATTTTTTTGGGTTACCATTGGAGAGGATTACAGGTGTAAGCAGCGGGTTCTCTATGAGTCTTGAATGGACTATTGTTATACCTACCATCGTCTGGGTCATTCTACAGGTAATTGTCATCAGGGAGATCTTGATCCTCACAGTAAGAGAGGAAGAAGCAGTGGTATGGTTCCAGAGAACCGGGATGGGTCTGACTTTCCAGAACAGGTGGTTAGAGGCTCATAAGGTAGTCGGCGAGGTGACAGTGATTATAACTTGAATGGGGTGGTTATTTCTCAATAATTTCTACCTGTGGTGGTGGAGGGACCCGACTGCCACTCGGTGATTTCCAAGGGGTCTTTGGAGGCTAATCAAGGAGCAACTTTAGGGGAGAAGACACTGGAAATGGAGGTTAATTAGAAAGTTTTATAAGTTTTTAATAGGCTGAAGCAGGATCTTACAGATCCTTTTAGTGGAAAGGAACCAATTACTTTTGAGTGTATAGGAGTAGGGGAGGATTTGGTTTAGTATGAGGCTGTTCATGTGGCTAAACCATCGGGTGGGGGTTTACCTGATATAGAATAGAAGGAAAGTGGAGAGGTGGATGAGGCGATTGATCCTTATGTGGGGGTTTCGAGGCCGGGTAAGGATGCTATAGGTAAAGGGAAGCAGAAACTGGATATGCATGTCAGTTATGGGTGGGTAGGGGGTGCTGCTTCAGGGTCCCTAAAACCATTTATGCTGTC
This sequence comes from Viscum album, assembly GCA_963277665.1. Taxonomy (NCBI): domain Eukaryota; kingdom Viridiplantae; phylum Streptophyta; class Magnoliopsida; order Santalales; family Viscaceae; genus Viscum; species Viscum album. Next base: position 342,357,364 of record OY728127.1, on the reverse strand, counting down.
CAATAGCTTTGAAGTCCTTACAGAGGCTGGCTTGTGTTCTGATTTCAGTAGTCCGATTGATGCAGATGGGGAACACATGGTTGAAACAAAGGGAACCGATCCTACTCTCTTGGTTGGTGAAGAAGAAAGCTTGAGGAGTAACAGAAGAAATAGGAGGAGGAAAATTAGGAAAGATTACTCCTCATTTCCTCCTACTTTGGTGACTCGGTCTGAAAAAAAGATAAATTCCTTGAGATTAGAATTAGAGGTTGGAGATAATCAAACTCTGGAATTATTGCTAAGTTCTGAAGAAGAGGTGATCGAACAAGTTTTGTTGCTGAATGCGTCAGAAGAGAAGGCTGCTAAGATGATGAGGAGACATTTAAATGTGTCACTCAATGAGGAACAATACTCATGGGTTGATAAATAGGATTTAATTCTTGTCGGAGGTTTCAAAAAAGGGAAGATCAGTCTTGAGGAGTACTTACATACTTGAGAACCGCTGGCTTATGATCTTGAAAGCCTGTTGTTATCTATTCCAAGAACCCATGTATGCTCCATATATTGGAAGTTGTCTAGGGATCTGGTTACGGGTAATCTCAAATTTTCTTTCAATGATTCTGATGAAATGTGTGGAGCCTGTTAAGTGATTGGGAAGCCTGTTGGTTTGGCATGTGTGAATTTTTGGAGAAGATAATGTTTTTGCAGGTTTCTTGGTGGTGTTCTGCCATCATTCTTGAGGGGCCACTCCAGATGGGGACCAGAGCTTAACCTTCACTTGTGCATGCCATTTGGAATTTGAGAGGGTATGGCCACGCCATCGGTTCCGAGCCCATGTATTCATGCACATGACAACTTGCTGAATGGTCAGGTGCGGGTGAGGGTTTTACATCCTTTGTATTGTCTAGGGAGGGGTGGTTTCTTTAATTTAGTCCTAGTTTTATGGTTTCTAGAACATGTTATTCAGATTTTGGGTTTCTCACTTTTCCCTCAAAAGTGTTTTGGTTCTTTAATAAAAAAAATAATTTTCAGTCAGTAGGATATTAGGGCAGCTTAATGTCAATAGAATAGTTATACTGACAATCATCAGTAAAATATAGAATTTGATGTCTGTGCGAAGATATTCATGAAAATTTCTCTATAAAATAATGTTATTATATTTAGAATGAAAAGAAAGATGAACCCTAGGTAAATTGACTCCTTTTAGATTCTTGATGGGGTAGAGATGGTAGCTCATCACTTGGAAATTACACCAAACCTCTCTCAAGTTTATGATGCATTACATATATCCCTTCTAAGGAATAAAATACCCAATAAATCACATGTACTAAACTTAGAGGTCATACCAATGGATCATTTTCTTTCCTATGAAGAAAATATAGTATAAATATTTTATTTTAGATATATTTGATACATAATAAAAATATTCACCAAATTAAAGTTATCTGGAGGAATAATAAATTTGAAGAAGCTATTTGGGAACTTGAGAATATGATGAAATAGATATATCCTAATTTTTTTTTGTATTATAGTAGCATAATATTGTGGTTTAAGTTCATTTTAAGGGGGGTATAATGTAACATCCTGATATTTTATGATATATTTCTCTTTAAATAAATTTAATTTCTTCAAAAGCTTATGATACAAGGAAACTCCAGTATAAATGAAATGTAATATAAAATACCATTATGAAATATACCTTAAATTTATGTATAAATTTTTTAGATAAAATATATTGATAAAAAAGAACTTAGTTTTTAGTAAAGTCATTATATTTTTTAAAATAAATTTTTCCTTAAAAATGGTTTTTATTGCTTTTTGTGATAAAATTATATAAATAATTATTTCCAATTTTATATATTTTTTTTAAAAAATTGAATTAATTATTAAAATCATCATATAATAATTATATTATAGTAAATTTTTGATAATTTTTGGAAAGATTGATTTTTCATTGAATAGTGAAAAATACTAATTTTTATTGAAAAACATATTTTCATTTCAAGAATTTACAAAGATCCATTTTTGTAAAAGGTTTTAAAATTATAATTAGTTTAATTATATTATTAATAAAACAATTAATCTCATTTTAATTAATTTTATATTTAATTTTTGTATAAAAACATTTTAAACATAAGAAAACATTTTTTTCTAGAAAACTTATTTTCATCACATTTTACATGTTTAATTTTAAAATAAATTTCCCCACTTTTATGAATTGAATATTGAAAAATTAATTTCATATTTATAATAACTCGAACAATTTTTTTAATTAATTTTCTTTTATTTTTTCCATTATGAATAGTAACCATAGTAAAATTTTGTCACCTAGGTAAGGAAAAAACATGTAAATTAGGTTTAAAAATTTAGGATATAGATTTAAAATTTCTTTAAAACTTTTCTTTATCCTATTGGATCATTGTATTTATAAAATTATCATAAATTTCATGAATATATTTCCACTTGGTGACATTTTTATTTGATTATGACCTTTATATTAATTTAAGAGAAGAATAAATATAAAATATCACTCTCTTGACTTTAAAATCTCTAATTTTTTTAAATAAAGATAAAAAGTGGATAAGTTCGATTATAAATAATTTTTTTATCATATTAATTTATTTTTCATTTTTAGTTATTGAATAATTAGCTTAAATACTTACTCAACACCGACAAAGTATTTATTTAATTAATAGAAAAATAAAATAAATGATTCTTAAAATATTAAAAGTAATAAAATTGCGATGAATTATTATGTTATAAAAAATTTTTAGATTAATATTACATATTATATATGTGTGAAATATTTTTATTCTAATTAAATTTCTTTCATGTTGTGTTCATAATCAAATAAGGTGAATAGTTTTTAAATTGACATTAACTGAATTTCATAATGAAATTATTTTATTAAATTATTTTAAAGTTATAAAAATATTGAATTAGGAAAAGTAGGATGATAAATGTTCAAAAATTTGTTGCCTTTTTCATTTATGAGTCTATTTTTACCTTAGGAGTAAAAATATATCCCTTTATTATTTAAAAAGTTATCACCAATGTTAAGATTAAAATTGGTTAACCAAGAAGTTAAACGAGAATATAATGTATAAAATGACACAAAAACCTATATAAATTTCATTTTATGATGATATTTTTACCTTATAGTATTTTTATTTAAATATATATCAATTTTTACTCATTTTTGTTGAGAATTACTTAATTATATTTTATTTATTTTTGTAATTCCAAGTGCATCCTTTCCCTATCTTATAAAAGAACACCCATTATCTATTTTCATTACACCATTATGAGCCATATATCTAAACCAATACCTAAAAAATTCTCATATAAACTTCAATATCTATGAATTTTAGGTTCTATTATTCTTTAAAGTCCATTCCAATGGTCCTTAAGAAGGGGTGTAACAAAACCTTACCGAAGAAGTGGTAATTATCAAACCCGACCTCTTTCAATTTATTTCTTCTTCTACCTAATCTATATATTTGGTATTCATAATTAAATAATAAATATTATTAATTGTTATTATGATTATTAAACCACCAATATTGACCTTCTATTCCATCATATGGGATGTGAATGTATCCCTCCTACGTATGTGTGGACTACCACATCCACGTAGTGATACGATTCATTTTCCATCACCATATTTCATGGATGGTTATTATAATGATTCTAAGGTTTATATATGATATTTATAACATATTTATTATTCTATAATTATAATATATTATATAGCTTTTTTACCTTACCATCCTTAAGAAAATGACAACGTTTCTCGGGCGTACATCTGGACCACCACCACCATGAATTGATGTGATTATTTTTTCATTTCATCTTTACATGGATGGTAATAAAGATATATTTAATGAATATATATGTTATAATAATAATTTTGGAAAGGTTAATTATTATTTAACTTTTTTCCATTCCATCCAACAAAAAGTGAAAACAATGTTCAAGCACATGTATGAATCACCTTTTCCTTGAACACCATCATTTATTTTTCCATCTCTGCATTTTATAGAAGATAATAAATATAATTATAATCAATATATGTGATATTTGGATCATAAATAACATTATATAGATTATTTAACCTTGTTCAATGTATATGGACTGTAACTACTGAATATAAATTCACTTGAATAATGAAACTATTAACAACATGAAACAACAATTTTAATAATAAATTAATAATAAATGAGTGCTGAAATATTATAAGTGTATCAAAATTGATATCATGAGTTTTACATGATTTTTTATAAAAATAAAATAAATTTTAATTTATTATAAATGAGGTTAAATAAATTTCTAAGAAAGTCAAACTTTATGGAAGGGATTTATTTTTTAATATCATTTTAATCAAGATTTTTGATTTATTAATTTTAATTAAAGGAAATTATATTATCCATTTATGATAAACTCATTTAATTTTATTCTCATCTAGTTATTTAGTTATAATAAAATTTTTCCTTTAATTTTTATCACATTAAGTACTTAAGAGACCAAGAGAATTTTTTTTAATTAAAAATGAGTTTATTTCTCTCTTCCATAGAAAATATTTTTTCTTTAATATTCATGTTTTCTAAAAGTATTTTCAAAATGTTTTTATATTTTTCTATGATATTTTAATTTTTTTACCCATGATTAAATTTTTACAAAATGGTTTAAAGGAATTTTCTTATCGTTTTTAGTTCAAGGTACTTTAGACTTTTACAAAAAATATGAAAGGAATATTTGTTTTAACATACATGAAATTAATCGAATGTCTCACCATCATGAATGATTTGGAAACGAAACATATGAATAATATGTTAAAGCAATGAAAAATACTATCCTTCGATCACCAAAGGATAAAACTAAAATTGGACAACTAAAGCTTCCCTAGGGCCCTAAGGGCAACACTAAAGAATGGTTTTAAATTAAGGCTGATTGAACCCTTGAAAAACTAGACGAGAATTTCTCTAATTATGACTATCTGTATCTTATAGAATTCATTATTACTATAATTGAGTATAACTTTCAATTCAACCCCAAATATTATATTGGGAGATTATAATCGAGAGATCGAAATATTCCTTTTACGTATAATTTCTTGGCGTGGACTGTTCAGTGATGGTTGGATCCATTATTATTTATTTTAAGCTATACTGATTTATCAGTGGTGTCTTTTTAATATAATTATATGAAAATAATGTTCTTAGACTTCAGAATCTTGTGATGGTGTCCATATTGAAACTATAATATGCGTGAAACAAACCCTAGCCTTGTGAGGAAGAATACCTAAGAGTCGCTATTCCATCCTTGATCGTGTACTTCATTTAAAATGAATTGTAACTGACATTCCCACCATCATGACTGTTCAATTATTTAAAGTTTCCTTTAAAATTTTCCATGTTTAATTTCAAAAGGAAATTTTTTCCTTAATATTTCGGAAATTTTATATTTTAATATATTATTTAATAATGAAATTGGTATTTTCCACAAGATGTATTTGAATGATATTTTAAATAAAATTTTCTTCTATGATAACATCCTTAAATGTTGTTTATGATTTACTAGGTATATGATCTAATGATACAATCATTATTCTTTATTTTTATGGTTTATGGTTATGATAATGAAATGTTGATGAAAACCATTTTCTTTTCCATATATTAACTTATGGTGAATTTTTTTATGATATTGTGGTATAAATAGGAATGGATTTATGATTATGTGATAGGTGGACGTAAAATTATATATCCCTTGATTGAATTGGCTAAATATTAATGTTCTATGAGATCAATGGGTACAAGGGAGGTTATCCCAATCCCAAAAAAATAAGGGTATATGGGAGGCTATCACAAGTCCTAAAGAGGGAACATGTGAGGTTATACCAAGCCCATTGTAGGTAATAAGACAATTATCCCAATATTAGCATGTTATGAATGTCTTGGAAGGTATCCATGGAATAATTTTTTTTTGATTATGATTATGCCACACTATGGAACTCTTTTATGTAATGATCTTATGCCAATGTTAGGTTGTCATGGATCATGTCGTTTGATCCATTTATGATTCATGTCTTATGAAATACCAAAATTTATGAGCTCAATCATGTTTATGATCTAATAATTACTAGGTATTATTTTCAATGGTTAATATCATGTTATTTTTAAAGGATCATTAACATCTCACTTGTTTACCCTTATTGAGCATCTGATATCTCCCTTGATTATGTTTTCTTTTCCTGAGGATATGAAGAAATTTTTTATGAATGATGTGTATAAGAAGGGTTATAGTTTTGAATAACTAAGTAAGAGATGATTTATATACTTTATAATCCATTTTTATGTATCCAAGTTTCTAAAAACACTAAACCTTTATAGTTCTAGTGTGAATTGTAATGATATGTATTGAATATTCATCTAAAAAGATGTGATATTTATATATGAAAAGTGTGTTTCATTATAGAGCATATATAGATCAATTTGTGTTTGATCCATGCTAGAATATAGTATTGGGTCCTACTGGCAGTTAGTCATTTGTGAGGAGCTCCATGCCAGTGCTGGATTCTATTTCTTGGGCAGTGAAAGGAGGTATATATTTTTATTGGATAATTTTCAAAATAATTACCATGAAGAGTTAATTTTAACAATGTTAATAGTATTAGAGAGGCATGAGTTTCTCTAACTCCACTAAGTGATCCTGAGTGTGTGGGAACTTGAGATTCAATTAGAGGTCCTTATCCACTTTTCCCTAGATATTATGTAGATGAGGAGGCTAAAGTGTGGAGTTTTGATGAAGTCTTGTATCAAAATATTTAATTGGTGGTTACCCCATTTATGTTTCCTTTGTAACTAGAGGTACTAAAGAAGGTGTAGGTAATTGAGACGAACATGCATAGTCAAGGTCAACATGAGAGAGGATTCATCAGAAATCCCTAAGGAGAAGAACATCTGATGGTGAGTCTTGAATGATATGACAATTAAGGTTCTGACCAGTAGGGAGTTGGCCTTAACAAACTTTTTTATGTTTTTCTAGAGTTATTAGTTTTTTTAAACACATAAATATATACCTTTTTGTATTTTTCTCCAATGAGGGTCATGAAAATCAATGATTGCAATGCTTGGTCATTCTCGAAGGCTATCATGGAATTGGTGGGAAAATTTCAATTTATCCTCAACAACAGTCACCTCATAAGACATATCCACAGTAGGTTTAGTATGATTTTTTCTAGTTGAGGGGATTTTGATTAATAATAGTAAAACCCTATGATATTATAAATCCTTAGGGATATAAGTCTAATCATGAACATGGTGGTATCCATTAGGAGGGTTAGTGAGGCAAAGGATCTAGGTGTGGTCAATTTCACACCATGTAGTTACCAACACTAAGAGGGACATAGATTGATTGAGGTATCACTTACTTATCTTATACCTTGTATTTATATTTATTTTATTCTAGTGAATTTAACTCCTTTATTACACCCACCTTTGTCCACACCATGAGACTCATGGTGGAGAGGCTTCTAGTACCCCTAGTGTTCACTAAACCAGTTATAGATCAATATAGTTTTCTTGATGTGGGTAAAGGTTATCAACTAATTATGGGATAACATTAGTCACTATAGTATTTATTCCTACTAAAAATAAAACTATACCATATCATTTTATCATGGGTTGGTTCTGTTTTGTGTGTGCTCATTGATTTCTTCTGGATGATACATGTGTTCTATGATGTGGAATTTCAACACACGATGTTTATTTGTAAGATATATCATCATATGAGTTACGAGAATTAAAATAATCATTGATATTAGTTAGAAGAGTTTTCATTGTTTTTTTGTAGAGGTATAAGAGGTGGTGTTCAATGGATTCATTGAGGAGTTTCCTAATGTATTTCCTGAAGAGTTTATGATGTTACCCCCTCAATGTGATTTCGAGTTTGGGACAGTGTTACAAAACTTGTTCCTCTTTGAATTATATGGCCCTTATTTAATTGAAAATTTTTAACTATAGGAGATAAGTATTTAGATTGATTATTTTATGTGTAAGGGCTTCATCTGGCTTAATGTGTCATTGTGGGGTGCTCTATTATTATTTACCAAGAATGATGATGGTGTTTTGAGGTGTTTAATAGACAACCAGAAATTGAATTTGGTGGTCATCAAGATTTATTATTCACTTCCAAGGATATAAGATTTTTTCAATTAGTTAAAGGGATATTTCTAGTTTTGAATTATTTACATGTAATAAGAGCATAAAAAGATGAGGTTTAAAGAGGAAGATACCCTAAATACTATGTTTAGTGTTTTTATGAACACTTTAAGTTCATATTTATATTTTTTGGTGTCATAAATACCCCATATATGTTCATAGGACTCATGAATTATATCTTTGTTGAGTTATTATATTCGTTTTGGGTAGTTTTCATCAATAAAATCCTCATGTACTCAAATTCATATAAGGATCATGGTGAGTATCTTAGGGCCATTTTACAAGGCCTTTTAAATAATCATATATATTTTATGTTTTTAAAGTAACAGTTTTTAATGTGTGAGGTGAATTTTATCGGGAATGTGGTGTCTGAACATGGGTAGTAATTGATGATTCTAAAATAAAGGGGTTTTTTTTGGGAAACACCCAAAAATGTTGTATAGGTATATAGTTTCCTTGGTCTTATAAGATATTATCATAGGTTCTTGTGTGATTTATTTTGGATTGGAACCCCATTAAAATCTTTAACTAGGAAAAACCAATATTTTATATGGACTGATTAATGTCAAGATGATTTCAACCACCTAAAGTGGAATTTGATCAGTGCTCCTATTCTTTAGTTTCCAAAGAAATGAGAAATCTTTAAGGTTTTCTATGATACTTCTCATCTCATTTTGGGAAAATTATTAATTCTATGAAGGGTAGTGTTCTCATATGGGTATAAGAAGTTATATAATCATGATCATAACTATTCCACCCATGATCACTAGTAACAGTGGTGTTTACTCTGGATATATGGTGACACTACCTCATCAATGAATAATTTTTGTTCTTTATATATTATAAGATATTAAGTTATATCTTTTCTCAATGGGATTTTGAAATATTTTAGCAAAGATGGATAAAGTTATTTCAAGAATATGAATTTGAGTTCTCTTATAACCCTAGGAAAGGGAATGTTCCTACTTATGCACTATGCAGGAAGTCACGAGGAGCATTCATTTGAGAGTTTTTATATTCTTATAGAGTGATATAGGAGATTTTAATGACACTTCTTGATGTGGAGAAGGCTGATGGTAGAGGTTTAATTTATTATATGATAGGGAAATAATCCTTGTCATAGGTGGTGGTGTCTCAGTGGGAAGACTTAGAGATAGAAGATAAGAATGATCATGTCATTCATAGTGATGATCCCAAGGGATGGTCAAAGGATGATCAACATAAAATATTATTTAAATAGATATTTTTATTCCATTAGCAGTGCGAGAGGAGGTTACTCTCGAGTTTCATAAATCACCCTTTCATCCTAGTACATCTAATATGTAACATTATTTGAGGATTCTATTTTGGTGGATTGGGATAAAGTGATTTGTAGCAAATTTCGTGTCATGATGTTTGGTATGTCACTCAAAAAAGGAAAAATATAATATTTCTTGATTTTCTTCTGGTTCCATTAGATATACTTAAGTGGATGTGGGATGATATTTTTATGGATTTTGTCACCGAGCTTCCTCAATCTCAAGTAGAATGTTTTCCTATTTAGGTGATTTTATATTGGTTGATAAAGTTGTCTCATTCCTTAGAAACCAAGGAGTCTAGTGTTGTGTATGTTTTGAATAGGTGGTATGTATATAATATAGTGAAGTTTTATGGGGTACCAAGGAATGTCATATTTGATCAAGATACCTATTCTACTTCATGATCCCGCTGAGGTCTTTTTCATGATTTTTCACTAAACTATGCCTTAACATTACCTTACATCCTTAGATGGAAAACCAAATAAAGAGGACCATCCAGATGCCATATGATATGTTTCACATATATCTTTTAGACTTTGATGAATCATGGGTGAAGCACCATCCCTTATTTTAGTTCAACTATAATAATAATTGACACTCTTCCATTGTCATGGATACCTTTAAGTATTTTTATGTGAGACCTTTTAGATCTTCATTTTTCTAGGCCAAGGTTAGAGAGTCAGTAGTCTTTTGATTAGATGTGGTACAAAGAATGACCAAGAAGGTTTATAATATTCAAGAGTATATGGACATGAGAAAAGACTGTCAAAAGTATTATAGTGATCACAAGATGAGGATTTGGAGTTTTAGGTAAGATATCATGTGTTCACAAGGGTTTCTTCTCATCCTGAGAAGTAGTGGTTTAATTGAGGGAGTAGGATTTATCCCCAGTTTATCAATCCTTTTGAGGTTATAGAGTACATTGGCGATGTGACATATCATTTAGAACTTACCTTATAGCTAAAAAAGATCCATGATGTTTTCCATGTGTCACAGATTAATTTATATACTCATAGTGACTCCCATGTTATTAATTGGGGAGAGTTATATATACAGTATGATGAAACATACATGGATAAATAGGTTGAGATTCAAGATCATTAGGAGGAGGCATTCCACAAGAATTTCATTCCCTTTGTTCTTGTTTTGTGGAGGAATGTTGGTTTGGAGGAATGTATATGGGAATATGAGTTTCTAAGCTGTTCCCAATAACATGATATATTTTGAACCTTATTTTTACCTGATATTTAGATTCTTGTTTGGTGCTATTTTTGATTTAGATTTTTTATTTCCTATGATGCACTGTTCTTTAGTGATGGAATGTTTTGATTTGAGATGTATCTCTTCGGGAGTGTTTAGGTTAGGTAGTTGGTTTCCTCATAGGTTTGGTCTTTATTATTGAGGAAAATAATAATTTTATAGGTATCTAATGTAAAAACCTAGACCTTATCAGCCTATTACTTTGGGTCTTTTGGATGTTAGTAGTGTTAGGATAATATTGGATGAAGGGAGGTATTACTATAGCAGATAATTCAACTTCAAGGGAGGTGTCAAGGAATTTCCATTAATTTCACATCATGAAGGGATGAATAGATGAGAGGGTAGTTCAACAGTCTGTCATGTAATAGTATAAAGGGTTAAGTGACAACATAGTTCTTATGTCATTGTGTACGACATAAAACATGGGATTTATGTGCCACACTTTTTCAAGAAGGAAGTCTACTCATGGTGTGACAATATTAGATCATGGAGTAAGGGTATTGAGGAGGATTTTGGAGAAGTTAAGGCCCTTAGGTGTTGGAGAAAACTCTAATATATGAAACTATTACTATTACAAATTTCATTTTCCACTTGTTTTCATGGAATGTGGGAATTTGGTCACAAAATGAGGGTATTTAGAGGGTTTATTTAATTTTATATGAGAGAAAATTGTGTCATGGTCATAGATGTCGTGGAATGAAGCCCTAGGTGGATGATCTCATGAAGATTTCATTACACCATGGTTCCTTCATTACACTATGTCTTTGTTTGAAGTCCTCATCATGATTTTTGGGAATTTAGATGTCATGGGCTGGTGATGGTCATCACACCATGAACTTCCTAATCCATATCAAATTAAGAGAGTTGGTAAAGTTTTAAATGGGGGAGATAAGTTATATCAAGGAGTGATTTCTAGATTCAATCAATTTATCCCCATAATGGAATAACTATGACTTATTACACTATAATTATGTAATTTTATAGTTTCAGTATAAATTTGGAATCACATTTATAATATTCTATATTCTCACATTTTCCCTTAAACCCATGGAAATTAGAGGAGAATATTTAGAGACCCCTGAGAAACATTTTATTAGATTTATCACTTGGTTTAAAGATATCATCTAATTTATGATTCAATGTGTATTTCTCTCCTTTTATCCTTAGTTTTCTCTTTTCCATTATTCTAGGGGTGGATATGGTAGTGGTTTGGTTTTGTTTTTTTGGTGTTGGGTTGTTTTTTTGATGGAGGTTGTTGTGATCTAGGATGTTGAGGTTTTACACACATGTTCATGGCCTTATGATCATATCCTTCCATTTATTCTTATACAATGATTATTGAAGATTTAGTTAAGGTATGAGATTCAAGACTTATCCTTTTCATTTTTTTTGTAAATTATTAAAGTATCATTATTATTATTTAATTTGTGTTGATGATAAGGATTTAATTAATAAATATAATGAAATGTAATAAAGTAAATTGATTGGGAGAAGTGACTCACATGTGTTTTATATGAATCCATGATATTACATGCGATTGATGGTTGTTGAAATTGATACCATGTAAAATATTTTTATTAGGATTGAACTGATTTGAAAACCTTTCAAAAAAATTTAAATCACCTAAATATGGTAATTAATTGTTTGTGTGAAATCTATAATTGAATTGAATTTTATAATTAAATATATATTGAATTAGAGGAAGGCATGTTTTTAAAATAGGATTTATTAAAGTGTTTTATTATTGTAATCGGGGTTTTTTTATTACTAGTAGGATTTTTTATATTATTATGATAAGTGTGTACTTTTTTTTGGAATTTTTGGGCCTAGTTTTTAGGTGTTTTTAAGAGTTATGTAGTTGTTGTTGCAACTAATTTTCCCTAGTTGGTATGAGGAGATTTGTTTTTTGATGTGGAAGTGGTGGATGGACCATTATGTGGTTAGAAATAGTGGCATGACTGGTTGTTTGGAATGGAAGTGGTCTTTTGGTGGTGATGGTGGATTTTGGAATGTTTTCCATGGTTTTTTATGTGATTATGGGATTAGTTTATATGGGGTTATAAAATAGTTTCCCTATGGCCTAGAACATGGTTGTATTAAATGGATTATGCCTAATATTAATGAATATGATAATTGGAAGTGGAATGAAACTTAATGAACGGTTAATGATTGAAATGGAAGGGTAATGGAAATTATGAACATGGATGATGAATAATTAATGGTTTTACATTTAATATAGATACATGAATGAAACAATAAATATAATGTGACCAGTAAAATGGTAAATATAGAAAGAGATAAATTATATGATTAAATGGGTAGTTGTGGATGTTTTTATAATTGATTTTTTGTAAAAGTTGCGGTTTATTTGTGGTACAATGATGGAAATGGTTGAATATATGTGGCAGTGGTGTTGTGCTAACTGTTATAGGATTTATTAGTGCTTCTTTTGTATGAACCCTTAGGCTGGGATTGCATGTGGCAATGGTATATATTGTATTTTTATTGTGATTTCATATACACTCTAATTGAGTAGAGTAACTTTACCAGTTCCTAAATGTTTTAGGCTCTAAGTATTTTATCCAACATCAAGGTTGGTGGGAGAATATATGAATGACTACTCATTCCTCACTATCTTTTATGGGTTTAGTGTGAGTTACGAAAGCCCATGATATATATATCCACACAAGATATAATGGATTAATGTTTTAGTATGTAATATTCTGGCTGACTTTGTTATCTAGTTTTGATGATGACACATGGTAGGGGTCATGCATGGAAAGATGATGGAACATGGTTTATGTCCTTCATGTTAATTATAGCCTACAACAATGGGAATGAGATATGCAGTTGGGATTTGGCTATGTGATTGTGGTTATGGATATTTTAATGGATATGATATATTACATGAAATATGGAGGTTATTTGGAGTATGATTTATGATGAAATGACTATAGAAGGGAAGAGAATATATGATTTTTCCCATTGATGTGAGATAATTACCAACTAGTGGGGAGTTAATAACATTTTAAAATTCCATTCCCATTAATTTTTGTGTCTTGGCTGTTTTAGGTGTTGAGAGGAGGTTTGTGGAAGGATAGAGGAGTGGAGTATATGGTTTTGGATGGAGAAGGTAGGTCATGGTGTGACACTTTATATCACATCATAGGTGTTAGATAGTTGAAAATAAGTGGTTTTGTAGTCTGGTAGGTCACAACTTAAAGGGATGATCGATGACATCAAGGTTCTTTAGGTAGTTGTTGAGTTTTTCCTTGGATGCAATTTGTAGAATGAACATATTCATTATTATGTGTATCATGGAAGCTGGTTTCTAGTTTCCTCTGTGTTAGGTGATATTGTGATGCAATGGTATGGGTCATGACATAACCCTTATTTAGTTGAATTAGATCCGAGCATTTGACTAAGTCTAATAGTGTTGAGATTTGGGGGATTCACAATACCAATTTTAGATCTTTTATAGAGATCGACCCATCATGGTGTGGCCAAAAATATTTATGCCACAACTCAATGTTTTTGGCTTAAATTTGGCATAGATATATCCTATCACACCATGAAAAATGTTTCTAGCTGGATATAAATTTGGAATCCCCCTAAATTACTCTCATATCCTTGAATTTTCACTCCAGATTCTAGTGACCAAATGTGCACTTTTTGAGATCCCTTATCCTATGATAACTTTTAATCCTTATATATGTGATATTTAGTATTTCTCTATTTGAGGTGAGTTCTTACCATTTTTTTATCTTTGTTTCTTTAAATTTTTTCACTCAGAGAAGGATGTGGATGTGGGCATTTTTATTTTGGGTGATGTTGTTGTTATTATATAATGGTTATAGAATTGTTATAGATTTATGAGGTTTTTTTTGTTAGATTCGGTCCTTGAGATTATCTCTTCTCCACGTTTTCCTTATACAATGGTCTTTAAATCATTAGTTGAGGTAGGGGATTCAAGAACTATTTCTTTTTGTAAATTATGGAATTAACCTGCTCTTGTTTTATTTGGGTGAGGATTATGGATTTACCTAATAAATATACAGAATCAAACCTAATGAAATTGATAGGAAGGGAGTGTTTCACATGTTTTTACCTATTTTTAAATATATTACTTTGGAACTGAGACTTGTTGATAATATTTATAATTTTTTTGTTTACTCTCTAATTTATGGAACCTTTTTGTGATTTAATGATGGAAACGACCTTCATAAAATGAAAACAACTTGAATATGGTAATTAACTGGTTGTGTGGAAGAAAAAACTGATTTGATGACATTCCCTAAAATATAGAAGTGATTGATGTTGAAAACTATTAACCTGTTCTAGGGTTAAGTAAAATTATATAGCTATTTTTGTTGATCATTATGGTGCTATTTTTTGGTAAGGTTATTTTTAGTTGTGGGAATTACTTGGTTATGGGTTTTGGAACATGTTTTTTAGTGGTGTTGTATTTGTTTAGTGCAAGTAGTGATGTTTTCTGGTGTGTGATGGTTGGACTATTAGCATGAGTTGTGTAGTGGGGATACACTTGACTTACTTAGGATGGAAAGACGGAGCATTTATATTTTCATGGGAAGATTTCATGGATGGTGGTTGTGTTTTTTTAGTTTCCTAGTAGTCGTGGGATATAATAGCTAGTAATTTTGAATTGGTAAATGGGTGTGGATGTAATTGAATCAAATTGTGGATATAAATAAAATAATGATGCAAGAAATTATAAATGAGTAATGGATGGAGATAATATAGGAAATAGATATAATTATTTTTCATTAAATATATAATTGAATGGATTAACAAATATACATTGGTTGGTAAATGGTAAATCATGAAATGGATAATTTTATGACTAAAAAGTAATTTGTGAATGTTTTCCGGTATAACACCCCTGCATTTTGAATTGTATTTATTCATTAAATAAAAAATATATTTATAGCTTGGGACATGTGTAACATCAAACTAAAATAAAACGTGATAATTTTATTAAAATAAATTGTTACAATGAAATATAAAAACTAATACATTATGAGGTTGCAATATGAAACAACATGAAGAAAAATACAAGTAGAGTAAATGAACATATATATATAAATAACACAACCATAAAAAAATTATCTTTAGGATTTTACATGAATACAATTACCCCAATTGAAACCATGAAAATAATTAAAATAATTTGGAGTAAAGTAGGCATGATGAGAGATAAGTAAATGAACAAATTTTAGTGAGGCGTGTAAGGATATATGTTGGAATATAATATAAACATTATATATATATATATCCATTGGAAACATTGAAATTATATATATATACATTTTATTTTTATTTTTTAGATATATTTAAATTCATTTTTTTTGAAATGAAGTTAAAATAATTTTAAGGTAAAAGAGATATTTTCAATAAAACTGCTTTTATGCACACAATATATTTTTATCTTAATAGATTAAATTTATTACTATTAATAAATGATTATAATGAAAAAAATAATATTTTATAAATTAAATTTAAATAATTAAAATTCATTTAATTATATTTATTTTTAAATTAATGAGAGTAAGGTTATTTTATTCTCTAAAAATATATTTTTCCTCAAAAATAGTTTTTATTGCTTTTTATGAGAAAATATTATAATTAATTTTTGATACTTTTATAATATTTATTATAAAAAATTAAATTTATTTTTTAAGACAACGTGTAAAAATTATTTTGTATTTTTTTATAAATTTCTGAAACGTTTGTTTTTTTGAATTAATAGTTAAAATATTGATTTTTATTAAAAACTCCATTTTTTGTTTAAAGCATTTTAAAAGATAATTTTTGTTTTATAATTTTTTCTAAGTAAAATTATTTCATTTATATAACTAATAATTTAATTAAATTTTTTGTTATAAATTTTATTCTTGATTTTGGTAAGAAAATATTTTATAATTATGATGACATTTTTTATGGAAAACCTTTTTTTATCACATTTTGTGAGTTTATTTTTAAATTTAATTCCTCCAATTCTATGAATTAAATTTTATAAAATATATAAAATATTTATAATAATCATTATTAATATTATTTAATAATTTCAACTTATATATTTTTTATAATGAATAGTAAAAGCAAAAAAAATCTGTGACCAAGGTTAAGGTTAAAACAAGTTTACTTGGGGGTTTAACTAAATTGATAAGGGTAAAAATGATCAAATATATTTCTAAAATCTAATTTTAAAGATTTATTTATAAAATTATCACATTATTATATAAATTTAATTGTTTAAGAGGCACTTTTCCATGAACTTGACGCAATAATACTTAAATATTTTTAAAAATACCAAGTGTGTCCTCTACCCAACTTATAAAGGGAAACCCCCTCTCCTATTCTATAAACACTTGAAGATCCATTTAGTTCACCCAATATATTATAAAATAAATTAAAAACACCCCAATACACATAATATATTCCTTATTCCATTCATAATACCATCCTTAGAGGGATTACAGTTTAAAGCGAACAAGGTTGTTCGAAGAAGAGGTACAGATATTTACTGAATGTTTCAGTTTTATTTGTTATTATACCTACTTAAGTACTATTATATCAATTATTATATAAAAAAATCAGTATATAATATATAATTATATTTTATTATGCTGATTTATTAACCTTTATCCATCTTCATCTTCATCTAACGGGAAATAAAATCATCATTCATTGTATAGTGGACTATCTCCTCGAGAAATATTGTAATTTTTTTCCATAATAGAATCTTATGAATCATAAAAATTATAGATCTAAATGATATAATATTATATGAATTCAATTTTGGTATGTTTACTTGTTTATTTATAATCCAAACAATAAATAAAAACACTGCTCGAGTGTATGGAGGATTTGTGCCTCACTAGACGGTGTATTTTATTTTTCATCACTTCCTTATATGGATGGTCATATAGGTTAATTTAAAAAATAATATTATATTTATGGGATAATAATAATTATGGAAATATAAAATAAAACATATATTCTTTTCATTATTCTATTTGAAAAATTATTACGTTACTCTTGCGTATGTGCAGACTACTGCCTCCATGATACAAAATATTTCATTTTTCATGAATTAATTTTATGGATGGTTATAAAATTATCATTAATTTAAAAATATGATGATTTTTTCATAGATATTATTCTATATATGCTGTAGCCATGGCTATTTTGACCATAGTAAACCCACCAAATTCATTTTTGACCTAAGAACCATACATCCTCAAAATACATAACGTAAACTTAATTGATTAAGTAATTAATTATGACATGGAGGTAAGAGAAATAAAATTAATAATAAAATTAATTTTTTTTATCAATTCAGTAAATAATTTATGAAATTTTATTATTTCAGAATATAAAAACATACGTTTCAAGTCAGGGCATGAGGTAAGGGGTTTCTTAACTCAATTTCAATTCATTGGGTTATATCTCCCCTTCATTGATTATATTATTACAATATTATTTTTGAAACAAAATTTGTTTGATTTATTTTATATTTCAACCTGTGTTTTTGGATTTACATTTTCTATACATAATCAATCTATTGATAAATTTTTAGTTCAATGATATGCTATTTATATGGGTTATTCATCTTAAATTTTACTTCTTTGGTATATATGTTTATGTTATAAACCTATATTATTTTATAATTTTTATATACCACTGATTGACATGTTATATCATGTTTCTAATTTTATTAATAGTATTTAATCTTTCATTTTAATTCATTTCTTTCATGGAATTAAGATTCAAAATTTTCCAAAACATTAAGAATTTTTATGATACAATCTCATCTTATTTCGATATTTTCAATGTTAAGAGTTTCATTGGGTGGGATCATATGATTTTATTTTCTTGAACTATATCCATTTTATTATCCTATGGTGATGAATATGGTTTATATGTTTAATTTACATTACCCCCTTGTTGATTAAAGAAAAATCAAGAAAGTTGTTTTTAAGTGATACTTATCTCATATCGAGAATATTTCTCTTATATATCTTTATTTTCTAATTTTTTTTCAATAGACTTATTTTTTACAATTTAATAATTTCTTAAGGTCATTTTAAAGTATGCTTTACTTTATTTACAAAGGTTTTAAGAATTAATATTTTTAAAATTATTCATATTATTTTTTTCTTTCTTTACTAAAGTGTGAATGAAATGTTTTATTTTAACATACATGGATTAACTAACTTTTTTCTTCACAATGAATATTTTTTATTTGAATATTTCTTTGAATTTTTACATAGATATTTTTTTTTGTAAAAATATTTTCCTAATATTTTGGAAATTTTTAATCTTTAAAATTGGAATTCAAAGTGGAAATAGTTTTTTCCTCAAGAATGTTTTAATGATATTTTAAAGTTATTTCTATTTTTCAATGATAATAACCCCAGATTTTACATATTATCTAATAAGGATGTGTTATAATGATACCAACCATACTATTTATCTATATGGGTTATTATTTTTTCAAATATATTTTCATGGAACCTATTTTTTCCATGGGAAAATCAAGCTTTGAAAGAACAATGGTTATTGTTATGTTGAAACGTGTAAGATTATAATTTTTTTGCTCATTATATTGCACTTGTGAATATTTATTAATGGTTTAAGGGTGATACTATTATAAATCAAGGATGGTTTGTTATATTATAAACTAATGATGGTTGGTTACATTATAAATCAAGGATTATTGATTACGTTATAAACTATAGACAATTGTGTTTGTTATAGCCCTCCAATGAATTAGTTAAAGAGACAAAGTTAACCAGTTATAGGTTTATCCTAATATATTGGTAGAATTTATCTGGTATGTTATTTCATTTATAAGAGTGATTATAAATGTTATATGATAAATATGTTCTAAGATACCAACATTTTTTCTCTATGTTTTATTTGAGTTCTAATGGATCCATTTCTCAATGATTTTTTTAACATTTCTCATGATTGTTGACTTATACGACTCTTATATTATGTCAAATAATTATTCAATGACTCATGATTTATGATCCATTTTTTATGGGTATGAATTATCTTATGTTATTATAAGATAATTTTATTATTACATCATACACTTTTTCTCATCTTATGTAAACTAATGATATTCAATTTTTAATTATTATGTTTACCCTTAATGAGCATTTGAGCTCCCCCTTATTATGTTTTACATTTCCATAGTTTATTAAGAATGATGTTAAATGAATTATTTCTTGAAAGGTTTCATGTGTGAATAATTTAAGAGGATATGTTGAATGATTTTTGGGAAATAATAAATGCTGGGTATAATTGAAAAAATGATCACCTGAAGATATAAGTATTGTTATATAAATTTTTTCCATAATTATATAAAACTCTAAACCTAAAAGGTCCTTGGGTATGTAATTGATCCATTTTTTCCTTTTTTATGTTGTATTTGTTGGATTTTTGAAATTGGGTCACATTTTCTGGTATGAAAGAAAAAATTTAATTATTATGTTTTAAGCGCTGGATTCTGAGAGTGGAGGTTCAAGTATAAGATAGTTGGTTTTAGAGTAGGTTTTAGATAATTTTTGATTTTAAGATGTTTTGATGTGAGGTAACTTATGATTTATAGATATTATCATGGGTTAATAAGTTTAAGGTTGACCACACCTTCAATAGTGGAAATTATATTTTTAATACCATAAGTGAATATACCTTGAGGTTATTTGAAAATTTTATTAGGTTTTAGGAAGAATAATCCATTGATGTTTTAATAAACCTTTATGTTAGTATATTTTTTAATGTTAAGGTAGAAATGGTCCATTGGATGTTGGGATATAGATAACCATGACGAATAAAAAGAATTTTATTGACATGGAAATTTTATGTAGAGATATTTATGGTTATGTTAAGGATTCCCATTTTGGGTTGTATTAACAATATGATTCAGGAAATTTTATTGTAGTTCACCACATTATAATATTATATAGGGATTTATCATGGTGATTAATGATATTTTGGGAGATTTACACTAGGTTAAGGTATATCTTACCCTTAGGTTTAACATGTTATTTAACATGAAAAATTATTTTGGAAGAATGATATAAATTTTTTAAGGATGTAATATGAATGATATGAGGTAAACATTGAGGTTAATTAAGATATATGGTTAGTTATTTATGGAATTATATAAGTTTAAACATGGGTGTTATTGAGGAAATTATAGAGATAAATGTATTATTTCATCATAAAAAAGTTTATTAATTTTTAGTATTATCTTAGCATGTGAAAACCATTTTTGGTTTTAGTAAAGGACTAGCGATGGGTTTAATAAGTTGTCACCAATTTTTTGGACCTAAATAGAAGTTTATTTTAGTGCTTCAGGTATGAAAAATTCATCTTTAATACTCATCGTTTGAAGAAAAAGATGATATTGTGTTGCAAATTGATTAAAGGATGAAATTATACTTGTAAAGTAAGTATATTTCCTTATTTTATTGGTCGATAAGGTAAAAGAATTCCTCAAATATAGGAAAATGATCATGAAATAAAAATGATTTAATATTACCTTCATTTTTTTTGAATTGATGGTGTTTTTCAAACATCATTATTTTATGGTTTTGTGGTTATTGACTGTATTATTCAATTTAATGTGATCAATATTCTATATCACCCTCCATCATTGAAATTAAATTTTTATACATGTTTATATTTTCACTTTTCACTAATTTTATCCTATTTGGGAACCTATTTATGTGTTATTCCAGATGACCTTCATAATATATTTTTCCTCTTTTAAAAAGGATGTTTTAATATCCATTTTTATGAAGTGGGGTTTAAATAAATTTATTTTTAAATATTAATTTATTTTTTCAATTAATGATCATTTATTTTATCTTAAAATCCTTGGAATTTATTCTAATATTATTTTAAACCCTCTCAATCATGCATGAGATAAAATTGTAAGGACATAATTTCTTTAAGGTGGGTATAATGTAACACCTCAATATTTCAATATATATTTCTATCTGAAATGAATATTATTGTTGATATATTTTTATATATCAAATATCCAACTAAAATGAACTGTGATACTTTTATTGAAATAAATTATTATATTAAAAGAAAAAAAACTAATAGATTATGAGGTTGCAATATGAAATAATATGAATGAAAGTAAAAGTGGTGTAAATGTGCATATATATAAAAATATCACAAAAATAAAATATTTATCCCCATGGTTCACCATGAATACTATGAACCCAACAAAAACTATGGAAACAAATCAAATAATTAGGAATAAAATAAGCATGATGAGACTGAAGTAAATGAATAAATTTTAGTAAAGCATGTACGAATACATATTGGAATGTAATATGATATATATGGAAATTAGAAAAAGAGATGTCAAATACACACAAGAACACACATATATATCCATTTGATATATAAGAATTATTTATATTTAAATTTATTTTTTTCTAAATGAATATAAAACATTTATAGGTTAAGGAGATATTTTCAATAATTTGTTTACGTGTGTAATGTATTTTTATCTTAAGAAATTAAATTTATATATTATTTATAAATGATTATAAAATAATAATAATATTATATTTATTAAATTTAATTAACTTACATTTATTTAATAGTGTTTATTAGGAAACAATTGAGAGTAAGGTCAGTTTATGCTTCAAAAATACATTTTTCCTCAAAATGGGTTTTATTGGTTTCAGTGATAAAATACTATAATTAATTTATAAAAATTTTAGAAAATTTATTTTCTATAATGAACTTAATTTATTAATTATCATGTAAATATTATCTTAGAGTTAATTTTTGATAACTTATTGAAAATATTGATTTTTTGAATGAATGGTAAAAACTAACGATTTTTATTGAAAACTAATTTTTTTTGTTTCAAGCATTTAAAAAGATATTTATTTTTTTAAAATAGTTTAAAAGTAACATCAGTTCATTTATATTATTAATAATCCAATTAATTACAATGGAATAAAATTTTTTCTTGATTTTGGTTTAAAAAATTTTACACTTAAGAAGAAAGTTTTTATAGAAAACCGCATTTCATCATGTTTTTCGAGTTTATTTTTAAATTAATTCTAAAAAATCTAAGAATTTAAGTTGATAAAATAGATTGAAAATTTATAATTATAATTATTAATATTATTTAATATTTTTAACTTAATTTTTAGTAATAATTAATAGTGAATATATTAATAATTTTTTATCACAGATAAGATTAAAATAGGTTTACTGGGGGTTATAATAAAGTGTTACAAGTTTAAGTAACCTAAAAACTTTTCAAAATCATATTTTATGGATTGATAAATAAAATTATCACCTTATTCTAGAAATTTAATTTTTTGGGATTATTTCAACAGAAATTACTTAACAATATTTAAATCCTTTCAAAAATACCAAGTGTGTCCTCTCCCCCACTTATAAAAGGACACCCCATCTCCTCTCCTCTTCTCTATTCACTTTAAGAGCCATATTTTGGCCAATAAATTAACAGATAAATTCATAAAATACCTCCTAATTTTCTATAGGTCTTATTTTTATTATAATACCAACTTTATAGGGATTAAGGTGTAAATTAAAGATGGTTCACTACTACAAAAACGGTCAAGGGAAGCGCCCCCTTATATCAGCGCTATGCAAAACCACTGATAAAGTTTACCCTATATCAGCGCTACAATTTTAGCGCTGATAAAGGAGTTCTTTATCAGCACTAAAAAAGCACTGATAAAGGTATTTTTTATCAGCGCTTTTTTAGTGCTGATAAAACCTTAGTGCTTTTTTTTATAAATTCGGTCGCACAGTGCCCTCGTTTTATCGCGACCTAAAGCTCTCGTGGTACTGGAACTCTGTGACTCCCCTATTACGCCCACTGAGATCACATTTCCGTACCTCCTCCGCCCTCGCTACTCATTGCCGGACCTCCGCTGCTCGCTGAGTTCACATTACCGGACCTCCGCCGCCCTCGAGCTCCAGTTTGCCGGACCTACGCCGCCCGCAACGCTTTCAAGCTTCGGTTTACAGGACCTCCTTTAAGGCATGTTTTCCAAATATTTTTTCAATATTGTTCTCCTCTCACATTTTTATATCATTTTTTAACATGCTTTTTTATTCTATGGGTGAGTATTATGGATTGACCGATTGAAGAAAATAGACCATAATTGATGGATAATGATGTAAGGGGGATGATTCACATGTGTTTACTAATTTTCATTATATTTTTCACGAACATGGTTCTTGTTTACTTTTATTGTTGAAAATCATCATTGTTTTTTGGTGGGGTTGTTTGAGAAGTTTTTTATTAGTTTGGTTGTGATATATTCCATTGGGGGAAAATGTGAGACGGTTGAGGTGGTAAATCGTGCAGCGGGGAAGCATCAACCTTTCCATTGTTAAAAAGATGTAATGAGTGGGTTATTGTGGGATATGACATCGTTAGTTGATATGGGTTTTCCATTTAGTTTCCCAATGACATAGAATATAGTTGTTAATGATGAAATTGAAAAGGCTTTGGTGGGAATTGAATAACTTCATGGATAAAAATGAAATGGTGGCCATAAAACTATGCTCACCCCCTACGCGATGAGTGTATCGGGTGGTTCCCTCTTCTAAAATTCAAATATGTGAGTTCCTTTACCGAGATATATACCTATGACCACTCTTAATTCAGGAAACATCCAACTCTAGGTGATAATCCTAGGTTGCCTTAGGTGATGAGAATATGAAGTCCCTATGTTATGGGAATATGAGATCTTCTTTATCTCCCAAATAATGTTCCCTTGATTAATCCTCATGAGATTATAAATAGATTCATTAGGGGATATTCCTAAGAATACCCTAAGTGACGATCATAAGATCTCTTATTCATCTCCTAGGTAATGATCCTAGGATTATAACTCACATGATGAGAATGAGATTCCTTAGGCGATGTGCCAAAGAATCCCCTATGTGATGAGCATACGATCTATAAACACTCCCCTTAGTAGATGATCTTATGTTCTTACCTGGTGTGATAAGAACACGATTCATTATTTGATGAATATAGAAATCCTTATGTGCTATGAATATATTTTATGAACCAAATTGGTGTAGATTCCTCACATGAAAAATGTGATCCACCTTGTGTAATGATCCCAAATATCCAATTCAAATGGGCCTTATTCTATGGGAACCATACATATTAGGACATAATCTAAATGAAAACATTCCCACAAATAGAGGACCATATTCACTTAGTGGTCCATACTCCTACTAGTTGAAGTTGGTTAGACATGTTTTGATCATTTTGAAGCAAAAAATGACCCTATTAATGAAAATAATATATGGAATGGATGGTATCTTGTTGTGAATTAACCTTTTTCATTGAAATAAATTAGGTTTCCTTCTAGCCAACATGAAAGACACAAACCTATTCTCAAATACCATGTTTTTCCATATTTTTTGGGGTATTTTGATTCACTCCCCCTTTTGGTTTCCATTTCTTCTTGGCATGATCATCAGGAACAGTTTCACTTCCACCAGTAGTGAGTATTTAGGCATGATGAATAAATACTAATGGTTAGGCTCTATTAATCTCCATTTTTATATGGAAGTGGTTCTCTTCTACTTTATTTGGAATTCTCGTTTTGTGTACTTGAACCATAAATACTAATATTTGAGATTCAAATAAGATGGAGATGAATAAAGATTGGATGGATGCTAATTGTTTAACAATAGAGTACGAGAACGGGGTGAAAGAGTTCATCAAGTTTGCAAAGGATCACGCAAAGGATCCTTCTAAAATCCTTTGTCCGTGTTTATGTTGTTGTTATTCTAGACTACTTACTCCAGAGGATTTGGAAGAACATTTGATATGTCACAGAATAGATCGGAGTTATAAATGTTGGAATAAACACAGGGAAAAAGCGAATGTAGCTACTGGATGGGATAAAACTGCGTTTTATGGATCGTCAGATATGAATAAAAATATGGATAATGAAGAAGACCGTATGGAGGATGTGATTATAGATTTCAATGATGATATAGATTGTATTGAGGAAATGACAAAGACAATTCAAGATGAACTCCGTGATTGCCCAAAATTGTTTGAGAAGTTAAAGAGTTGTGCAAAGACGCCATTGTATGCTGCTTGCACTAGGTATACAACATTGTCAGCTGTACTCAAGTTGTATAAATTGAAATCAGCCAACGGATGGAGTGATGTCAGTTTTATGGAACTACTTGCTCTCTTGAATGACATGCTCCCAGAAGATAATGAGCTCCCAAGCCGGATATATGAAGCTAGATGAATGCTACGCTCGAAGGGAATGATTTCTGAAAGAATACATGCCTGCCCGAAAGACTATATATTGTTTCGCAAAGAGAAAAAATCACTTACAGAATGCCCAAATTGTGGTGCTTCTCGATACAAGAAAGATAAGTCCAATCCTACGAAAGTTGTATGGTACTTTCTAATCCTTCCAAGGTTTAGGCGTCTATATGGAAGTGAAGAAATTGCAAGAAAATTGTCGTGGCATGCATATAAAAGAAATAAAGATGGGTTATTACGTCATCTGACTGAATCTCCTCAATGGAAGAAAATTGATCATGAGTATCCTGAATTTGGAAAAGGGATGAGAAACCTTCATCTTGAATTATCTACAGATGGAGTGAATCCTTTTGGTTTTCAAACCAGCACTCATAGTACATGGCCTATTATGTTGGTAAATTATAACTTTCCACCCTGGTTATGCATGAAGTGGAAATTTATCATGTTATCTATGCTTATATCAGGACCAAAACAACCAGGTTACGATATTGATGTTTATCTGGCTCCTTTGATCGAGGATTTGAAGTTATTGTGGGACTTAGGTGTAATGTTGTATGATTCTTATAAAAGTGAATACTTCATGTTGAGAGCAATGTTGTATGGGACAATAAATGATTTCCCTGCTTATGGAAAATTTTCAGGCTATAACATTAAAGGAACTCAAGGGTGTCCCATGTGCGAAGAAGATACAGAATCAATTAGGTCGAAACATTCATCAAAATCTGTGTTTCTAGGACATCGTAGATTTCTACCTCATCGGCATAAGTAACGATCTTGGACGAAATCATTGAATGGAAGTTCAGAAAAACGCGCAACACCATCTCCACTAATAAGTGATCAGCTGTTTAAGAATGTAAAAGATCTGAACACTATTTTTGGTAAACCATTTTTGAAAAACCTTATGAAAATCGGTTGGAAAAAGAGATCAGTTTTTTTTGAATTACCATACTGGAATTGTTTGTACGCCAGACATTTTCTTGATGTGATGCATGTGGAAAAAAATGTATGTGAAAATGTTATCGGAACGTTGATAAATGCCCCTGGAAAAACAAAAGATGGAATTAAGGCAAGGATGGACATGGTTGACATGGGAATACGAGAAGAGTTGACTCCCGTGAAGGGTGAAAATAAAATGTTTCTTCCTATAGCTGCTTATACTCTTTCTAGGGCGGAGAGATATCAGTTTTGCAACTTCTTCAATGATGTAAAGGTTCCAGAGGGGTACTCATCAAATATCAAGAACATTGTGTCAATGAATGATTTGAAGTTAAAAGGTTTGAAATCACATGATTGCCATGTTTTGATGAAAGATATAATTTCTATAGCTTTATGTTTCATTTTTCCCAAGAATGTTCGTCATATGTTAACCAAACTTTGTTTCTTTTTCAAAGCTATATGTAGGAAAGATTTAGACCCAGGGAAATTGCCAGCTATGGAAAAAGAAATTGTCATCATATTATGTGAATTAGAAATGTTCTTCCCACCAATATTCTTTGATATGATGGTTCATTTGATGATTCACTTGGTGAGAGGGATTCGACTTTGTGGTCCTATGCACTATAGATGGATGTATCCTGTTGAATGGTATATGAAGATTTTGAAAGGGTATGTAAAAAATCGAAGTTGGATAGAGGGTTCTATAGTGGAGCGATATATTGTTGAGGAAGCCATTGAATTTTGTACTGAATACCTATCTTATGTGGAAAGAATTGGTCTCCCGAAATCTCGTCACACTGGACGCATTGAGGGTGAGGGAATTTTTGGAGGAGAAGTTGTGACAATCAGTATTACAGATCAAGAGCAGGCTCATCTTTATGTTTTGCATAATAGTTGGGAGGTTTCTCCATATATTAAAACTCACAAAGAAATTCTTAGGCAGTTGAATCCATCGAGGGATGAAAAATGCTTATCAGATACACATAATCACCAGTTTATAGGATGGTTTCAGGACCATATTTTTAAGCAGTTGGATGAAAATCCAAATTCAATTTCAGAACATCTTCGATGGCTAGCCGCTGGACCAAGTGTGTTTGTATTATCTTACAGTGGTTATGTAATTAATGGTTATACATTCTTTACAGATGAACATGATGAAGATAGTACCATACAAAATAGGGGATTTACACTAGTGGCTGAAGCGATGCATGTTTCTGGTAGTAAGGACATAAATTCAATTTATAAAAATATGTCATAATTTGGCATTATCAAACTAGTATGGGAGTTGGATTATACGACATTCCAATTTCCTATGTTTCAATGCAAATGGATTGATAACAAAAGTGGTGTTAAAATAGATGAATGTGGATTTGTGAAAGTTGATTTTAGTAAAGAAGGGTACAAAGATAAATAGTTTATAATGGCATCAAAAGCGGTAAAAGTTCTTTATATTCCAGATCCGGCAAACCGAAAGTGGTCGATTGTTCTGTTATCGTCCTAAAATACTGAAGGTTCTGATGAAAATTCAGTTGAGGAAGATCCTTTTAGTGTTACGTCGCAATCATTTCGGAGCAGTCCCAATGCAGATGATGTTTTGTATTTTAGAGGATACCACAATGAAGGGATTTGGATGGTCGATAGAGGTGTCAAATCCCTTAAACCTTTGAAAAAAAGAAAGAGAGTTCAGTAAACATGTTATATTTTTTTTGTAATATAGATCTTGTTATCTCATGTTATTATCTTATCATTACTGAATTTATGTACTCTGAATTAACTGTTCAACCACTTTTGTAGATAATGACTTTTACATATTCTGATGCTCCTAAACTTGAGTCTGAACAAGTCTCTTAAGCAGCAGCTGCTCCTACAGCTCATGCTGCTGCTGCTGTTGCTCCTGCTACTGCTCCTGCAGCTCCTGAAGCTCATGCTGCTGCTGCTGTTGCTCCTGCTGTGGCTCCGGTTGCTCCTGCTGCTCCTCCTGCTGCGGCTCCTCCAGCCGCTGCTCCTCCTGCTACTCCTCCTGCTGCTCCTACTACTACAGCTCCTGTTGCTCTTAGTGTTGAGGTCCAACAACCATCAGCACATTTCATTGATACCATTCTAGATGAACATATAGATGATGTTGATATCGATGAAATGGTCAGGAATGAAGGACCATCGTCGCAGAAATCATAGTTGCGTCGTAGTTTGACGGTGTTAGCCAAAATTCTTAAGGAGAAAAGCAAAGGCATAAAATTTGAAGTCGGATGGAATGCATGAGGCCAACATGTGAATCCCAACAAGGATATGTTTAGCAGCTACATTGGAGTTGTCACTCGGAAACACGTTTCGATTGACATAGATTCATGACACCATGTTGTGTCCGTGCTGAAGGCTGTGATCTGGGAAGAAATTATGGTAACATTATGAATTTATTTCTTTAATTTACTAGAAAATAAAATAATTAAACAATGTCTTACTCTTCTCAATCTCTTTCAGAGTACATTTATAGTAGACGATTCACACAAGGATTATGTTCTAAGGCATGCAGGAGAGATTCATTGAGGTTTTCACACTATTTTAATAAGATTTCACCTCAAAGATTCTAAAGGTAAAATAAACCCGCACCCACCCATTGTCTAAGCTTACCTGATATCCCAAGAAGCGTGGGATGCATTTATTGGCCATCGTGGGGATGAGATGTTTCAGGTACATTGTGAGTGATAATACGTTGTTTGAGGATACCTGTATTCACCACTTTGATTGTCAATATTTCATTTATGAAACAGAAACTCTGTACTGAAAATAAGGAACGTGATTCAAAACCAACATACCCCTATCGTAAAGCAAGGATGGGGTACGCTTCATTAGAAAAGAAAATGGTACGTATTTTAAATTTACAATAATATTTTTAGGTGCCAATAAACAACATCATAATTATTTTTCTATGTTTATATGTAGATTGATGAGTCTAAAACCAAATGAACTTCCATCCCACGTCATGTGCTATGGAAAGAGGCACGTGTGAACAAAGATGGGAAGTTTTTAGATGAGAACACACAGAAAGTGTGGAAAATATGTGTATGTATAACAAGATGATAAAATAATTTGTTTAAAATTTCCATTACACAAAAATAATTAGTTATTTTCCTATATCCAACAGTCACAGGAATCAGCTACTCCTGTAGCTGATACAAACCTATTATCGACGAATTTGAAGTAGCCAGAAAAATACGGTCGTGTCAGAGGTGCAGGGTTTGGGGTGACACCCCGAGTATATTTTGAGAAGAAGAAAAAAATGGATGATACAGATGAAAAATTGGAACAAATGAGCGAAAAAATAGTAACCCTTGAAGAACAATTGCAATGGCAGGGAGAGTTGCTAGTAACTTTTATGGGTGGGAAGAAAAGACAAGACACAACTCAAGAACAACCGCTGCATAAACATCCTGCCCCACCCCCCACCATCTTTGAGGTGAGCCATTCACCTCAAAGATCTTTCTTAGCCGTGGTAATCAATACTCTAATAATTGTTCCCATGAAATATGAATCAGACAAACATTGATAATTTTTTTGTACTCATCTTCTACAGGGTGATAATGATTGTGATTTATATCTGTCAACACCCACCTATCACCTTGTAGCAAGGGCTATAGTGTTCAATATCCCAGATTCCACACTGCATAATAGACCACTTCCGAAAGATCATCTGAAAGTGACGATTACTGTAGCTCATGAGCCAAAGGCAGAGATACCTATTCCACTTGACGATGATGATATTCATACGGTCGAAAAGGCTATTGGTACATTCATTGCATGGCCGTCACAACTTGTAAGAGTACATGCGGACAAAGAGGTATTTATTTCCTTTTCTTTTCAAGATAAACCCTTAACAATTAATGAAAAAACGGTCTGAACCAATGATTGTTGTTATAAACGGAGAAAGGGAAGGGGGTGACAAATGTCGGCTCAAAACCATCTAAAGGATCGACCAACCGATCCCAACGAGCTACTGAAAGCACAATAAAACCACCTGTTCTCTTTCCACATTTACTAGAATTGATGACTCATGTGGATATGAAGCTAAAAGATGGTAATAGTCATATAGTGGTTTTCGAAGAGAATATATATGGAGAGGAAAGTCAAGATTTTGTTGCTGCTGAAAATGTAAATGAAATCCTTGAAAACAGTTGGATAGGCGTCACAGTTGTAAATTTATATATGAGGTATGTTTCCATGAATTGATTTTCCAAAAGCTGATCTAGAGTACAAATTATGACTAAATGCATTTTATATTGTTGACAGACGCATTTATGAAAAACAAATGAAGGAATTTTCCCATGAGCCAAGATTTGGACTGGTTAGTCCTCATATCACATCAACACACCTAACAAAAATAGAGCCATAAAAAAGGAATGAAATAGTGAACGACTTGATGAAAACATTTGAACGCAAGATTACAGATGATAGACTTTTCCTAATACCAACCATGTAGGGGTAATACTTTACAATTAAAGCTTATCAATTATATTTTCACTTCTTTTATTACTCATTCCTTTTTGTGTTTTTAGGAAAAATTGGTTGCTAATTGCGGTGAACTTGGATACTCCGAAGATTTATTTTCTGGAATCAAAGTAAGGATATGCATTAAACCGACCACACATGATGGAGTTTGTGAATCTGTAAGACACTACATCTTACGTTTTTGGTCTAAACATCAAGTAATATAATTTATATTATCTTTTACTAATATGGCGGTGTATTATTATCATCTAAAAAAAGGAATGAGGCCAGGGGCTATGCATAAGGAGGAGAGCAAGTACTACATCTGGAGAAATATCAGGGTATATATAATAAAATTTCACTATCCAAACACATATCAACACAAGTTACTTATTCTCCTAATGATAATTTTTTTGCAGTGTCCAAAACAAACAAAGGATAATGATTGTGGTTATTATGTTTGTAAATTTATGAAAGAGATCATTTTTCATCAGCAAACTAGTATCCATAAAGAGGTATTTTTTAAAAACAACTACTAGTTTGTTTAAGTTATTTATTAATTCTTTATTTTTTTATTTTGCAGTACTACTATGACTGCAGAAAAACCTCATACTCACAAGACGATATAGATGTGTTCAGAAACGAGTGTCCTGCATCCCTGATGGAAAATTGTACACAAATACAATGAAGATCTGACTTGGGGACATGTACAATTTGTGGTCATTTTTGAGAGGGGTTAAGGGGATCAAAAGATGAAACATTGTTGTATGTAAATGTTCATAGGAAAATTGTAATTGTTATTAAATAAAACAGACTTCTCTAATGAGTCATTTTCCCATTTTAACAGATGATATGCACCAGCAACATGCAAGAATGCTGAACCACTCAAAGGGTCTTTATTTTGTTTAAAATGGACACGATTTTAAGTGAAAACAACAAATGACCTACGGAAATCCGACCAAATGCATTCGGATTGCATTGATCTTTTATAAGACCGATCCAAGGGTCCTTGGTGACGTGTACGAGTCAACCCCGCCTTAATCTGAGGCACGGTGTGGCCGCTAGCACTCAAAGGGTCTCTACTTTGTTTAAAATGGACAAGATTTTAAGTGAAAACAACAACTGACCTACGGAAATCCGACCAAACGCATTCGGATTGCATTGATCTTTTATAAGAATGATCCAAGGGTCCTTGGTGACGTGTACGATATTTGACCTTCTGAGAGAAGAGTTTCTGAAAGAGTATAAGATACATGAAGCAATGAAGATCATTAGAGTGTTGGAGCAAATGTGGTTTCTACAAATAATGTGGCAATCGGCTTGTGCAATGCGGCCTAAGTTACAACTTGCAGGTATTGTACTTTATTTTTTTCTGGAGGGTTTCAGTGTAAATTCATTTTGGAATGATCATTTCTATTCATTGTCCTTTTGGTTTTTTTGATAGCCGAGGGGAAAGGGTTGGGTCTGCAGACATTGGAGGATATGTCGAAGGGTGATTTTGTGTGTGAATATGTTGGAGAAATGGCCTATTTTCCCTTCAAGCTCACCGAACCTCGATGGTGATTGGGGTTCGGGGAGCTTTAAGGGAAAATAGGCCATTTGGTTAGATGTTAGATACTATGGAAATGTTGAAAAAATATAGGATGTAATTTCCCATAAAGTCACCCTTCGACATATCCTCCAATGTCTGCAGACCCCACCCTTTCCCCTCAGATGTCAAAAAAACCTAAAAGACAATGAATAGAAATGATCATTCTAAAATGCATTTACACTGAAACCCTCCAGAAAAAATAAATTACAATACCTTCAAGTTGTAACTTAGGTCACGTTGCACAAGCCGATTACCATATTGTTTGTAGCAACCACATTTTCTCCAACACTCTAATGATCTTCATTGCTTCATGTCTCTTATACTCTTATAGAAACTCTTCTCTAAGAAGGTCAACTATCATGTACGCATACTCACCTTCAAATTCATGGGTGCAAGTTTAAGGCACATATGAAGATAAACAATTTCTAAAACAAGTTTACCAACATGCATCATCTTCCGATGGAAGTAAGATAGAAATTCACATGGACATTCTTAAAGATATGATTTTTATGTATATAGTGAAAGGGTGGTGGATGTTCATTGTTGATGTTGTTCATCTACAAGACTTTCACCTTCTCTTCTCCTCTCGCTATGTCTTGGACATCATGCAATAGCCTTATATCATGTGGGGTAAATTGAGGTTGCTGAGAAACTATGGCACCGCATGATCTTTCATGTCCAGTTCCCTCAGGATTGTTTTTCTAATCAAGCTTCCTCTGATCATTAGTTTCGTGTAATGGTGGTGCGACAGCCTCTATGATAGATTGGAAGTTGACCAATCCATTTGATGAACAAGATGGGATTCTAAATCTGACATTAAGAGCATCCAATAAAGGAAATTGTTCCAATGATTTGGAAAGTGAGGCTAAATTTAAATATATTTCCTATGTTTCATCAAGCGAGTCAGTTCCTAGTTCCAAAAAGCATTCACAAACATCACTCATCAGTTTCCTCAAGGATAAACTTGGGTTCATGGCTTTATATGATCAAAGATATCTATCCTCTACTGCTTTTACAACCTATGTGGTGCATGTTTCAAATTCCTCCAGGAAAAAGGAACAAATGTGGTGAGTTGTAAGCCACATCTATTTGATGTTTTGAAATGTTAATTATGTTTTGAAAATGGGTTCAATCTTTGTGGAAAAGTTGAATTGTCCTTGATTCATGTATGGATGACGGATTCACATCCATTCCAAGTGGTTTTGATGGAAAGAATCGATGATAACATTGGTTGGTTTTCTCATGGATGTCTAAGCACGGTAAGTTAGAAAACATGTTGGGTATGTTGTGGAGTTTTAGTTGGGGTTCTAGTGGTTCTTTCCCGATGATAGAGGTGTTAAACATCAGATGGTGGTGTTTGTGAGCTAAAGCATATAGTGAGGAGCACCATAGAAATTAAGTGGTCGGTTGATGACATGATCGGAATTTTTAATTAGATAGTCGTGGGTAAAATCCATATTGGTGTTTAGATCAGTTGAGTACATTGAGATGAAGGTTGTGGTTGGGTTGTGTTATGGGTGTTTGGGGCAATGTAAGTATTTAATGGTACCTTTATGTTTTTCATAATGAATAATTAGTAGATCACATTAGGATTGCATTGAACTTTTATAAGAACGATTCAAGGGTCCTTGGTGAAGTGTAAGAGTCAACCCTGCCTCAATCCGAGGCACGGTGTGGCCGCTAGTACTCAAAGGGTCTCTATTTTGTTTAAAATGAACAAGATTTTAAGTAAAAACAACAACTGACCTACGAAAATCTGACCAAACGCATTCAGATTACATTTATCTTTTATAAGAACGATCCAAGGGTCCTTGGTGACATGTACGAGTCAACTCGGCCTCAACTCGAGGCACGATGTGGCCGCTAGCACTCAAAGGGTCTCTATTTTGTTTAAAGTGGACAAGATTTTAAGTGAAAACAACAACTGACCTACGGAAATCCGACCAAACGCATTCGGATTGAATTGATATTTTATAAGAACAGTCCACGGTCCTTGATGACGTGTACGAGTCAACCCCACCTTAATCTGAAGCACGGTGTGGCCGCTATCACTCAAAGGGTCTCTATTTTGTTTAAAATGGACAAGATTTTAAGTGAAAATAATAACTAACCTACGGAAATCTGACCAAATGCATTTGGATTTAATTGATATTTTATAAGAATGATCCAAGGGTCCTTGGTGACGTGGAAGAGTCAACCTCGCCTCAATCTAAGGCACGATGTGGCCTCTAACACTCAGAGGGTCTCTATTTTGTTTAAAATGGACAAGATTTTAAGTGAAAACAACAACTGACCTATGAAAATCCAACCAAACGCATTTGGATTGCATTTATATTTTATAATAAAAATAAAAGGGTCCCTGGTGATGTGTACGAGTCAACCCCGCCTCAATCTGAGGCACGGTGTGGCCGCTAGCACTCAAAGGGTATCTATTTTGTTTAAAATGGACAAGATTTTAAGTGAAAACAACAACTGACCTACAGAAATCTGACCAAAAGCATTCGTATTGCATTGATCATTCATAATAACGATACAAGGGTCCTTGGTGATGTGTAAGAGTCAACCTCTCCTCAATTCGAGGCACAGTGTGGCCGCTAGCACTCAAAGGGGTCTCTATTTTGTTTAAAATGGACAAGATTTTAAGTGAAAACAACAACTGACCTACGGAAATTTGACCAAAAGCATTAAGATTGCATTGATATTTTATAAGAAAGATCCAAGGATCCTTGGTGAGGTGTAAAAGTCAACCCCTCCTCAATCCGAGGCATGGTGTTTCAGCTATCACTCAAAGGGTCTCAATTTTGTTTAAAGTGGAGATGATTTTAATTGAAAACAACAACTGACCTACGTAAATCTGACCAAACGCATTCATATTGCATTTATATTTTATAATAATGATACAAGTGTCCTTGGTGACGTGTATGAGTCAACCCTTCCTCAATCCGAGGCACGGTGTGGCCGCTATCACTCAAAGGGTCTCTATTTTGTTTAAAATGGACAAGATTTTAAGTGAAAACAACAACTGACCTACGGAAATCTGACCAAACGCATTCGGATTGTGTTGATATTTTATAATAACGATACAAGGGTCCTTGGTGATGTGTAAGATTCAACCCCGCCTCAATCCGAGGCACGGTGTGGCTGCTAGCACTCAAAGGGTCTCTATTTTGTTTAAAATGGACAAGAATTTAAGTGAAAACAACAACTGACCTACGGAAATCCAAAAAAATGTATTCCGATTGCATTAATATTTTATAAAAACGATCCAAGGGTCCTTGGTGACATGTAAGAGTCAACTCTGCCTCAATCCGAGGCACGGTGTTGCTGCTATCACTCAAAGGGTCTCTATTTTGTTTAAAGTGGACACGATTTTAATTGAAAACAATAACTGACCTACGGAAATCCAACCAAACGCATTTGGATTACAATTATATTTTATAAGAACAATCCAAGGGTCCTTGGTGATGTGTACGAGTCAACCCCGCCTCAATTTGAGGCACGGTGTGGCCGCTATCACTCAAAGGGTCTCTATTTTTTTTAAAATGGACAAAATTTTAACTGAAAACAACAACTGACCTTCGGAAATCCAACCAAACACATTCAGATTGCATTGATCTTTTATAAAAACGATCCAAGGGTCCTTGGTGACATGTATGAGTCAACCCCGCCTCAATACGAGGCACGGTGTGGCCGCTAGCACTCAAAGGGTCTCTATTTTTTTTAAAATGGACAAGATGTTAAGTGAAAACAACAACTGACCTACAGAAATCCAACCAAACGTATTCAGATCGCATTGATCTTTTATAAGAACGATCCCAGGGTCCTTGGTGATGTTTATGCATTAACCCCACCTCAATCCGAGGCATAGTGTGGCCACTAGCACTCAAAGGGTCTCTATTTTGTTTAAAATGGACAAGATTTTAAGTGAAAACACCAACTGACCTATGGAAATCTGACCAAACGCATTCGGATTGAATTGATCTTTTATAAGAACGATCCAAGGGTCCTTGGTGATGTGTACGAGTCAACCACGCCTCAATCCGAGGAACGGTGTGGCCGATAGCACTCAAAGAGTTTCTATTTTGTTTAAAATGGACAAGATTTTAAGTGAAAACAACAACCGATCTATGGAAATCCGACCAAATGCATTCAGATTGCATTGATCTTTTAAATGGAGGGTCATGGCATGTGATCTATCAGGGGCCTCATATATATCAAGTCATGGTTGGCCTGGTATACTAGGGTGATCATGTGTTTGGGTCTATGATACTTATGGGCTTATATCTAGATGAAAATACTCCCATTTGGGAAGGTGGATATGCTTATGGGTCTTATTACTTAGATAAGAATACTATCATAGGGGAGGGATGAGATGTATATAGGTATTATTCCCCAAATGAGAATACAACCATAGGAGTGGGATGAGATTCTTATTGGGAATATTCACTAAATGAAAATAATCCCATAGGGGAGGGATGAGATGATTACATAGATTATGCCTCAAATGAGAATACACCCATATTGGAGGGTTGATATGCTTCTAGGGATTATTATTTGGATGATAATACTCCCATATGGTAAAGAATATATGCTTCTTAGTATTATTCCCTAAATAAGGGTACTCCCATAGTATAGGGATGAGATCCTTGTAGGTCTTATGCCTTAGAATTGGAAGAACACATATGGGTGGTCTAAGATACTGTTAAGGGTATTCCCTGGATGTGAAACCTCCCATAAGTGGATTTCCATGATGGAGTATAAATAAAACTCACATATTGGTGGTCAATGATAAATATGTATATAGTGGGGAGACCATGGTATATTATATGTTTTGTGTGGTTCCTATGATGTACTTAGAGAAACCCTAACATTGGATGAAGTAGGTATGGTTGATCAAGATTTAATAATTGAGAATCAATGTGTCTTGATGTAGATGGGGTAGGACTTGGTCAAAATATATTTTTATAATGTCGATACGATCCTTGTGAAATGCTTAGTAAAAGTTCAGCACTTGGAAAATTAATTAGGGTTTAATCATGGTCATGGATTTGAGGATCAATGATGATTTTTTAATTAGTTTTATTCTAGTTATATCTCAACTAGGTTGTGCATATTGCCTGATCATGCACTTATAATAGCCTATTGCAGGTTTAATATTGGGGGTTTATTAATGAGATTCATCGCCACCCCCCCAAGTATGTGCACCTATGTGTGTGTACAATCCTTATAACTTCTTTGAGGTTGAGAACTTGATTCATAGTGGATAGAGAAAAGTACAAAGATTTATGTATTGATAAAAAAAACCCATGTGGAGCCATAGGATTGAACTGGAAAGTCCCCCGGACACCCTTACCCCCCCTTGGACAGCCACCCCAAACACTTGAACAACCACCCCAAACCCTTGAACAACCCCCAAACCCCCTGAATTCTGAATTGATTTCTTTAAGTACTTGATTAACTTATAAATTATGTGTTAATGGTGTATGGGTATAATTGTTGTATGGGTATACTTGGTCTAATTTGCTTATGATTTATGAGTTAATTTTGTATGGGTATACTTACTTTAATTGGCTTATTGAGATGCTGTTTTTTTTGCATGTGTTCAGGTGTGCTGCTGCAGATTTATCGTAGCAGCAAAGAGGGAATTTATCAGCGCTAAAAAAGCACTGATGAACTACACCTTTATCAGCGCTAAAGAAGTGCTGATAAAAGATAAGTTTATCAGTGCTCTTTTAGCGCTGATAAATAGTGATTTTATCAGTGCTAAAAAAGCGCTGATAAACTACACCTTTATCAGCGCTAAAGAAGCGCTGATAAAAGATAAGTTTATCAGCGCTAAAGGAGTGCTGATAAAACAGTCATTTATCAGCGCTTGTTTAGCGCTCATAAAGGGGTACCCCCTTTATCAACTCCGAGCTTTACAACGCTTTTTTAGCGCTGTTAAAGCCCTTTTTTAGCGTTGTTATTGCCCGTTTTTGTAGTAGTGGTTGTCCAGAGAAGTGTTATCGATTTTAACCAAAATGTTTTTTAATTTTATCTTATACCTCCTTAAAAACTATTCTAATAATTATCATATGAAAATATCAGTATTTTAAATATACTAATATATTATTATGTTGATTTATTAACCTTAATATAACTCCTTCTTCATCTAATGTGAAATGAAACCATTATTTGTATGTGCGGTGGACTACCGCCTCATGAAAATATGTAATTCATTTTCCTTCATCATTTGTAATGGATCCTAATAATTATGGATCTAAGTGATATAATATCATATATATATATTATATAAATTAATTTTTTATGTTAAACTAAATATCTTAATTCTTTATTTGTAATCCAAATGAAAAATAAAAAACACTATTCATGTGTATTGCAGACTACCGCATTCGTGGGACGATGTATTTTATTTTCCATTATCGCATAACATGGATGGTTATATAGGTGGAATTAATGAAATAATATTATATTTATGGTATTATTATAATTATTTAAAGATAAAATATAACCTATATTTTTTTCCTCATGATCTTTGAAAAATGAAAACGTTACTCATGCGTACGTGCAGACTACCACCTCCATGATAAAACATATATCATTTTTCATCCCTATCTTTCATTAATATTTATAAATTTTTTATTAATGTATAAAAATGACATTTTTTAATAGATATTATTATGTATATGTTTTAACCATAGATAATTTGAACATAGTCCACTTACCAAATTCATTTTGGACTTATGAATTAAAAATCTTCAAAATTCATAACATGAACTTAATTTATTAACTAATTAATTATGAAATGGAGGTAATAGAAATAAAATAAATAATAAACATCATTTTTTTATTAATAAAGTAAATAATTAGTAGAATTTTATTATTCAATAAGATAAAAATATCACATACCAATTCAGATCACGTGGTAATGGGTTTGTTAGCTCAATTTCCTTTCATTGGGTTATATCACTTATTAATTAATTATATTACGACAAGATTATTAGTGAAATGAAATTTTTGTATTTATATTATATTTCAATTTTTTTGGTTTTAAAATTTTTACACATAATCTCTCCATTGATTAATTCTCAATTCAATGATATGATATTTGTAATGGTTATTCAGCTCAAATTTTCCTTATTTGGGATATATGTATATGTTATGTATCTATATTATTTTATGAGCTATATTAACTACCCCTTGAAATGTTATATAAATGATATCATTATATTCAGGGTATTTAATGTTTCATTTTAACTCATTTATTTTACAATATTAAGATTAAAATTTTACCAAAATGGTAATGATTTTTATGTTATAATCTCATCTTATTTCATGATTGTCTGTGTTCAAAGATCATTTTTGTGGGATCATATGATAATTTTTTCTTTAATCACATTTAGTTTCTTCTATTATGATTATGAATGTGGTTTACATGTTTAATTCTCATTTCATTTCTTATTGACTAAGGAAACATTAATAATTTTATTTACAATTGATATCAACCATAGATCGGGAATATTTCTCTTACATGTCCACATTTTCAAATTTTTTTCAATAATATTGTTTTGTATACTTAAATGATTTATCAAGGTCATTTTAAAGTATCATTTTATTTCTTTAAAAATGTTTTTGAATGTAATTTTTTAACATTGTTTAGAGAAACATTTTGACTTTATTTACATAAGTGTGATAGGAATGTTTTATTATAAAATATACTATATAACCACTTTTTTATACACCATGAATATTTTTTCTTCTAATATTACTTGAAATTTTAAATGGTAATTTCAGGTATTTTGTTTCATAATATTCCAAAAATTATTATTTTTTAAAAGTAATTTTCAAAGTGGAAAGATTATTTTTCTCTAGAATGTTTTTAATGATATTTTAATGGTATTTATATTAATCAATGACTAAAACCCTTGATTTTAATTTTTATACCCTAGGGATATGTTGTGATGATACCATAATTTTTATTTATCAAGTTGGATTATGATTATTTCAAAAATATTTTCATGAAACCCATTTTCTTTCCATAGGTAAATGAATCTATGAAAGAATAATAATTTTTTTTTAAAAGTACAAGTTTTTAATTTTTTTTATCATTATATATT
The DNA here is from genome assembly GCA_963277665.1 of Viscum album. Lineage (NCBI taxonomy): Eukaryota > Viridiplantae > Streptophyta > Magnoliopsida > Santalales > Viscaceae > Viscum > Viscum album. The sequence continues at coordinate 342,316,127 of OY728127.1, read as the reverse complement.
ACTTGTACATATGTATGTATGATTATTGGGTGGTTCCATTATATAACAAGGAAGGGTAGTTTAATTATAAACTAAGTATGGATGGTTATGTTATTGGAAAATGATGGGTGGGTCTGTTATAGCCCTCTAATATATTGGGTAATGAGATGGAGTTAAACAGTAATAGGTTTCTCTTAATTGATTGTTATTATTTATCAAGTACATTATTACGTTTTTAAGAGTGACTATAAGAGTAATATGATAAATATGTTCTAGGATAACAACTTTTTTCTCTATGTTTTCAATGAGTTCAAATGGTTGTTTTTCTCAAGGATTATTTTCACTTGTCTCATGTTTGTTAACTTTTAAAAATATTTTATTACATTAAATATTTATACCATGAATCATGATTTATGATCTACGTTTTATGTGTACTAATTATATTATGCAATTCTCATGTAATTTTATTATGTCATCATAACCTTATGCTCATATTATACTGACTAATCACATTAATTGTTAATGCTTATGTTCATCCTTATTAAGTATTTGATCTCACCCTTCTAAGGTTTTCCATTTCCCAAGGTTATGAAGAATTATGTTAAATTAATTTTGTCAAGAAATTTTTCTTTATTAATAATTTCATGATATATATTAAATTATATTTTTTCAAATAATAAACTCTAGATATAGTATAAAAAATGATCACTTGAATACATGGGTGTTGTTATGTAAGAGTTTGTAATATTTCTCTAAAATCTAAACCTAAATCATCCTTGGTTATGTAAGTGATTTAATTTTATTATTTTATGTGATATGTTTTATATGGTTGAAATTGGGTCACATTTAATGGTATAAAAGTCAAAAATTAAAGATTATGTTTGAAGCACAAAATTCCAGGACTGAGAGTTTGGGGATATCATAATAGTGGTTGTTTTATATGCGAATGTGGGATGGTTTGTGGTTTTATAGTTGGTAGTGGTGGAAGTATGTGTTGATGGTAGTGTTATGATGGTTTTGGGATATGAAAGAGTTGTATTTATCTAAACCCTTTGGGTTGGTCTTGTTTGTGATTTGTATATATGATGTATTTTCTTATGATTTTAAATACACTCCACCAGAGTTGGATAACCTTACTGATGCCTAAATTTTTTGGGTTCAGGGTGTTTTCCTCAAACATATGGGTTAATAAGGGAATGGATTTCTGAACACCCCCTTCCTCTATATCACTTCTTGATGTGGTAAAGTTGATAGGCTATGCGTAGGATGTGATTATATATGGGGGTTTTGTGCATGGTATGAGGAAGGTAAGAGGTCGATGTCCTTTTGCTTCATGATACCCTACCATATTGGATATTTGATTTGTGAATGAGATATGATATGTGTTAGTGTATATTGGATGATGAAGATTATGTGGATGTGGCTTATGCTATGGTTATGTTTATGGTATGGATGGACTGATTCTAACATAATATGATGGGGCCCAAAACCCACATTAGATGTGACAAGATTGGTATGGTGTGTTGCGAAATAACTGTGGAAGGGTTTGAGAGAATAAGGCATTTGATGTTGGGACATGAGAGAGAAAAACTGATGGGTAATTGGTTGCATGAAACCTTGATTATAATAATTTATATTATTTTATGATATTATATGTGTGATTTGGTGAGAGATCCTTAGTGACGTTGTGGATAATTGACCAGTGTAGGTGTTGGTTGGTTCTACTTTTTATTCATTAAAGCATTAATACGATTCTTACACATTTTCAAAAGAGGTATCATGTATGATCCTACTGATTATACATATTATTCTCACCCCTATATTTATAAGCTTTTATTTAGGTTTCTAGGGTGTGTTTGAAGATCGGGATGGATAGTTCTAGTATAGATCTTGGAGTTATGGTTAGTATCACCGCCTAGGATTTTTTTTATTTTACTTAGAGACATGTATTTTTATAAAATGTTAATACATTGTGGGATTATTATGGATCTTAGTTTATTCAAATCATGGTGTTGATTGGTGGTTTATTTATGTATTCTTCAGATATATGAGGGTAATGTCTAAAATTTTCATGTTTTATACCCTTGGTGCTAGTGAAAAATTTGGGGATTATTAGAGGTTGGAATTTGAGATCACTATCGTCTTTATTCAAGGCCTATGAGGGGATAATACTAGGGGTATATCAAGAAATAGTCGTATCAAATCATTGGTTATGAGTTTGGATGGGGTTTGGTGTTAGGAATTTGTGGGGATTTCATGGTTTGGTAGGGAAAAAACAATAATTGGACTTAGTCTATGATGTGTACAAGGGAGACTAGGTAAGACACATGATTTTATCCTCATATATGATCCATCAAAAGGATATTAAGATTTCTAAATATACTAAGTGAAGTGATGCTACTTTTATAGAAGATAAGTTGGAAATTTATATGAACCATGCTTGTTTTTTCTTGTGTATGAATTGGGAAAATTTTAGTAAAATTAAATGAATTTAATTAAGAATAATTTAGTTTAATTGAAAGATAATAGGTTTAGAAGTTTGGTTCCCTATCTGCATAGGTGCTAGTTGGTTGTCATCTACAAGTTGATTAGGTTTGTGATGGTTAGTAGGCCAACCTAGTTGACCATAGAAGGGTTTGCTCGGTTGAAAAGGATGAGATATTAATGAATATGTTATAAAAGTTTAAACATCATGGATTAGAAAAGTTTCAAGGGTGAATATTTGATATGAAGATATATTGATGTATAAAGGATCTTGAGATCACCTCTAATCGGATTCATGGAAAGGTAGATTACTAGGTTCTCTTGGCTATTATTTTGATGTGGGGAGTAGCATGGTAGTAGTGGATCTTGTATCTTAGGGAGTGGAAGGAGGTGAATGTTTATTCAGATGATTTTTTGAAGCTGTTTCATGCTGATTTTTTATTGTTAATAATGTGAAAAATGAATAGGTAGAAGAAAATCTATCTTCATTAGGGGATCCTGAGTGTTCTAGAGGTCAATATCAGATAAAGGACATTCTTTGATTCACCCTTTATATTTTTCCTGATAAGGAGTCAAGATCATGATGTTTGTAGGGGGCATTGTGATCGATTATTCAATATGAAACCACCCAATTTATGTTTCCTATGTACTTGGAGGTGTATAAAAAACTATGGTGATTGAGATAATATATTCTTAGATATGGTTGTCATGAGAGGGGAGCCATTAAAGTTCCCTTATAAGAATAACTTTTATTTGAGGATCTTTTGTATCCAAGTAGTCAAGGCTCCAATTGATAAGAAGTTGGCCTCAATGGTTTTTTACTCTCATTTAACTAGGTATAGTTATTCATTTCCGTACATTAGGAGATTTTCAATATATTTATTTACCTATAGAGTTCTTTATCATCAATGTTTTTAGTGTCTGACCTTTCTGTGAGATTAATATGGTTGAGGTGGATAAGTCCCTTATTATCCCCACTAGCAGTAGTTTCTTTGGAGGCTATAAGACTGGTAATGAAAATATATTGTTGTCCCACCAAGATGATATAGTATTGGTTGAGGGAAAACCTTAAATTTCCATCAACCTAAGGGATATATATATGAGAATCACTATGGAGGTGGTTTTCTACAATGAGGTAGGGGAGATGAATCTGAATAGATTCATGATTTGGAGGTGACAACAACAGAGGGTCCAAAGATTATCCGAGGTGTCATTTTTCATATCTTATACCTTGTTTTATTCCCAGTTTGATTCTAGAGCATCACAATCCTTTTTTTTTCAACCTATTGGGTATGTGCATTTGGACTCAAGGTGGAGAGGAGTCTAATTTATCTAGTTTTAACTATGCTATTTGGAGTTTATAAGTGTCTTATTGATGTGTTCTGAGGTCATGAGATTAATATAGGACAACACCACTCATATGGGTTTTATTTATACTTTATACATAGTCATATAATGTCATCCTTGGCATTAATTGATTGTATTCTATGTGAAAAATTATTTATTTCTTTCATTAGAGAGTTATATTTTGTGTTGAAGGAGGATAGTGAGTATTATTCATTGTAGAGAAAGATCATCATATGGGTAGTATATTTTCAGAGGTGTTGTTTTTTTAATTTTTAGTGAAATCACTAGATTCAGTGGAGACATGGATGATAGAGTTTTGTAGATTCATGGAGGAGTTTCTAGATGTTTTAATCAATGAGGTTGTGACCCTAACCACGTAACATGATGTTGAGTTTAAGATAGTGTTGTTGTTGGATGAATCTATAATTTCAATGGATCCCAGTGAGGTGAAACCTTCTAAGCTATGGGAGTTGGGGATTCAGATCAATGATCTGAGGTAGAAGGTTTTCTTCAATCCTAATGTTTCTTGATGGGGTGCTTCTATGTTATTCTCCAAGAAGGTAGATGGTGGAATGAGGTTGCGTATGGACTACCAGGGGTTAATTCAGGTGATAGGAAATAATTTTTACCCTATCCCAAGGATTGATGATTTATTACACTAGTCGAAGTGAGATAATTATTTTTTGAAAATCAATTTGTTGTCTGAATATCACTAGATGTGTATTATGGAGAAGGGTATCCTAAAGGCCTCCTTGAAGTGTATTTATGTGATCATAGAGTAATTATTCATGTCATTCAATTTCATAAATTACATATCCATTTTCATTGGGATTGTAAATTCTATCTTTTGTGAGTTCATAGATCATTTTTGGTCATTTTCATTGATTAAATCATTGTATATTAAAGGTTATATCAAGAGAATTATAAGAATACTAGGGTTGTTTTAGAATCCATTTGACACCTTCATCTCTTTGGGAAGCTATAAAAGTGTTTATTTTTGATACAGGAGGTGGACTTCCTTGAACATGTGGTGTCTTAGGAGGGAGTGGTAATGGATCCATCTAATATTAGGGCCATTATTTTTTGGGTAGAACCCAAGAATGTGGTATAGGTCTATAATATCATTTGTCTCAAAAAATATTATCAAAGGTTCGTACCCAACATCTATTGTTTTGCAGTCTCATTAACATATTTGACTTCGAAGGTCTATAATTTATTATGGAGTGATTAATTCCATGAAACTTTTGACTACCTGAAGGAGAGGTTAATCAGTGCCCCATGATTTCTTTTTCATAGGAGGGGGTGAAATTTGAGGGGTTTTGTTATGGTTCTATCTAATTTTGTGTTGTGTTTTGATGTAGTAGAGTAAAATGTTCTCATATGGGTCTATAAAATTACTCCCCCTAAATAATAATTATACAACCCATGAACTTGATTTGGAAGTGGTGGGTTTTCCCTAAATCCGTGGATATATTACCACACTACTGAGCGCTTTGTAGTCTTTATAGATAAAAAAAATCCTAAGCTGTGTTTTCTATTAATGGGATTTGAATTTGGGATAATAGAGGTGGATGAAGTTTTTATAGGACTATAAATTTGAGATATCCTACACCCTAATGATGGGAAATGTATTTACTGATGTGCTGATTAGGAATTCAAAGGGATATGTTGTTCGAAACTTTTGAGATGCTTGGGGAGAGATAAAGGATCTTACGGTGATGTATCTTGATACAGAAGAGGCTAGTGGTGGTGGCTTCCTATTTCAGATAAAAATGAAATTGTCCTGATTTAGTTGGTGGAGGAGTCTCATTGGGGATGCTCATAGGTATAGGTGATACGATACTATGATTTCCATGATGATTATTTTGAGGGATGATCATGGGATTTTTAATATCAAATGTTATTCAGAGGGAGGTTCTATATTCTGTTAATGGTACGTGAGGTGGTTTTTCATGGGTTTTATAGTTCAGTAGTGGAAGTTCATCTTGGAATGTCCAAGATGTATCATTCCATGATTGGATGGATTTTGTGGACTGAGATAAGCTGGTCAATAGCGGAGTTTATATCATGGTGATTGGTCTATCAATAGTTGAAGGTGGAAAATTGTGTTCCATATATTTTATACAAGTTTTTGGATGTCCAAAAGTGGAAATGTGGGAAAATATTGATGTATTTCATCATTGGTATACCATGATCCTAGTGAGGATGTGATACTATTTGGGTGATAATTGATCAGTCGATGAATTTGGATAACTTCTTATCAATTATGGAGTTGAGTATTGTGGATATTTTGGTTGGGTGATACATGGATGAGGTAGTGTAGCTTCCTGGGGTACCAAGGGAAAACATTTTAAATAAGTATAATTATTTTAACTCATTAGTCTGAAGAAAATTTTAGCATACTCTGAGATCCCAATTGAGAATTTGTACTGATTTACATCTTTAGATAGATAACCATATAGAGAATACCATTTTAACTTTGTAGGATATATTATGGGTTTATACATAGATTTTAAAATATTTTGGGTATTACACTTTCCATTCATTGAGTTTTCTTATAATAACATCTTTCACCCTTCCATTAGCAAGGCTTAGTTCAAGGCATAGTATGGGAAGTCTTGTAGATATCTTTTGTAAATCACTAAGGTTGGGGAGTTAGTAGTCCTTGGATAATATTTGGTTTAAATCATGGCCAAGAATATTCGGATGGTTCGAGAGTAGATAAATGTGGTGCGGTATCATCAGAAATATTCTATGGTTTAGAGGAGGGAATATCTAGAGTTTAGGATTAGTGATAACATATTCTTGAGGGTTTCCCCTCATTATGGAAAGTTAAGGCTATTTAATAATATTTTGATATTGTTTTAATGACCAAAACACTACAATTTGTTTCTAACTTGTTTAAAGTTTTTCCAATGTGTTTCTAGTGTTTTTATATCTTATTGAGAAGAAGGCACTAGGAATGATGGAAGATTAAAAATAGGGTAAAATGACCTATTTAAAGTCAACATGAAATAGGTAGTAATGTATAGTTTGTATCATGTAGTAGAACCAGCCCAGCTAAGGTAGGTTCACCGACCATCCATTGGGAGAAGATAAAATAGGTGTAGTTCCAGAAGCACCACTAGCTACTTAATGGAGGTTACTGAGTATCCAGTGGCATCGAGACAACTAGTAAAAGGAGGATTTTATTATTTACAAATTGGATGCTTTGGGTCTTTAATACCATGAATTTATTCAATGGACTCTGTTTGTCCTTAGTGGCTGTAAAAGGAGAAGTAGGGGGATTAAATCTTCATCTAAACATTTTGTTCATCAAGAAAAACACTATTTGATATTAAATGACTTCATAATTCCTCAATAGATTAAAATTTATATATTCCTACTCTTATATCAAAATATAATCAAAGTAAACATCACCTGATGTGATCAAGGTACCAAATAAATAAGTCATATTCTTCAATGACTTCATCTGAATAATCAATTTTTTTGTTCTATATTCTTATTCCTTATTTCTCTTTCCTAATTTAGATACTTTTTGTAAAACCCCTTGGCCCTCAATTCCTATCCTTACCACTCTTAGTTTCTATCTTATTCTAATTCCTTCAAGAGAGAGTAAAGTTCATGCATTATAAATGGATTGAAATTAAGAAAGTCATCTATTTCTCTTCTCCCCTTATTTCTATTTATTCTTGTTTATCTATTTAAAACAAGGGTTTTGGTACTTGGTTTTCTATTCAAACAAAGGGATTGAGGTTCTTTCGATTCTGTGAAAAGAAAGGGTTTTGAGGTTCTTTTTTTTTCTTAAAACTATGTTTTTTTGGAATCTTGATTCCTGTTAAAATCTTGGGTTTTAATATATTGAACCTCACGATCATTCTTGAAGGGAAGAGACATATGGGTAACTTTGAGTTCTATTATCAAACTTCTTTAAAAAATTTACGGTACCCATTTACCTTCCACACATTAATTTTCAAATTTTTTTCACATTATTTTCTTATAATTATTTCAACTACTGTTTACTTTATTTATACTGATTACTTTATTACATTATTTTATATTTAACACATTAATTTATTTATACATTTTTAAAAAGGAATTCACCCCTCTTTCTATTTTACTTATCTAAAACATAGATTTGGTATCAAATCATACCTTTGAACATATTTCAAAAACTACTTTTGAAAATATCCTTTCCCTTGATTCCATCATTTGGTATCAATATAGACCTTTAGTTTTTTTTCTTCTTATTTTCAATTTTTTTTGATTTTCAAATTCTATGTAATTTCAAAGTTCAGTTTTAAAATGGATTCCACTTATTATAAACATTCTCCTTTAATTTTTGGTTCAAATTATTCATATTTTAAACTTACATGTCTAAATTTATTATAACTATTGGTTATCCTATTTGGAATATGGTTATGTATGGTTATACCCCTAAAAAAAGATAAATGGACTCCATATAATATTTTAAAGTTTTAAATTCATGGAAAAGCATGAATACCTTGTTTTTTTATTTAGATAAAAATGAATTTAATAGAATATCTTCTTGAAAAATGGAAAATGAGATTTGGAAACTATTATAAGTCACTCATGAAGGATAAAATAATGTTAAAGACACTAAACTTCATATACTTTGATATTGGTTTGAAAGTTTCTCCATGCATGAAAATGAGTCTATTACTAGACTAAGCTTTATAATGGTAAATAATCTTTTGGTTACTCTATTTCTACAAAAACATCAGTCAATAAAATCCTATGGGTTTTCAAAGTTCATGGACTCCCAATGTGATAGAAATACAGGAAGCTAAAGACATTAAAAATAATATGGTTGAAGAACTCATTGGGTCACTCATGATATATGAGATCACCAGGAAACACCAAATGATTAAATAAGATTTTTAATCTGAACAATCCATAAAGAGCATAGACATTAAATAAATAAAATATTATTATTATTATGAATGTGAATCAAATAATTAAAGCGAGATTAACCATTTGATGAGAATATTGAACAAATTTCACAAGTTTAATAAAAAGAAGAAATAATTTTATGAGCTAAAATGACAGATCAAATTGATGTTCTGATAGAAAAATTATTCAATTTAGAAAAGGATGGACAAATAAAACCATATTTTACCTTAAAAAATGTCTAAAAATATTAATTAAGGTGATAAAGATCTAAAAGTATCAACATGGAGTTCTAGAAAAGATTCCATTTGAACTTATAAAACTAGTAACTCAACTACTAAAGGCCTTATGGTTCTTCTAATGGTAGGTTAAGAGGTTAGTTCCCACTCTCATTTACTTTCTTCTTCTTCTCATTATTACTCTTATTATTTTTATTAGATTTTAGAAAATAAAATTTATTTTTTTGTCAATAACTTATTTAAAAATATGAGAATCCATCAAAAATTTATAAACATGTTTTAAAATAAAAGGATGATTTTATTTTGAAATAAAAAAACAACCTAATATTCAAGTTTTCAAAACTAAATTCAAGGATCCTAAAAACTGTCTTTAAAAATTCACCCAATGTTAACAGTCTCTTAATATGATCCTTGTTTCACAACATGTTAAAAGAAATAATCATGGTTTTGGTTTTTCAAATTACCAAACAACTTATTCATAAACCTCTACTTTCATGAAAGGGGTTTCTAAAAATAATTTTTGAAAATATTAATGTAAATATGCAATTATTATATAAAAATGTGATTGTTAAAAATATAGATATTGAATTCCTAAATTAAACCATATTTCTTCTAATATTTCTAAAAAATCTAAGCATGTTTTGGTCCATAAATATTTACTTTCTATTTTATATGGAACTAAATTTCTTATCCTTACCAAATAATATTATGATAACTTTTCTAAACCCTATAGGGTAGAAAGGGCCTCCTTTAAAAGATAATTTTAAATTATTTTCCACTATAACTCATTGATCAATTAAATTGTGGCTTCTAATTAAAATTGGTATTTTTACCTCTTAAAGTGATTGATAAAATCATTCAATATTTTTCTTAATTATTTTTTTATATAATTAAGGTGGATCCTATCTCTTTCCTTTTTGAATAATAATGTATATCAACCATGATCTTCATAATAAAAGTTTCTTTTCTATTTTTATTTTAATTTTTATCTTGAATCTTTTTTCAAAATATATTCTATCATCTATGTTTTCTTTATCAAAAGTGGAGATGATATCTTTTTATATTTTATATTGTTTTTTTTAATTTTTTAATTTTATTCCTATTTTCTATTATATTTTAAATATTCACACTCTCTCTATAATTATTATATTATTTAGGTTGTTATAGAAATTAAAAAGTATTTTTATCTTCTTTTTCAAAATTTATTTCTCGCTTCCTTTTATTTTCTTTTATTTATCACTCTTTTTGTTGATATAATCCCTTTACCTTAATTGTGATATCATTTAAGGGTGATACTTTTAAATATTTAAATTTTCTTTTTAATATTTTATTTTCTTATCTATTTCAAATTTTATTTTGTTACATTTTCAAATTTTTTAAATTTTCTCTCAATATATCATATTTAATTATTTTATCACATTATATTATGAAGCATGTTAATTTATCCTTATTGTTTAATATGAACTAATTTTATTAAATTAGAAGTTAAATCTTGTATAATGGTTTTTTTGAATTTATTTTATCGTATCTTATTATATCTCTCCAACACTCTTTCTTCAAAAGTTCCTTTTTGATAAAACCCAAAGTGTGAGATGTTCTTGAATGGGGAGAAGTTTGATGAAGGTAAAATATAAAAAATGTTGGTTGTAAATGATGTTTTATAAAGGGGAGAACTTAATTTCAAAGTGTCAAAGTGGGAGACATGGATTAACATTTATTTAGTACACACCTTCCTTTTTAATCTTTTACTTTTTCTTATATTGATTTTTATATCAAGTGTTTGTGATCATAAAAAGTGGGAATATTTTTGACTATTTTTATGCTATTTTTTTTAACAATAAGTTTTTTTTAATTTGTTTATAACTTTTTCAAGTTTTTATAGTGTGTTTATAGTTTTTTGGTTATGTATTATTGTTAGGAAGGCATCACTCCTAATGTAAGATTAAATGTGGTCACATAATACACCATTCTATTCAATGTGCAACTGGTAGCACTGACTAGTTGGTGAAGTGCCATTATATAACCAATATCATGTGGTAGAACCACTATAACTTCATATGAACCATTAGTTAGCCAATAGAGGACAACAACCAACCAATAGGAGTAGAAAGAATGGGGGTAGTTCTAGCAGCACCACCAGGTACCCGATAGAGGTTTTTGGGTATTCATTGGTGTTGGGACTTATAGTCCAAAGAGGATTTTATGATTGTTACAAAGTGCCGATTTATATATTTAATTCCACATATTTATTCATTGGACCCTGGGAAAACTTGGAGGCTATAAACGAATGACTAGAGAGTCTTCAATATTTGTCAAACTATTTTACACATAAACTAAAATGTTCCATGATCTTCAATAGCTTCATAATTTTTAAAGAGATTCAAAGTTCCATATTCCATCTCCTCACTCAAAGGAAAATCAAAGTAAGTATCACTTAATGAGATCAAGGAAACGAATCAAGAAGGCCACGTTCTTTAAAAAATTCATCCAAATCTCAAACAATTTTATTGTTCTATCTTCTCATGCCTTCTTTATCTCTCTAATTTTAGATCCTTTTTTATAAAAACCCTTCTCTCTCACTTTGTATCCTTATCTCTCTCCATTTCTATATCATTCTAATTCATTTAAGAGAGAGTGAAGTTTATTATTTATAAAGGTATTTTAATTAATAAAGTAATATATTTTTATTCTCACTTTATTTTTATTTGTTCTTGGTTATCCATTTAAACCAAGGGTTTTGGTTCTTGGTTCTCCATTCAAATCAAGGGATTGAGGTTCATTCAATTATATTAAAATAAAATGCTTTTAGGTTCTTAGTTTACATTAAAACTGAGTGTTTTCAGTTTCTTGGTTCCCAATAAAACCAATGGGTTTATTATATTTAAACTCAAAATCATTCTCATGGAGAGGATATATAGGGGTGCCTTCGAGTATTATTGAATAACTTCTTTAACAAATTTCTCATTTATGTTTACTTTATTCACTTTACTTTCCAAATGACTTTTAAAATATATCTTTATTATTATTTTTCTATTCTTTAATTTTTTTATATCAATTTATTTTTTACGTCATCGAAATTTTTAATGCATCGCTTTATTTATCCATTTTTAAAAGGAAATAACCCTTTTCCATTTTATTCATCTCTGACTGATAATGTTTTTTTCTAAAGAAGTAAAAAGCCCCCTTGTTTATTATTTTATTAGACCTTTCAAGGTGTTTTAGAATGTTAAGGAGGTGGTGTATTGATTAGTGCTTCCTCTAAAAATTTATAAAATCTAAGAAATATTCACCATGTTACAAATTTGGTGACATATTTATGATAATTATCACATCATTGATCAGGGAGAGTTAGATATCAAGGATGATGTGACATTCATAGAGTGGCTAGTTAAGATCCATGATATCTAAGAGATGGTGATATATGGGTGTGTTATTCCTTTGGTTGAACTTATATGGAGGCATGGTGGTGTGGAGGTGAGTATGTGGGAATGAGAGCAGTAGATACACACTTTTTATTCTGAGTTATGCTAATTTTATATTTTTCATTACTAATTAGATGTTTTATTTTTCATTGAATTGAATGAAGTGATTTTCAATGTCTATTTAATTGTATTTTTTGTCTTGGTGTTTCTTTGGATGTTGTATTTGTATAATTTGAGAGGCATATCTCAAAGATTTCTTGGTTGTTAGTGTATGTGGACTTGTTTATTGGTTTGGTTCTCATACTTGAGGATAAGAATAATTTGTGAGGTATATAATATAATAATAAATACCTTCCTATCATGTTACTTTACATGTTTTTGATTTTGGAGGTTCCAAGAGGAGGTTTGATGATGTAAGGTGGAGTGGAACTTCTAGTTTTGGTTGGAGGTGGTAGGTTGTGGCATAACCCTAGGTGTTTCAGGGAATATGTTAGCTATTTGGAAATAAGTGGTGTTATAGTCTGGTAGGAAAGGGTGAATATGGATTATTTTTGGAATAAAGGTTCTCTCGGTAATAGTGAAGTTTTTCCATGGATGAACTTCATGGATTTGATTTGTTCATCATAATTTTTATCCTGGAGGCTAGTTACACAGTGTCTCTATCATAGGTGATGTTGCAAAGTGGGGGTATGAGTCACAACATTCCCCTTATCTGGTTGGATCAGATAAATGGAATTGATTGTGTCTAATAGGGGTGAGATTCTAGAGATTCAGAGTATAAATTTATGATCATTAGTAGAGATTGAACTATCATGGAATGACCATAAATTTTCACACCATGATTCAAAGTTTTTGGGATGGTCACTATATAGAGATATTCCATCACACCATGAATGTGTGTTTTTACATATAAATATAAATCATGAATCCATCTTGATTCATATTAGATCCATTTAATTTATATCGATATACTAATTAAATGAGGTGTATTTCTAGAGACTCTATATCCCCCTTTGATGAATTTTAATCCTTTGATTTTTGAGGAGCGTAATTCTTCTATCAAATGTGAGTTATTTCCCCTTTTCATTTTGGTTTATTTTTCTATTTTCACTTAGAGAAGGTCATGGAAATGGTATTAGTTCATTTGGGGATGTTATGGTGAGTATATGTTGATTTTGGCAGTGTTATATATTTATATGGATCCTTCATCTGATGTCAGCCTCAAGATCATCTCTTCTCTGTGTTGTTCTTCATAGCAATTATCAATGCAATAGTTGAGGTAGGGGATTTAAGAAATCCCATTTATTTTGTGTGAATTATGTAATTGTTATAATTTATTTTATTTGGGATATCATTATATATTTTCATAATAAAGATAATGAATCCTAAATTACAAAATATAGGGGAAGGGGGTGTTCTAGATGTGTTTTCATGTTTTCCATGATATTTATTTGGAATTTATTATCGCTAATATTTCTAAAAATCAATGATGATAATTAGATTTATTAAACCTCTCTACGATTGAATAATGAAAACACCCTTCATATAAGGTTAACAAATTAAATATGGTAATGTAATAGTAGTATGTCAGAAAAAAATTTATTTGATGTCTTTCCTTGAAATGAGGAATTAATTGATGCTAAACAATTTTGACATGTACTATGGTAAATATTCTTGTTATGGACATGTTTATAGGATTATTTTCAAGCTGTGGTGTGGTAAGGTTATTGTCAGATACGGGAATGAATTGGCTATGGATTTCAGCACATGTTGATAAGCGGGGTTGTGTTTTAATTGATTGAGCAGTGATGGTTGCTGGCGTGTAATGGTTGGGCTATTGTTGTGGGTTGTGTAGTAGGGCTACGATTCCCTTTATTTGGTTGGAAAGAGGGAATGAATTGATTACCATGGGATGGTTGAATGACTAGTTTTGTGGATTTTTTTTTATTTTTACCCAGAAGTAGAGGAATATAATAGCTGTTAATGGTGAATTGATAAATGGGAATGGATTTAATTGAATCCAATCATGACTGTAAATAAAATAATGATGCATGAAAGGGTAAATGGGTAATAGTTGGAATTATTGCGTGAAATAACTAGAATATTTTTTTATTAAATATGGAATTGAATGGATTAAAATATATATATTATATTTTAAATTTAAAATATAGAAATGTGTAATGGTATTATTAAATGAGAAATTTAAAATTTTTTCTATGTTTTTTTGTGTGGGAATTTGGGATTATTGGTCGTGTTATACTTTGAAGTGATGGTGATGAGTGGATATGGCTGTGTGATGATAGTTTTGGGTTGTAATGGTGCTGATTTTATGTGAATGATTTGGGATAATATTGTGTGTAGATTGATATATATATGATGTATTTTATTTTGATTTTATACAAACCCAAATTGAGTCAGATAATGTTGTTGATGCCCAAATGTTTTGGGTTCCGAGTGTTTTACCCAAAAATCCAGGTTGTTGAGGAAATAAATGAATGTCTAATCCCTATTCACCATTATACCTTTAAGGTATGGTACATTGGATTTGATATGTGGAGGATGTGATAAAATATGGTGTGGGAAATTCATGGTAGGATGATGGAATAAGGTTAATTTATTTCATGTTAGTGATTCCCTACTGCATTGAATAATTGATGTGTCGATGAGATGTGATACATTATTGTAGAAATGGGATGATGAGGTTGATGTGGCTATGGATTTTGGTATGGTTTTGGTTATGATATGTATGGAATAATTAAAACATGATATTTTGGACCCTGTGGGAGGTTAGGATAGGTAGGGTTGTGGTCCAACCCACACTAGTTGTGATGACATTGGTATGGTGTGCTGCGCCACGAACACTAAAGGAATTGAGTGAAAAACATGGTTGAAGTTGGGGCGTGAGAGTGGGAAAATAGTGGGGGAGTGGTTCTTAGGTTACTTAATTATATTACTTGTAAATATTTTACTATATTGGATGCAAGATTAGGTGAGAAATCCTTAGTGAGGTTAGTTCCAGTTTAATTTTTTTGGTGTTGATTGGTTCTACTATTTATTCATTGAAACATTAGTATTATTCTTCCATATTTTCAAAACATGTATCTTTTATAATAAAAAGGATTATATATATTATTCTCACCCTTATATATATAAATTTTTTCTCAGGTCACTATGCTGAGTTTGGAGATCAGGTTGGATAGTTTTAGCTTGGAGCTTAGAGCTACGGTTAGAACCATTTCCTATAATTTTTCTTGGTATTTTATTCAAATACATGTATTTTTCTAATATATTCATGAATTTTTGGATTATTATGAATATTTATTTAATTATATCATGGTTTTTATTGGTGGGTTAGTTATGATTTTTTGGGATATATGAGGGTAATTCCTCATTTTTCCATGTTTTGTACCCTTGATACTATTCAAAAACATAGATCCTATTAGTGGCGAGCCTTATGGTTAACTCTCGTCTTCACTATCAGCCCAAAAGGGGTTATTAATTGCATAGGGTTGTGAAATAAGTGGTTTTAGGGTACCATTATACTATATTTTATTAATACTATGTTATTATATAGGTATGTGATATTGGGTGAGTGAGCCTTGGTGAGGTTGGGCGATAGATGATCAAATATAGGCACAAGTTCATTTTGTTGTTTATTTACTAAGTCATTAGTATGCTTATTCTACATTTTCATGAGAGGTATTGAGGAGTATCATATTGATTATACATGTATTATCACCCATATATATATATGTATATATATATAAATATATATTTTTAAGTTTCCTGGTTAGATTATGAGATCAAGATGGACCTTACTGGCTTAAGGCATGAAGGTGATGTCAGTGACATTGCTGTAGGATTTTATTTTTGGTATTTTATTTTAGAGATTTGATTCTATTTGAAATTACATGAATTATTGGATATTGGTTTTTATTTTATATTATGGAATTTATTAGTGGTTTCATTTATATGTTTATGGGTTTAGGAGGGTAATGATGGCCATTTTTATGTTTTATACCCTCAATGCTAGTCACTACCCCATGGTATATTAGAGGTGAGATTCTAGGTCACAATCATATTCACTGATGGAATAGGAGGGGTTCTCATTAGGGGATGGTCATGACTTTCTTCATTTTTTTAAATGTTCTTGGCCATGCTAAATCATATAAAAATGTTATCATGACTTTTGGATAATGAAAAAAATCATAGAAATTAAAAAATAGAAAAGAAATACATGAAATTGATTGATGAAATTATAAATAAATATATGTTATAACATGACCACTCTCATACCACTTAATGAATCCCTGATGTTTTATAAGTCATGTCTAGCTGAAAAACTTTTGGTTTTCATTAGTTTCAATGGAAAAATTCAAAAAACATGATGTACATAATCCCAAAATTTCTTAGAGAGGATATTTAAAATTTAATTTTCCATTAATTTAAATCAATAATAACCTCAAAATTGATAATCCTATTGATAAATTTCCATATACATTCTTGATGTGTTGTTATTATAGTGGATAATCCAGGTTAGTATTCCTCTAGGTGTATCCACATGTGCTCTATAAATATCAAGACTATGTTTTTGAATCGATGAGTGTTAGCATGATAGAGAAAAATATTTCACACGATTCACTATTGATCAAAAATAAGATGTTCTATTATTCTATCTATGTATTTGAGAGGGAGGATAGTGGGATTATTCTCTATAAGGTTTGAGAGACCTCTAGAAAACTTTTTTTACAACAATTATCCCCTGTAAAATTATGTAATTTGTATTTTATATTTAGGGTTAAACAATTGATAATTGAACGAAGGTCCATTAGGATTTTTTGTTCTAATTAATCCCCATGTTAGATAATAATAATAATATCATTATTATTTCCATGAAATTTATTAATTTAAATATAATTTATTAAATAAATAAATAATATTTATTTAAATGACATTAAATAAAATATATTATTTCAATCGGGCCATTAACTCAACCCCACAATCCTCCATGAAATTTATCAAACCTTGAATAATGAAATGTTTAATTAAATAAATATTATTTTTTTATAAATAAATAAATATTTTATTCACTAAACACACCAATAAATATTTATTATAACATTCACATGACTAAATAAATATTTATATATTAATATATTAAATAAACATGTGAATAAATAAATATTTATCTATTAACCTGCAACTAATAAATAAGAGTTTAAATTCAGCTCACATATTCTAAAATTTAATATCTAGGGATTAAATTTTTGTGAAAAACTTTACTTGAATAATTATTATCCCAAAAACTAAGAATAATATTTATTCTTTATATTAAATTAAATATAATTTAATGAGATCAGGGATACACATAGTTTGTATCCCTCTAGACCTATTTCTTAATGGCTATGGGTAAACTTATCTAAAGCCTAATATTAGCATCTACGAACATATCAAGGAACCCAAAAAGAAATAAGTCAATGTCATAATAATGAAAACATTCCTATGAATGATACCATGTGATATAATCCCTTTCTCTATTGATATATTATAAAGTAGGATGCATACCTACATAACCACCCTATATGATTGTTTTATCTTCCATTGACTTTTTGAAATGAACTCATCAATGAACTACCAGGGACATGGATTGAATCAAATGGTTCCATTTTCAATCAATGGGATAGAGATATATTCTTCCATTTATATAGAAGTTAAATACATTTCTTGTCTTATTCAATTAATGCACTATCACTTATGACACATAGAACATATGCTACCTCACTATAAGAAAATGTTTTCACCATTTTTTTCCATATATTAAAGTAAACATTTCATGATATACATTAATAATAATATCATTTCCAAGGATAAATACACATTTTTGAATATAGGAATATCCAATGACACATAGACATGTGAAATTCATATTTGTTTTCCAGTCCTCCTGACCTCCCTTTCTTATAGATCACCATGTGTCAAATTCATGATAAGAAGTCTCAATGTATTATGAGCTCCCAACACATGATAGTCAAACATAAATTTATTTCCTTTTAGATACATGTTATCTTGACCATATGAAATATTTTTAAAAATATTATCATAGAATCTCTAGGTTATCATTATAGTGGGATACTTATAAAACCATTTTATATGAAAAATAATCGGAATAAATTGTCACATTAATGTTAAATAGAATAAAAGTAATCATATGATAAGATATTGATCAATATTATGATAATAAAAATTATAAATTCAGTTGGTTTTATAACACCAACTCTAGGTACTTGCATTAATGATAGTCTTAGATACTTATTTCTATCCTATGCCTGATAATTATACCTTATAAGAAACCACCAGTTTCATTCCTCTATGGTGTATCCATGGGTTGACTAAACTGCTTGAAATTTATGCTATACCCTCGTTACTATTGGAGTTGGTTCCCTAGAACAAATTGTCTGTGTACTTTTTATTTCCAAATTATAAATATATTTTTTATTATTATATAATGCTTATTATCTTGTGAAATATAAATGTTATAATTTATTTAGTATATTTTTCACATCAAAAGATTATAGGTAATTCCCCACTATAATGAGGACCCACATATACCATTAAAATATTCATAAATAAACATTTCATATGGTCTAGATACATATTTCTGATGAGACACAAATTATGTTTTACTATCAATTGTTGGGGGAATATAAAAAGTGTGACTTATTCTCATGAATTTTTCACTTTGTGATCTCCAAGGAGGGAGGTCATGGGGACATGCCCAACAATATGAATTCCACTTGTTTTAAGTGTCATTAGATATTTATATCTATGTATGTGTGTATTGATCCTTAGAGTTGAGGTCATTATTAATGTGTATCATAAATCACATACTTTGGTGTTTAGATTCAAACCATGATGAAATATTATAAAAGTTTGGTAGCATACATCAGGTGAATCATAATTAATGTTGAATTAATTGAATTTTTAAGAAAGTATTTATCCCTTAAATATTAATGGAAAGAAATATCTCTATCTCTTTGAATGAAACAAAACAGTTTGATGAAATATTTTTCCATGAAATTTTATAGATGAGTTTGTTTTAGAAATTTAAATATTGAAAAATCATGTATATAGGGTGATGAAATTATTATGCATCCTTCTTGAAGAGGTATTAGTTGCCAAAAGGATTATATTACATTATAGTGTTTTTAGAGAGGTTTTTGTAGTTTCTGAATTAACTTATTTCTCTATGGGTGCCTTGAAATGTCCCTAAATGATGATTTTAGAATTTAAGTATGTTCATCCATTTTCCAAATGAGAAATAGGCCTAGTGGGTCACACATTATGTTTACCTAGAATCTCATTAAATTATATTGAATTTAAGTTTAAGAATAAATTTATTCCTAGGTTTTTGGAATAATATTTATTCTAGTAAATTATGATTGCAAAAATTCAATAAAAATATATTTGATCTGGGAATATATGTGTTTAATTTTATCACTTGTTTATTTATTCAAAAGGTAATAAATAAATATTTATCTATTAAATAGTTTAATGAATAGAATAAAAAAATATCTATTCTGTTCATGTGAATTTTGGAAGAAATATTTATTCAGAATTTTAGTGAATATAATATTTCTTATTTTTTATCAAAATAATATTTTATTATTCAAGATGTGATAAATTTATGGGAGGATATGGGCCGAGATCAATGATCTAATGAAAAAAGATATATTTAATTTTAACTAAATAATTAATTTTTTTATTAATTTAGGAAATGATATTAGAATAATCACATGTTATGGAATATAATATTAATAAAATTATTATTTGACATGCGGTATTACTTAGGTTATATAATTTGATAAGGGTATTTCTAAAATTATAATTTTTTACCTGAAGTATATATTCTAAATTATATTATATTTCATTTATGGAGTTTTTGTTACAATGAATATGGTCTCTAGAATTCTATCAAGACCTAGATAGAAAATAATCCCTTCCACTCCTTCAAGAACATAGAGAGAACTTGAGATTTCTAATTTCAATCAACATCGAATGACATAAAGCACATGATCCTTCTTTCATAGTATCTAAGACATCAAGAAAAACATTTCAAGATTCATGAAGCACATGTGGATAAATTTATAGTAATAATTTCTTGGATTGTCTACTGAAACAGACAATGAAACAAGAGTGGTGGTGGAAATTGATCATGTGTATTATCATCGATGATGTAATTTTTAATTTAAATTAATTATAAATTAAACATGCATGAACCTATCTATACAATTTCTGGGATAAATCATATAGTTATTTTAATATATTTATTGATATTATTGAAAAACCATAATTATAAACCTCCCCAATGCTTCCACTGTGCCTCAAATCTTTCAAGTGGTATCATTGCTATAATTAACCAACTCGATATGACTTGACACGTCACTCGTCCTGACCCGCCACTAGGATCAAGGGGTATTATATTTCCCCATAGGATGACAACTAGTTTTTGGGAATCAATATATACTCAATGTAAATTATTTCTCCTAGAAAAATAATATTAAACATATGGTAAAATGATTGAAGAATTCTAGCACGGTGTGTCTATATATTGGAATTCCATGCCCAAAAGTAAGCAGTTTCAAAATTTAGATAAAACCAAATGAGGAATAACCATAAACACATATCCGACATGCTAAAAATATAAAAAGTTGAAATAGGAAATAGAATTAATTGATGTTTGAATTGTATGATTTATAAAAGATACAAAATAAAATGGAAACCCAAAATACCTAACAATATTATCCACATGACCCCGAGGTTTCCTTCTAACCTCTTGACAAGATCAAATCCATGAGAGAATAGAACAATGAAGTAGACACTAATGGGTTTGTCATAAATCATGAACCTGAACCTAAAATATAATAGGCTAAAACAAAAAAAGGAAAATAGGTATCCTCTACACACCCCATTCATAATATTTAAGAATAAACTGATATCACTCTAGTGTAAAGTAAAAATATAAATGAAAATGTTTACAATTTGGTTAACAAAAATTACTGGTGACTCTCATTTGGAAATATTAGGCTTGAATCATATGAGTTACACTTCAAAAAGTTTCTTTATAGATCACCCATATATAAAGAAATAGAGTTAAAGTCCCAAAAACCATTAGAAATCATTTTATTTTAATTAATGAAGCTAATTTTAAATACTTTTAAATATAAATAATAATGATAATTGGAAAACAAAATAATAATTAGAGAAATATTAAGAAATATAAATATAAAGTAATCACTTGTCAACTAATATAGAAATAAAAGAAACATAACCATTATAACATAGTTAAAAACCAGTGATTTAGGGAACACCTAGGATTTTAGGGGAAAATCTAGAATAATACTAAATAAGATCTCTCCTATTAGTGTAGTTGATTCAATTCAACTATCCTTATAATTGATCTTACCCTATCTATTCTGATCGAGAATAAAAATCCCAAAATAGGGTAAAATTTGTACTAGGATCTACTAGCCGAAGAATAATCATAAACTAGTGAAACATGTGTATCCAGAAACCCCACTAGCTAATATTGTTTCCCCGTGTATATAAAAAATAGTGGAAAACCACCAAAAAAATGAAAAATAACAATATATACTAGAGGGAAATTATTATCACACACTCACCACCGAAAACCATTCACCAAATAAACCCCATTTATTTAGAATAATAATGTAACAAGAATGTTATATAATAGGGACAATTTTGTCAACATAAAGAAAGCCACAAGAGGGGTAAATTTCAAGGGAATGTTTTCCTCAAGAAAATTCTCTTAATAAAGTCACAACACGACATCTAAAATATATTTCAAAAACTTATTTACTAAACTCTATATATAAAAACAAGTAACTTAAAAATCATTAACATATCTCAATAAATCAAGAGGAAAAAACATCATTACTTAAACCCAATCACACCTTAATTTTGAAAGTAGAAACTTTGAAAGTCATTTTAACAAAATGAAACATCTCCTTTAACTTCGAAATTCCTTTATAAGATCCATTCTTGTATTTTAGAAAACACTATATGTGCATGGTCATTTTAAAATAGATTTTACCCTCTTTATGATAATATGAAACCCTTTTGATTTAATTAAAACCAAGTGAAAGAAAACATAATTTTAAAGAGGTGTCATAATCAAAATTACTACTTTTATTAGATATCTAAAACATGAATTTAAAGGGGAAATAATTAATGATTTTAAAATTAAAGATTAATTCATGGATAAAAGCTACATCAAATCACTTATTCCACTAATAATGGTTCCAAACTATCCCAATACGGAATAAGAATAAATTAGGAATCCATCCCAAACCTTAAGGCATGGAAACCTGTAAGTGAAAATCAAGAAACCGTAACCCCCAGGTCTCCATGACTATATTAGGGTAAGAAAATAAATAAAAGAAATAGAAACCAGATATGAGTATGTTTATATGGAATTACCTTGAATAACCACCAATAGAACATGAATAAATCCTTGGGGAAGATCCATTGGGTAGGGAGAAATGAAGGGGACAATTCTTTGAGATCACAGGAGTTGAGTGAGAGGAGAAATGAGTCCTTAAGGGTTAAATTTAAAGGAGGTATATAATATTAAATTCACAATTTATTTAATCTATTAAGGTCACAAAATTTTCCAAATGGTGCACCAATCTTGTAGATTAAACTAGTCACCCAAGGTATGTGCCATATGGTTTAGAAAATTGTGTGCCAACCATGATCACGCCTATAAAAGTTTTCAATCCATTGCACTTATAAGTTTCAAAATTTTCATCAACCATGAACAAAACTTTTGACATTAAATGATCACCCATTTTTCTAAAATTTTAAAAAAATACCTGGAAAAGAAGACTATGGTAAATAAACAATAGATGAATGAAATAAATAGGAAATCCGAGTTTGTAGTGTGAAAATTATCCCCGTAATAAAAAATTATTCCCCCAGAAAGTCTT
This sequence comes from Viscum album, assembly GCA_963277665.1. Classification (NCBI taxonomy): domain Eukaryota; kingdom Viridiplantae; phylum Streptophyta; class Magnoliopsida; order Santalales; family Viscaceae; genus Viscum; species Viscum album. Next base: position 342,292,739 of record OY728127.1, on the reverse strand, counting down.
TATAGAAAATGTTAAATATTGAACTGATGGGGTAGGATTCATCACTAACTGAAAAATCCAAATATGAAGGGGCACCCTAACATCCACCATGACAGGAACTAAGAAAAGGAAAAGATGAATTCCAAAACCAAACTCAAAAACATATCCCAAATAACCTAAAAGGCCAAAATATAATACCATACATCTTATAATCAATATGGATGTTGATAATACTGAAAGTTCTCAACTTCATCATATATGATAAATATAAGGAATAAAAATTAGATAAAAAAGGACTTAAGGTCAATTAAATTAAAACACATTTTAAGGTAGGGTTGGGTCGGGGAAACTAAACAGAACACTCAAAAAAATTTCATCACTAATATTATAAGTGAATAAAGTAATACTTGATTGTGGGAGATAAATTATGGTGTACTCCCCAACATAATTAGAATTCTTATAAAATGAAAATTATCTAAAAATTACTGAACACTCTCAAAACTTTTGTAAATAACGAAGGATTGAAAAATGGAAGGAATTCAATATGAACCTCACCAAACAGACCCTGACATCACCTAAATGGTAAAACATAAAAAAATATAAAATGTTATGTATAACCTCTAATGTTTTATAATTTACAAAAGAAGAACCATCTATAAGATTATTTAAACATATCCTGTAAACTAAGGTCACCTAATACAAACTAGATAAATGGAAAAAGTGAAATAACTATACCTTAACTAGGGGTTGAGTTAGTACCATGTTTAATAGATTGAAAATAATAATCCTCTAAATGGGTAGATATAGATCCACAATTTTTTTTATGAAACTAATCTATAAAAACATTATAGATTCATTACATGGTATCAAAGATTAATATTATTCATAGCTTTCAGAGTAGAAGTATTCTTATGAACTGACTTACCACAGTGATGGCACACTAATATCTTATTCCTGAAAGAAGATGGTGAGTATATATAAGATATCATTTTGATACCACTATCAATATTTTTAGGATCAAATCAATTTATCTACTTTTAACTTTAATTCCCTTCAATTCTCTTGGTAATAGAAGAAATAATGACTACCTCGAGCACTCCAACCATTCCGACATCAATTTGAAAAATTCTCGTGGCCACTTCCATATACGAGGTTAAGCCAAACTTAGACACTCTACTTATATAAATATAAATCCATATCCTTTTCCACATTCATGGACTTTGGAAAAAATTTATAGATGAATAAATCCTTAAAACCTTCCAAAAAATAGTTCTCCTTTGTTTGAGTCCAACAATAGACTTCCATAACTTCTAACTCGGTACATCTAGCATGAAGGTAGATAACTTAAGCTTGAGAGGACTGGGTATCACAATAAGGTCAATGATACTTTAAGTATTCCAAAGTCATTGTTTTACTTCAAGGGAAAATATTTCTTTATAAAATAGAAGGATATTCCACTTACATAACTCTAGAAGGAAATCTCTAGGTTAATTAGTTGAAATGTTCACATGAAGAGTATCACTCGTAGTTTCACTTCAAAAATCCATTAAAAGTTGGTGGGGTGCACATTAAAATCAAGGAATAATAAACACAATAAAAAATTATCTAAATTCAAAGATTCATTAAACCAAATACCAATATATCAAAGAGAACCCATTGAAAAAATCTTAAAATATTAAATAATATCCACTTACTTTATCTATTTAAAACTTTACTAAACTAATGCTCCATGAAACTCAAAATATTTTACCAAATTTTTTCAAATATTTTCATGCAACACTACTTTATAAGAGAATACAACAAATAGAATTCAAGAGTTCATTTTAAACCCTTAAAAATGTAGGTGAAATAATCTACATTGGATTCAAAAAGATGAAATTCCACTTTAAAACTGATTTTTTATTCCACAATTCCATCACTAAAATAAATTTAAAAACCAAAAAACATAAATTTCATTTCAAGTAATTCTAGAGGAACTATTTATAAATTTCAAATATCTAATTAAAGATAATTTTTAATTTTAAAAATAATTTATTAATACCAAACTATAAATACAAAACATTTAACACATTTCAAATCACCTTTTAAAACAAATTTATTATTTTACAAACATAATATTTACCATAAAAACCAAGTTTTCCATCAAAATAATTTATAAAATCCATACAAATAAGGTCAAAGAATAATAAAAAACTTCCCTAATTCACCTAAATAAATAAATACCCTTACAAAAATGAAAATTACGTAATTGGAAGCTAAACAAATATTTAAATGTGTTAGTGGCTGTGTACGGTTTGGCCACACGGTTTGGAAAACTATGTGCTAACAGTGTCACCACCACCGAGATAATAGTAAAATCGTGTGCACAAGATGAACATAGGTTTTCATACAATAAAATATAACCATGTTCCAATTTTACTCTTCCCATTAGTACCAAGAAACATATTAAAACCAGAAAAACTTATACCATTTCAAAACAAGAATTAAATCCTCCATAAATTAATTTAAATTATACCAAAAATCTATGTATACAACTCAAAATTTAATACTCACAACCTAAAATTACCATGGTAAATTGAGGATTTTAATTGATAATAGCTATCTAAACTCTTATCACAACCACCCCTTGAGTTATAATGTTTCTATATTTAATTTACCATTACTGCCTAAATAAAAACATGGATTTGAAACAATTTATAATGAACCAACCTAAGATAACCTGACACGTCACTCAGTTTGTCCTACCACTAAGCTTGAGGTGTGTTCCCAATCCACGTGATCTAGAAACTAGTACTTGGGAATCAATATATACTCAATGACAATGGTTTTTCCTAGACAAAAAATATTTAACATACAACTAAATTATCCCAAAATTATCGAATGATGCATCTATACATTTTACTTCCATTCCAAAAAAATCCACAGTTCCAATATTTAGAAAAAACCAAAAAAGGCATGACTATAAATATATGTTCAACATAATAAAAAAATAAAAAATAAAAATAAAAAATAGAATGAAATGATGACTTACTTGGCCAAAATAAAAAATATAAAAACGAAAATGGAATCTAAAAATAAAAAACAAAAATATCCATGTGACCCTACGGTCACCCTCCAACCTCCCAACAAGATCCATTCCATGATATATATGAAAAAATAAGCACATAAAAATGACATTCACATAGAAGTTAAACCGGAACCTAAAATATAATATCCCTAGGAACAAAATCCTAGTAGGTATCATGCCTAAACCTCATGCATAATCTTTATAAATAAATCCCATTCATTCTAGTTTAAAATAAAAATTTAATCCCAAGATTTTTGAATTTAGTTGAAAACCAATAACATGTGACTTTAATTTGAAAAAATTAAGTTTTTTAGAATAGTAGTTAAAAATTAAACCATTTTTAATAATTACCATATGTAAAAAAAAAAGAAAATCCCAAAAAATATTTACTAACTACTTTATTTTAATTAAATAAGATCCTATTAAATCATTTGAAATTAAAATATTAGTGATAATAATAATAATAATAATAATGAAAAATAATAATAAAGGAAAATGTAAAGTAATTCTATTAAAATAAGGTATAAATAAAAAAAATATAGCCATTGTGACATAATTTTTAACTAGTGATCATAGTAACACCTGAGCTCTGGTGAAAATATAGAACAATAATAAAAAAAGTCAACCCTACCGATGCACCTGATACAATCCAACTTCCCTAATACCTAATCTTACCACTCTAGATTAACCTAGGGAAAAAATACTAAAGTATGGTAAAGTCCATACTAGGGGCCACTTTCCTAAGTATAATCATAAATTAGTGCAACATGAGTATTCAAATATTACTATAGATACTCTTAGTTTCCCATGATATATATATATATATATATATATAATTTATATGAGGCATTAAATAATAAAAAATAACAATATATACTATATGGGAATCATAGGTACACCCTCACCTTCAAACACCCTTCATAGAAATAACCCATTTTTTCATAAATAATAATGTAACAATCATGTAATATAACAGGGAAAATTTTATTATCTTAAAAAAAACAAAAAGGGAAATTTAAGGTGTATGTTTGCCTCAATAAAATTATCTTTATAAAGTAACAAACAATCATTTGAAGCATCCTTTTGAAACATTGTTACAAAAACTCCCTTTATGAAGAAGTATATAAAAATGATTAAAATATATCAAACAATCTAGAGTACACAACATCTTTAAGAGAACTCGAGAACACCTTAATTTTTAATGTATAATATTTAAAAGATAACATAAAAATGAAAACATTTCCTTCAACTTTGAAATTATTATATAAGAGTTAATTGAATATTTTAACAAACACTTGGTGTGTGTGGTCCTTTAGAATCAAATTCAACCCTCTTTAAGATAAGAGTTAACCGTTTACATTAAAAGAAAACGAAGTTAAAATAAAAATTATTTTAAAGAGGGGACATAATAATATTTAATACTATCATTGGATATCTGAAACATAAATTTAAAGGGGAAAGAAATAATGGTTTTATAATTAAATATTCATGTATTCAGAAAAATCACCTCAAATAATTTATTCCACCAAGTACAATGCCAAACCACCCCAGTACAGCTTGAGGAATCCTTAAAAATAAATCAATAATCCAAATCATGGAAAACCTCAAGTGAAAACAGAGAAACCACACCCCCTAGGCCACTGTGACCATATTAAGGAAATAATCCAAAAGAAAATAAATAAAGACAAGAGAGGAGGAGATTCAGATGAACTTACCTTGATGAAACATAAAAAAAGGCAAATAAATACCCGAGAGAGATACATTGAGAACTGAGAAACAAAGGGGATGATTCATATAGGTTGTGAGAATTGAATGGGTGGAGAAATGGGGTTTTACAAGTTAAATTAAAAGTTGGGATATAAGGGTGAATTCATATTATTAATGAACTAGGGAAGGAATCAAAGTTTGTCCATTCCATTTTCTAAACCATGAGACAATTGTGTGGATGACTCTAGTCACCCGAGTGATGTTCTACAAAATTTGGTTGCACAGTTTAATAGACTATGAACTAACCATGAACAACCCTCTAAAATGTTTTAGGCCTTCACACAGTTGGGATATGCATTTTTCACTAATCTCATGAAAACTGTGTGACATGCACTGGTCTCCCGTTTCTAAAAAATTTCAATGAAAAATACCTAAAAAAATAATAAGGATAAAAAAAATGATGAATGAAAAAAATAGAAAATCAAGATAGTGGGGTGATAATTCTAATAGCCATAACACTTTTACCCCAGAAATTATTTGTAGAAAAAATTGAATAAGGAATGGATGGGGTGCGCTTCCTTAGTAATTGTTAAATATGAAAATTGAGGATAACCCTGATATCCACCAAGATAAGGACTAAGAAAACACAAAGATTAATTATAAAAGAAAACTAAATCACAACCTCCAAAGAACATCAAATCCTAGAACCTAAAACCAACCATCTTATAATCAATAAATATGTGGAGCATATAGTAAGAACTCAACTCCTTTATTTATGGGAATAACCAGGGACTCTAAATTACATAAAAAATGAATCAAGGTTAGTAAACATGAAATCCATTTTTGAGAAGGTATGGTTTGGGGAAACTGAATACAAGAATTATAATATTTTCATCTTTACTTCCAAAATTGAACAAAGGAATGCGTGATTGATGCAGGTATACTATAGAGGTATCCCCACTATATTTATAATTTATCTAAAATTACAATTATCTAAAAATGATTAAACACTCATTAAATTTTGACAATGAATGATGGACTCAACAAGGGAAATAAATTTAATCAAAAAATACCAGTGAGGTACTCACATCACCCAAGTAATAAATCATCAACAAAGGGTAAAACCTTAGGTACAACCACCAATGATTCAAAGTTTTAAAAAAAGGAAATATCCAAAAAAGATTTAGTATCTTCTCTAAATGAATATCAATGAATAAAAATAGTAAAAAGGAACAAAAAATTAATAAAGAATACCTCAAGAAAGAACTAGGACAACACTAGGTTTATCAGGTCAAACATGAGATTCCTCTAAAGTGATAGATCTATATATACACCATTTCTACATGAATCTAATAATTTTTTTTTCATATGATCTAGATGAACACAATTGTGATGAGTATTCAGATATTTCTAATATGAAGGCTTCTTATGAACCAATTTAATACACTGATGACACACTAGTATGTTATTACTTAAAGATGCTGATGGGAAGATATAAGAAGACCACTTAATGCCACTAACTTCATGCCTATACTCAACTCAATTCCCCATTTTTTACATATATTTCGAACACCGCTAACAGGAATAGAGGATGCATAAAAAACCCACTACTATAGAAACCACCTATATCAGTGTTTTAAATAGGTTTTTAGTGGCAAAAGTGTTGATAAGTGGAGCGACCTTAAAAGTGATTGAACATTATAAACAAAAAAACGTTGATAAAGGGGGCCTTTATAAGTGATTCATTTTTAGTGCTGGTAATGGGGGAATATATTAGTGATTTTTTTAGCACTGCTAAAGGGGGCCTTTATCAGAACTTTTTTAGCACTGATAAAGAGGTCTTTTATTAAACCTTTTGTTAGCACTAATAAAGGACATTGTTATTGTAGAAAAATATTCAACCCCATAAAATCATTATAATAGAAACAGATAAGAAAAATATAATCAAATTGGAAAAAAATTATTAAAGAAAACTATATTAAAATAGAAACATTAAATTACACTATCATTTCAATTAAAAATTTTCATACAAAATATTTATATTAATGCGATATTTACAATTAATAACAAAAATTACAACCCAACATAAAAAATTAAAACTTTTATAACAAGACTTCTCCAATGATCAACCTCTGTACAAAATCTTTTCCTTGTAATAAAAATAATATTTATTTTAGGGATAGTACATAAAAAATAAATAAATTATAATTTTAATGTCATATAATCCACATATGATAAAATATATTGTTAATTACTAAATATATTAATTATATTTTCAGTTATAATATTAATTATATTATTAATTGTTATATTGTTAATTTTATATTAATTATTAATTATTAATTTTACATTAGGATATTAATTATTAATTATTAATTGTACTATTAATTATTAATTATTAATTGTACTATTAATTATTAATTATTAATTATACTATTAATTAATAATTATATTTTGAATTATTAAATACATTGTTAATTAATAATCTTTAAATTATATTTTTAATTATTAAATATATTTATGATATTATTACTTATTAATTATCTTGATTACTTAAATAGTTGTTAATAATTGTATCATTAAACTAAAACGACATTTTTTATTGAAAAATTCCCTTTGAGTCATACCGAGCACATCGTGTGTCCAATTAACACAAAACCAATTCCTACATGTAAAAAAAATGAATTATGGATCATTGTCCCAAATTTTGAGAATTATATGAGATCGTTTAGTTAATTTTGACAATGTGAAATTTATTTTAAACTAAAATGACCCTTTTATATTGAAAACATGCAGTTGGAGTCGTATTGGCCACATCATGTATCAGATTGGCATGTAGTCAATTCTTATACATCACAAATAAATTATATATTTTGTCCTAAAGTTTGAAAATAATCAGAGTTTTTTACTCATTTTTGATAATGTGATGCATGTTTTATACTAAAATGACACTTTTATTTTGAAAAGACACTCTTTGCGTCCTATAGAATATATCATGTGTCATATTGACAATTAATCAATTACTAGATATAAAAATGAATAATTGATGATTTTATTATTTTTTGAAAACAATCAATGTTTATTTTCTCGATTTTGGCTATGTGAATTGTGTGTTAAAATAAAATGGCTCTTTTATATTAAAAACATGAAATTTCAGTCATATTGATAAAATCATTCATTAGATTGATGTGTGGTTAATTTATACACATCAAAAATAAATTTTGGACCATTTTCTTAAATTTTGAAAACAATTTAATATCATTGGATAATTTTAGGATATGTGACATAAGTCTTAAACTAAAATGACACCTTTATATTGAAAACAACCAATTGAATTCTTATCATCCACATCATGTGTTGTATTTATGTGTGTTTTATTCTTACATATCAAAAATTAATTATAGACCATTGTCTCGAAGGTTGAAAAAAATATAAAATAATTTCCTTAGTTTTGGATATGTAGAGTGAGTTTTAAACTAAAATGACACTTTTATATTAAAAAGAAGAAATTTGAGTCATACCAAGCACTGTTTGTGTTATATTGATGTGTATTTGATTCATACAAATCAAAAATAAATTATAGATCGTTTCCCAATGTTTTCAAATAATTCGAGTTCATTTTCTTACTTTTTGCTATGTGACTAATGTTTTAAATTAAAATATGATGCACTTTGAGCCATAATGACCACATGATGTATCAGATTGACATTTTGTTGATTACTATACATCTTAAATGAATTAAAGATCATTATCCTAAACTTTGAAAATAATATGAGATTATTTTCTTGGTTTGGAATATCTGATACACGTTTTAAACTAAAATGAGACTTTTATATTCAAAACACACACATTGAGTCATACCAAAGTCATCATGTATTAGATTTATGTGAGGTAAATTCCAAAATTTCCAAAATTAATTATGGATCAATGTTCTAAATTTTGAAAAAAACATTAGCTTTCTATATTGGTTTTAATAATGTGATGTTTCTTTTAAATTAAAATTGTAATTTTATATTAAAAACACACACTTGGAGTAATCCCATCCACATATTATGTTAGATTAATGTTCATTAAATTAATACATGAAAATACTAAAATATGGATTGTTATCATTAAGTTTCAAGACAATTAAAACTCATTTACTAATTTTTCGATGTGTGATGTTTTTTTTACACTAAGATGACACTTGAAAACATGAACTTTGAGTAATAACAACAATATCATGTGTCATATTGAGGTGAAATCAATTTGTATATATAAAAAGTGAATTATGGATCATTTTAATATTGTTCTTTATAAATCATGATTCTTTTTTATTGATTATGGATATGTGATGCATGTTTTAAATTAAAATGACACTTTTATATTAAAAACATGAACTTTAAGTCATGTTGGTCATATCGTGTGTCATATTGATGTGAGGAAGATTTATACATGTCACAAATAAATTATGGATAACTATCCCAATGTATCCCGATAGTCCAAGTTCATTTTCTTATTTTTGGATTTATGAAATATGTTTTAAACTAAAATGACACTTTTATAGTGAAAACACAAACATTCTGTCATCCCAGTCACATCATATGTCAGATTTATGTGTGTTTGATTCCTACATGTTGAAATTAATTATAGACAATTTTAAAAATTATGAAGATAATTCGGCCTCATTTTATTAGTTTTATCTATGTAACACTATTATTAAACCAAAATGTAACTTTTAATGTAAAAACACACACTTTGAGTCATACCGGCCACATCACACGTTATATTAAAATGAGTTCAATTACTATACTTCTTAAATTATTTATAGTTTATTTTTCTAAATTTTGAAAACAATATGATCTCATTTACTTGGTTTTACAAAGTGAATTGTGTTTTAAACGAAAATAACACATTTATATCGAAAACATGCCCTAGGGTAATATACTTTTTTAAATAAATTCTCAATTTCTTTTTATAGTATTATGTAATTTTTTTAATATTAAACAATAATATAACTTCTCTGAAGGAATATAACAAAATACATCAAGGTTAATGGAACTGGGTGATATTTTGTGGGCCTAATAGAATGAATTATATGTCAGATGGAAAACTAGAAGAGGCACTGACCTTGAAAATATATCAGTCTACAATGAATTTCTACTTACACAATAAAAAAATATAATTTGGTACTAGCAAAATACCATGATCATCCAAGAATTCTCCTTGAGGATCATACCCAACCATTAGTGATATTTTATGATTAGAATGTCAACACAGGCTATGCTTTAGTAACTTAAGAAAATTTCAAGTTACCCAAGAGTAAATTATGAAAAATGCATGTTTCCATTCAGTATCTTAAGATATTTTTGAGCCAACCTTTAGTAATTTATAAAATATTTAAGTTAACCTTCATTAACTTAAGGAAATTTATTGTTACTCTTCAATAACATACCAAATCTTCGATTTACCCTTTAGTAACTTTAGAAAATATTGAGTTACCCTTTAGTAACTTAATAAAATTTCAAATTACCCCTCAGTAACCTAATAAATATTCATGTTAATATTTATTAACTTAATAAAATTTTGAGTTACACTTCAATAAGTTAAGAAATCTTCATGTTACACTTAGTAAATTAAGAAAATTTTGAGTTACCCTTTAGTAACTTATGAAATGTTGAAGTCATCATTTAGTAACATAAGAAAACATCATGTCAACCTTAATCAAATTAATAAATATTTGAGTTACCCATAAATAACTTAATAAATTTTCAATTCACCATATAATTAGTAAAAAAAATTTAGATTTACCCTTCAGTAACTTAATAAATGTTGAAGTTAACCTTCAGTAACTTAAAAAAATTTCGAGTTACCCTTCAGTAACTTAAGAAATACTTAAGTAACCCATTAGTTACTTAATAAATTTTCATTCTAAAATTTATTAACTTATTAAATATTCAAGTTAGCCTTAAAAAAATTAAGAAAATTTCACGTTCTACTTTAGTAACTTAAGATATCATAAAGTTACCTTTAAGTAACATAAGAAATTTTCTAGTTACCCTTTTGAAACTTATGAAAATTTCGAATTAACCTTATATGACTTAAGAAATTATAAATTTACCCTTTATAAACATAAGAAATATTCAAGTTACTCTATAGTGAATTAAAAAAATTTTGAGTTTCCATTCAGTAACTTAGGAAATCATTATCCTACCCTTTAATAATATAAGAAATATTCAAGACACCATTCAAGAACTTAAGAAATCTTAAATTCACCCTTCAGTAACTTAAGAAAATTTAGAGTTTCCATTCAGTAACTTAATAAATCTTCAAGTCAGCCTTCATTAACTTAATGAAATTTTGAGTTACCCTTAATTAACTTTTTAAATCTTCAAATTACCCTTCAGTAAATTAAGAAATATTCAAGTTACCCATTAGTAAGTTTGGACAGTTTCAAGTTAAAATTTAGTGACTTTATAAAATTTTAATTTACCCTTTAGTAAAATAAGATATTTCTCATTTTGGTTATACAATGAATATTTTAAACTGAAATTGAACTTTTAGTTTGAAAACTCACACTTTAAGTCATACAAGCCACATGAGATATCAGATTGATGTGTTGTCAATTCCCAGATGTCACACATAAATCACGGACTACTTTCCTAAATTATAAAGAAAATCTAAACTCGATTTCTTGGTTTTGAATTTATGAAACTTTTTGAAGATAAAATGACACTTTTAATTGGAAAACATGCACTTTGATTCCTATAAGCCACATCATGTTTCAAATTGACATGCATTCAATTCCTACATGCCAAAAATGAATTATAAATCATTGTCCTAAATTTTTGAAAATAATCAAAGATCATTTAATTATTTTTGAAAATTTGAGATGTGTTTTAAACTAAATTACCTTATAGAGATCAACCGATCTATCAATATTTTGAACTTTAAACCCTAATTAAACTTCCTTTACAGGTAATTACTCATTTCAACTTTGAGAACTAGATCAAGATATGGGTGGGGAATCTCTTTTAGTATTTATAGTATCTTTCATTATCATAATTTTAATTGAATCATATATGAATTTAAATGAATCTATATTTTTTCTTCGTTATGGAGGTGTTAGTGATTGTAATAGGGGCCAAACTATTTTTACAAATTCATCAAAATACAGAAAGATGAAAAATAAAAATGATGAGGTTAAGAGAATGAAAGTAACTCAACTAACAGATGGTAATATGTCTTCAGATTTGTGGTTATAAAGTTCCTTGAACCATTTCCCTATTACTAGTATCTCCACTACAACCTTAAAGTATAATCTCTCATGAGAACAAAAAGATTAAAACATGTTACTAGTTATTCCAAAATTGTTTACATCGTAATCCCCCCATGATACTTCTATTTGAGAAATATCTCAAATATTTATATCTTTTTATGTTCATAAATGATTTTTTTTTAGTTTTTTCTAAGTTATCCTAATCCCTAAATGAAGAAAATTAGAGAACAGTTGAAAAGAAATTCATAGTCAACTGAGGAATGAGAATATACCCTTTAAAATATTTTTAAAATTTTAGTAACGATATTAATATTGAAGTAATCACAAGAGATATTGGTATAGTAAATGTATCTAATATTTTAAATTTAAGCTGGGATGAATCTATAACTGAATTTGTATTTGAATATATATGAAATGATTTCCTATACAATTTTGTTTTTTTATTCAGATACTTTTTCTTCTATCCTAGATGAAACACCCTCAATAAATAAATTCGTACTATTTTCTTTAAGAGGATGAACTATAGGTGGGGAGGATAATTAACTCTATAACGTCACATAAGAAGGAATAAAAATCTATGGTGGGGTTAAAATTTCTTCGGAATAATGGGATGGTTAAATATAAAAAAAATTTGAATGAAAATTAAAATTTTCATATTAGAATTTTTTTTACTAACACAGTTCAAATACTACATGCATTTTATTTTATGAAAAATAATATCTAATAATTCTGATTACAATTAATCACATCCCAAATGTAGCTTTAAGGTAATAGTTTATACTAGATCACTAACATAATAGGTAATCACCTAAAATTGATATCAACAAAAATTATGACACTATATACCCCACCCACTCATCTCTAAATAAATTTAATTCTTCTTTTAAGTATCTAGAATGTTTCCTGTCCTGGTAGTACTGAGAAAATATAAAAAAAGGATTCACAAAAGTTTTAAATGAAATTGTAATTACCATTGAAAATTACTTATTCTAGGATGCTAGTCTGTTGTTGGTATATAATATCCTTCATAAAATTTTAAACATAATATCCATAATTGTTATAGATATTTTGTTTTTGAAACTGTAGAGACATTGATCCAAATAAGTAATTTTTTTTAAAAAATGTTTTGATAGTTAAATATTACTATATATAACCTAATATATTTACATTTGAAGAAAAACTTATCATTTTTGTGTTCATTCACTGACCTCATACCATGATTTAGTTGATATTTATATATCACCCTATAATAATTTTTTTTCTCAAAAAACAAACTAAAATGCATAATTTTAATTTTATCAATAAAATATTAATTATAGTGTATAAAATTTTCACAATTGATATCATGCGTGGTCTATTTAGTGGAAATTAGATATTTGGATCCAAATAATAAACATTTTATGTATCCTAATTGATTATGATTACCTTCTAGCAATTCATAAAAAAACAAGAAACAAATAAGTAATGAAAAAAGAAAAATATTTTTTATATGACAAGATCATATATTTTTACCCATGTATTGTAGAAATTAAGAGGATTTTTCATCTCTTATTTTATTTTCAAATTCTATTATTAGTTAATAATTTTCCTGTTAATTTATTCCAATTCCAAATAAACTTTTTTTATATAGAAATGATAGAGATATTAATGAGTCCAAATATTGTTTTATATGTTTTCAATATATATAGTAGTAATATATATGCCTATATAAAATATGAATTGATATTAATTATAATGAAAATAGAAAATCATGTTTAGGATAAACATATCACGAAAATGTACCTCATGTATTCATTCACAACTGACACTCCCAACTTTTAAAACATAATAATATCATTTAAACTCTTGATACTAACCATTTCTGTAATGGAATATCAAATGATTTCTTCATAATATTAAATGTAATACATATTTCTATATTTTAATGTTGTATCTTCATGAACATGTAATGTTAATTTATGTAGTAGTGGAATTGGTGGGGTGAAGGTACTCTCAGAAGGTCCATTTGATTTCTTGGTTGATCCACTGGGTTGTCTTGATTCAACCTTTCGTTTCCATTTTTCCCCATATGTAATACCATACCTCATTTCAAAAAAAATTTCATTAAATATTAATTGTTTGTATTTGAAATTTTTTTAAGGACATACCTCATATATCTTTATATGATTAACCGATGATATTATGAATGTTATAATAATATTATAAACTATAGTAACATCCAGATCATCAAGAATAATAAGAATCTTGACTCTCAACTAAAAATATACTTTAATACCCACTCTCAAATGATTAATTAAGAGTTGTTTATTATGGTGCATTCCTTATGTGATACTTTAAAATATACCCCTCACAACAAGGTGATGTGTGAGTGTTGATGGATATAAATCACATACAGTTTCACCCTATATAATTTTAGTAATATAAAATTATTAAAAGTAATTTTCACATTTAAGAAAAATATTTATGAAAAAATTTATTACCTTGGGTAAAACAAGTGTTTGATGGGAATGACTATCCTCAAAGCTAGTGGGGTTATATGGATCTTCTTGTATTGATTATTGTTCCACTATTAGTTTCCTTTGATCCTTTCACATATATTAGTCCATCATACTATAATGGAAAATAACATATTTAAAATCATTTATATGTGCATGAATTCCATTCATCATCACATATGTATAACCTTGTGGATTTGTATTCTCAAAATATTTTTGAGGTGACACTCCAAAAACTGTACGTCTAATGTAGACATATTGTTCTGGACACATAAAAGCTACCAAAAATAGTTGTTCTTTATTTATAGTCAATGTATATTCTTATATCTTAAACAGATAAAAAACATACGAATTTAAATATAAATCTTTATGTAATATTATTGTATAGCATAAAAATACTAATATGTAATACTTACGCATGATTCCTATACTTCTTGTGTGTTTTCATCTACTAGTTTTCCCTCCTATTTACATGAGCCTCCTTCTATTGCCCAATATATGGGATATAAGTGGATTTGGATTATAATTCATCAATATCCATACAATCAAAGGAATATTTGTTATTTATATAAAAAAACATTTACTATAGATTTAAAATACATACTATTTTATTTTCAATTGAATCATACCAAATACTTGATTTATGGTATGGGTACATTGGTTTTGAGGTATGTTGCTTATTTTTAGCAATTCTTTGTTGTTTTATAAAGTAATAATTTTTAATCAAATTCGATAAAATGAATCATGTCAAATAAATTATTAATGACTATGATGCACAAAAAATGATTCCCCATCTTTGTGATTAATGAAAGTTTTCTATGTTTCCTAATTTATAATGTGTGCATATATAGTTTGTGGATAAGGTTTTAATTTCCCATCAAAATCTCTTTGATGATTCTTTTTCAAAATTTTCTAGAAGGCTCGATGATCTTTTCTAGTGACCATTAAGACAAATTTCATACAAACATCATCTAAAATAAATGAGCTCTATAAGGGATAATGAAAAGTAAGACATTGTTTCATTATATAGTTTTTGGGTAAAATAGAGAAAGAATATCATAACATTACCCAAATATCACCCCCATGGTTTTCTTTAATGCAGTCTGGAAATTCTTCAACATATCTATATCAATTGGGATATACATTCTTATTGTGAACCTAATTTAACTAAAGATCGTTGACTTGTTTGAGTCAATAGGTTGGCCGCATTGATTCTATACAATCTCAACTTTTGTACCTTTGCTTCTTTCCCTGAAAAATTTAGTAAACATAGTGATGCTACACTAATCTTGCTTTTTTATCCACATGCTGCTGATCCAACAATAATTCTAGAGTTTCAAAATTGATCATGTTTTCTTCTTTATTATTTCTAATATCAACACGTAGAGAAGTCAATATCTATATGAGTAGTTAAAAATTTAATTTATACAACATAAATGCAGTATATAGCACATAATATTATGAGGAAAAACATAGTATATTAAAAATAATTTAACCATCCCATCAAACTCACTTTTTTATTTCAAGGTCAAAGGGATTTTGTTCCTCTATCAAGTATTCAAATACCCTCTTTATGGAAACCTATAATATATAATACACTCTCTACATTGAGACCACTTTGAAATGACAATGATCTCAAAATAAAAGGGTCATCCTCAATTTTTTTTCATTTAGACCTGAAATTTCTTTTAGTTTCCAAAAAAACCATTAACCATTTCCTTTTTACTGGATATTGGACATAAAATACTTTCACTACTTATGATTCAATTATGAATGGTTCATCTTTACACCCTTTTGCACTAAAATTCACCTTCATGAAGCACAATTCATTGACTTTAACTACACTCTTATTGTCAACCCATTTTGAATAGAAAATAATTACTTGAAATGATGTATAATCCAACTTGTATATCTGTTTGATGATTATAAATTATGACATATTCACAAAAAATGGATTTTAATCCTTATAATTATATTTGTACATCAATTCTACTGCAAGATTAACTACACTATTTTTCATTGTAGCATGTTTATCTTGTTCCATTTTATATAATGTATAATAATTAATTAAAAAACTATTATAATATATAACATTTATATTTGGTCCATTGGACATCCATAAAAACATTCAATAAATTAATTTGGATTTATATATAACTATTTATAAATATGATCTGAAAAACAACCTATAAACTATTTATTATGGGTATTTGACATCCGTACATCATCCCTTTATGGATGTAAATGTATAATAATTAGTTTATGGGATTCAACATATAGAGAAACATCTAGACTATTATTTAAAATGTAAAAGAAATATTGCTCCCGCTCTATAATGGAAATTATAAGAACAAATATTCTTGAAATCCTTTCACCCATAAGGTGTTCACTATGATAAGAATTTGGTAGACAAATGCTATCAAAATCTAATAGGTAATCGATATATAATTCTATAAATTCTTCAAAAATATGTACATAACAACCCATATCTTTATTACTCAATAATTGATGATTTATTATAAAAATTTACACATAATAGAACATAGAAGATCGATATGTTTAGTGTATTTTGGAATTAGATACAATAGAGAAAAAATTAAAATAAAAAATACAACATCTTTATTTAAAACTTCTATAACATGATCAGAATATTCCATCAAACATAAAACTGCAAGGGATTACCTAGGGATATACATAAGAAATTTGTGAGATATAAATCCAAGTAAGGGAATATACATGTAATAACATTAAGAGAATAATTCATGTTAGAAAATAGGCATATAAATGGGGTATAAAAGGTGTGAGAATCATAAACATTAACAATGATAGGGTATGATAATCATAGAGGAAACATGGGAAATGAAACAAAAAACTTAAAACAACGCATCATAAACATAGGTCAAGGCTAACTGTAAATAAATATGGATAGGAAAATTAACATAAAAAATTATGTTCAATCCCTATCCTAAAATGATGTCTCATGAGACCTAAAATTACCCAATTCAATGAAGTGCTGTATAATTCATGGCACACCCATCACATTAATTCCATTCTCATGCTTAAGCATGACACATAGATCTTATAACATGAATTCATTCATAATCATATTTTATTCCATGATAAAAGAGTGTGGAGGACATACATGTAAGAACCGATTCAGAGAATTATATATGTATAAAGGTGAAAACACTTGATATGAAATTAGTATGGTGTTCACTACATAATTGTTTTGGCGTGGAAAATCATTGTGAAATTTCAGCATCATAATGTCACTTAAATATTATTAAAATGGGTTGATGAGAGAAAAATAGATATATTATAATTTTTACATAAAATAGATAGTAATAGGGACATTTAATACATATTAAAACATTTGGAATTGGGAATAAAAGGAAAAAGATAACAAAGAAACTTGAATTAATAAGCAAAGAAAGGGATCCATTACTTGAGTGTCCGACTCAAAATTCTTGGGAGGAGATTCTTGAGAGTTTGGAGGCTCCTTGGGATGACTATAGAGAAGTCATGGTCATGTAATTATGTGATCCAAATTTTTATAGTGAAGCTAAATGGGAGACTGAGTGTGTTTATATTGGAAATGAGTGGGGAATTCTTAGTTTTTGGACTCTATACAATAAAATAACCAAAACCAAAAACATTCACATGTTTTTCCCGTGGTCTATAAAAAATTGGAGTGGTTTAGATTATTTTATAAGGGAAAAGGAATAAATTTATAAAATAATACCCTTGATTATGTGGAAGTGAGTCATACTCTTAAAGAAATGGTTTTAAAACCTTAAAACATCCATCCAAACTTTTTTTTTGATTTTATAAAAACAAATCACTATAGGAAAAGTGAGAACCAGCAAACAGACATAAAAACATTGACTGGATGGGCAAAGAACCCTATCCAGGATGATCCTTGTCCAAAAAACACCAAAAAACAACCTTGAAAACAACAGTTTAACCGTGAAAACAAAACAAGATATCTAAAAAATGCAGCCCAGGACTGACAAACCCAAAACCACCAGAACACATCATGTCACGACATCACTCACCACCCTGCATATCATCCACATCGAATCCAATGCAAGTGTCATACTTTCGATAGCTCCACCGCTGCACCTGGGACCACCCATCCATCACCGGACTCGCAATGAACATCATGGATCCACCCTGGCACAAAAAAGAGCAACAACCCAAAAAGTAAACGAATTGGAAAGGAAAAAAGAACCTCCTACACCAGGAGATCCTGTGCTCCGACATCCGCATCCGTGAAAAATCCCGAAAAAATGCTAACGACAACCCTACCCAAAGGGCACCAACGAGGAGGATCTACCATCTCAAGGAAATCAGCACAATCCAAAAGGCCATGGGATCCGTCGAACCTAACCAGGATGGGGTCATGCGCGATGGAGCAAAGCGAAATGGCAGAGAAAATCCAAGGATAAGTAGATATGTTCGAAGGAAAAGAAAGAAAAAGAGGAGCGATAACCCACAAATACCGTTGACGGAGGTGCAATTCTCTGAATGCGGAACCAAGGGAGAAATAACCAATAAGCCGAGAAGGCTGGCCAGAAAGATCAGGAGGAGAAGTGCAAGGGGACTCTTCCTGTTCCGAGTGGTCCTGAGGTCACCATCCATGACTGCGTAATGACTCGATAGAAATAAAACGGACCGACCATGAATTTACTCCAACAAACCAAACCAACTGAGAAACAGATGGCGGCCACCGAGCGCATCCAAAACCCCATTCACTAAGCACTCGACGCAATGGCTCCGAAGCATGGCAGCCATGAGGAGAAACCGGGAAGAGGAAGACGAGGGAGCACCGAGAGCGCTGCCGCTGAGAGCAAGAGAAGAGGAAGGATAAGGGAAGATGAGAGAATGACGGCGTAGGGAAACACTAAATAGCGACAGGGAAACCGTATGGTGGTCGCGCGCAGCTGTGCCCCTATGAGCTCATCCATCAAGGTCATCAAAACCTTAAAACATATTAGTGGTTTTTAAGGATTAAAAAAGAATTTATAAAAATAAAAAATTAAAATAAAATCACATTATTTGAAAGGGAAAGCACATATCTTTTTATGGATTTCATTTATAGTATTTATAACATCACTTTTGGGATATTATGATTTCATTATTTATAGAGAATATTTATATGGTATTTAATTTTTACCCAAAAATTTGAATGGATTAAAAAATTATGAAAAATTTAGCATTGGATAATTGAAAAATGATGATTCTAGAAATAAATTTCATTCTATAAAAATAATTTTCTAAATATTTGAATTTTCATTTAAAAAAAAAATTGATATTCATTGAGAAATGTTGTGTTTTTTGACAATAACATTTTTCGAACCCTTATAAAAATTACCCTTGACTTCAAAAAATTTATATGATAATACATTTGTGATAATAATTATTTAATAATAATATTTCATAAAATTATTATTTATTTCAAAAATTCCTGAATTCATGATAATAAATTACTTATTTGACTTATAATATTTTCCAAAAATACTATTTGTGTTTTATTGTTTCAAAATAAAAATCATTTATAAAGTAAAAATAATTGGATGAAAATATATCCCTTATTATATATAAAAATATATACATAATCATATCTCTTGGGTCTTGATACATATCCCTTTAAAACACCAGAAAATTCTCTAAGTGTAAGGTGGGTGATAGTGAGATTTTCATGGGGTAGTTCGGCATACATGGTTTGGGCCATGATCTCAATGAACTTGAACTTCTCCTGTAAGTTGTTTCTCTAATGATTAATTTGTTGGTTTTAAATATGGTCTTGGTAAAGGGTAAATACCGGAGATTCTATCTCCCTTAGAGTCACTAATAAATGGGCTTCATAGGGTATGGCCCTACAGGTTGATCCCATCACTTCCATTGTCTGTGTTAAATAGATTCGTTCAAAACCTATATTTATACTAATCATGTGATCACTATTAAAATAATATATTATGAATGGTAATGACCTTTAATGGTCTTTTAAATATGATAGAATACTAAAACCAAATATAAGCATGTGTTTTCTATAACTATATTACCAAATAAGTCATTTAATTAAATTGAATGGGTAAATTTTATTTATAAAACTTTGAGTCCTTATAATGTTCCCCCATTAAAAAATTTTACCCTCAAAATTTTCTTTTACCACACTAAAACAGATTATGGTAACTTTATTTAATTACTTCCGCTAGTTCCCACTTTACATATTCAAAATTTTTGTTTCTCCACAACACTTTGACCAGGTGAGTTTTCTTATTTCATATACCTTTTTCTCTATGATCTAAGATCTTCACCTACTACTCTTCATAAGAAAGATCATTCTCCAATAGTACCACCACTATATTGAGTACATGTGAGAGGTATGGCATGTACTTACTCAAGAGGGATATGTGGAATGTATCTTGTACTTGATATTGGTTAGGTGTGAGTGCTAGTTGATAGGCCACCATTCCAATGTGATCTAGGATCTAAAATAGACTGATGTATCTTTGTCTAAGATTTCCCTTCTTCCTAAATGTCATATACTTCTTCCTTGGAGATATGTGGAAGAATACCATTTCTCTAACATCAAACTCTAGGTCTTGTCAGTGATTGTCAGCATAGCTCTTCTTTCGACTCTAAGCATCCTTTATGTTCTTATGAATGGTATTAACACTTTCCTCTATTTCCTCAACAATTTTAGGAACTAGTAGTTTACGTTTGCAAACTTCATCCTATCATACAGGTGTTTTCAACCTCTTCCCATACAGGGCTTCATAAGGAGCTATTTGGATGCTTGAGTGCAAAATGTTATTGTATGAGTACTCGACCAGAGGAAGATATAGGTCATATCCTCCTTTTAAGTCCATAGAACATGATCTCAACATGTCTTCCAGTGTATGAATAGTCTTCTCAGACTAGCCATCAGTTTGAGGATGATATTCCATACTGATGTTCAGATCAGTGTTTAGATCACGTTGGAGAATATTTTTCCACACATTGAGGTAAATATTAAATCTCGATCAGATACAATCGATAGGGGTAATACATGAAGTCTCACCACATCTCTAATGTATATCTGTGTAAGTTAGCCAAGTGATAAATCCTATAAAATTTCAATGAAGTGTGTATTATTTTTAAGATGATATCCCGCAAACCATATAGAATTATTCCCTATGGATGTATTCAGAAGGTCCGTGAAAAAGTCTATGGTGATGTTTTCTGATTTTAATGTTGGTATGGGTAATGGCGATATTATCCCATTGGATTTTTTTACTTTCTACTTTCACTTCCCGATAAACAAGACATCCCGATGCACATTTTGTGATCTCCTTATTCATATTTTCCCACTGAGATCATTCTCAAATATCTGAATGTATATTTGGGCTTCCTTGGTGGATAGGAAAGGTTAAGCTATGTGCATAATCCAATAGCTCATTCTTTGACACATGATTTGATGGTACCCATAGTCTTAACCCAAATATCAAAACTCCTTCTTCATTAACATTGAACTTTGAAGATTTCCTTTTCCTTATATTTTCCACTTTCTTCTAAATTCCCAAATCATTTATCTAAGCATAATTTATCTTTTCCAGAAGGGATAGTTGAGAAACCCTTTGTGAAAGGATTGATGATGTTCCTTCCTTTATGATTCACATGTTCTTCCTTTCCAAATCCAATAGGATCGAATCCCTATAGATTCTCATAAATGATAGATTTTTTTGGATACTTTCTACCTTGAGCATCCTCTAATTTATTCTCTCTACCAGGATGTCAGTGGATTGAACATTCATGGTCCTTGATTAGATCTAACCATCTTATTTTGTGTATATTAAAATCTTTATGTGTGAATGCATACTTGAGGATTTTTTGATCATTATATATTTCACACTTATCGATAAAGAGATAATGCCGCCATATTTTTAAAGTGAATATTACTGTACCCAACTCCAAATCATGCATTGGGTAGTTATGTTCATGAACTCTCAACAGTATTGATTCATAGGCTATGACTTTTTCATTCCGCATTAACACAAAACACAATCCCTTCTTCGACGAATTGTAGAATGCAAAGAAAATTTCTCCACTTGTGGGTAGTGTGAGAACAGGGCTAGTGATAATCTACCTTTTTAGATTTTTGGATCTCTATTAATATTCATAATTCTAAGAAAACTTAATTACCTTCAAATTTATCTTGGTTAGAGGGGTTGATAATCACAAGAAAATTCTCATAAAGCAGTGATAATACCTAGATAATAAATGGAAACTATAGATATATATCATAGATGTTGGCCTCAACCATCCTTCAATTACTATTTGACATTGAAGGGTCTATAGATATCCAATTTATTATGATGATATTCCACAATAATGTGACTTCCTTCAACCAGATATCTCATTTGATATACTTTTCATGAATACTCTCCTTTCATAAGGGATTTAGTACAATGCAAAGATGCTCCTCATGCTCCCCCTTGGTCTTGGAAAATGTTAGAATATCATCTATAAATACTACCAATTTCTTTCAGGTAATATATAAATACTATATTAATTAGGCCCCTTATGATTACTGGAGAATTAACAAGTCTAAAAGGAATTACTATGAACTCATATTGTTCATACCTTATATGAAAAGAAGTGTTAGGGATATCCTCCTCCTTCACCCTAACTTGGTAATATCCTAACTATATATCCACCTTGTAAAGGTATTGTGCTCAACATAGATGATTTAAAAAGACATAAATTCATGGAATAAGATACTTGTTCTTTATCATGATATTATTGACCTCATAATAATCAGTGTAATGGTGCATTGACTTATCCTTATTCTTGATGAAGAGGATTGGTGCACCCCATGGTGAAACACTTGAGTATATGAAACCTTTATCTAGATTATCCTATTGTTGTTCCTTAAGCTCCTCATGTTCCTCAACCACCTTTCTATATGGAGTCTTGGATAAAGTCAATTCCCCAATTATAATCTCGATTTAAAATTGAACCTCTCGACTAGAAGGAAGACCAAAAAATTCCTTAGGAAACACATCGGCATATTCTATCACAATGGGCATGTATTCAAGGATGTTTCTTTCCTTATACTCAATAATTTGAGCTAAATATGATTTCTCATAGTGGAATAATATCCATTCTTGAGATGTTGGTGCTAAAGAATATTCATCCTCCTCCTTGCACTTGTTCTAAATCGGGGGTCGATTTGCAATAGCGAGAGTGATTTCCTTCTCACATAAATTTATGTTGTCTCTATATAGGTAAAGCCAATACATGCCTATAAATGCATAAAATTTGATCAAAGGTATAATGATAGGATTTTTTGGGAATTTCATCCCAAAAATTGTGATAGGGTATGAGTTATAAAATTTGGATGCAATAATTTCCCCATTTTCCATTTTCATCTATAGCTCTAGTTATGTGCATTGTGGTGGTGTTTAAATATTTATACTAAACATTCATGACATGAAAGAATGCATAGAAATATAATCAGAAATTATGTTCACTATTCTTGATTTAATAACTAAATTAAATTTCACCACATCATATCCAGGAACCACATTAGAGGTTGGGATGGAAAAATATTTCCATTTATTCCTTGGAGGATGTTGGTTGTCTATAAAAAACCATGACTTAATGAATTGGTTTGAAAGTTTTCTTGGTTCCTTATAGTTCATGAAATGAAAAATTCACTAAGAGTTTACTTTAGAATTACTTTCATCCATCAAATTAGCGGGTTTCTCCTACTGGAAATTGTTAGATAGGTGTCCTTCCTTCCAACACCTAAATAATTTCCTCATTCCCCTTAGGAAATTTCCGAGGTGCTTCTTTATGAATCTTTGACAAGTGGGATGTTAAAATTTCTTGTGTCTTTTATATTTATCCATCATACCACTAGAATTAAACTCCACTTTCCACTTCTTATCCTTATGATACCCTTCAGGTTCTCTGATCTCTATTTTGACTTTGAGGGCACATCAGAAAAATTCATCACAGCTATCAAAGTCTCATATCACCAAATCTTTTTGCAGACTGGGTTTTTTCCAACCAATGAAGTATTCGACCTTGAATTTAGGGGTAATAAATAAGCTGGAGGCATATCGTGAATGTATCATGATGTTTTCCTCATATACCTTAATAGATTCATCATCTTTATTCTTGAGTTCAAGGAAATCCATTTCCATTTTAAGTCGGAAAGTGCAGGGTAAATATTTATCAAAAAATAATTTTCAGAATTCCTACGACCCCATCACTTCGATCTCTTCCTCAGGGTTTGTATTATTGATCAATGTCGACCACTAACCATATAATCCAAACATACAATAAACAAATAGTAAAACCACATCCTGTTCAAAACATTCAAAGACATAGAAGATCTTATTAATTGATTTGATCAATTTTTCGATAATTAAGGGATAAGATGATCAATTGAATGTTGGAGGCATTTATTGCATAAAGGACTCACTTGTAGCTTTTTATTTATTAGGGGTATTTGGGTACCCCTCCTTATATAGGTTTTTATTCAAAAACTTATCCAAGGGTGAGATTATATTCACAAAGTTTACGATTACCACTCCTATTGGGTTGGGTATCATATTGGGGCAGTCCTCACATTTCCCATTTCATTGATTATTTTCTTTGTTCCTCCTATTTTTGGCCATTGGATAGAATAAATGAAAAATTAAGGATGTGTATTTTTAAACTATTAAACACATAAAAGGGAATTCATTGACATTAAATAGATAAATTATAAATTACATGTGTTTCCTTAGCTTATGGATTTATAGGCTTCAATATATGTTATCTATGATCTATTTCTTAACATATACTATTATGGAATTTGTTGTTCCCTTAATAATGATAAAAAATGAGATTATAAATTTAGAAAATAATATCCCCCAAGAGTGTCAAACCATGTTCATAATAAGGTTCTTTTTTGTGTACCAGGCTCTGCTGAGTCAGACCCATCGTACTTTGTTAGAGTTGTTACCCATAGGTAAATCTTTACCAGAACCACATCCACTTGTAGTATCTAGATTGAGATGTGTTTGATTTATAATCCAATTAATATATACTTATAAAAAATTAATGATTTTTTATTATACTTTGTCTTATCCATAAGGCTTTATCTAGAGTTTTATAATCCTAATCCAAATAATAACCAAACCTTTCCTTTGATACCAACTATAAAAACCCATCTCTTTTTTATATATTAATTAATGATTTGTTACATAAAGTTACACATAATAAAATACATAAGATCTAGAAGTATAGTGTATTTGGGAATTAGATACATTACATAACAACTTAAAATAGGAAATGAAATATCTTTATTGAAAAATTCCTTAACATGGTTTTAATATTCCGTCGAACATAAAATTGCTTGGGATAACCTAGAGAAATACATAAGAAATGTGTGAGATATGATTCTGAGTAAGGGAATACAAATGGAATAACATGAATAAAATAACTAATTTTAGAAAATAGTAATATCAGTGGGGGCATAAAAGGGATGAAATTCATAAACATGTATAATGATATAGAATGACAATCCTAAAGGAAACATAGGAAATCTGGAAAAAACTTAAAATAATACATCATACACATAGGTATAGGAAAACTGATAAGACATCATGATTAAAAAAATTCCCATATAGGAATCTGGTTCACTCCCTATCCCAACATGAAGTCTCATTTGACTAAAAATTACTCAATGCATTGGATCCTTATATAATTTTGGGCACGCCCATCACATTAATTTCATTCTCATACTTAAGTGTGCTAGATATATCATAAAACATGGAGTCATTCATCATCATATTTTATTACATGATAAAGGTGTGTGGAATAAATAAAAGTAATTACTTATTCAAAGAATTATTATTGTATAAAGGTGAACACCATTGATAGGAAATTGGTATGGTTTTACTATATAATTGTTTTGGCATGAGAACTCCCAGGGAAATTTCAGCAGCATAACGACATCACTTAAAAATTTAGAAAATAGGTTGATGAAAAAAAGAGGTCTATAAACATTTGGAAATAAAATGGATATTAATACGGGAATTTAAAAACATTTTCCAATATTAGGAATTGTAAATATAAGGCATAACATAATAAAGAAACTTGAATAAAGGAGAGAAGGAAAGGATCCCTTACTTGAGTGTGTGACTCCAAATTCTTGGAAAGAGTTTCTTAAGATCTTGGAGGTGCCTTAGGATAACTATTGAGTGGGTAGAGAATAGTAAGGATATTATCCCATTATTTTTAGTGAAGGAAAATGGGATCTTGGGCAGTTTTATATAGGAAATTAGTGGGGAATTCTTTAATATTTCTCAAACATAGGTTTTGGACTCTATATATTAAAATAACCAAAACCACAAACCATACTATGTTTTTGACTATGGTTTCTATAAAATAGAATTGGTTTACATTGTTTGATAAGTATAAGATCCAAACATAATTAAATAATACCCTTGCTTATGTGGAAGTGATTCATACTCTTAAAGAAATGATTTTAAAACCTTAAAATATATAATGGTTTAAGAGGATTAAAAAATTATTTATAATATATATATATATAAACAAATAATTTTAAAGGTAAAGAATATATTTGTTCATAGATCCCATTTATATTATTTATTATATCACTTTTGGTTCATTATGATGTCATAATTCACAAATTCTATTTATATAGTATTTAATTTTTACTTGAAAATTCAGCTGTCTCAGAAAATTCTGAACAAATAAATGTTGGATAATTTCAAAACTATAATTCCAAAAATAATATTTATTTTACCTAAATAATTTTATAAATATATGTATTTTCACTTTTAAAATAAAAATAATCATTTATTAAGAAATGATGGGTTTTTTGGCAATAACAGTTTTCAAACCCATAAAAAAATTACACTCAAATTCATAAAAATTATATGATAAATTATATTTGATAAAAATTATTTAATAATAGTATTTTAATAAAAATTATTTATTTAAAAAAACCATTAATTAATAAAAATAAATTACTTATATGAATTTTAATATTATCCAAAAATACATTTTTTATTTTATTGTATTAAAATAAAAATCATTTATAAAGTAATAATAATAGGATGAAAATATATCCATTATTATATGAAAATTAATTTAGATACTCATATAGTTATGTTCTTGATACATATCCCTTTAATACAACAATAAACTCCCTAATGGTAAGGTGCATGACAATGAGACTTTCATGGGGTGGTTCCACGTACATGGTTTGGGTCGTGATCTCTATGAGCTTGAAATTCTCCCGTAAACACTTTCACTAATGATGAAGTTTCTGGATATCATCTTAGATTGGACATGTTATAATCATAGTGATTTTTACTCCCTCAAAATATCCGATAAATGGGATTCATAGGGTACGATTCTATAGGTTGAGTCCATCACATCCTTGGTCTATGTCAATTTGATTATTTAAAACCCTACATTCATACAAATCATGTGATTACTGTTCAATGACTATATTATCAATGGTAAAGATGATTAATGATATTTTAAATATGATTCAATATTAAAACCAAATAAGTGAATTTGTTTTCTATAACCATATTACATAATATGACATTAAATTAAATTATAATGGGATATTTTATTTATAAAAGTTATTGTCGTTACAATATTTCTCTGCAATACAACCTTCTGACTGAATTCAATTTTCATATTCCATTTAATGGGGTGCATCTATCTATAATATATAATACCACATAGTTAAATCTCTCAAAAAAAAGTGAACCATCAGGTGGACCATTATATCAAAGAATTATAGTGGGAATAACATCTCTAATTCACATAATATGACTGTATTTTTTTATTTATGATTGGAAAATTCATTGGTTCAATTAATTTACTACACATGGCATTAAAAAAGAAACAAAGTCTAGTAAACATATGTCATACAATTCTAGTAATAATTCAATATAAATTTATTGGTATTAAATCTTACATCAAAACATGATGGTCATGTGATTTTAGAATATGTAACTTCAAATAAGTCATTGAAAAAAATTATTGATTTTCGATTAATATCCCTATATCACTTTCACACAATTAAGGAAGTTAAAAAAATTAAAATTTTCTTGTATGAATAGAATCTAAGATATTGTAGGAAGAAAATTATGCCTTTAACCTTTTACTGGTGCCAACTCTTCTCTCATTCCCTTTTTAATCATGTCTAACCTAACTATAATTCTATTTTTTATTTTCTATAGTACTTTTGGTAACAATGAAATAACACTATCACATTAACTTTTTTTCTATGTGCTTGAAATAAACAAAATGTATGACATATATACAATTCTAGTTTGGTAATTGAAATAAAATTGATGTATTTTTCCAACCTGATGTCATAATATTTTTCAAAAAGGTTTACTGAAATCAGTGTCAATATATTTTTCTTTCTTTAACAATTGATCACCCATTAGTGGAGATGCAGCTGTACCTTATTCTATATTTCCATCAAATTATTTCATCTGTGATAATTATTTAAGTCATTAGGGTAAAATATTGTGATGTCTTAAAAACATAGTTTTCAATGAATTTTTTATCCTAACTGAGTGTGAAACTACTACACAAATATGACACCCCAACATTCCTTAAATTCTATAACCATAAATATTTCCATTAGAAAAGTCATTTATCATCCTATAAAACATGGATTTCAATGAAATCTCTTCAATTATATGAGAATCATAAAATATAACACATATACCCCACATCAATTTTAGTTATTTAATCAATGGATATAAATAGACCTCAATTTCATTACCAGGTTGTTTTTTTCTAGATATAAGAAGAGACAACAAAATGTATTTTCACTTCATTTATAACCATAATGATAAGTTATAATTTAACAAAGGGACAAGTACTATGAGTACTAATTTGTACACCACAAGGATTTATTACTTTAGTAGATAGTGTAAGATGAAGGATCTCATCTCATTTACAAATTTAGGATACCCAGAATCATTTTTATTCCACTGAGGAGAGTCTGCTGGGAAATGTAGTTTCCCATCATCAATTCATGTATCTACATTTGATATCAATTATAAAGTGATTTCTGAACATCCATATAGTTTTTAAAACATTGTAATGATAGGAAAACAACATTAAACTTTTGAAATACATTATTCATCTTTATTGTGTCTATCTACGACACACTTAGGGAATTTTATGAGTGATTCATGGTTCTAGATAAAAAACATATAATAATCTGTACATCCATGTATTTTTAGAGATAATTCCTATTGATTATATAATTCACTTAGCAAAATATGTTCTACATGGAAGATCATTTTTTTTCTGGTATCATATCTTTCAAGAGACTATGTAGTTCTGTAAAATTGGTGTCACTACTTTTTCTGCCAGCTTTCAAACTATATTTTTTCAATAGAGATGAATTTTTTTTATATTTAGTGAAACTAGTATATAATGGTATGTTTTCATAGATATTTAACTTGTAAAAAAACATTGGGTAATCATAAAGTTGATATTCAATTTTATTTATCATTTATTCCTCATGACCTCTATCATCATTTACACTGGTATTTATGTCAAATGATCCATAAATGGAATTATCTTCCTAATTAGTATATACACTCAGTTTTTCACATGTTTCATCCAACATTTATAGTTTTGATATATTCTATGAAAAATAAAATTTTCTTCCAAATCTTTTGGATGAATTCATCATTAATAACAATAACATAAACAAATAAAAAGGACTCGAGAAGTGTCGTATGCATGATATATCGAAAACTAGAATAACTATTTAACTCCATCCCCATATTCCTTTTTGATATGATTAAAATATATCCATTTTAGATTCATATTCATCATACAAGGTTAAATAATATTAATTTTGTACAAAAATAAATAAATAAACAAAAGGTATGAATATGATCCATATATACATTGATATGAAAACAATGTGAAGTGCCAAAGGATCATTGAACCACTGAGAAGGGGGGATCGAATTAATGGTTTTTTTTAATTTTTTTTTATTTTTATAAAATTTAACCCTTGTAACTTATTATAGTTATTTTGATTAACAAGTTATATAATAATCCCAAAAGCATTGAAACGCAAGAAAGTAAAAAAGGAATACAATATTTACAAGTTTCAGCTATAGTGTGAGAACCTACACCATTTCATGGACACCACCATAGGTTTATGGAAATTCAGTATTAGAAATAAGTGAATACAACTTTTGATCTGACCCTTATTAGTATCCTTATATCCCCCGATAGGTAGGATTATACCAATTCTAGAAGTTTAAAAA
This sequence comes from Viscum album, assembly GCA_963277665.1. Classification (NCBI taxonomy): domain Eukaryota; kingdom Viridiplantae; phylum Streptophyta; class Magnoliopsida; order Santalales; family Viscaceae; genus Viscum; species Viscum album. The sequence goes on along the minus strand of OY728127.1, from coordinate 342,261,897 downwards.
AATTTCTTACAAAACATGAGCTACAATAAAATTGTATGTTTGTTAATTTTTCTCGAGAAATATTCATCCATAAAGTCTATATGATTCCTCTGTAAAATTTCTTCATTCGGTAAGTATTTTTATGCTGCACCTGCACTCAATACACTCCATATAATGAACCTTTTCTAAAATTGTTCCTCATAAAAACTTCTATTTTGTCTGATTTAACAAAACCCAATGCCTGATAAAAATTCTTCAAAGAAACTCTCTCTTTTTCACTCTATCTAATAATCTGAACTAAAGTTTTATCCGATACTATATTTGGAAACTTCCATCCTAAATTCTTTAACATGAAACTTAACTTAGGTTAGAAAATCACTTTAACAAAAACATTAAATCTCCTTTTCCTTTTACAAGCATGAACAGTGTCAAGTATGATGTAACTTGAAACTCATATTTATATGTTCTACTAGAATATTACATGTGGGAAACTAAATTCATTTTACCAATAACTAAAATTCAAAATTTTGGAACTCCCACTAATCTTAATTTCAATGAATTATTCAGAATCCTTCTAGAATATTATATAATATTGTTAATAACTTTGAATCATCAAACCTTGTATGTTTAGAAAATTGAAACACTGTACATCTGGAAAACATCAAATTTTTATGTTCAAAAAACTTTCTCAATCCAATCGCATTATCCACACGATCATACTGTTCATTTTTTGGAATTTTTTTTCTAATTAAGAAAGTTGGGTCCAATTACAAAATTCTATCCAATTACAAAAGTTCATTTGATTAGAAAAATTCCATCTAATTACAAGGGATGGTATAATTAAAAAATCTTGTCCGAATAAAGAATTCCATCCAATTAAACATTTCCATTCGATAAAAAAATTCCATCTGATTAAAAAAGTCCACCTAATTACAAAATTCAATCTGATTACACCATTCATAAGTTCTAAACCTTTTTAAACTTTAAATTCCAGATTTTCATAGAACTTATTGTCTAGAATGTTTTTCTGTAAAATTTTCATCTAATTCACTATTCACCTGTTGATGAAGTGCCAAATTTCTAACAAAAAATTATTCTAGAAACTGGAACTTTGGAAACTCCATCAATCTAAATATATATTTTCTTTTACTAGCTTTATCCCATATCATGAATTTATTATGATGTTAAGGAACTTGAAAGAATAACACAACATCATCTGATTTAGTAATAAAGTTTCTTAACAAAGTTAAGTAAAATTTTTAACTTGTTTATATTCTTAATTTATTTATCTCATCAATTTTATTAAATTATATTCTTTCTAAATTTCTTTATCTATAAATATTTTTCCCCTTATACATGTAAATTTAATCTTCTCTAGAAACTGTATACAATTTTTTTTAATTTCAAGAAAATTTTAGTTTCTTATTAAAAAAACATTTTAAAAAATGTTAGGTACAAAAAAATAAAAAATGTTATCAGAAAAACATCAAAAAGGATATTCAGTCTCCCACTTTGGATTTTTTGATAATATTTATAAATTTTTTTAACACTCATCATTTATCATCACTCACACTTTTTCACGACTCATTTTTTATAAGAAATAAAATTTTTCAACTTTTACCAAAACATATCCTTTTTCAACATAGAGTGCCCTGAAACAATGCTACTGGATAAAGTGATTTTTTGAACAATTTAATCCCTTATTGATAAGAAATTTTTTTTATGTTAAGATAAACCCCCACAATTTTATATTATCTATTTTTTAAATCATAATTTTTTACTCTCCCCCATTTTGTTCTCTCATACATTTTAGGATAACCATAGCTTCATATTAATTATAGAATTTTTTTTAGAAAGTTACTAAAAAGATGTTAATTTATTCCCCTTCTCTACATAATCTAAAGAATTGTGGGGAATTTCTTAATAGTTTTTGGAAGTCTAGTGGAGGATGAACATGAAGTTGTAGCCTAAATTCTTTAAATCTCTCCCTTAGTATAACTTTTATAAAATATCAACAATTTTATTTTTTAGAAATATGGTCTACTTCACATCTCCACCGAAAAATTTATCTGTAATGAAATGATACTTAATTTCAATGTGCTTAGATTTTGGATGTTGTAAAATATTTTTTGAAAGATCAATAACTGTTTGATTATTATAGATAATATTCAATAGTGTATAAACTTTCACTTTCAGTTCTTCTATCTATACTTTCATGCAAATCATTTTTGTACAATAATTGCTGATATAAACATATTTTTCTTCTTCTATGCTCAAAGTCACCAAACTTTATTTCTTACAAGACCATATAATATAATATTATTTAATGGAAAATGTTATTTCGGATGTTGGTTTTCAATCATTTCAATATTCATCCCAATCAACATCAATATAACCAAGAAATTTCATATCATAAATTATTTTATTCAAAAAACCATATGAAGATATTATTTTAAGATATCTACAATTTTTTTTTCTTTCAACATGTGTGATTCATTTGGATCACATTGAGTCTAACGTTATATATGATGTTAGATATTATGTATATAAGATATAACAATCTTCCTATCAAATTTATGAAATCATTAAATTCACAATTTTCTTAGCCTAATTTGTACTCAACATCATTCCAACTGAAGTAGCAGTATAAACTTCCTTTGAATCCTCTATTCCAAAATTTTGTGACAACTCTCTGGAAAACATTTATTTTGATAGAAAGACGTATCTTTCCCTATATTTCCCTTTTATACCCATAAATAAGTTCAATTCTATGAGAATTGACATTTCAAAATTCACCTTCATTTCTTTAATAAATTCTTCACAATATTTTTCCCATATAACAAAAAAATTATATTTTCTATATAAAAAATGATAATGAGAGTACCCATGCTCACTTAATTCACATATAAGATGCTATTAAATTTTCCTTTTTAAAAGTTACACTTATTTGAAAAATTATTTTGTTTGGAATAGTACTCCGATGATGTCTACTTCAAACCATATAATAATTTATTCAACTTAGAAACCCTGTTTTCATATTTTTCAAGTATAAATATACAAGGTTTTCCAATTTAATCTTATTCATTAATCTCTCAATTTTAAAAATACAACATTACATACTTCTGATAAACATTATAAAAACAATGTGAATCCAAAATGTTGAAAATTATAATAGTTTCTAATCTTGAAATGGGGGAAATTTTTTCTCCAAATTACCTCCTTCCTCACATAAATATCCATTAGAAACAAGATAATATTTTTTATTAAAATTTATCCATGATCATTTATCTTGTTTCTTTTCACCCACTTTGTTCCAATAAATTTATTTCCTACTGAACATGGAAAAAGTTTTCAGGTTTCATTTTTATTAATTTTATTTAACTCTTCATTCATTTATCGTACTCATTCATTTTGTTGCATGGTTCTGAAACTGGTTTTGGTTCAACCTATGAGATAAGTGATGCTTTATTTTTCTAATCTCAATTTTATTCTAGTCTAGACTAAAGATTTTTTATTTCTAAAAATGTTATCAAATTCTACCTATTTCTGAAGGTTACAAAATTCTATAATTTTTCTTTGGGATTTAATTTCCCGACTACATGATTCCTTTGAATCTTCATGTAAATATTTTGACTCACTTTCATAATTTTTTTTAGTTTTTCATTATGAACATTTTCCATAAACTTTGTTATGGAAGTTAGGTTTTCAATAACATTCACATCATATAAATCAAAAAAGTTTTTTAAATATTTTTTCCAACATTTGTAACTTCTTTTGTTGGGTGAATATCATATGAAAAATTATTCCTCATATTATTCATCAAATTTTCCAAGATCAATTTTTTTGATATTTAATAAATATGGACTTCCAAAAACCTTGAAATATTTCACAAAAGGGTTTTTATTATATCAAATTTCATAAGGATTCATTTTGGATTCTAGCCATAGAAAACTTCATATTTTTTTATTAACAAAAATACTAACAACTTCTCTCTAGAATAACTCTAAAAGATTGTATTCCGCTAAAATGCATCTTTTCATTTCCACCAAAATTTTATTTTTTCTTTTATACTACACCATGTTGTTGTGGGGGTGTACGAATAACTTTATTGATGTTCAATTCCATGATTCCTTAGATAAGATTTGAAATCATTACATTTGAACTATTTTACATTTTCAATTCTTAACTTCATTACACACACACACAAACCGATTTCTCTCACAGTATCTCTTCTGATGAATCTGAACATTTTTATAGCCTCTAATTAGTGCTTCAAAAACATAATTTTAGTGATTTGAGTGAAATAATCAATAAAAGTGATAAAGTAATAATCGAATTTCAATGATTGATGTCTCATCAGTACAAAATATTTGAGTGAATAAGTTCAAGAGGTATGGTAGATTGAATTTGAAATTTCTTGTAGATTTTACCAACCATCATCCCTTTTTGAAATGAAATACAAACATCATATTACTTTATCTAGATCTTGGAAAGTACTTAATAGTATATACAGTAGAATTTTTATTCATAATTTTTCACCCAATATTCATGATCCTGAGATGCCATGATTTTTTTCATCTTCATCACTCAAATAACAGGAGTTATAAAGTTCTCTTATCTGAAAGAGGTTCTTTCTTGTTCTTTCCTCTCTAGTAAAAAAATTACTATCCTCCACACTTCTAATTATACATGAATATTTTTTGAATATCACTTATTTTCCATTATCAAAAATTTGTCTCACACTAAGTATGTTATGTTTGATCCAGTCAAAAAAATAGAAGTTCATTAGATTTAAATTTTTTCAAATCAATCCCAACTCTTCCAATTCCCCTTATTTTAATGGTGCTATCATTCTTAATGGTGAAAAATAATCCAATTTTTTTCAACATATGTAGAGACCCAAATCTTGTCGTACATGAACATTACATTACTTTTGCGGAATACTTAGTACATAAGAAAAACAGACACACAAGGATCGTAATAGTTTAGTGTATTTGGAAACTTGGAACGTAATCTTCTAATCGTGGTGAAAGATCTTAAAAATCTCCCATTAAGATCTTCCCTTTTTTGTTTTCTTACCTAAAACATTTCTTTATATCCTGGGGAAAAGAAAACATAAAAAGGGTGAGCTCAAATGCTCAGTAAGGGTAAGCATGGATAAAATAAAACACGCCATATACATTTGAACTTAAAAACATGAACATAATGTTTAAACATCCAAAGCTTGAGAAATGTCATAAAACATGGAAGTACGTAAGGAATAGATCATAAAGAAACATTAAAAATGATAAAATAGCATGGGAATAAAACATGTAATTTTGGTAACCATTAAGCACATGATATGATTTCCATAGTAGCCAAGGCATTGCTGCCAAGACCATCTTAGTGGACAAAGTCCCTTTCTGAATCGAGTTCACTCCTCGATCCAGTCCTGTATTACTGAACCAGTTTAACTTTCCGTTCCGGCAATGTCTATCTTATGAGATATAAATCTTTACCCAATAAATTGGAGGGAGATATAGGTCCCACCTATCTCATAATGAAATCATTCTTTTTTGTGACACAAAATAAACATACACCATTCAGAATAACCCAAAAAATAAAATGGGTTTCACAAACATCATCTCATCATCACATAATCAATATAAAAGAAATGGATATCATTTCATAATCAGAAAAGTGAAACCATGTAAATCATAGAGACATTATACATGAAACATGAACATATTAAATAATTTCATCTTATATGGAAAATGGTTTTGATAAAACACTTGAAATGAATTCTTGAGGAAAATATCCTTTCTTATTCAAAATCATTTTTTTTCACAAAATGTCATGAAATTTTAAAAGAATAGGATTTTGTTTAAAATATTCAAGAAATATTTTGGAGGAAGCTTCATTAAAAAAAGGATTTATAAAACTGTAAAAATCTGTTCACGCTATATAAGTTAAAAATAACGTTCTCCTTATACTTTTGTCGGAGAAGTCAAAAAGTACCTCGTATGGTAAACAAAAGAAAGATTCCTTCCATACGATGTGGTAAAAGTAAGAAAAGGGTAAAAATGTCTTAAACATACATGTAAGTAAAGTAAATATTTTATGAAAACATTTTGAGGGCATATGGACATGGATAATAAAAACAACCCCCAGTAAATACTTACGAGTAAACAATCTCGGATAAGAATGACATTGAAATAATTATTCCTTACCTTAGGTCCGATATGCTTCGTACGAATCCGAAACTCCTGTATAATAATTTAAATAATGTCATTGAATTATTATAGAATCATATTAATTGTTATGATATCATTTATGGTTCACTTATGACTTTATATTACCCATTATTTTTTAAATTAATGTTAAAGTAGCGTTTTGGGTAAAATCATCTTATTTATCATACGTGTCTGGACTTGTTGTTATTGATGTTATTATTACTTATATCATAATTTACTTACTTAAAAAATGTAAATCATGATTTATATAACATATACATTCATTATATATCCATCATATACAAGAATTTATAATAGTACATAACATATGGAGGTAAGAAATGAAACACACCGTTCATGGAGACGATAAGCCGTACGTACGCATGAACACTATTTTCATTTCTATTTCTTATTTTAATGGAATTAAAACATAACGATACATATTTATATTATAATTCCAGTATAATATAATATATAATATCCTTAACCAAATCCTTTATACATCTCACATACGGTATTAACGAATCACATCAATTTGAGGGGGCGGTAGTCCGCACTTCCTCAAATGAGATTATCGTATTTAATGACTATGGAAACCGTAAAGGATTGATATAATTGGGAAGTAAAGAAGCATAAGGAAATAATAAAAATAATATATATTATATATAAATACTGTTCCATCATAATGGCCACCATGAGAGGCGGTAGGAGAAAATCGAACAATCATCGTTTCGTGAGGCGTTAGTTTGCCATCACAGAAACATTATGTTCTTCATCTATTAGATGGAGGTGTGTGTAAGTGTAGTTCGAATCCTTATCATAAAAAAGTCATAGTATTTTGAGGATACTGGTGTTGTCACAAAATAAAGTATTAAAAATATTTTAGGGGTTGGAGAAGTAGAATAAACGAAAACAACTTAAGAGAAACTGTTTCCTTTAATTTTGGTAATTTCCTTTGGTTTGAACCAAAATGAATTCTTGGAGAGTCTTCTGCCTAATGTAAGGATTCAAGGGGGAGTAGAGGGATTTAGGTATCTTAGTTGGGCAGAGTTTGGATGAGCCAAAAGGCTTTAGAGGTGTGAGGAATTGCATAGAAGTGGTCTCCTTTTATAAGGGAGTGGAGGGGCTCTTTAGGAAGGTGTGAAAACATTATTTTATTATAAACTTATCTTCGGTTTCAAGAGGTCCAAAACACATTAATGTAAAATATAAGATGACTCATATTCGAAATAAAATAATCCAATAGAAATTGGACAGGTTTTGGATGATATTTTAATCATTATAATCCTATTTATTTAAATCATTTATTAATGAGGTAAATACTGCATCATTATTGTGTCATAAATAATTTAATTTATCTGATGTCTAAAAATTCTAAAAAAATACCAACATGTAGGAAAGCTTCTTATATTTCCAATTAATATTTATAGTCCAAAATATAATTTATATATCCCCTTATAAAAATTAAATACTAAACTATTTTTGTTAATTCCAATTTTGTCTTTACATTAAATTAATTAATCTAATGTGTCTTTGTCTTTCATAAGTGGCTCCATGGGGTCCCAAAATCGACCCAAGGATGCCCATGGTCGGCCACTACTCATAAAATAAGGTTAGGACAAGTGTAAAGGTAATTTTGAATTATTATAATATTCTTTTAACCTTGAATTACCCTATTTACCTTTAACCGTAGTAAATAAAAATTACCGTAGTTACTATTCATAATATCAAAAAAATAAAAGTAACCTATTAACATAATTTGGAACCACTGATTCCAAATATGGAATATATTTTTCAAAATTCAAAACACAGAATTTGCAGTAATTAATTTAAAACTAATCCTGTTGTTAAGCAAACGGGTTTTAAAAGATAAAACATTGCCAAAGATTGAATTTATTTAACCTACGAATTCAATGTAAAATCAAGGCTGATGACATAAATTATATTAAATGGTAAAAATATATTCTATTTATAATTTAAAACCATTCAATATTATTATTTAACCACATAATTTATTATGATGAAAAAAGTTATTGTTAATTAAAATATAGCATGTTTTTACTATTCATTAAAATATGAAAGTTATCAGAATAATATGAAAAATTTATCCAAGGTAAAATTTTATATCCTGATTCCAAATAATAATTTTATTTTGTAAAATTGAAAATATAAACGTGTCAAAAACTAGATTTAAAGTGGGTGCGCCATTAAAAGGCAGCAAAACTGCATTTTTTGAAAAATACTTATTTTACCCGAAAAATTTATTTTGTTCTTATACCATGTTCTAAAAAATGTGTAAGATGAATAATAATGTTATAAAATTAAAAATTTTGTTAATACTATTCATAATGGCTAGTTCATAATAATATTATAATAATATATCTTTGTTTAGTAAAACCCTGTATTGCGTACAACACACGCTATCGAGGAAGGTCGCGATTGCGTGTAATGAAAGCCAAGCCAGGGTTGCGTATTGTGCAAGAATCCTTCATTGTTTCGTATAATAGAATCCAAACATATTTCATTTATACATTGAATATATATATATATACACACACTCAATGTTGCGTAGAATGACTATTATAAAACGAACATCAAATTGTGTGTAACACGATCCAAGAATAGCGTTACGTATACTGCAAGCTAATACGGTTTTGCATATAGTACAAGATAAACATGGTGTTCTGTATAATAGAAGACATCCATTAAATTAAAAGAATATTTTTCATAAATTCTCAGGGTGTTACATTCTACCCCCCTTAAAATGAATTTCTCCCTCGAAATTCATCGGGGTTACAAATCATTTGTTACTCGAAAGTTTCTTTAATAGAAACCCACATTGTAAAAAGGAATACCAAAACTTGGCTTTAAAAACTAAAGTATGAAACATAAAGGTCACCCAAATTAACTAATCACCAGGTTTCCACATATGAGAACATAGGTGAAAATATGGATATGTAAGAGAAATATAACCATCATGTTCTGATGGAGAGTGGTAGAGAACATGGCTATGAAAAATCCAACAATCACAAAGCCATAAATTTGTGATGATATAGGGTACCATCTGATTAATCAGATATAAGGGCACTAGGACCACATTTTTGGATTTCAAGAGCATTTCCCTAAAGTTGAAGAATTTTAATTAGAATAAATACTTACTTTATTTTGGTGCAATCTCACTGTTGTTCATGATTTGAACAATTTCCACTTCATCTCTTAAAGAAATGAAGTTGAATTTGTTATTCGTGAAGTGTTAACAGATCATGTGATAGAATGATGTGTCATTCCATCTGTTTCAAAAAAAAGGTTAGCAAATGTTATCAAATATACATAAGTCCAACTATTTTGAGGTTAATCGTATATGATTCCAAAAATGATCTTATACTTCATATATCATACCGCTTAATAAAATAAAACCAGTTTCTACAAACCAGGGACTTCCTGTAGGCTAGTGGTAGGTGATAAAGGCCAGTCGCACTTCGGTTGTGGGTTCGATTCCCACAGCCTTGTCCGACGCGATGGGATTCCGTCCATCCTGCAGATTGTCCTTTTCTTAAAACTACATTACTATAACATCCCATCAATAATATCGAAATAACTTCTATCCTTAAATAATACTAACTTATGTCCAACATAATCCATTCCAATCTTTAGGCTTATCCATAATACTGTAGTCCACTCTCATATTATAGTGAAAACGATTTCCATAGATTTCATATAACAAGCATGTTAATACCACCGTTGATCCCCATATATCATAAGATATGTCTTGTGGGTCACATTCCAAACATTTGAAGGCCTTAATCATGTATTCTCTTGAAAAACAAATACCCATTGAATCTTAGTGAAAACATGAGTGCTGTCAAAAGTTAACTCTTTCCACATACCAAAACCCCAAAATTCTATATACTCAAACCATGATATAACTATTTCCTTATATCAGTCATGAGCTCATGAATACACTCAAACATTTCATTTTATCCTTATCCCTTCATTATGCACATATCATCTTCTTTCCAAAAATATCTCAATCACTTTCCATGGTTACTGGTACCATAAAATTATTGAAAACCACAATAGACCAATACATAAATATTCCAATATTCCATGATACTATACACAACATTATTTTGGAATCCATTACATAAACACTTAATCATTCCACCACATCGTTGTCATATTCAAAATCACCAATAGTAATCGCATGTGACTTCCCTTTGTCCTTTGCCTTAAGCGGTTGCTCATGTCGATCATCATTAACCCTTGGATTATGGCATTGATTAGTATAATGCCCCATTTCATTGCACTTGAAGCATTGAAGTGTTAGTGGTGTTCTCTCTACAGTCTTTTCTTTAATCACATCATTAGCAACCCTTTTTCCATTACTTCGACACTTAGCTGCTCGATGACCTTCTTTTCCACACTTAAAACATTTTCTAGTACCTTTTAGGCAATCTCCACCATGATTCTTTCCACACTTTGAGCATAAATAAACATTTATCTTCTTTTCACCATTGTTCTGAGATTTCTCCTTGAACTCCATCTTTCGTTTCTTGTCAAAACCATGAGATGGATATGTTACACCAACTTCCAGTTCTACCTTGATAGCACAACGCACAATTTCTTCATAGATACTAAAGTCTCTTATAGATAATTACCTTCAAAGACTTGGTTTTAAGCCACCAAAAAATTGATCAACTTTACTTTCAGGTTGGATGATAAAGCCAGATGCATACCTTGCAAGACTTGTAAAATTCGCTTCGTATATACCAACAGATTCAACATCCTTCTTCTTAAGCTCAAGAAACTCCTTCTCCATCTTTGTTCGAAGAATATGAAGAAAGTACTTATTGAAAAATAAGTTCTTGAACTCGTCCCATTCCATGGACTCAATTTCATCTCTTGGCCTCGTATTCTTGATAAGATTCCACCATTGATCAGCTTCACCTTCCAGACGATATACTGCTAAGATGAATTTATCATGTTCAGAACATTGAAGAACTGAAAATATCTTTTCAGTGGTACTGATCCATTGTTCAGCAATAAGTGGATCAGAAGACACACTGAAAGAAGGTGGGCGTTGCCTCATGAAGGACTCAATTGAATATTGTTCCCTTCTCTGCTCATTTGGAAGTCCAGAATGATTCATAGTTTGTGTAAGTATAGCAATAAGATTTTGCACTCCATCTCCCATAACATTTGTTTGTTCAGGAGGACAATCATTGCATCGTCCATTACATTGATCAACACTGTTCCTTCGGGTTCTATCCACCGTCTAAAACCCAAAAAGAATAGTGTGAGAGGAAAAAATCATGCTAGGAAAACAACATAATAAAGGGGGAGTAACTTCAATATCTAAGATCTTAGGTTTAATCTAAAATCGTTACCATAATTCTAGGACTATAACCTATACTTATACTTAACCTTAGGGACATCCCTAGACATACCTTAAAAATATCTCTAGGGATCTCACTAAAGTTCTCGCATCCTAGTTTCCAAAGGTTGACTAAACCTTTCCTCTGATACCAACTGTAGAGACCCAAAGCTTGACATACATGAACAATACATTACTTTTGCGGAATACTTAGTACATAACAAAAACAGACACACAAGGATCGTAATAGTTTAGTGTCTTTGGAAACATGGAACGTAATCTTCTAATCGTGGTGAAAGATCTTCAACATCTCCCATTAAGATCTTCCCTTTTTTGTTTTTTACCTAAAACATTTCTTTATATCCTGGGGAAAAGAAAACATAAAAAGGGTGAGCTCAAATTCTCAGTAAGGGTAAGGATGGATAAAATAAAACATTCCATATACATTTGAACATAAAAACATGAACATAATGTTTAAACATCAAAAGCTTGAGCAATGTCATAAAACATGGAAGTACGTAAGCCATAGATCATAAAGAAACATTAAGAATGATAAAATAGCATGGGAATAAAAAATGTAATTCTGGAAACCATTAAGCACATGATATGATTTACATAGTATCCAAGGCATTGCTTCCAAGACAATCTTAGTGGACAAAGTCCCTTTCTGAATCGAGTTCACTCCTCGATCCAGTCCTATATTACTGAACCGGTTTAACTTGCCGTTCCAACCATGTCTATCTAATGAGATATAAATCTTTACCCAATGCATTGGAGGGAGATATAGGTGCCACCAATCTCATAATGAAATCATTCTTACTTGTGACACAAAAGAAACATACATCATTCATAATAACCCAAAAAATAAAATGGGTTTCACAAACATCATCCCATCATCACATAATCCATATAAAAGAAATGGATATCATTTCATAATCAGAAAAGTGAAACCATGTAAATCATAGAGACATTATACATGAAACATACACATATGAAATAATGTCATCTTAGATGGAAAATGGTTTTGATAAAACACTTGAAATGAACTCTTGAGGAAAATATCCTTTCTTATTCAAAATCATTTTCTTTTCACAAAATGTTATGAAATTTTAAAAGAATAGGATTTTGTTTAAAATAATTATGAAATATTTTGGTGGAATTTTCATGAAAATAAGGATTTATAAAACCGTAAAAATTCTTTCACGCCGTATAAGTTAAAAATAACATTCTCCTCGTAGTTTTTTCGGAAAAGTCAAAAAGCACCTCGTATGGTAAACAAAAGAAATATTCCTTCCATACGATGTGGTAAAAGTAAGAAAAGGGTGAAAATGTCTTAAACATACATGGAAGTAAAGTAAAAATTTTATGAAAACATTTTGAGAGCATATGGACATGGATAATAAACATAAACCCCAGTAAATACTTACGAGTAAACAATCTCGGATAAGAATGAGATTGGAATAATTATCCCTTACCTTAGGCCCGATATGCTTTGTACGTATCCGAAACTCCTATATAATGATTTAAATAATGTCATTGACTTATTAAAGAATCATATTAATTGTTATGATATCATATATGGTTCACTTATGACTTTATATTACCCATTCTTTTGTAAATTAATGTTAAAGTAGCGTTTTGGGTAAAATCATCTTATTTATCGTACGTGTTTGGACTTGTTGTTCTTGATGTTATTATTACTTATATCATGATTTACTTACTTCCCAAATATAAATCATGATTTATATATCATATACATTCATTATATATCCAGCATATACAAGCATTTATAATAGTACATAACATATGTAGGTAAGAAATGAAACGCACCGTTCATGGAGATGGTAAGCCGTACGTACGCATGAACACTACTTTCATTTCTATTTATTATTTTGATGAAATTAAAACATAATGATACATAGGTATATTATAATTCCAGTATAATATAATATATAATATCATTAACCACATCCTTTATACATCCCACATAAGGTATTAACGAATCACATCACTTTGAGGGGGCGATAGTCCGCACTTCCTCAAATGAGATTATCGTATTTACCGACAATGGAAACCGTAAAGGATTGATATAATTGGGAAGTAAAGAAGCATAAGGAAATCATAAAAATAATATATATTATATATAAATACTATGCCATCATAATGGCCACCATGAAAGGCGGAGGAGAAAATCGAACAATCATCATTCTGTGAGGCGTTAGTTTGCCATCAGAGAAACATTATGTTCTTCATCCATTAGATGGAGGTGTGTGTAAGTATAGTTCGAATACTTCTCATAACAAAATCCTATTATTTTGAGGATACTGTTGTTGTCACAAAAGAAAGTATTAAAAAGATTTTAGGGTTTGGAGAAGTAGGATAAAAGAAAACAACTTAAGAGAAACTGTTACCTTTAATTTTGGTAACTTCCTTTGGTTTGAACCAAAAAATAATTCTTAGAGAGTCTTCTGCCTAATGTAAGGCTTAAAGGGGGAGGATAGGGATGTAGGGAGATTATTTGGGCAGAGTTTGGATGAGACAACATGCTTTAGGGGTGTGAGTAATTGCATAGAAGTGGTCTCCTTTTATAAGGGAGTGGAGGGGCTCTTTAGGAAAGTGTGAAAACATTATTTTAGTATAAAATTATCTTCGGTTTCAAGGGGTCCAAAACACATTAATGTCCAATATAAGATGACTCATATTAGAAATAAAATCATCAAATAGGAATTGGAAAGGTTTTGGATGATATTTTAAGCATTTTAATCTTATTTATTTAAACCATTCATTACTGAGGTAAATACTGCATCATTATTGTGTCATAAATAATTTAATTTATATGATGTCTAAAAATTCTAAAAAAATTCCCAACATGTAGGAAATATTTTTAGATTTCCAATAAATATTTATAGTCCAAAATATAATTTATATATCCCCTTATAAAAATTAATTACTAAACGATTTTTGTTAATTCCAATTTTGTCTTTACATTAAATTAATTAATCTAATGTGTCATTGTCTTTCATAAGTGGCTCCATAGGGTCCCAAAATCGACCCAAGGATGCCCATGGTCGGACACTACTCATCAAATAAGTTTATTACAAGTTTCAAGGTAATTTTCAATTATTATAATATTCTTTTAACTTTGAATTACCCTATTTACCTTTAACCGTAGTAAATAAAAATTACCGTAGTTACTATTCATAATATCAAAAAAATAATAGTAACCTATTAACATAATTTGGACCCACTGATTCCAAATATGGAATCCATTTTTCAAAATTCAAAACACAGAAGTTGCAGTAATTAATTTAAAATGAATCCCGTTGTTAAGCAAACGGGTTTTAAAAGTTAAAACATTGCCAAAGATTGAATTTATTTAACCTACGGATTCAATGTAAAATCAAGGCTAATGACATACATTATATTAAATGGTAAAAATATATTATATTTATACTTTAAAACCATTAAATATTATTATTTAACCACATAATTTATTACGATGAAAAAAGTTGTTTTTAATTAAAATATAGCTTGTTTTTTACTATTCATTAAAATATGAAAGTTATCAGAATAATATGAAAAATTTAACCAAGGTAAAATTTTACGTCCTGATTCCAAATAATAATTTTATTTTGTAAAATTGAACTTATAAACATGTCAAAAACTAGATTTAAAGTGGGTGCGCCATTAAAAGGCGGCAAAATGGCATTTTTTGAAAAATACTTATTTTACCCGAAAAATTTATTTTGTTCTTATACCATGTTCTAGAAAATGTTTAAGATGAATAATAATGTTATAAAATTCAAAATTTAATTAATACTATTCATAACGGCTAGTTAATAATAATATTATAATAATATATCGTTATTTAGTAAAACCCGGTATTGCGTACAACACATGCTATCGAGGAAGGTCGCGATTGCGTGTAATGCAAGCCAAGTCAGGGTTGTGTGTTGTGAAAGAATCCTTCATTGTTTCGTATAACAGAATCCAACCATATTTCATTTATACATTGAATATATATATATATACACACACTCAATATTGCGTAGAATGACTATTATAAAACGAACATGAAATTGTGTGTAACACAATCCAAGAATAGCGTTGCGTATACTGCAAGCTAATACGGTGTTGCGTATAGTACAATCTAAACTTGGTGTGCTGTATAATAGAAGACATCAATGAAATTAAAAGAATATTTTCATAAAATATTGGGGTGTTACAACATATATCATGATTTTAAATCACCCTTTGTATGGGAAGAACAAACACTATCAATAATCCATGGTTTATTATTTTTACATTCTTTCAGGGCTGTCATAACAACAATATCGTTTTCTACAACTTTTATCTTTCATAACTACTTATATTTTTTAGCATAAGAAATTTTTTCCCAAGATATTTGTTAAAAATCATTCTACAAAAGTGATGTATTTGGTAACATATTCCACATAATTACCTTAATAAAGAATACTAGTTTTTTATTATATGTTTTCTGGAATTTTGAGATTTTCTCTTTCTCACTTCATATGACTTAGAACAGTTAATCACTTTTCATACACTATTATCCTCCCTATATTCTTCCCTATTTCCAAATAAAGAAATATTCTATAGTAGTTGTAATATTTATTCTCATAAATTTCAAAACACCAATAGAACCCATCAAACCAATGTTTTCTATAGAAATAAAATCACTCATTATAATAATATTGTTAAGATTCATAATATTTTTTTAACATTAGTTTACTTTGGGTGTGTTGAAATATTCTTCTAGGGGGAATTTTCAATTTTCTTAAAGAGATATATTTTTTACACCTCTATCAACCCAATATTTTCTAATATTTTTTCTAACACCTGTATTATTAGTAAAACCAGATGAAATTTTACATTTGATGGGTGGATATTTGAATCAATTCTTAGAGTGAGATTTTCCCAGAACTTGATATGATTCAAATTTTACTTCTAAAGGTTTTTTGAAATTTTCAATCATTTTTATTTAGGTATATTCAACCTTAGGATGTTTTAATTAAGTTTTATAGACATTATCTTCCATACCTGAAAGTTTCTTACTGAGAAATTCCACCCTCTTTCCCTATTTAGAAGCTCTCAATTTAAGGCTTACTACCTCTCAAACATACTCATATTCCAATCTAAAAACAACTTTTTATTTCTTTATAATCCTTTACACTCTCTTTATTCACCATTTCTATTCCATTATTTTGTTTTTTGTTTTTCCCAAGACATTATACATGTTAATATCTAAGTTGGTATTTTATATAATATTATTCTCCCCCTTCTTCTTTACTAGCTGATGGATCTTATTTTTTTATTAAAATCTAGAATGAAGGTTCTAAACATTTATGAACATTCTTCTTCTGAAGAATTATTATCATTTGGGTCATATTTTTCTTTCTTACTCATCACACTTCTTCTATTTCTAGTGAATTTTTTCTTTCTACTGCTATAGTTCTTATTAAACTTAGAAGTTTTTCCATTTATATTCTTCTGAGATCATTCTTTATATTTATATTCAAATTCACCATCTTTATTCTTGGGTGAATTCATTGATTAATACCCAATACCTCCACACTCTAAAAAATTTGAGTAATATTTTCCCTCCATACTTTCCTCTACCCCTCTAATAGTAATTTTAGATATGATAAATTATCTTTTCATTCATTTAATCATCTGATTTTTCTTACAAATCACTAAGACTATCATTATAAAAATATGGTAATTTTAGGTTTATAAAAAATTCATAATCTATTTCTTCCTTGATATTGTTTTTAAATGATAGATATTTTCTAATTTTATAGGGAAAAAATAAGTTATGTTGTTTATTAAGAGATAAATCATCTATATATTCTAAATATGAAATTTTAGAATCAAAACTGTAAAGGAATATTCCCATAAGTTTCATTACATTTATAGAATCCTCCAAGACATCTCCAAAAACTCTAATATTTCACACAACTTCATTAACTTGGTTGAAATACTCATCAATAGTTTCTTTATCTCCCATTATTATATCTTCAAAATGGATTCCCCATATTTGTAACTTAAACTCTTTTAATTTGGTGTTTCCTTTAAAGATACTTTTATGCTTGTCCTAACTTTCCTTGGTTGTTTTGAGGCCCATTAACTTAATGAAAACATTTTTTGACAGATATAAGAATATAATTTCTATATTTATCATGAAATTCAATGTTTCTATTATTAGTAAAAGTCAAAGGAGAATCTTTATCAATGGGTGGAAACCCAATTATAGTAGATTCAATAAATCCAAGGATAAGTGAGTGATGATATGGAATCATTCTTTTTTTACTACCATGATAATTATTTACATTGAAGGTAGGAATACCTTTGATGTTGATAGAATTTTTTTTTTGTTATAATGATTTAATAGGGGAAATTTTTCTTTGATTTCAATTAAAGTTCCTAAGGACCATTGAACCACTAAGAAGGGAGGGGGAGGCGGGTTGAATCAACAATTTCCTTTTTAATTTTTTTAACTTTTTGAAATTTAACTATTTTATCTTGATAGAGTTTTATTCATTATAAAATTTTATAACATTATCAAAAGCATGAAAATGTAGTGAAGTAAACAAGTAACATAATATTTATAAGGTTTTTCCTTAGTGTGAGAACCTACATCCTTTCCATGGCCCATTCCAAGGGTCTATAGAAATTCACTATTAGAAATAAATGAAATTTTTTTTTGGGAAAAATACCATAAGTATCTTTATATATCCTTATTGGTAGGATTATATTGACTGGAATCAGTTTATAGGTTTTTCTAATAAAACATGATCCATAATAAATGTGAATTTGTGAATTCTACTCTAAGAAAGATCATCCAAAAAGTATGTATAATCCCTCTATCTGATTCCTTCATCTCGTAAGTGTCTATCGGGTGTGCTTACGTTTAGTAATTTCTATCTAATGGACATTTTCTAAAAAATTTTATGATAAAAACTTCTGTTATGTCAGATTTAATAAAACCTAGCACCCAAAAAATATTCTGTAAAAAACTATTTCATTTTCACTTTGTCTAGTAATTTGAACTAAAGTTCTATCTGATACTCTATCCAGAAACTTATATATGGAATTATTCAATTGGAATCTAAAAACTAGTTTGAAACTCACTCTATCACAAAATCCGTGTCACATTAAATTTTTTCATGTGTGAACAGTTTCAAGTGTGATTTAAATTTACAATCTTATTTATAAGTGCTCCCAAAATAGTAATGGTGGGAATCGAAATTCCTTTTCCTACTCATTGAAATTCAAAATTTCATATATCCTAATAAACTAAATTGTTATGGATACTTCTCATAACTTCTATAATATCATAGAATGTTATTACAAACCCTAAATCACCCAAATTTGTACGTTCAAAAAATTCAAACTTTTTTACTTAAGGAAAATTGAAACTTTGCATGTTTAGAAGAATTTATATGTACAATCATACTTTCTACCCATTTATACAGTTCATATAGCTGAAAAAAGTTCACCCGATCACAAAAGACAATTCAATTAAAAATTCCATATGATTATAAAAATCTGTCTGATTACAAAAGTCCATACAATTAGAAAAATTTCATCCAATTACAAAATTCAGTATGACTAAAAAATTCCATCTAATTACACCATTCAACAGTTATATACTTTGTAAAACTTGAAATTTTATGCATTCTTATAACTCATTGTATATGATTTTTTTCTAGAAAATTTATATCAGATTCACTGTTCTTCTGATGATGAAGTAAAAAAATTCTAACAAAAAGTTTATCTTGAAACATAGACTTTGGAAAAATCAGAAATAAGTGCTTCTATTTTATTCTACAATATTCAGTTCATATGATGACTTCTTCATGATGTTTTAATAACTTGAAAGAATAGTATAACATTATCTAATTTAGTGATATAGCTTCTTACCAAAGTTAAATAAAATTTCTAACTTCATGAATTTCTTACTTTCTTCATCTCAAAAACTTTCTTAACTTCCTAAATTTATAAACTTAATCATATATAGAACTTTTTGACATTATACATCAATATAAATTTCTCACATTATAAATTTTCTAACTTTAAAACTTTTTTCTTATATATAAACATCATAATAAAAGTTTGTTAACTTCCAAAACCTATTTTTTTTCCTATTTTAACATTTTTTTAATAAAATTTCATTGTCAAAGAATAAAAATATCTGACAGAAAACATCATAAAGGATCTTTAAAAAGTATCATAATTTGAGTGTATGCATGCTCTATTTCAGGAATATTTACATATCATGAACATATTTATGATAATTACTCAAAATCTAGTTCTTACTATCCTTAATATATTAATTCTTTCCTTTTCATCCCTCTATCACTCATTTATTTGTTTTATTCTACAAAACCCACTGTTTTCACATTCATTTTATAATAAAAAATATCATTTTTCAATTACATCATAAATATGTTTTAAGTAAATGAAATCTTATTCATTTTTAATCAATTAAAATTTTATGTGATAAATAACTCAATTAGAATCCTCCTTGAGAGACAACTTAAGACAATTATAGTGCATTATCATGTAATTTTTTTTGACTATCCAAACCCTTTGGAAATTATATTAATAATATGATAAAATCATGTGAATATATACATGTTAATAATATTTATATCAATATATGTTTGTGTATATTCTAGGTAACATATTAATAATATAGCCTTTTCACACTTTATTACCATGTGAAGAAATAAAAATTAATGGAAAGTGTAATACACATATGAGAGAAAATGCGACGGAGATCTGACCAATAAATTTCCATGAATATTTAATTATTAGAATACAACTGATCTATATTGATCCTTATAAACTCTACATAAATCTCTAATCAGAATGAACTATAATAATCCCAAAATACACAATCATTCCAAACCCTTAGCCACATATATGCAATATATATATATATATGTATATAGATATATGTGTACGTATATACACATATAATGATATATATATATATAAATATATATTCATATATAAAAAAATTTATATTTCATATGTGTATGTGTGTGCCCATATATATTTTATACATGAATATAGTATAAAAAAATTAAATTGAAATAGAAAAACAATAGATATATTTGATTTCATTGTGATAATTTTCTCTTTTTAATTTTCCAAAAAATCAACTTCATAATTGTATTTAATGTTTTATATAATTTTTTCTATGGGTAACAATAAACATGAAAATTAAATTCTACCAATAATATTTTAAAACCCATATCCAATAATAAAAATTAAAAAACCTGAACATTCAGTATAAAAAACATTTGGAAATCGAAAATGGCGGTTGAATGATACATGGGAAAGCCATTTTAGTATGCCAAGGTGAATAGGGGTTGGATGGTACTTATATAGGAAAATAATCACTAAAATGGATGAAACAATTCTAGATAGACTAAAAATGAGTAAAAATAATTACAAACCTTGGGTTTTGAAAGAATTGATTCATATGAGAATTTCAAGGGGCAATAACAGCAAATGTTTAATTCCCTGAGAGTTTGAATGACATGATCATTGGGGTTCTCTATTAAGGTCACTTATACCCCACCCATGCATATGCACAACGCTCTATAAATGAATTGTTATTTTTAAAATTCAATAATAGATTTAAAACTTAAGAATGTATACAAATTAATGTTATGTTAAAATGAGAATGTAAAGACAAGGAATATTGGAATATATGTAGTTTCTCATATGGTAGTAGTAAAATAACATGCAGTTTAAATTATAGAAAATAAGAATGAAATATAATACATGAAAATTTTGATGGTAAATGTAAATAAACAAGACATACAAAATAGCAGGTAGAGATAGAATAAAGTCAGTGGAAAAAAATAGTGGGAAATAAAATAGCAACAACAAATATTTAATAGTTTTCTATGTGTGGATACAATAGACAAATGTTTGGAAACTCTTGTTTCTAAATGTGTAGCAAATCTGTGACTTTTTACTAAATTGGAGCCCCACACCTAATCATTGGATTACAATTATAGTCCACCTCTATAGTAGGAAAAAAAATGAAAAATCAGAAAATTGGAAATCAGTTTTACTAGAAACAAACTTGAAAAATAAAAAAATTGCGTATCTATTTTATAGTTTATTAGTACACTATAATATGAGTAGAGAAAAAAAGTTACCATAATCAATAATAAGCATAAAATCACCCTTAGAGTGCTGTACTTCATAAATCATATTTATTAACATATACACAACATGCTACAATATGGTTTTTCATTATGTAAATAATTGTTGGAGTGGTGTGCAGTAAAAGGGACATAAAAAACAACTTACAATGACAAAATTAATTATAGATGAGGGATTTCATATCACATACCTGATTAAGTATCAGAAGGAAAAAAATGAAATGATAATTAATAAAAAAATACTTGGAGAAATAAGAAACAATATATTACATGGTGTCATGAAAATATAAGTTAATCAAGATATGAAAACAACAAGAAAAAATCCATTTTAGTTATAGTCACAATATTGTAATGAAAATATAAATCAGTCATGATAAAAGATATATACCTGAGTAGAAGAAATATTTTTCATTGCAGAAACTTAGTTGAACTATTTATAGAGGTTTTTTCACCCATTCTCATCCCTGTATTCTATAGTTATGTCATTTCGTCATCATCATAGTGAAGTGCACACAGATGCCCATTACCTTAAACATATGTTTCCCCCTACCTGTGGCTTTCGCACCAAATAAAATAACCGTTCAATTTATTATTTTTTGTATCCAACATATATTTCATGAAAATTTATTTACATTTATAAGAATTCTATAATTGAATATATAAATATATATCATACGTTTTCTAATAGAGATATCAGTGTTGTATCCTTCTGTTTATTGACTAATAAAAAAATAATATAATTTTAAAACTCTATTCCTTATAATATCATTCTTGATTTAAAATTCTATTATAATGGAAAATCAATTTTTTTAATACTTATTACATATTAATCAAAAACATATTGGTTATTCTCTTTACCTGGTGATGTTTTTGAGTGATTTATTATTTTATTATAATCTTACATTTTTTATACTATACAATTAATTCCACCATAAATTTTTTTATTTCATATGTGTTGGTAATATGAAAATATAATAGGACACGAATGGATTTCACAGGGATCACAAAGAAAAATAAGTGAGAAGAAATTACTTATTAGTATGTTTACTTATATAACTTATTTTTTATTTAATGAAATAATTTCCATGAAAATAATTATAATTTTTCTTATATTGATATTCTTATTTAAAAAGAACATGTCATCATGAAATAATGATGTTTTTATTGTGGTAGTTATGTTTTATGATTTGTTTATGATATTATAATGGCCAGAATAATTACTAAGTTCTAAAAGGATAACATTATTACAAATCTTATAGTTTAAAACTATATATTTTGTTATTAATGTTATTATATTTTCTTATATCATTTTAGTGACACTTCAACACATTCAATAAATGGTGCAAGCCATCGTCATAAATTATTTAAAGAATAATTTTCCAATATGATTAATATATAGATGCATAGATTAAATTTTATTATAAGTTTTTTAAATGTAAGTAATGAGTTAGTATAGTTTTGAATAAGGTTATATCTAAAATATTTTATTGTGAATATTCCTTGCCTTCATTTTTTTTATAAATAATCGAGTATGATATTAAAATATATTTTTTGAAAAATATTTTTCATTCCATGATATCGATTTCAATAACCAGCTTGGACAGTGGCTTATAAGATATAATATTTATATATCTCATGTTAAATAAAACATTCCTCACTTGATATTAAAATAAACAGTATGGAAAGATACACTAAACCTGGTTTGGACTGAGCTTTGATCCTTAGATATTATATGAACCAATGTTCGAACAATTGTTAATATATGATTACATAACAAATGTTAAAACCAAAATACTAATGTTTTCCATATTAATATCAATTATTAAATGAAACTAAAATATATTAAACATTTGTTAAATGATAATTTTATAGTATTAATTGGAACTATGAACTCATATTCATATATTTTGGAACTGAAAAAATTCCCAACTATCTTTCTGGATTTTATGACGACATTCATAGAAATTAATTTAAGGACAGTAAGTAACTGAGAATTCTCACATAATTTGACAAAAAAATATTTTGTTTCATTTTAGAAAACCTCAATGAGCAGAAATATAGGATGAGGAAATTAAATGCAACACTAAGTTCAAACTACAGAAGACAATAAATGATGACATTTATACAAATTAATGGATGAATATGTAATGAATATTTCTCAGCTGACTTGAATACCTTCTCCTATGTTGCTACTCTATTCTTGGTTTGGTGGAACCCCTTTTATTTCATAGAGTGGTCGAAGATTTGAACAACATGATTGGAAACTTGAACTCCAGTTCTGCATATTTGAACTTTTTGAAAGTTTGACAAACCAGAGGTAGTCTTAAAAATGTTACAATGCCTTTTTATTCTAATATGAACTACTGGTTTTAGCATATTGAGAAAGATGCGTAGAAACTGATCTTATGTCAAAAGCAGAAACTCCAACCAAGGAAGAAATATGACTCTATAAACATCATAACTTCCAGTATACTCAAAAAAATACAATTAGAAATATTTATTTTAAGAGGAATTACAATGAAATAAAGTCATGTAGCAACTGATTTCAATATTATATTCATAAGTAGATTGAATCATTTAGCTTCAAACTAATTTTGAATTAAGTTTCAATTGAGAAACTAAATATTTTTTAATGTTTCAAAATTTTCTATTTAATGTTTCAACTGGTTCATCCTATGAAAAATTCAATTTGAATTGATTAACCACAAAAATCTTTATATGATTTCATGATCTTTTCCAAAACCATTTGGAGGAAAATTCTTCTTGGTGAAAGAAGAAAATTCCCAACTATAGTACTCACCGGTACATCTAGTTTTCCAAAATGTTTCACAGTTTATTCATTGAATCCGAGCATCTTCTTGAATGATAACAGAACCCTAAAATACAATAGCCTACTTATTTCAACTAAAAACATAATACTATTAATTTTTTATGCTTTCCACTCAACTGAATAAAGATATATTAGTATCAAGGTGAATGATAATAGCTTAGAAAAATTATCTATCATCCAATCAATGATGACTATTTAAATCATAGAACTATCAACTAGAAAGTGACTAAGAAATGAATAGCCTCCCTATAACAATTGTGAATGGTATTCATTTCCAAAAAATGGATTTCATTTCCATATGTGACATGAAATCATTATTCTTATCCTAAAAATATGAAAATTTGATATGCATTTTTAGAAAGAGGATATGAGAGCTCTCTATTATTAAATTAATTTACAGTTTTACATCTTTTAGTAGTTGGGAATGAGTTATACTAAAATAAATACAAACATAAACAATATAATAAAATATGACTATATGAATACATAATGAAAATTAACCTGTAATTCACTCATTCTAAGGAAGTACTGATAATTAGAAGTATAAAACATATAGCCACCAATAACAAGTTCAAAATTTTCATGGGCCACAATAACCTGCAACAATAACTTGAATACCCAATAAATAATAGATTCATTAAAATCATGATGTCCTTTGAAGAAAATGTCAAACATACCAATAATGAGGCGTTCGCCAATGATCCAAAAATACTAGAAAATACAATAAACTCTATGTTATAAAATGAGAATTTTAATATAATGGCAGGAATAAAAAACATGAAATTTACAAAGTAAACAATTTTAATTAAAAATTTAATATACATACAAACTTGATAATCTACATAAAACATCAAACTGAATCAGTTGACTATAGTTTACAACATACCTGTACTATGTTGCGATAGTGGTGATGGAAGACGGATGGTGTTAAGAGTAGGGTGAGCTTACATAATATATTGACATATGACTCATAACAATAATCGAATAAAAAAATAAATCAATGTTTAACAATATGATGGAAAAATAAAATGAATAAGAAAATGGAATTGGATAGGTATCAGCTAATGTTTCGACCTTATTCTCAATCACACCACTGAATCTGCTATCAAGACACTTCTTTAGCTACTTCATGTGGAAATGATCAAGCCCAAAAGATCCTCCCCCTCATTTTTCTATGTTATTTGATTCTTGGCCATCACCAGGTAAAAATAATGTCATACCACATTTATATTTAGAGATATTGTAATGGTTGGTATATATGATTTCCACAATACCTATTTAATTAACTCTTACTCTAGTAGTGTGACATGAATATAAAAGAAATGGAGTATACTAACCTGGTTACATGGAAGTCAGGAGTGGTTTGTTCCAATTAGTCTAGGTTCCTTGATCATAAATCATGACATTAAAGTATCTCTCTCATGCTTCATGTAAAGAAAAATATAAATAATAGTACAAGGATACAGAAAATTAAGAATCACATATCACCATTTGTTATATTCCAACTCAAATAACATAAGTAATTGACATATTTGAAAACAAAGATAAAAATAATGAACTACTTCCGAAAAAAACAATGGAAAATATCATGTATAAAATTACATTAGATATGGATAAATTTCATCATAAAATGGTGGATGAAAAAATATTATGTTCACAATCTATTTAAAAAATGATTCAAAAATTTCTCACAACTCTCTCAAAACGAGTATAAAAAACAAAAATAATTATTTAAAACACGATCATCCATATCCTTCTAAAAGAAATCAATCAAGGTAGTGAAAAATAAAATGAATGATTTCCAATCAAACCATTTACGTACCTTCTAAAACACATTGAACCCTTTAACCACAATATTTACTCATTTTCGATGTCACACCTCCATAAAAACATAATGAATGCATGTCACATACTTGAGTAAGAATCATAAGTGACAAAAATATAAGATTGAATTAATAGAAAAGGATATCAGGAGAATTACCTTGAATCTGTGTTACCATTGCATTCAAGAAATAGAGATGGTGAAAAATAAACCTAAATTAAAGAATACATGTAAGCACATTGGGAACCATTAAAATTATCATGAAACATACAAACAATGTAGAAATCATGGATAACATCGAATTTGGTAGAACATGCATCAAAATAAAATGACTAATTGCACCAAATTATTTTATGAAATTAAGAACATGCCTTTCTCAAGATTCGTAGTTTGGAAAATCCCTTCAATCAAAATGTTTTTTCTATAAACTCATGGGGGGGGGGTATTCCATAACTTTTCATTTCCTTAAAAAAAATTAAAGTATCAGATAACTTAGTTCTGAGACACCAACCTTAAATAACTACTTCAAAATATATTTTTTGTTGAATGGAAGAATAAATTACTAGAGATAAATAATTAATAGTGTGGAAAGATGTATAAAATTAATAAAATTTAAAGAATATAAAATTATGGAAGAACAAATTACTGTGTCTAGAATGACCCGTCGCAATTTTTAAAAAAATAATAAAAGCATCAGACAGTTCATCTTTGAGACACATACCATAAAAAACTACTTTAAAATATAGTTTCTATTGAATGAATGAATAAATTACTGGAGACAACAAAAAATAGTGTGGATAGATGTCTTAAATTCATAAATATTAAAGTATATACAACTATGGAAGAACAAATTACTATATGTTGAATGACCCATTGCAATTTATTCGAAGGAATAGAAGAGTATTATGTGATGGATAATGGATGTTTCAGAGAAGCTAAAGAAAATACAGTAATAGTTGCAGGGAGAGTAGCATGTCGGTGGGAGGTCTTTAGCAGAAATAGATGGTTACTACAGATGTGGGAGTAGGTCGACTGTGTATAAATTCTTGACTGGGTTGTAGGGTGTGGAGGATACAATAGAAAAAATTTAGTGGGTACTATAGGAAGACCCGACGGAAATCACGATTCGTAGGGGGTTCAATGCGAAGGAATGAGGTTAATTTGAAATGGAGGAAGGGTTCACTCGAAGGAGTTAGAAGAAGAAAAATGCTGGCATTGCTAGAAGGGAATTGTTGGACGAGATGATGAGAATTGATAGGAGGAACCGAAGTTGAAGAGAATCGAAATCTGGATGAGGACAATGTAGGTGTTATGTGGGTATCATAGGAAGAGTGGAGGGGTATCACGACTGAGAACCCTAGAAACCCAATTGGAGGAGTCGTAGCCATAACAGGTTGAGGGTGAGTATAGATGACGATGCGGATGGAAGTTCTTTGGAACCCTAATCGTATTGGAGGAAAATCCCGAGAGTGGGATGGTGTGGATGGTGGGAACGAAGAAATGGAATGGGAGGGGCAACGTGGAGGGATTTGGTGGTAACACGTATGCAGGAGAAATGCAAACTTTAGTATATATATAGATATTTAAAATACCAGAAGAGTTTCATCAACTCTTACTAAAAATCACTCATAAGAACTATATAAAATAAATTACAAAAAATATTAAAAGAATATATATAAAAAATGCATAAAATATAAAACAGTAAAAATTAATTACCATTATTAATGAATAAATAATCTTAAAAGTATGAATGTTATAAAAGAGTGAAATTTAATAAATAGAAATGAATAGACTTAAAAAATATATAAAACAAATGAATATGTTTTATTAAATAAATAAATTATTAAAAAAAATTAAAAATGAATATATTATTTAAATGAATATAAATACATATTAAATATGTACAACCATTATAAAAATATTAAATGTAATGAATAATTATGTATAAATAAATATTAAAAACGAATAAATATTAAAAAATATTAAATGAATAAATATTAAAAATGAATATATGATAAAGAAAAGTAAAAAAAATAACATTATAAGTGAATAAATAATACTAAATAATATTAAATGAATAAATTTTATAAGAAACTAAAATTTAATAACTAAAAAAATCATTAGTTTAAAAAATATTAAAAAAATGAATAAGTGAAGTTAATTATATAGATTATTAAAGAACTAAAAGAAATATATGTTAAAATAAAAATGAATACTTGTTAATTATATAAATAAAAAAATGTAAAAAAACTAAATGTAAATAAAAAAACATGTATAAATAAATATCAAAAATGGATAAAATTACATAAATATTAAACAAATAAAAATTGAAAATAAATAAAGTAAAAAAATATTAAAAAATAATGAATATTTATAATGAATAAATAATATTAAAAATGAATAACTTTCAAAAGATATTAAATGTTAATAAATAATATATAATGAAAATATATAAAAAATGAATCAAAGTTACCAATTAAAAAATTAATATATATTATTATCATAAATAAAATTCTAAAATGAATATAAAAAATTGAATACATTATATAAATATTATGTGTGTGTGTGTAATTCTATATAACATTTTATTAATTACATATATGCGTTTGTGAAATTAATGTAACACAAGTTTGATATATATGTTAAATTGAAAAAACAAATGAAATTTTATGAAACATCCATCACTCGATACTAATTATTCAATATTTTTAATAAATATCAATTTTTAATTATAATCTATTTTTCAGTAAATATAAGACTTATTTAATGAAAATACATATTTTGTATATTATAAATCATATTTAAGGAAATAATATATATTGATATATATATATATATCTAAATGAATATATTTAAATATTAAAAATATTAATGAATAATTAAATATAAATAACCTCAAAAATGAATAAATTAAGAAAATATTAGATGAATAAGTATTTAAAATGAAAATATTATAAAAAGTAAAAAAATACTTAAAGTTATCCATGAATAAATAATATTAAATGAATAAATGTTAAAAATGAGTGAGATTTAATTAAAAGATGAATAGATTGAAAAAATATTAAAAAAATGAATAAGGGCTATTAATTTTATAAATTTTTAAATAATAAAAATGAATATATGTTAAAATAAAAATGAATTGATATATTAATTATGTAAATCAAAACTATATTAAAAAAAATAAATGTTAATTAATAAGTATAAATAAATATTTAAAATGAATAAAATTATAGAAATATTAGATAAATAAAAATTAAAAATGAATAAATTACAAAAATATTGATAAATTCATTAATGAAATAAATAATAATAAAATTAATATATATATATATATATATTAAAAAGTGATAAATAATATATATTAAATAAAACTTTAAAAAAGATTAAAATTTCATAATTAAAAATATAATATTTTAAATATTAAATATTAATAAATTAAAATAGAAAATGATAATATTAACAATTTATTATTTGTGTATGTATGTCTCTAAAAAATGTAATTAATTTCATAAATGTGTGAGTGAAACTATTGTATGAGATATTATGCACAATATATTTGATCAATTTTTTAATTAATAATTAAATATTTATTTTTTGATATATATATATAAAATCAAAAAATCAAATGACATTGAATTTTTTTTACTAAATTTTTATTAATTTCAATTTGTCAATATTTTTAATTAATATTAATTTTTAATTAACTTATAAACCACTTTTCACTAAATATATGACATATATTAATATAAATATATTTATATATTAAAAATGACTTATAAATACATATTTAGTATTATATAAATCATATTTAAGTTATATATATATATGAATATAAATATTTTTATATATTTAATGTGGTTTTTAATAATATATAATTTTTTATAATTATTATATAAGTCATTTTTCACTAAATATCTTATAAATTAATTGTAAATGTATATTTAGTCTTTTATAAATCATATTTAATAAAATATATTATTTTTATATCAATATCAATATATTTATATATTAATATATTATTTTTAAGGATATTTTTTTTATGAAATATAGATTTTGTGAATGCTTTTTTTAGCACTAATAGAGGCCCCTCTTTATCATCACTTTTAACTATCACTAATAAAGAGAAATGCTGAATATTGAGCGATCTATTGTAGTAAACTTAGGCACTCCATCCATTACCTCTTCACTTTGATCAACCTAGTTAAACACTTCCGTATATGACATTAAGATGAACTCTAACACTATACTCACAGAAATACAACTCCATCACCATATCAATTTTCATGGACTCATGGAATAACAAATGGATATAAAAAATCCTTATAACCTTCCCATGAATGGTTATCCTACTATTAAATTTGGACAATGGACTTTCAACACATTCAACTTGGGCCCTTGAGCCTGAAGGTAGATAACTTAATCTTGAGAGGATATAGTAACTCATGAATTTTTAAGATCCTTTAAATATTTTGAAATCACTATTCACATTCAAAGGGATTGAGTTTCCAATAAATTTATGGAGTATTTTCGTTCTAGAAATCCATAAGTTAATCCCTATATTTATCAATTATAGGGTTATCTTTGCAGGGATTCACTCAATGTTTACCTTTGATAATCCATTAAGACTTCGTGGGTGCGTACATTAAAAGCAAGGAGAAATAAAAACAATAAAAATAAGTCTCAAAACCCAAATTTTCACAAAAAACCCAATATATCAATGAGAAATATTTGAGAAAAATCTTAAAATATCAAAAAAATAAAATTACTCTACCTATTTAAAACATTTATAAGAAAAAACTCTCTATTAATTAAAAACATTTACCAATTTTTTTGAATATTTTCCACAAAAACCTCCTTTATAAGTGAAAAATCCAAATAAAATTTAATAGTTAATTTTAAACCCCATTATAATGTAGATAAAATAATATGTATTGGTTTTATAATTATAAAATTCCACTTGAAAATTGATTTTCCTTTCTATACATTCATTATTGAAATAAACTTATAAACCCAAAAAATTAAAATTCATTTCTAGTCATTCTAGAGGGCCTTTTTATTTATTTAAAAACTTTAATTTAAGATAATTTTCAATTTAAAAAATCAATTATTAATTCCATGTTTTAAATCCAAAAAATTTAAAATATTTTAAATTACCAGATAAAACTCCTTAATTATTTTCAAAACTTAACATTGAATATTAAAATTGGGTTTTCCATCAAAATAATTTATAGAATTGATCCAAATAACATCAAAATATTATAAATAATTTCCATAATTCACTCTAAATAAATAAATATCACAATCCAATAGTGAATAGAAACTAAAAATAAGTTCAATACAAAATTTAAAGGGGTTAGTGGCTATGCACTATTTGTACTCAAAGTTTAGTGGAACATTTTCCAACTGTGGTACCGCTATTGGGTGCCAAGAAGAACCACACACCTGGGATTTTCATGGTTTTCAAAATTGTGTGAAAAACTGTGCACCTCCAATACTCTTCCCATTTTCATCTAAAAACCTGAAAAAAAAATCCAAAAAACTCATATCACTTTTGTAAAATTAAAGAATACATCAATAAAGATAAAAATATAAAAGAAATTTATGAAAAAAGATCAATATTCAAGACTCAAAACCTAACACCCCTAGATAACACAAGGCTTAGAATTGAGAAGCTCAATCTAAACTCTTCCCACACTTACCTCCCATGTTCCGATGTTTCTCTCTCTAATGAACCACTACTCCCAAAATAATCACTTGTATATGATATCCAATGTAATGAACCAAAATGATTTTACCTGACCTGTCACTCGATTCAGCCCATGACTTAGACTGAGGGGAATTACCAATCACTAAAGGATAGAAACTAGGTTAAGGGCATCAATATACACTCAATGAGAATTTTTTTCCAAATAAATAATATTAAACACATATAAAAATTATACTTGAATTTCAATATGGTGTATCTATATATTTAACCTCTATACCAAAAAAATAATCAATTTACAAATTTAGATAAAACTAAAGGAGGAATAATCATAAATAAATATGAAAAAAATAAAAATCTAAAAATATAAATTAAGAAGTCAAATGAAATTTTGTTATATTTTTTTTTTGGATACAAAAGATATAAAATAAAATAAATTCCAGAAATACCAAACAATAATCTCCACATGACACCAAGGTCACCATCAAACCTCTCAAAAAGATTTACTGTAAGAGTAACCCGAACAAAGAAATACACAATGGAGATATTCCCTTTGATCATGAACCTAAACCTACAATATAATAAAAATGAACAAAAAATCATTATCAGTATTTTTACTATATCTAATGGATAATCTTTAAGAATAAATCCACTTCATGATAGTTTTACGTATATCTATAAATGTAATCTTTTCCAATTTATTTAAAAACCAATAACATGTTAATATGATTTGAAAAAAATTATGTTTGAAGTATTATAGTTACACTTTAAAATTTTATTTATAGAATTCCCATATATAAATAAAAAGAGAAAAATCACAAAAATATTTTCAAACCATTTTATTTTAGTAAATAAATAACCTTTTAAATATATTTTAAATATTAATGATAAGAGTAAACAATAATATTAATATCTACAATAGTAAGAAATAGAAATATAAAGTAATTTATAGTAAAATAACATAGGAATAATGGAATATTATCCACCATAATATAGTTAAAAACCAATGATACTGGGAATACTTATGAGATCAGGGGAAATATAAAATAGTAATAAAAAAATCCTACATATCAATGAACTTGATGAAATCCAATTTCTCTGATGCTCGGTCTTACCCTATTAGGCCTAACTGAGGGGGAAAAATACTAAAAATGGATAAAATACATAATAGGGACCACTATCCAATACATAATCATAAAATAGTTCTACATGTGTATCACGATGTCCCAGTAGCTACTCTTCCTTCCCCATGATATTTATAAAATAGTGGTGAGCCATCAAACACTGAAAAATAAAAATATAAAATAGATGGTAATCATAAGAACACCCTCACCTTCAAACACACTTAAAAAATAACCCCTTTTATTAAGAATAATAACTGAATATAAATGTCCTATAATGGGGAGAATTTTATCAAATTTTAAAAAACAATATGTGAACATTTCAAGGGTATGTTTTCCTTAGTAAAATTATATTTATAAATTTCCAACCGTGAGACAGTTTGAGAATCATACACCCAATGTTGGTGCTGAAAACAACATTTTTTTACATACTGGATTTAATACTAACTGAATAATCCCAATTTTAACAATTTAGTATTACAATATCAATAAACAACATCGAGTCACTTAAATTTGCAAAAACTTTTCGGTTTAGAGTTTTAGAGAATTTGGAAAAAACCAATACATTAAAAATCCATGACATTATCATAAAATAGGAATTTTACCAACATAACTAGTTTTTCTTGTTCTATAATTAGACTTAAACATCTTAAAAAAAATATTCCACACAAAATATCAATATTCATAACTATGGAAAATGAAAAAAATAAGAAAGGGTGAGATAAGAATCCCAGTAAGGGTAAAGATGGGAGATATCAATCAATGATCACATGAAATAATAAGATAAGTATAGGGTAATGAGATCCTAATCATATCTTATGAAGTTCATACTCAATAATTAATATATTATAAATCCTGATTCATGACATAAAACCATATTATTCAAAAATACATGAGTCATAAGTGTGAATAATCACCATTAATCAATAATAATACAATAAAATATTTTATAAGAGTTAGAACATGTCATTGGAAATGTGGTATAATAATAAGCATAGAAAATCAATTCATTATTCACGGATCACTACCAACACCATCATCACATATTGGAAAAAGTCATATAATAGATTTGGAGCACTTACCAACTTCTTCTCAACCCTAGAATGAGTTCACTCCCCACCCTCTTCATATTATATCATGAGATATAAATATTTACCAGATGCATTAAAGGAATATGTAATTCTGGGACCACCCATCATATAATCAAAGCCATAAAAACTGTGAAAAATGATAATAAAAAAGTTATAATTATAGAATAACCCCTAAATAATAATTTTTTTTATAAATATTTCATCATTACATTATCATAAGCCATCTAGAGAAAGAAATTCAATGATATAATAAAAAATTTATTATTTTATCATTGATTAATTGACACATGAAAAGAAATGTGTATCATAAAAAAATTTATAAAACATAATTATCAAAATCCTTCCTGATAATGTAAGGGTATGGAATAAAACAAATCCCCAATGGAGAGTAATGAACATTAAAGGATATTATCAAACACTAAAAATACCATTAAAACAACATTCTAAACGTTTTTTGAAGACATGAGAAAAGTATCATTTTATTTTGATAAAAATTTTAAGAAAAATTAATAGAAAATTGAGAAAATTAATTTAATTGAAATTAAATATAGAAACATGTAAATTATTTCTAAAATAAAATAACTTCCATGATAAAGGGAAAACCCATTCGTGTGATAAATATTAAAAATTAAGATCCATTCCAAACTTTTTGTTAAAAGACATAAATAGCCTATTTTATAAACATTATGAAGATTTATTTTTAAAAACATTAAAGTGAAAGTAAAATATGGTTTAATATGAATTTTAAAAAATATTTAATCATACATATAAATTTATTCAAAAATATTTTTGAATAATATAGGCATGTAAGAAAATGTTCGGTGACGAAAGAGGAAATAAGGTTTGACTTTCTTAAAAACATTTTCCTAGTTATTTTAATTACGAGGGAGAGGAAAATGTAATTAAAACCTAAAAACCCTAAAAATAACTAAATTTTAAGAAATTATATAGGGTTTAGGAGATAAATTTCATATAATTTCTCAGATGATATCTAGTCATAAACAATACTGATTAGAAAATAGATTCTAACATAAATCATTACAACTTTTGTCACTTTTGAATCATAACCCACTTTAAAGAAATAAATTCAAATTTATATTTAAATAAAATTAATATAAATATATTAATTATATAAAATATCAAAGGGTTATTATATACAATATATAAACATAAATTGGTGTATAATATGAAACATGTCTCAATGAAACAATATTGAGATAAAGAGACCTTAGAGTTATGGTAATATATGAATCAAAACCTCACAAAAGATTGAAAATTATATAGATATATAAATACGAAATAATTCTATTAGAATAATTATAAAATAAATTCATGGGAAGTATATATATCACATAAAATAAACTAGTGTTGAATATGACATATGTCTCACAAAAATAAAAGTGAGACAAGAAACCCTTTCTTCAATTCCTGAATTTCTTTATACATGATCTTAGATTCCTTAACAATAAATTTAGATTACACACATATATATATAAAATATTCATAATTTTATTAGTATATATAACTAAATTATAGTTTATAATTACCAATACATTGAAAATTCTTCATTAACATCATTATTCAGGTGAAAAATAGTCTGTTTTTCATGCATGTTTCGGTTCAACCCTTCTATACCTTTCACCTTGTTCATGGTTTTATCATATATAAAATATAAATCATGTCATAAATATCATATTTATTCATTTTATATATTATTATATCCATATATATATGTTGGTTATGAAAATTGAATTACATCACTTTGTGGAGATGGTAATTTGCACGTATTCACAGGTAATGTTTCCAGTTTACAATGGTTGGAATAAAGTAATGGTAAATAATAATTAACCATTATAGAATTATATTTAAAAAATAAATATAATATATTTTCATTAAATATATCCTTATGACCATCCATGTGAAGAGGAAATGAAAAAAATCACATCGCTTCCTGGAGGTGGTATCCCACATGTATGAACGAGCAGTGTTTTCTTCTTAAAAAAGATAAGAGGATCACAAGGTAGATGATATATTATATTTAAATAATCATAATAATTTCATAAATATATTATATAATCATTAAATCCATATATATAGTCATCCATGAGTGGTGGTGTTGAAAAATAAATTAATTCGATTATGGAGGTGATATTTCATACATATGCACGATGGAGTTTTCATTTTCCATTAGGATGAATGATAAATGGATGATGATTATTATATTAATATAATAAATTTTCATTAATACAATTTTACTTATGGCACTATGTTAAAATGGTTAAATAATATTTTGAGGAGGTAGAAGAAGAAATAAACTTAAGAGAATTTGGTGGAGATGATTACCTCTTCATTGAGAAGCCACCTTTGGATCTCTTCTTAAGGACCATTGGGTTGGTATTCTAATAATACCAAGATCACTATAACATGTATATTAATGTTTATAAGATATTTTTGTTGGGTTTAGTTGATTTAAGGAGCTAAATAAGTCATTAATAAGATATAATAGGAGGTTCACTTTTATAAGTGAGGGGGTGACCCACTTGTAATTATTCTAATCTTTAAAATAATATATGGTCACTTTCATAGAAAATTGGCCCCAAATTGGTCTAATTTTGAATTTGGGATGATATAGATTTTTAATCTATTCAACTAACAGTATTTATACAATATTTAAGGTTATATTTACCTTTATCGATTTAGTTTTACTCCTCATTAGTCCTTTTAACCCTTTTGTGGTTACAAGATATATCGTCTTTAAGGGTAAATAATGTAATTATAAAAGATAAATCGGATCATAAGTGGAATTTTTTTTAAATTAAAGACCATTCTTCATTAATTTGGATAATTAATTATTTTTTTTAAAAAATTATTTAAATATTATTTAACATAAAATATCCGTAGAGTCATTTTCAAGACTATTCACATAATTAGACTTTAAAAACATAGAGATTACAATGGAGTTTGAATTTGAATATTTAAAAAATTAATTACCAAATTTTTTATCCATAAAAATCATAAAAGTTTTTATATTATCAAAATAAAATCAATTTTAATATTTTAAATCTATTTACTTTTATTTTTTCACCAGCTTGCACAGGTATTGTATTAATGATGTGTATGTATTTTAGGGAATTATACCATTAAGAAAATTAAAAATAAATTATTTTAATAAAAAATTTATTAATATTTCAAATAAAAATTTATATACATTCATAATATCTCTTTATTCTTATGAAAAATTATTAGAGATATTAAAAGGAATTGGGGGACATTTTTTTCTTATTATTGACATAAAATATTATAAAGGTCATTATAAAATTAAAATGGCACCAAATTTGCATATTTTATAATATAGGATGAATTTGGTCAAAAATAAACTCATAAAATAAAATAAGTGAAAGTATTTTGAAGTTTTTTAAAACATACCATATAGTTATAACCCCAATTAACCCATTTTACCCTTTACTGTGCTGAACAACTTTTACCATTGTTACTATAAATTATGATAAAAAATGAAATAAAACTCATTATAAAATTATAAAATGACGATTATAAATGTTTATTACATTTTATATGATTAAATTTCCATAAATGGTAAAAATGTTCCTTAATATTATCTCAGAAAACAAAATAAAAAGCGTCTTTAGAAAAATTCATATTTTAAGTATAAGAAATGATTTTATTCAAAAACCTTGTTAAATGACAATTTATGTTTAATTAATTAAATTAAATTAAAAATTAGGTGTATAATTTGACTTAAAAACAATTAAATTAACCTTATTGAAAATTTATTAATATAAAAATACTTAAAATAGTTTTTGTTTGAATAAAAACGTCTCTTAAAATTTTAAAATGTGAGAACATGATTTATATGTTCAAAAATATATTTTTAAATTCATAATATTAAATATTAAATATTAATTAATATAATTTTAAATCATTATTATATCATAATTTTTTCAAACAGAAAATTTCATTATTTGTTAAATCAGTTTTTTTCATTATTCACCCAAAAATCAACTATTTCTGAAAAATCAATAAAATCCACAGTAAGTTAATTTTGAAATAAAGAATCATAAAATAGAGTTCATAATATAAAATTTAAATTATGAAATTATGAAATTTATATTTTAAAATAAAAATAAAAAATATTTGGAAGACCTACTTTTATCGAAAAATAACCCTTTTAAACGTTAACTTTTCTTAACCTTATGTGATTTAATTATTATCATAAAAAACTGAGTACTTATTTCTCAAGTACTAATAAATAAATTTAATTAATTAAAACATTTTTACATATATTTCATAACGCAGTTACTCCAATCCATACCCTCTAAACCAAAAATTAGGTTATAAAAATCATATTTAAATAAAAATATTTCTATAATAAATCCTTGTTCATTTTAATATCAACGTTGCATGCATCAAAATCTATCGAACATATATAATATATAAAATGGAAGAAAAATATACATAATTTTGAATAAATACCCTTTAATCCACATCTGTAACATATCCTTTGGAAAATAACTTTAATTTATCTGTTAATACTAGAAAAATTATCATTTCCAAAATATTTCTTAAACTATGAATTTACTATTATGTGGATCGTAATTATGAATTAGTTTCATAAAGCACACCTACATAGATGAGCTATATTTTTTATATAGAACTCAATATATTTATCTTTATCCTAATTTAGTTTGAGGGATTATTTAACCATCGAGATAGGTAGTAGAGAGAACATAATTACTTGATTTCTTCCCATAATTTAATCCTTTTGTTATATTTCAACTAGTTCTCCTCCTCCAATTTATCTCATATAAATAACCATGATGATTTTTCATACCTAAAGAACTAAAATTATTTTTCAATTGATCATGAGATCTATTAAAGGAAGAAATTTTATTTCTCAAATTTTAATATATTATCCAAAACCAAAACAGATTAACACAAGTTAAATTGATCTCTAATATTAATTAATACTACATTTATCTTCAGAGATTCACCATATAACACCCAAATTTTATCTTAAATAATTCAATAAATAAATAACATTAAAAATCTTCCAAAATATGTCTGAACAAATTCAAAACCCAAAAATCCAAAATATTTGATCACATATTTTTCTGAAAATCAACATAAAATTTATCCCCAAATAAAATAAATCCCTAAAAAATACACAAAACAAAAATATATTTACCCTAATAAAATATTCTCCAAAATATACTAATC
The DNA here is from genome assembly GCA_963277665.1 of Viscum album. Classification (NCBI taxonomy): domain Eukaryota; kingdom Viridiplantae; phylum Streptophyta; class Magnoliopsida; order Santalales; family Viscaceae; genus Viscum; species Viscum album. Next base: position 342,222,324 of record OY728127.1, on the reverse strand, counting down.
AATTTAAAAGGTAACCCAAATCACTATAAAACCACAATAAAAACATCTATTCTTCTACAAGATAACTCAATATTTATTCCTCAAATAAAAATTCCTCATAGAAAATAATTTTATTATCCTCTAATCATATAATGTTCCCAATAGAGTAGACTTTCTAAAAAATAAATTTAATCCCTTATTCACCAAATCACATTCCAATCTCAGGGTTATCAAAACATATATTCCCAATACATGATAACCCCTTTATTCCCATTAACTATAATTACATATAACATCCTAGGTAATTATATAATAATAAACTCTCATATACATATATATATTAATATTTATGAATTATATATTAATTTTACTTTAAAAGGGACGTTATGTCTAATAGCATACCCGACACACAACTATGGGTTTTTCTGAAATCTTATATTGTACACAAGACTCAAATATACCAAAAAATAATACATTATTAACATTATTATTTTAAATGGTTGTTAATGGCTAGACATTGTACTAGAAGGAATAAATATAAATAACTATATTATGTTTACACATGTTTATTAAATATTTTTACTTTCTGATAATAAATTTTAGAGTCTTAAAATGAGAATAAATCTAATTTTTTGCCTAAGAAACTAATATTTTTAAAAGGCAGTTTTGTTGCCTTTTGATGGAGAACCCTTTTTAAATATAATTTTTTCACCTTTTTATGTTATATTTGAGAAAATAAATTTATTATTTGGAATAGGGACATAAAAATTTTCTCTGGTCGATTTTGTTTTTATTTTTATGATAATATTCATTATTTAATGAACAGTGAAAACTACTGCATTTGAATTCAAAACCATAATTTCATCTAAACTAATTATATTGTTATATTGTCATTTTACATGGTTTTGATGTATAAATATATATATTTTTTCATTTTATCCAATTTTTTTTATTTTAAATAATTTCACATTTAATTTCTATATAAACACATGCTAATCTTTTTATAGTTTTTACTTTTTAAAAACCATTTCCCTCAATCCATCAAAGGGGTTAACCTTAAATTAAATTTAGTAACGTTTTAGAATTTAATTTTAAAAAATATACATATATGGTTTTAATCAGTATGAAAAATGTGATCTAATAGGATGAAAATAATTTTTGGTGAATAATAACTATTATTTTATTAACCATGGATAAAGGGTAAATAAGGTAAAAAAGGGTTAAAATAATATTATAATAACAAAAAAAATACCCTAAAACTTATCCTAACCTTATTTTATGAGTTATGGTCGACCAAGACAATCATTTAGATGAACTTTTGGCATTTTTTAGTCACTTGGGTTTGACTAAGACATTTATAACATTTAATTTAAAGGAAAAATATCACAAACGTGTCTCTTATTACTAAAATCATTTTAATATGTTTTCATATAAGTGATATCATAGACTATAAATAATCATTATAAATACATAAATATTACCAACATCATGATATTTTATTTATAAATTTTAGACATTAAATGATTAAATTTAATTATGACACAATGATGATGTAGTGATTACTTTATTAATGAAAGAATTGAATAAGTGATATTATAAATATTAAAATAAATACCATTTTACATAATTTATGTCATAAAAAACCTTTCTAGGTTACTATAACTTTTTATAAGTCGGTTAAATGGTTTTTTCAAAGTCATATCTATGTTTTTATTTGATTTAAATTCAATGAAATTAACTGTGTAAAAATTGATATAATTGATATTTTATAAAAATAATAATTTATTAAATTATTTAAAAATACTAAAAATATTTTAAAATCACATAGTGATTATTATAAGTTCTAAAATTTCATTAAGTTTATAATTATGGGAAATTTACTCTATATAAGTAAAATTTATAGCCTCTTAATATTTAAAATGTTGTTACCAAAATTCAAATTAAAAGAGAACAATGAAGGGTAAACCGAAAAGATAAGGATTAAAATAAAACCAATACATGTATAAAAATTATTGGATGAGAGTATTTAAAACTATAATAATCTTATCTTATATATATCTCATGTTTTAGTCAATTTTATTAAAAAAATTAATTTATATTAATTTAATATTTTAAGAGTTTCCAAGGGTGCCCCTCCCGTATCCTATAAAAAGGTACCCACTCTTCTCTAATACTTACACTTCAATATCCTTTTGGTTTTACCCATATCTACTAAAAACCCTTAATTAAATACCTCCCCACTTTCTTTAGACCTTATTTTTGTAATAACACCCCTCTTAGAGGAGTTATGGTGTTTTTCAAAGGTGATCAACAAAAGAACTTGTATCATTTTTAAGTGTCTATGTTATATTTCATCTTTCACTTCCATTAAATATTTTTATTGTAATTTCGAATCATAAATATAGTATACTCAATAAAATTATATTTTATTATGTTAATATGATCACCTAAATCCATCTACAATTTCATTAAATGGTAAATGAACATTTCGTTCGTGTGTATGACAGACTACCGCCTCGAGAGCCGATGTAGTTCATTTTTCATTCCTGTCTATCCAGACTAGTTATAATGAAGGTATAAATTTTGATATAAAATATTCAGGTCATATTTATCTTTTTAAAATAATAATATTTTAATCAAGTTCTTAACTTTCATGATCATAAAAAGGATAGCGTCGTTCGTGCGTACATGTGAACTATCACCTCCACAAAGCGATGTGAATCCTTTTTATTCACGACATCACTTGTATGTATATATATGTATATTTAAGTTATTATTATTATGTTAATAATATTATTATCATTCTGTAAAGATAAAATAATATTTACCTTATTTCTATAATGATCAATGAAAAATGGAAAATGTTACTCATGCGTACGTACAACCTACTCTCTCTATGATTATAACATTCTCCGTTTTTCATAAGCATAATTAATTGTTTTATTTAAAATGTATTATTAATTTATAAAAGTGATTATTATCTCATGAATATGATTTTGGACATATTTGACTTATGATCACATGGAAAATTTACATCATAATAAGGTAATTTTCGACTCAAGTACCAAATATCGACATAATGTTTGAAATGAACTTAAATAATTATGTAATTTTTATAACATGGTAATAAGTGATATTAAAGGAATAATAAAATTGAAAAATGCTCTCAATAAAGTATAAATTAACCTAATATTATTATTCATGAATATAATGATTGAACGTGATGAGTGAGACTCAAGGTAAGTGACTTCTTTTCAATTTTCTTTCATTGAGTAATATTTTTATAATATACACCAACTAATTTTATAAAGTGTATAATAAAACCCTTTGACATTTAATTTCATTCAAAGGTATTAAAAGGGAATATTTTTCTATGAATCATTTTTCTAAATGACAAAAGGAATGTTTTTTAACGTATGCTATGACAACGAATTTTCGCCACCATGAACAATATTTGATATTTAGATTCTTATACAACTTGTAAAGTTTTTAGAAGTAAAATAAATATCATCTTCTCTTTTCATGTATTTTGGTATTGAAAATGGTTTTGAGAAGGGATTAATTATGTCAATATCCTGAAATTATTTTTTGTTATTTCTATGTGGAAATTTTTTTTTACTTTATGCATTTTAGTGTGTTTTGATTACATTATGGTTATTTGGAATTACTTATGTATACTAGTGGTTAAATTATAAACCGAGGGCAGGTGAGACTGTGATAGCTCCCCAATGGATTGGGGAATGATATAGAGTTAAAAGATAAGCTTTATCCTAATAGATTTAGGTAATATAATGTGATGGGTATTCTAAATGTAACCATTAATGTTAATACCTATGTAACTATAAAATCTAAAATGTAAGTATGATATGTATGCCACAAGTTACCTTTATGATTTATTATTTCTATGATTTCTTCAATAATCCCATGATTTCATGAGGTATGTTAAAGAGATTTTGTTTTATGGGTGAAAAATATGATTTCATGGGTTTATAACTTCACATGAAATAACGTTTTATTTTCTTATTTTATATTCCCTTAATAAGCTTTTTGTGCTCATCCCAGGTTTCTGAAATGTTTTTCATAGGGCATATAGATGGGTAAAAGAAAAGAATAAGTCAAGAGGAATGTTATAAATATTTTTATCAAGAAAAATAAATCATGTTTTATTTTAAAGAGTTTCGTTTTGTGAAAAAATATGACATTGAGTAGAGGTATATAATTTGTAATATTTGAGTTGTTATGTAATAGTTATATCCTAATTATATAAATATATAAACCAGAAAATATACTCAATGTGAATTATTTATTTAACCTAAGATTATGAAAAGTTTAACTTTGGTCCTAATATATTGTATGATAGGTCGGTTTAGATAAATTTTGGGGTTATGATATTGTTAATAGAATATCCATAAATGATTTTTACTTTATGGTCAAATTGAAATGATATAGAATTTGAAGATTAACATATTTCTTCATCTAATATATGTTTGTTTAGAATGGTTTTACTTAGAGGAAACAATGTAACTGTGTTGGGATGACATCTACAGGAAAACAACCATAGAAATCAATAGCCTGAGATGGTCGGAATCAGAACTAAATAGTTTGTTGCAGTGATGGATTATTTGACTCTGGGTATAAATGGTGGTGGTATCAATTCATGAGATCAACCAGATCAACCACATAGGAACATTTCAGTGGTGGAGAATTTCATGAGGAAATATAACTCTTCATTTAGAGGATCATCTAACCCTGTGATATTTTAAGGATGGATTAAAGTACTAGAAAATATGTTTGATGTAATGGGGTGTTTATACAATCCAAAGGTTAGTATTTCTCTTTACCATTTTGAAGGTGAATATGATCATTTTTGGTCGATGGCTAAGAATATCAAGGATAGTGAGGGGATCAATTCTCTTGATTGGGATGAATTCAATGATATGTTTCTTGAGAAATATTTTCCTAAATAAGATTGACTTAGGATAAGAAAAAATTATTGTAATTGGGACCAGAGGATGACTTAGTAGCTTCTTAATAATAAAAACCCACTTGAATGGCAAGGTATGCTCCAAATTTTATCTAGGATCTTAATAGTAAAATATATATTTTTTACTTAGGATTAATGCCATTGTTTCAAAGGGAATTGTCATCTTGTGAGTTCAAAAGTTATAAAAAACTTGTTCGATGTGCGGAGAAGGTGGAAATGGAGTTTTTCGATGATCAGGTGTTCTTTGAAAAAATATTTGAATAAGAAGACAAGGTGGTAGGAAAAAGGGAATAATTCTTCAAAAAAAACTGATGGTATGAAAATTAAGTTTACAGTTTGTGAATATTTTGGTACAAATAACACTATGGAATGCCTTTCTAATTCTGGTAAGTGATTCTAATATGGTAAGATGGGACATAAGGCTCTTAATTTCTCTTAAAAGATCAAGTTAGTGGTAAGAAAAAATCCGATTTACTGTTAGTAAATTTCTTTAAGTGCAATGAGATGAGTCATTATGAACTATGTGTCCAAAAAAGAACTCTAATAATGGAATGTATCTAGACTATAACAAAAAGGTGTGGTGAAATCCTTTGCAGCTAATTTAGTAGATGTAGGGACATCAAATGATGTGGTATCAGGTATATTGTATGTTTATTCAAATTATTCCTACATGTTGTTTGATTCAAGGTCTACACATTCATTCATTTCTGATATTTTTTTTGGAAAATTAAGTATTCCACCTCAAGAAATGAATCTAGAACTTATGGAAAAAACACATGGGGGAAATGTTGAGGAAAAAGGAATTCCAAGAATCTTCATGTCATTGTATCTGGAAATAATCTACAAAAAAACTTTTTTTTCCTCTAGTAGAGTTTGATGTTATTTTTGGTATAGATTGGATTTCTATTTACCTCACTAAGATTTTCTTTAGAGCTAAAGAGGTTTCTTTTTAAAAAGAGATTCATCTTGTATACAAGAATGGACCCTTAAATTTGATAATATATTAGGAAGCTGAGAAACTATTGAAAGATGGATATGAATGGTTTCTTGCACATATATTTGAAAAAAAAGAAAATGTTCAGATAAATGATGTGCTAGTGGTAAATGAGTATCTTGATGTTTTTATTGATGAGTTTCCTGGTATTATACCTGATTGGGAAGTTGAATTTTCTATTGGATTTGTTCTTGATACTAATTAAATTTCAGAATCCCTTTACTAAATGGCTCAAATTGAACTTTTAGAGTTAGAGAAGAAATAATAGGAGTAATTAGATAAAGGTTTAATTCAACCTAGAACATCACCTTGGGGTGATCCTGTCTTGTTTATTAAAAATAAATATGGTTCAGTGAGACTTTGTATTGATTATAGATCCATGAATAACATCACTATTAACAAAAAGTATCCTTTTCCTCATATCGATGATTTTTTTTGATCAGGTCGAGGGAGCACAATATTGTTTTGAAAGATGACTTGTGGTCGGGGTACCATCAGTTGAAAGTAAAGGAAGAAGACATTCCGAAGACCGTGTTTCATACTAGATATGTCCATTATAAATTTTTAGTTATACATTTTGGGTTAACTAATGAAATTATTGTATTCATGGATCTTATGAATAGAATATTCCCTGAGTTCTTAGATAAATTTGTGGCTATATTTATTGATGAAATTTTGGAATATTCTAAAAGTAAAGAGAAGCATGAAAGTCATGTCTTGGTTGTTTTTCAAACCTTAAAATATGATAAACTGTATGGGAAATTAATCAAGTGTAAGTTTTGGTTACAAAAAATTTCATTCCTTGGTTACATTGTTTCTAAATAGAGAATAACTTTTGATCCAACTAAAATAATAGTTGGTGAATAATGGGAAAGATCCACAAATATTACCAAGATTCATAGTTTTCTGGGTTTAGCAGGCTCTTATTAGAAGTGTGTTGAAAATTGTGAATGGTTATCTATCCTACTGACTATATTAACTTGAAAAGGTATTTAGTTCATATAGAGAAAAGAATGTGATGATTTGTTTTAGGAATTGAAATGAAGATTGGTGAATGCTCTAGTATTGGAATTTATTCTAGAAAGGCTGATTTTTTTTCTATAGTGATGCTTCATTGAAAGGATTTTTTTTTTCAATTTCATATTTATTAGGTAATTGATTATGCATCATGTAAGTTGAAAACTCATGAGTTAAATTACCCTACACATGATTTGGAATTAAATTATGTTGTTTTTTCTTTAAAAATTTGGAGGCATCATCATTATGGAATAAAATGTGAAATATATACTGACCATAAAAGTTTATAGTATATATTCACTCTGAATGTTTTGAACATGAGACAAAGAAGATAGTTGGAATTAATCAAGGGTTATGATTGCATGATTCATTACTATCCTAGAAAATAAAACAAAGTAGCTGGTGATTTGAGTCCAAAATGTAATGATACATTAACCATGTTACATTTAGAATGTGAGAATTTGATTAATGATTTGATGAACTTTGTCATGGAAGTTATTTGTTCATGAAATTACACTTTTTTGTTTCATGTTTCAATGAAATTGTCTCTATCTAACAGAATTAAGAAATTACAGAAGGAAGACAATGAATTGTAGAAAAAGGTAGAGTTGGTTCAAAAGGGTAAGTTTACAAAATTTAACATTGATAAAGAGTTTGTTTTGTGATTAGAAAAGAGGTTATGTGTGCCTTGAAATTCATAGTTGAAGAAAATGTTGTTATGTGGGGATCATAGTTCTTCGTTTTTAGTTCATCCTGGTAGTACTAATATATAGAGAGATCTTTGGGAGCATTACAGGTGAGATGAAATGAAAAGAGATATATATCACTTTACTATGAAGTGTTTGATTTATCAATAGGTTAAATCAGAGTGACAATTACCAAAAGAAATTCTTCATTGTTTTCTAGTACAAAAGTGGAAATGGGAAAATATATCCATGGATTTCATAGTAGTATTACCAATGAATTATCAAGGTAATAATGTGATTTGGGTTATTATTGATCTATTTACTAAATCTTCTCATTTTATTTGTATTTGAGATACACTGTCTCTAGATAAAATTTCTTTGTTGTGTCATAGAGATATTGTCAAGTTACATGGATTTATTATCTCTATTGTATCTGATCATGATCCCATGTTAAATTCTAACTTTTGGAAAGGCCTTCAGAAGTCATTGGGTACTGAATTAAATTTTAGTACAACTTTTCATCCTCAATAAAATGAGTAGAGAGAATGAATAATTTAAGTTGGCACCGACATATTTATCTAGTTGAGTTTTCTCATAATAACCGTTTTTATTCCAGTATACAGATGGATCCATATGAGGAATTATATAGAAAGAAGTGTAAAACTCCTACTTTTTAGGAAGAAGTAGGTGAAAGGAAGTTGATGGAACATAATTGGTAGAAGATAGAGAATAAAAAGTTCAGATGATTCAAAAACGTATGAGGATATCCCCGAGCAAGAAAAAAAGTTATGAGAATAACAGGAGGAAGGATATTTCTTTAAGGGTAGGTGATCATATCTTTCTCAACGTTTCTCCATGGAAAAGTGTGATGTATTTTGTTAAGAAAGGGAAGCTAAGTCCACAGTTCATTGAAACTTATGAAATCCTAGAGAATTTTTGATCATTTTTTGAATGAGGGGATTTACCACTAAGTTTATCCCAAGTATAATTTTTTTTCATGTTTCAACGTTAAAAATTAAATACCGGATCTATCTTATGTTTTGAGTCTATAAATAGTTTAGCTGGGAAAGAATATTTCTTATGAGCAACAACAAGTGAAGATTCTTTACCGTAGAGAGCAATTGTTGCAGAATAAGGTGATTTATCAGGTTAAGGTTTTTTTTGAAAAAACCATATATTTGAAGAGAAACATGGGAATATGTAACATCCCAGGTAATTATAAAATAATAAATTTTCATATATATTTATATTTATGAATTAGATGTTAATTTTACTTTGAAGGGGATTCTTTGTCCGATAGTGTTCACAACACTCAACAATGATTTTCTCTGAAATCTTATATTGCACACAAGACTGAGATATACTAAAAGATAATACATTAAAAATATTATTATTTTAAATGGTAATTAATCGATAGTAATTGTATTAGAGGGAATGAACAGAACTAACTATATTATTGTCACACACATTTATTAACTTTTTTAACTTTATTCTAAGAACATTTTGAGGATTGAAGTGAGTATAAGTCCAATTTTAAGAATAAATTAACCTAATATTTTCAAAAGGTAGTTTTACCGCTTCTTGATGGAGAACCATTTTTAAATCTAGTTTTTGTCACTTTTATATGTTTTATTTGACAAAATAAACTTCTTCATTATAAGGGTGACATCAAAATTTTCTTTGGTTGATTTTTTGGTATTTTTCTAATAATATCCATTTTTATTGAATAGTGAAAAATATTGCATTTTAATTCAAAACCAACATTTCATATAAATTTATTATATTGTTAAATTATCCTTTTACATGGTTTTAAGGTATAATTAGATTAATTTTTTATCATTTAATCCAATGTTTTCAATAGATGTAATTTTACATTTAATTTGGATATAAACACATGTCAATCTTTTATGGTTTTTAACTTTTTAAAAACATGTTTCCTCAATCCATCGACGGGGTTAACATTAAATTAATTTTAGTCACTTTTGTGAATTAAATTTTAAAAAATGGGAATACATGGTTTTAGTTAGTATGAAAAATGCGATCTAGTTGGATTAAAATAATTTTCAGTGAATAGTTACTTTATTATTTTATTTACCACAATTAAAGGGTAAATATGGTAAATAAGAGTTAAAATAATATTATAATAATATAATACTAAACTAAAACCTCTCATAACCTTATTGGATTAGTTATTTCCAATCAATACAGTCTATGGGAAGAAACTTTAGCCTTTTTAATCCACTTGGGTGTGATTAAAACATTTATAACATTTAATTTAAAGTAAAGGAAAAAATACCGTAAAAATGTCTCTTATTGATTTAATAATATTAATATGGGATTATATAAGTGATATCTTCGAATAAAAATAATAATTATAAATATAAAACTATTACCCAAACCATGGTATTTTTTTATAGTCTTTAGACATTAAATAATTAAATTTAATTAACTCACAATGATGATGTAGTGATTTCTTTATTAATGAAAGAATCAAATAAGTGATATTATAAACATTAAAATAAATATTATTTGACTTAATTTATGCCATAAATGAATTTTATTATTTACTTTGACTTTTTATAATCCTATTTGATGGTTTTTTGAAGTTATCACCCAGTCTGGATTTTATTTAAATCAAATGAAATCGATATTACAAAAATCAAAATAATTGATATTTTATAAAAATAAAAAATTATTAAATTATTTAAAAATACTATAAATTTTTTAAAAATCACAAATAGACAATGATAAGGTATAAAATTTAATTAATTTTCTAATTATTTGAAATTTTACCATATAGGTAAAATTTACAGCTTCTTAATATCTAAATTATTGTTACAAAAATCAAAATAAAAATATAATAATTAAGGGTAAACCAAAAATATATGGTCTAAAATAAAATCAATACATGTATAAAATTTATTTGATGAGGTGATTTCAAAATATAATTATATTTAATTATAAATATCTCAAGTTGGAGTCATTTGTATTAAAAAATTAATTAATATCAATTTAATATTTTAAGAGTTTCCAAGGGTGCCTCTCCCCTATCCTATAAAAAGGTACCCACCCTTCTCTAATAATTACACTTCCAAAAACATTTTTTCAGTTATGATATACCAAAAATCCTACCTAGAATAACTAACCACTTTCTTGAGGCCTTTGTTTAGGCAGAAAACCCTTCTAAGAGGTGTTCATGCATTCTTCAAAGGTGATCAACCGAAGAAGGGGTATCATTTTTTTAATGTTTATGTCTTCCTTATTCTTCCTCTTACCTTAAATATTATTGTTATTTGATGAAATAATAACTAAAATATCATAAATATACTGATATGTTATTGTGTTAATATAATAATCTAAATCCATCTCCAATTTCAGCAAAAGGAAAATGAACATTTCATTCTTGTGTACGAAAGAATACCACCTAATGAACCGGTATAGTTCATTTTTCATTACCATCTATCAAGACTATTATACTGATGGAAGAAATATTTATATTTTATATTCTTAACATATTTATCTTTTTAAAATAATAATGTTTAAACTATATTCTTAAATTCTATGCACATGAAAACAATAACATCGTTCATGCGTATGTGTGAACTATCATCTCTACGAAGCAATGTGAATCATTTTTATTCACCACATCACTTGTATGATATTTATAAGTGTATTTAAATGATTAATATTATGTTAATAATAATATGATCATTCTATAAATATAAAATAATAATTACCTTATTTCCATAATGATCAATGAAAAATGGAAAATGTTACTCATGCGTAGAGACAACCTACCATCTCCAGGATTATAACATTCTTCATTTTTCATAACCATAATTAATGGTTCGATTTAAAAATTGTTATTAATGTGTATAAGTGATGATTATTTCATGAATAATATTTTGGAGATGATGGACTTATGAAAACATAGACAATTTACATCATAAAAAGGTCATTTTTGTCTCAAGTACCGAATATCGAAGAAAAAATTGATATGAACTTAAATAATTAGGTAATTTTTATAACATGGTAGTAAGTGATAGAAAAGGAAAAATAAACATGAAAATTTTCCCAATAAAGTATAAATTAACCTAAGTTTATTATCAGGAATATAAATATTGTTACTGATGAGTCAGACTCAAGGTAAGGGACTTCGTCTCAATCTCATTCCATTGAGACATATTTTGATAATGTTCACCACCTTATTTTATACGATGTATAATAAACCCATTTGAATTTTAAATTCATTAGACTGTTTTCAACATGAATCTTTTTCTATAAATGATTTTACTAAATGAAAAAATGAATGTTTTTTAACATACATAATGAAAAAAATATTCCCATCATTGTGACCATTATATGATATTTGGATTCCTCGACAAGACATAATGTTTTTAAAAGGAAAACAAATACCATATTACTTTTTCATGTTTTTTTGGTACTAAAAATGGTTTTGAGAAGGGATTGATGATGAAAACATCTTGAAATTATGTCTTGTGGTAGATAAGTGGACATGTTATTCTTTCCTTTATGCTTGTTACTATGTTATGATTATGTTATGGTTCTTGTGAATTTCTATGTATACACGTGGTTCCATGATAAAATGAGGTAAGGTGATCCCGTGATAGATATCTAATTAATTGGGTAGTAATATGGAGTTAAACAACAATATTTATCCTAAGCAATTTAGGGAATATACTATAATGGGTATTCCAAATGTAAGCATGAACTTTACTCCCTATATAGCTGTGAAAGTTACAATGTATATATGATATGGATTCCAAAAGTTACCTTTATGATTTATGATTTCTTTGTTTTTTTCAGGAATCCTATTATTTCATGATGTATGTTAAAGAGATTATTTTTTATGGGTGAAAAGAGTGATTTCATAGGTTTATAAGTATTCATGGAATAAAATTTTCTCTTATTATTTTATATTCCATTACTAAGATTTTTGTTCTCATCCCTAGGTTTTGAAATGTTTTTCATATAAAATCAGGATGGCAAAAATAATGGAAGAATTAAAGATGAATGCTATGAATATTTTTGTCAATAAAAAGAAATCATCTTTTATTTTAAAGAATTTAATTTTGTGAAATTATTGATAGTGAGTAGAACTGTCTAATTTTTAATATTTGAGTTGTTATTTAATAATTATGGCCTAATTATATAATTTTTTTTGGAAAAAATCCTTAATATGAATTCTTTACTTAACTCAAGATTATGAAATGTTTAAGGTTGCGCCTTATATTACCACATCCTCAAATATCATAATAACCTTAATGGTTATGTGTTTCATTCAACTTATATCCCAAATAACTTTCTTCAAAAATAACATCACACCAAGTCACATGTTAAATCTAATGGATAAGTATACCTCAATAATTTATTACATTTCCCAAAATTTCATTAATCACCTTAAAATACAATCACTTAAAACCTAAAAATGGTATTTATGACTTATACTTTTGATCATTCTTAAACTTATAAAATCGCAATGTTATCCTAAAAATGTAAATTATCCTTATATGATAACTACCTAACCACTAAAATTATTTAAACCCTGCTCTGATACCAATCTAGAAATATGAAGACATGTATACACATAACTGGTTCTAAAAACATATTTTTATACATAATGTATTTGATACTAATTGTAGAGACCTAATTTTAATAATTTACTATTACAACCTTAATAACCAATATAAAATCACTTATATTACCAATAACTTATAGGTTTATAGTTATAGAGAATTAGGATAAAACCCATTATTTTACTAAACCCTTGTATTTCCCATCAAAAGAGAATTTTCACATTATACTCAGATTTTATTATCCTATAATAAGACTTCAACATCTCCCACAAAATTCTCTACACATAATATCATTCTTTATAACCAGGGAAATGGGAACATAAGAAAGGATGAGTTTATATTCTTAGTAAGGGTAAATATTGTTGATATCAATAATTGATTAGATAGAAGAATAATATAAACATAAGGGATTTTATAGCATGTTTCTAACTTATGAAGTTCATACCTAACTAGTTCATAGATGATAAATCATGAGGCTTGACATATATCCTTAATATTTCAAAATACATGAGTCTTAAGAGTGATGGATAATATTTAATCAATCATGATTCATGAGAGAATATCATCAGAATAAGAACATATCATAATAATTATGGAACAATCAAAATGATAGAAAATCATTTCATTTTTCATTACTTTGTGATAGGATAATCATCTCATAGTGTATGAAATCCAATAATTTATTAGGTTCACTTTCCAACCACTTTTAATACAAATAATAGGTTTACTCCCCAATCACTTCATATTATCTCATGAGATAAAAAAATTTACCTAATGTATTGGTGAGTTATATAATTTCCTGACCACCCATTTCATTATGAAAACAATAAAAAGTGGTCCATTTGATCATAAAAAACAATCATTATATCATAATATTTGAAAAATGGGTTTCATAAATATTTCATAATTACATAATAATAAAATATCAAGATAATTAACGTTTATTATATCCTAAAATAGTCATTAATTCACTATATCTTAATTGATCATTGGAAAGATATGAGTTTCTTAAAAACATTCTTGAAACACCATCATCATAATCTATCCAAATAAAGGAAGTGGATGGTATTATAAGAGCATTTCTTAGAGGAGAATAAGAAACATAAAAGGATATTGACATATATGAAAAAACCCATGAAATAACATTTGAACATTTCTTTAAAAGCATCAGAAATGTATCCCTTTAATTTGATAAAATTTTAATTATTTTTTTAATATATTGATAAAATGATTTTTTTAAAAATAATAATAAAAACATGTAAATTAAGCTTAAAGATATATAATTATCAGTATGGGAAGAAGATATGTTCATGTGTTAAATGGTAAAATAAATATTCTTTTCCCACTTTTTATAAAAAGTCATAAATAAACTATTCAGAAAACATTGAAAAAATTACTTTTAAATTTTTTTAAGTGAAAGTAAAATATGTATGAATATTAATTTTAAAATAATTTGATCATATAAAATAACATTCCTTGAAATAAATTTAAGTAATATTAACATACATGAAAAATTTCACTAACAAAAGAGAAAATAAGGATGATAACTATTAAAAACATTTTCTTGATTATTTTAAGTAAAAAAGAGAGAAAAAAGTAAGGAAAAACTGAAAAAACCAAAAAATAAATGAGGAGAAGAAAATATATGGTGTTTAAGAGATTAAGAGTTTCTAATTCCTATAAAATATATTCATAAAAAAATAATTATGAATAAAAATGTGATTTCAATATAAACCCTTACCTCTTTGATAACTTTTGAATCATAACCCCTTGAAAGAAATAACTTCAAATGAAACTTTAAATATCATGAATATAAAGTTATAAATGATATAAAATATAAATTTTGAAGTATATAAACCATATAAACACAAATAGGTGGATAACATGAAACATATCTCAATTAAATAATATATATATGAACAACCCTTATTGTTTTGGTAATATCTGGATAAAAACCTCTTGAAATAGTGAATCATAGATGGATTTTGAAATCCATATAATTTTTGTTAAAATTATAATAAAATAAAATCTTGGGTGGGTTTTCCACATTTCCAAGGAAACATCTACACATCACCCAAAATAAACAAGGAGTGAATATGATATATGTCTTAAAGAAATAAAAATGCGATGTGAAGCCCTTACCTCAAGTACTAAATTTATTCATACGTGAAATCATACTAATTTATAACGAATTTATATTTATTATTAAAATATATTATAACAATATACATACTTATATTACTATATATCGTTTCATTATAATTTCTAGTCACCCATCCATTGAAAATTATCCATTAAAATCATTATTTGGGAAAATAACTGGTTCTTTTTCCATGCTTGTTTCGGTTTGACAGTTCTGTTAATTTCAACTTTATCATGGATTAATCAAATTAAAAATATAAATCATGTAATAAATTTTATATTTATTAATTATATAAACTTTTATGACCATCCATATTTCTTGGTGATGAAAAATTAATTACATCACTTCGTGGAGATGGTAGTTTATATGTATGCAAGAGTAATGTTTCCATTTTTATATGGTTGGAATAAAATAAAGGTATATAATAATTATACAGTATTTAATAATAATTCTATAATAAGTATCATATATATTAATTAAATATATCCTTATGATCTGTCATGTAAAGTGGAAATGAAAACAAATATCATCACTTCATGGATGTAGTAGCCCACATGTACGCAAGAGAAACATTATCATGTTATAATGGATGAGAGGATTATAAGATAAAAAATATTTTATATTCATAGAATAATAATAATATCATTAAAATAATTAAAAATCCTTAAATCCATATATATCACCATCTGTGAGAGGTGGTGAGGAAAAATAAAATACTTCGGTTGTGAAGATGGTATTTAGTACGTACTCATGAGGACATTTTAATTTTCTTTTAGGATGGATGATAAGTAGATAATGGTTATTATATTAACATAATAAAATTTTAAAAATATAATTTTACTCATTTCACTATGTTAATATGGTTAAAGAATACTTGGAGGAGGTAGAGGAAGAACTAAACATAAAAGGATTTGGTGAGGACGATAACCTTTTCTTTGTGAAACTTCTTTTGGATAACTTCGTAAGGACCCTTATGTTTGTTTTTTTAAGAAAACCATAATATCTATAATGTGTATATAGAATATTATAAGATATTTTTTATTTTCTCATTGAGATAAGTGGATTAAAAAGAAGGGAAAATAAATGAAATGATATTCCCTTTTATATGTCATGGGAGTTGCATGCTAGAAATTATTCTAAACTTTAAAATAATATAAGGTCACTTTGATGGAAAAGTGGAACTAAAATGGATAAATTTATAATGTGGAATTATATAAGGTCTATATAAATTCAATAAATATGATTGAGACAGGTTTTTAATTTTTTTTAACCCTTATCTCTTTAGTATAATCCCTCATTAATGCCTTTAACACTCATTGTGGTAATAAGATACTTAGTATTTAGGGGTCAATAGTGTTATTATAAAAGGAGGAAGTGAATAATAATTGAGATATAGCCTATATTATATATTATTATACATTAATTTTACAAATTATGTTTTTTAAAACAATTAATTAAATATTTTTGGACAAAAAATATCTTTAAAGTCATTTTCAAGTCTATTCACATAATTTACCTGAAAAACATCAATATTAACATGTATTAAAAATTTAAATATTTAAACAATTAAATAACTTTATTTTTGATCCACAAAAATCATGAAATACATTAATTTAAACAAAAAAAAACCACTTTTAATATTTTGAAAGTATTTACTTTTATTTTTCAGCCACTTGTACAAGTGCTGCATCAAAGATACGTAAGTGTTTTTTTCTCATTATTCAATTAAAAAATTAAAAAAAATTAGTATAAAAAACTATTTATTCATATTAACAATAAATATTTAAATCCATTAATAATATCATTCTATTCTTATGAAAATATATTATAGATACTAAAATATAGTGTGGGACATTTTATACTATTCATTAATTAAAAAAAATTGAAAGTCCATTATCAAAGGAAAATGACACCAAATTGATAAATTTGGATATAATATTTGGTTGGTATAAATAAAAACATTCAATTAAATAAAGGAAAGTTTTTTATATATTTTGTGACTATATAACATTGTTTTAACCCTGATTAACCCATTTTACCCTTCACTATGGAGATAAACTTTAACCGTGATCACTATTTATTATGAAAAAACGAAATAGAACTCATTAAAAAATTAGAACATGATGATTATAAATATTTAATCCATTTTATATGATTAAATTTATATAATATTTATAAATTAATTTTAATATAAGTTTTTAAAGTGCAATGAAAAAACATTTTAAAAAAAATCTACATTTTAAGCATAAGAATTGATTTTATAGAAAATATTGTAAAATATTGATTCCCATTTAATTATTTAAAATAATTTATATCAAATGGGTCTTATTTGAATTAAAAATAAACAAGAAACTAAAAGTAACCTTGTGAAAACTTGATTAAAATAAAATTACTAAAAATATATCTTATTTGAATAAAAACATTACTTAGATTTCTAAAATATCAACTATAGATTTATAAGTCCAGCATTAAGTTTTTAAATGAATTATATTAATTATTAAATATATTTTTTTTTCTTTAAAAAATGTTTATTAAACTTTGAAATCATTCTTACATCATGATAATTCCATAAGGGTGAAATTATTTATAAAATTGATATTTTCCATTTTTCACCCAAAAATAACTTATTTCTAAAAAATAAAAAAAAAATCACTCTAAGATAATTTGATATGATAAATCCATATTTTAATCTCATCTCATCAAATAAAAATTATAAAATTGATAAATTTTTCTTTTAAAAGAAAAATAAAGAATATAAGGAAAACCCAGTTTTAGAGAAAAATAATCTTTTTAAACTTTAACTATTCTTAACCATTTGTATTTAATTATTATAATTCAAAATTGAGTAATTATATCATAGTAAATAATAAATAATTTTAAATTCGTGTGAAAATTTAATATATATTTCATAATTTTATCACTTCTACTCATACTTTCCAAACTAATGGCTTGGTTATAACTACCATATTTAAATAATAATATTTCAATTGTATATTGAATATCCTTAAGGATCAGTGTTACATGAATCACTAGATATAGAATGAATAAAATTTATTAAATAAATATATATTTAAAAACCTTAGATTGTTACAAATCGGGCCTTTGAAAAATATTTTAAAAACTAGGTTACAAAACTCTCTTCAAGAAAAAGTAACCTAAACATCATTAACATATCTTAAATAATCAAGAGTACAAAAAATCTATAAAAGAACCCAATCGAACATTAATTTTGAATGTAAAATATTTTAAAGTCATTTTAAAAACTAAAATGTCTCCTTTAACTTTGAAATTTTTTTATAAGTTACTTTGACCATTTTTTAAAGTACTTAGTGTGTATGGTCATTTGAAAATATATTTTACCCTCTTCAAAACAAGAGGGAACCATTTTCATTCAATTAAAACCAAGTAAAAATAAATATACTTTAAAAAATGGTTCATAATCATACTTAATATATCATCATTTTTTTAAAACCTGAAATTAATGTGGAAATAAATTGGGGTTTTATAATTAAGGATTCATACATAGAGAAAAACTATATAAATTCATTACTTCAACCATTCATGGAGCCAAAATACCCTAACACAACATGAATAACAATTATAAATCCATCCCGTATCCTAAGGCATGGAAACACCCAAGTAAAAATTGACCAACCACGACCCTTAGGTTTCCAGGACAACATTAGTGAAAGAAAATAAAATAAAAGAAATAAATATAAGAGAGGGGGAGGTTAAAATGGAATTACCTTTAATAACCATCAATAAATCATAAATAATAATTTAAATAAATCCATAGGGAATGATGAAACAAAGGGTCCAATTTCTATAGGTTGTTAGAGACAAATGTGAGGAAAAATTATGGATTAGGGGTTAAATTCTATTGAGGGGTCGAATCTAAAATTCATAATTTTAATGAATCTGGGAAGGCCACATAATTTGGATAAATTTTTTATAGAATATGTGTCAGTTTTGTAGATGTAACTGGTCACCTAAGGGATGCACTACATGATTTCCCAAACCACACGCCAACCATGAACACCCCACTCAAAGGATATAGAGTTTATCATGGATGGGGCACAAAGTTTTCAATAACTTTACACAAACTATATAATATTGTCTAGTCCTACATTCCTCAAAAACTTAAAAAAAATACTTTAAAATAAATATAATGATGAAAATAAATAGCTCAATCAAATAAAGAGGAAAACTAATGTCAGGGTGTGAAAATAGTGATGAAAAAATAATTTATAATAATTTATAATTTATTTGGTTAATTTTATTCCTTGGTTCACTAGTATTATTATTTATATTTTAGTTCAAAGTTCAAAGATCCAGATGATGCATTAATCATACTTAATATGGCCAAGAATGATCCAAAGACATGTGAATAATTATTAAAGAACTTATCCAAATAATTTGAGTTTGTTGGCTTCATGACATGATTACATGACGTGTTGTTGGACACTACACACCATGCATTTCATTTTTATCCACTAAAGGTACACACTATGTAAATAATTATGTGTCATGTGGGTCATTACATTGTTTCATTGCATTCCAAACAATTACAACTATTGCGGAATGTTTCTTTATAGAAGTTACATAGTGTGTAGCTAGTTTTTAAAGACCCTATAACCACACACAAGGATATCACCATATATATTATGATGCATCATGTGGATAAATATGAGAAATAATTATATGATTTCTACTTATTTCCAACCTATAATAAGACAAGACACAACCTAAAAAACATGTATTTAGAATTTACATGTCATGTGACACATGTCACTCCACAATGGGTATATACTGAGTGATTTTTAGTATATTATGTGGATCAACCCATGTTATCAATAAATTATGTGTAATTATTTCTAATAAAATATAAAAAACCATTGATTATATTATATTTACAATTTGTTCATTTAAACATTACATGCATCATACATTAATGTTGTTCCTTGTGGTCATTAATTTTATGAAGACTCTGTTGTTTTTCCATGTGGAACAACACACCATGTATGTTGGTACACTATTTGCGGACTTACATTCCATGTTGTAAGTGTTAAATTATATAAAAATCATGTGGTACATTAATTTATAGAAGGTGATTTATTCATTCAAAAGTAGAACATGTCTTGTGACCTCTGAATACGTAAGTATTTAAAAAATAATTATTTTAGTAAATTAATTTAATTAAAATTGATGAGATTATTATTATAAATCTCATATATCCGATATTTCTAATGTTTTGTGAATTTTTATTCCTAAATTGAATATTTAAATTTTAAATTTATTTCTTTATTTTTAAATTTAATAATATTAACCACTAATTTATGTACATATTTATCACTATTTTTTTGGTAATACATTTCTAAAGTTTAGTGAAATTTTACTTGTTAAAAAGGTTTCAATAAAATGCGAATCCTGCAGGCCATGTGATAGCCCATTGTATCTGGTAAGGTTGTGTGATATTCCATTCCTCCTTTTTTTATGAATACCAATATTTATTTTATTATATTCACAAATATTTTTACACATATAGTTTTAATACATTCTAGTTTATATTCATATCTTCATGTTAATTATATAATTATAATCTAATGGTTAACAGAATAAGATGCATATTCTCAAGCCAAAAATATATAACATATTAAATTTAATGTCATATAACATTTTATGTGAAACATAAAATTAATTGTTAAATATATTTTTTACACTAAAATAATACCTTATACTTTATTTTTAGTTACATTATGGTTCATTTAATTTCTAAACAGTTTTGACTATATTCCATGAGAATATTTTCTAATCTATATATTTACTTTTAAAACATCACATAACATGTATTATAATATATTAAATTCAGGAAATATTTATTTGAAAATGTAATTCTTCCTATTAATAAATTTTTATTTTAACAAAATTGTTGTAAAGTTATGTTAAAGTAGTTTTTTAAAAAGTAAAAATATAATTGATATAACATTATGATCATGGTGTTTAAATGTTGACACACTACAACCATTTTCTCAATTATGTATTTAAAATGTAAACTACACTTAATTATAATAATAATTTCATAAAATGTAAATATTTTACATTTTTAAATAACTAATTATCAATCATATAATAATTGATACATCATAACAAAGATAAATGAAATCACTCCAAACAAAAATAGTTCTTATTATAAATAAATTGTGTCTGTGTATTATATGATTTTATTGAAAATATAAATTTTTAGACATTGTAAAAATAATTTGATAAAAATGACATAATTTTTGGATTCAACACATCAAAATCAGATATGGGTGAATTTTAGAGATTTTTTTGAAGAAGTTAATTTTTTAGTGAATAATAAAAACATACTATATTTACAATTATGATGATTTGTATGACATCATTATTTTATAATCATGACTTCTAAAATAATGATTATTTTTTTCAAAAAAAAATATTTAAGGTTTAAAATAAAGAATTTGTAAATTTAAATTTGAAATTTTAAAATTATATTTGACATTTTGGAACCTAAATTACATTTTATCTCTATAAGTTTTTTTAGATTATTTACATTTAAAGAAGTTTATGGAAGGTTACATTATGTTTTTATGGTTTTAAAAGTAAAAAACATTCATTTTATTAATAATTATCCATTTAATTTCATTATAATAAATTCCACCAAATATAATTTGGCTTAAATAAATAAATAGTCAATATTTTAGACCTCAAATATCCCTCCTCAAGTATGAATACCATCCCATTCTCCTATTAATTTCCACTCTAATTCCATTAAGAGTTAATTAACTAAAATTTACCCCCTCAAGAGTATCTCCAAGGAGTTTTTAAGGTTATAATATTTCCCTCTCAAGACTAAATAATATACTTAGCAATATATGCGTTCCTTGCCCCCCCTCTATCTTTATTTTTTCAATCCTTCCATTTTCTTCTCTTTTCAAAGAGAAAAAAACGATACTTTGTTTTTATAAATTCTTTATTATATTTTCAATTAAATATATCAATTAACTCACATTATACTACTTTAATAATACATGTTAGAAGACCACCATAGCATAAAGTATCCAATTTTTTTGGTAAAGTAAAGGGTGTACAGTTTCCTAGAAAAGAAATCCCTATATTAGTACAAAAAGGTGGATATAGGCTCTAAATATGATGCATGCAGGTGTAATAACCCTGAAACATGTTTTTTGGGTATTAAAGAAACCTTCATTTGGTTCATGATAAGAGATCCTAATTTCACACCGGGTTTGGTACTCTCAGGGGATATGCTTTTGATAATCCTGGAACTATTTATGAACCACGAAGGGAAATTTTTTCCTATTGATATCCCATCACCATAAAATTAATAATCAATACAATCTTGTTATCATTCCTTTGATAAGTTTACCTACCGTTATATTTTTAATATCCAGTTTTTATGTTTATTATTGGATATTCACTTAGATAGACATATTATTATTTTAAATGGGGAAATATTGACATTACCTATATCTATTATATATTGAAGGAAAAATATTTATTTCTTATCCATGAATATGTATGAGGATCCTTAGGAAACATTATGATATATATATTTTTTAGCCGTATTCTTTATTTTATGGATGCATTAAACATAGTAAGTGATGGGTGTGGCTTGAAATTATATTGCCCCATGATGCATCTTTAGGTCTCATGAGACAAACTAGATGAGTATTTGGTATAATAATTTCCTATTTATATAAGATGACCTACAATGAGGCCATGATGATATGTTTATGAAGTCCATTATTATTTAATCCATCACAATGAGATATTTTTTTCTTATCCATGTATTTGTTTATTTTCACATAATATAGGGATATATTATGCTCATAGATCCATTTGTTATGACACTTATTTATTTCTATAACAATTTTTATTTAATGATTATATATGATAGCCTCTAATATATGATACCCCTTAAAAAGTATTTGAGCTCAGCCCTTTATATTGTTTTCTATTTACCAAAGAAACCAAGAGGGTTACTATATTTGCAAACAAATTTCCAAGGAGAAATAATAAAAATTGCATGTATCGCATTATTGAATCTTTAAACTTAAATGAAATGTAACGTTCGAGTTTGTATATAGTTCTTGATACTGGAAAACTTTTGTATCCTTTTCATTGTGATCTAATTTTTATATTCCATAGTTATAAAATAACCATCAACTCTAGGTTACTAGAGTCAGGGCATTACAATTGGCATTAGAAAAAGTTTAACAGAATACTTAAGAACTAGATTTAAGAGAACATAGTTAGTGGATAATACACTATGATAAACCCTTATGATATTTTTTGAAATATTTATAGATTACATGATATGAATTTATAATAAATTTCTTGCAATTAAATATTATGATTTATGATTATTAGTTTTATTCATGTACTAATTACATATATTCCATTTTTTAAATGGATCCTAATAAAAGGATAAAAATAATTTCAATACCTTGATATTAGTATTTTTTACATTAAATAAATAATTTATTTAATATCTTATCTCACACTCAACAAAAAACTAAAAAAATTAATGAGACATTTTATTTAGATAAAATTATAGGTATTAAATGTGTCAATTATAACATAGATGTTGAATTAGTAGATATATATTAGAGTAACTAAATTATGAAATCTATGAAAAAAGGAAAATAAATGACATAAACTAGTTTGTACTTTCCACATGAGGATCATTTGTTTGAGCTATGAAATGAGGTTGCATCCTAAGTATTTTCTCTAGAGGAATCCTTAACTGAACATCAATAAGTACGACGTGAGTGAAATCATTTACGGGAAAAATTCAAGCTTCTGCAAATCTCCATGATATCCATTCTAGATGAAACACCACCCACAACTTCCACCAATGCATATCTTACACTTAGATATTATGTGGATGTCTTAATGGGTTTTTTAAGTACAATTTAGGATTATAGGAATAAAATAACAAAGCAAATTATTATTTTCATTATTATGTGTTTTTAAATACCTTAAGTGTTTTTTATAAAATTTAATTTAAAGGAATGATTTTAAATATTTTGAGACCAATTAATTAATGAAAAAAATAAAAATAATTAAATCACATCATACCCATTGATTATGTTTGATGTTATACAATGACTCAAAATTTTCTTCAATAGAGTGAAAGTCTTATTAAAGATGGTTGAGTTGAAACCATTCACAAAATTCCTTTCTATCCTGGAGTATATGACTAAAATAATCATTTCTAAATCTAGATGAAGTTATTTTTAAATATTTTATAACATTTAACTCACTTAAAAAAGTAACAATATTTCTCAATCTTCTTATATACCTGAGTATCATTAAGTATCATGGGAATATTATGACCATATTTTTAAAACCTAGTTATCCCACCTTAATCAATACGAGAAAAAACATATAGGACTTTATCAATTTTTATCAATGGATTGATTATCTAAAGGCCTCCCAGTTCTCTTCTCTTATGCAAATAAGGATGACTTTTAAGTATCTTATATCTTCCTCTTGTTGTAAAGTTTTTATTATTACTTTAAATGTCAGCCCTTATTTAGAAAACTCAAGACCAATCATTTGAAGTCCTAGACTCGGATGCTAGTTTGTATTGCCCTGAGCCTGGTGGGCCACATGGCCTCAAGTGCATCTCCTAGAATAGCACAAGCTAACGACCTGTAGTGAAGGCCTAGGGTGTGTATCTAGGGAAACTATTCCCCAATTACTAGAGTGAATCACATTGTGTCAGTATTATATAAAAATAAGAGATAAGTGTAAATATAAATATAAGTAAACAAATGCCACAACAGAAGAAACATGAATATTAAACAACTGAACAAATGGTCAAAATATACAACAAATTATGATGATATATGTTATGTCACTATAAATATGTAAAACTTGGATACAAATAAGTAGACAACAATTTTAAAAAAATGTGTTAAAAAGTAACCAAAGACATAACCAAGGTACCTCATGTCCATAGAATCCATGGTAAATCCAAGGAGTGTATCCAAGGAATCCTTTAAAAGTAAAGGAGGGACCCTTTAGTTTCATACTGAGCATCCACTGATAAAATGAAGATCAAGTTCTATGTTGGGTCTCAACCAAGGGAACTAACATCTTTGAATTGGAATGGAGTCCACGATTTCTCAAGGTAGTCCCTCAAGAATCCGAAAAACTAACAGATGTTTGACCACCCCAATAATGATGTCAAGTTCCATATGTAATTAGTAACCTTACATATTATTAATATAATAAATTAGGAAACATTATAATAATTCCATTTTAATATTCCATAAGGTTTAATCCATTTCCTTTAATTAGTTTGACAAGGCTAAGGGGAATTATACCATCTCATTAATTCATTTAAGCCACAATAATATATCTTTGTTCAATATTCTAGCGTCCTCTATGAGTGTAAATGGGTTCTACGACATGAAAAAAACATTCATTTCAATTAATAAGGCCATGTAACTTATATATAACATAATTTCCATATCATTTAACATTCATTTATCAAGATTTAAAAACATACCTTTTGTGGGTCAACTTATGATCATCATGGTACTATACATTCTTCAATTAAATATCTATTTAATATAAGGAGGATTATAATTAGATTGGTCAAGCTCAAGCACACCTGGACAATGGCTCAAAGATGTCAAAACACTAAAAACCAAAATATGGTACCTCACTCTTCATGGGGTGGTTGAAGTTGTGGATGTAACCACAAACTATGATTTATACACATGGGAAGGTTATTAGAACATGGTCCTAATAACTACAATAAATACATATAAATTCAACTGAAGACACCGGATGGAATCAGAATGATGGTACTATAATTTACAAAATAATTGAAATTGAGGAATGGTTTATAGAAAAACTACCTCATACTCTTATGAATATATTATTAAATTATGAGCCTCTACTTCATCCTAGATTGAAGTAGATTTGAAGAACAGATTAATGACATGAAATTGGGTAATATGAGTTTCCATCTAAAAATAATTGTTGATAGGAAGAAGAATGAAGAAATATTAAAAAGGAATTGAGAACATATCGGTATAGATCCAATGTGTTAGAATATGATTCAATTGGACTCTGAATGGATGATCAATGTCGATTCCCAGAATATATGGGTTTTTCAGATCAAAATAGGAGAAAATAAGGCCTTTGTCTACTAGAAAATAAATACAAATTAAGGGAAGGGTTTGAAACATAACTCAAGGAGAAAATAGTCTTTTTATCCAAATATTACCCTTCACACGGTTTGGATGAACCTTTTAGCCAAACTGTGCAAAAATCATTCATAAGTAGCTTTATGAAGGGGCATACTGCACTGTTAGACATCATGATTAGGGAAAATATGCGCCAACCATGTGAAATACCACTATAAAAATTACAGGAATTCTCCCATTGTTGTGTATCCCATTTCACATGGTTGGGTAAAACTATATGCCTCCTGCTACACACTGTACAACCTATCATGGTTAAATCTATCAATGTTTCCAACCTCGTATGGTTTATTCTAACCATATGACAAGCTATTCTATCCAAGAAATCTTTTTTTCGTGCTTTGAACATGCCCCATACACCCCTTGTACCATCACTAAATCATATGAGTACATATTAGTCCCATGTAAGAAAATTAGAACAAATTTTTAAGGATCGATTCCAGAGTGAAATAGTATGTTCTTATAGTCCCCCCCCATTAAAGGTACTCATCCTTGAGTTCACCTTTCAAGGGTGGTGAAACATTATCTGAGAATAAATCTAGCCACTTGGCACATACATCGGCCTCCCACTTCCAAGTCTCATCCTACACATGGTTGTGTTTCCATAACACCTGTACTAGAGGTATAGCCTAACCTAAGATATCCTCTATGCTCCAGTCAATGATGCATATAATATAATCCTCAAATAAAGCATCAATATCTAACCCAACATCTTTATGATCAAAAGTGTGAGATGGTTCATCATGATATCAGTGAAGCTGTGAAATGTGGAAGATTTGATGCAAAAAACAACACATATGAGGTGATATACATTGATAAGATACCGGTATGACTCTCCCCAGTATCTAAAACATCCTAAAAGAGTGTAGTGACAACTTCACATTCCTATATATCCGTCTGTGCCCTATCCTAGGCGATACCCATAGGAAAACATGATCCCTAACCTGAAACTCTAGTGGTCATTAGTGATGATCGACATAAGATTTTTTTTTACTATACTCATCAGTATAAATGCTCTTCCCGATCAACTAAACCTACTCCAAAGTCTCCTGCATGAGATGTGGACCTAGTAGGGATACCTCTCCCACCTCTCTCCAATGTATGGGTGAATGACATAACCTATAGTACAAGGACTCAAAAGGATCCATAAGAATTTTTTCCTAAAAGAAATTATTATAAGAAAAATCGACGAGAGGGATATTATTCTCCACAGAACTACTGAAATCAAGGATGCATTCCTAAAGAACATCCTCTAACACCTGTATAGTCTGTTATGAATTTACATCAGTCTGTTGGTGAAAGTTTGTGCTAGGAAGTACCTATATACCCATAGCTTTCTAAAACCTCTTCTAGAACCGTGTTATGAAGTGAGAATATCTATTGAAAACAATAGTTCGAGGGAACTCATGTAGTCATATTATCTCATGGACATACAGTCTTTCCATCTCATCAAATGAGAATTTCTCCCATATAGGAATGAATTAGACTAAATTTGTTAGTAATTCAATGAAAACATATACAACATCACTACCTCTAGGTAACCCAATTAAATCGACTATAAATTTCATGGAAACATCTTCGCATTTCAATTTCGGGACTCGAAGTAGTTGTAACTAGCCTTCAGGTCTCAGGTTCTCCATATTCATCTAATGATAGGTTGAACACCTAGTGATAAATCTTGTGATCCGAATTTTCTTCTGAAGCCACCAATACTGGCATCATATGTATTAATAAATTTTGTAGATTCTGGGATGAATTTCCCACTGAGAATAACGAGACTCTCATATAAACTTCTCTATCATATCTATAATAACTTAGACACATCCATGTATATGAAGGATGGTGTCTGTATCAACAAAATAATCCAAAGGATGTTCATCTCTTGAAATACTCTCATAGAGAACCAATACCTCAACATTTGAAAATTTCATGCTCTTCACCTTCACAAGGAGGGACTAGGTAACTGTCAAGGCTAAGAGATAGTACTGCTCATGAATATCTTGAAACATCATATGTATCTCATAATAGTGGGTCATAAATTTATATTCATCACAAGATTCCCATATGGTTTGTGACTGAGTTTTCCAACTCAACACATCAACTACTAAATTTCCCTTTCCAGGTGTATAACAAGATCAAAATTAAAGAAATGAAGAGATTCAACCCATATTCGCTATCTGAGATTTATTTCATGCTATGTAAATATAAATTTGAGGCTCTTGGGGTCTATATACACCACAAATTGGTCATCCAACAGATAATGTCTACATCAATATATGGTATGGATAACTGCTGCTAGCTCATGGTCATGTATTGGGAAATTTCTCTCAGGAGGCCACAAATACTGAGATATATATGTAATGTCTCTGTACTCCTACATAATCTCTACTTCTAGGATAATTCATGATGCATCACAGAAGACAATATAGATTTTTCTAGGCTCTATAAGAGTTTGTATTGGTTTTGAGACAAGCCTCACTTTTAGCTCCTGAAAGGCTTTCACACACTCTTCTTACCACAAAGACTTTACACCCTTCATTGTAAGAGCAATAAAAGGTAAATAAAGGTGTGATAAATCTAGTATAAAATTCCCATAATAACTAGCGACCCCAATAAAATCTGAATATCAAATGCGTTCTTGGGATGCTCATAGGAATCCAAAACACTCACCTTATCTAGGTCAACAAAGAAACCTATCTTTGAGATAATATTACCCAATTATTGAACTTAGTCAATCTAGAAGTGGTGCTTATCAATATTGTCATAATGACGATGCTCTCACAATGTACTTTGAAAAATCTCAAGGTGATTAGCATGGTTACTATGCTTGTGATAATACACCTAGATATCGTCTAAAAATACTTTGAAAAAGGAATCCAAATAGGGGTATAACAACTTATTCATGAGATCCACGAAAATAGAAGGTACGTTTATAAGACCAAATGACATAATGAGATAATCACGTAGAACATACCTACTATGGAAAGATGTACGAGCTATATCTAATGTCCTTACTCACACATGATGATAGCTCGATATTAGGTCGATCTTATAGAAGACCCTATCTCCTTGGAGCTGGTCAAAGAGATTATCTATGTGAGGTAGTGGATACCGATTCTTGACTTTAAGCTACTTCAAACATCTTTAATCCATTCATAGATGAAGTTTCACATCCTCTTTATTGGAAAAAAAGCACTAGAAAAAGCCAAGAGGAACTAATAGTCTGTATAAAAACATTGGGCTCAAAGTACTCTAACAACCTTTTCCACTCTTGGAGCTCTATAGGTGATACTCTGTATCTTGTAACGGACACTGGAGCAGCACTTAGAATGAGATCAATTGTAACCACTACATCTCTCTCATGATGAAATCTAGAAAAATCATCTGGAAAGATGTCACTCAAGCAATCTACCACTGGAGGGAATTCATACTAAGATAAATCCTTATCCTATATGAATATATTAACAATATAGTAAGTCAATCGTCCAATCCCATGATACAGAGGGCCAGATCTACTAGCCTAGACACCCCACTTAACCTCATATAGATAACTTCTTCTCTTTGGTGACGTTAATGGTACCCTTCAGCAATAACAATCTAAAAATGTGAGATACAACAAAAAATAATCTATCCTGATAATTAAATCAAATCCTATCATCTCGAGAACAAAGAGGTCCCATAAGAAAGGTTAATTATCTACCTCAAGGGGAAAATCTATACATTGGTTTATTCTCTCTAACTATCCTCCAAGTGATGTATCTAGGATAATTACACCACATTAATACTATATGTCTAGTTTAAGGACTTCCATAGTAGATAAGGAGATAAAAGGGTGTAAAGAACCTATATCAAATAAAGCATATACTATAGTAGAGGGTACTAGAAGAGTACCATGTACTCTAGATGATCCTCCTGCATTATCCTGAGTTATCGATTGTAAATCATGCAACTAACATAATCCATGACCCTATGAAATAGATGGACTAGTACAATTTGAACTACTCTACTGACCCTACTTGTGATCAGGAGTCTAGCTACCATGACCACGACCACCTCCACAACCAGTCCTATCAGTTCCAATCCAACTCCCCTCCTGACATGACATAAAAGAACCTGCTCTTGAGGGTGGAGCTGGTGTGGATCCTCTTATACTATAATCTGATGGAGAGGTCCAAAAAATATCTAAAGATTACCCAACCAGCCGTAAGCCTAGCACTCTATAGGGTCTCCATCACACTAAATCTTCAACTTACCCTTTTTTCACACTAGTGACATACTATTGATCAATTGGAATTAGTACACGGGATTCCACTTCCCCGAGGAGAAACCTCAAGGGATCACTTTCTGCTACCAAAAGAACTAAAATACTATTGAGACATTGGTCCTCTATGCCTGGTAAAATCACTATATATCAGGTTGCTCTTAGAGATGAGAGCCTGATTATCTATTTTAGAAAATATATGTAGGGAAAATACATTCACCTGAGTTTGTATGGAATACTGAATCCCACCCTCAAATTGTCTGACTCGAGTAAGATCATCACTATCTTGATGTGGTTCAAATCATTTTATCACAGTAAAACATAGAAAATAATCCATAACTGACACAGAGACCTACTCGAGATGCCTGAAATCTTTGGTTCTGTCATCTCTTAGCATCTAAGGAAAGAACTAATCATAGAAAGTAGTATAGAAAATATCCCATACCATTTCCTATTGATACCCAACCTAGGTTATCACATCCCACCAGTACTTGGCTGAATCACACAATATGCATGCAACAAGATTGACCCTATACTCTTGAGGTGTCTCCAAATGCTTACAGATATAAAATGGGAGCCTATATACAAGACTCAGTAGCTTTTTCATTTGGAACATATAAAATTGAAAAAAACTAGATTTAAAAAGGGTTCTCTATCAAAAGGCAGTAAAACGGCTGTTTAAAATTATTAGAGTATTTCATGCTTGAAATTGGATTTGTTCTCATTTTAAGAATCTAAAATTTATTAGATAAACCTAAAAATATTAACAAAACATGTTTAATTGTAAAATGGTTAGTTCTGTTCATTCTCGCTAATATAATGGCTAGGCGTTAACAATAGTTTAATATAATAATAATATTTTATTATTTTTCAGAATAACTCAACGTTGTGTGAAACATAATATTTCAGAGAAACCCATTGTTGTGTTTTGAGTATTCAACCAGATATAACATCCCATTTAAAGTAAATTTATTATTTAATTCAAAAATATTAGTAAATATGAAAATGTATTATTCTTTATTTAACTGGGTTGTTACAAGAACTACGAATTGTGTCCTTCAATTTCACCTCATATATTGTGACCTAATGTGTGTGAATTATTATCCTATGTAAGTTGTATGTAGTATCAAGTTTACTGGTGTATCCTAATGGCATGATTATCCCTTAGAGAGGGAGCATGTGATTGTGTGACATGGTACCAATGATGATAACGAGACTTGGAGATAAGGAAGAGGTACACTGTTCTCATGGCTTGAACTGAGAGAGAGTATGGGGTATTAGGACCCTGTGTATTGACCCATGGTTGATCCAAGGGTGTGATGGACATGTGGCATGACCAT
Organism: Viscum album; assembly: GCA_963277665.1. NCBI lineage: Eukaryota > Viridiplantae > Streptophyta > Magnoliopsida > Santalales > Viscaceae > Viscum > Viscum album. Next base: position 342,190,062 of record OY728127.1, on the reverse strand, counting down.
ATAAAGGCAGGGTCATATTGAGCTTCTAGACCAACTTGAGGTTGAGCTAGGGGTTAGAGATTCATGAGGTTTGACCCATGGATTAATTAGCTATTGACCCTGATTTGAGACATGTGATGGACTTATGGATTTTATTAATATGTGATTGTTCATGAGACATTCCTTTCAGTATGAAACTAAACCAAGTACATATGAGGCTCATTATTGCTGGGATTGTATATGATCACCATGTATATGACTGTTTTATTATTTATTTTCATTTACATTCCATAATGATTTACACTATTATATACATGGGTAATTTATGTTAAGGATGATTTGGTAGTGTCTAAATGGGTTTATACACACAATCTACATAGGCATCTTAATGCACATGAAGATTTAATAGTCAAAGATCTAGCTAAGGGTAAGAGACCTAAAGTGAAAAGGTGGGTGGGTAGAGCTTGGAGGATAGAGGAAATTCCATAATGGAATATATATTATCGATGTATTTTTCTCTATTTTCTATGTTATCATATAGTTTTTGACCGACGACATTGGGGATATTTTGGTTTATTTTGTATTAAGTGGATTCCATTTTTTATATCTTGTGGACTTTATTTTAGTTCCCACTGTGTTTATATCTTTAATTTATTTACAATTTTTTAATTCTAGTTTGTAGATATTATCAAAGAGGGAATAGTCTCCCTAGATCACCATTCAGACCCTCACTCCCAGTTGGAAGCCACTTTCACATAGGGAGATGTGTATGAGGTTATGTTCCACTTTTTCCTGGACTGGGTGATTCAGGATGGGGAGTTAAAAAGTTGAATCAGAAGAGGTTTGGTTTTCTTTTTCATCCGGGCTATATTGGAAATGATAGAAATGAGATAGGTTGTGTGGAACTTAGATACAATATCCATACATGTGGTTATCCAATTCATGTTTAATGGACCGTAGAGTTACTGAGGTATGGGATTACAATTATCACTTGAGATTTTACTATTGAACTATTTATCATTGAGTGATGTGCGTGATTTTGATATCACATTTTATGGGATTTGGGGAGTTTTCATTCATATTGAGAATAATGTAGGTTCAAATTTTATATTCCCATTTTCTTATCGTACATAGTAGCTCAATTAATAAAATTTCAAATTTAATCCAGGATATGTGCTTTAGTGATACATATATACTAGTATTTTAATTTATTTAACTATTCATTCTATGTTTTATATTTATATATAGTTTACTAACATGTTGGTATTGGATACATGAGTTAGGTCTTGGGTAGTTCTAAATGGGTTATTTCTTATGGATATGGGTAGCCTCTTTGGATAGGTTTTCCTATAGAAATCCCTTGTGTAGGCATATAAAATTATTGATTTATTACCTTAAATGAGATGATATAAGAATTTATAGTTTTTCAATTAGTGTTATTGATAATTACACCTCATTGTATTCTTACTATAATGCCCATGTAATTGGTTTAGAATACCCCACCAAGGAAGGATGTTCATGTCTTACAAATAGAAGTTAATTGTAGTTAAGAATAATCTTACACCCGATCTAGTGGTTCATAGAGAAGAACCCCTTAATTTTTGAGTATTTTGGATAATGACATTTAAAGGGGGTGGAGTTCATAGGATAATGGTTGAATATGCTTAGGATTTATAGCTTCAACACCCCCATCATTCGATGGTATTGGAGGACCCCAAGATGTTGAGGATTGAATCAATATCATTGAGCGAATCTTTAATGTTGTGGAGACTCTAAATGTTTTAAGGGTTAAGCTCAATAATTTCATGCTTCAAGGACCTATGAGGATATGGTGGGGTTCTATAAACTATGTAGGGAGATGTGAGGGTATAACTTGAGAGACCATAAAAAATTTATTCTTTGGGGGGTTTTCTAGGATACACTGAAAGTAGATAATTCTTAGGAATTTGGTGGAATTAATTAGGGGATGATGTCAGTATATACCAATTATTCTAATTTCAAATAGTTTCTTCACCTCAATATTTTGTTTTATGTGAATGAGGTATAGATGTCTCAGAAGTTTGAGATCAAAATTTGGACAGAGTTATGGTTCTAGGTCAAGAGTTTCAACCTTATAACACATTCTGAGGTGCTATGAAAGTACCTAACAATTATAAAGGTTTGGGAGAAGGATAGAGTGATAGGTCTTCTTTCAGTCGTTTGTACACCAATGAGTAGGACTCATAGTGATTAAATGAGAACCATTTTTTACAGATGTAAGTTGGAGTTTAATGTGGTGAGGCAAGGTGGAAGTAGGTATTTGGAGAAGAGTAGGTTATCTTTAGCACCATTTGGGTAAATTGGTGTCATCCTAAACTTCAATTATGGTCTGAGCAGACATTATCTAATAGTTTTACCAAAATAATAGAATATGTGTCGTCAATTTGAATTGACAGGAAATATCCAGTGTTTCTATTTGATGGTACAATGTTTAATTTTCCATATAGGATTAAGGAATACATGAGTTTTGAGTTATTGGACTGACAATAGATCTCAATAGTAGGCCCAAATTACACAGGGGCCAACGAATAAACTGAACCATGGGTCTTAGGGTAGTGTTGTGGGATCAACATAGGAATAATGTATTATATGGGTTGAGTTATGAATGATTCCACAGAGGTAAATTTTATATATAGACTTATGATTTTTATTATATATAAACATTCTACTACATTATTTGATATAAGAGATTACCATTATTATATATCTACTCAAGTCATTTCTAGGTTATACTTACTGGTTAAATTATCTTATGTGTGTATTTTGCATTATATACCCTAGATAAGAAGGTAAACCATCCCAAAGATGTCTAGTGTGTCCCGTAGTAATTTCTATTTTTGATAATTTATGATATTATATGATCTTAGATATGACTAAATATGATGTGATTTTTAGCATGGGTTGGTTGACCAGGTGTCAGGCATACATCAACTACTCCAATATATGTTTATCCATTATTACGAATGAGGGGGATAATTTTTTTTGACTGATGAATGAGATGTTGGAATAGGAATTATATGAATTTACTTGAGTTAGTTTGGATCTATTACAAAATAGATAGTGGGCATGGTACTTATGGAAGAATAGATAGTATCACCGTCCTCTTTAACTCTAGTGGAAGACTGTTACTAGGAGGTCTTTCTTGATGTTTTTTTATAATTTAATCATTATAGTGGAATTGAAGTAGAGATAAAAATCTCTATTGGGTTATAGCCTATATCAATCCCTCTTTATCATATTACACAAGTTTTGTAAATGGGACTCAAGGTGTAGCATGGGGATTTGGATGTAAAGAGATTTGTTTGATTGAAAACATATCTTAGGGGTGATCTAGTGTTGTTAGTTAAGGTGGGATGAATACATCACTTTTTATGGACTATAAAAAGATTAATCATTCTAGAATGAAGAATAGATACATATTTCCTAGGATTGATGATCTGTTTGATCAATTAAGAGAACCCTAGTTGTTCTCCAAGATTGACTTGAAATAAACGCAACACTATCATTGATTCAAATAAGTGGATTGACCTAAGGAAACATTTATGAGTGGGTATATTCACTATGAGTATTTTTATCTTTCTGGTATATAAATTCTCCAATGATGTTCATGTAACTCATGAAAAAGATATTACATCCATATCATTAATATTTTATTATTATATTAATTAATTATATCCTAATATAGTCATGGACCTTGAAGATTAATGATAGGTACCTTGATATCATGTTGATTAAACTTTTAGCACATCATATTTATGCTGAGATTTTGATGTTTCACTTTTTTTATTCTGGAGGTTTATTTCCATGGGAATGATATTACTAAGGCATGAATATCAGTCGATCCAAAGAAGGTAGAGGTATTGATGTCTTGGGAATTTCCTAAGAATTTGTTTGAGATTATGTGTTTCATAGGTTTGGATAGCTACTACAAATGGCTCATTTCATATTTATCCTATTTTAAAGTATCTATGACAAGGCTTACTTGGAAGGGGGTACAGTTTTAGAGGATTTATTTGTGTGAAGTTTACTTCCAAGAGATGACGAGGAGATTAATATCTAATTCAATTTTGATCTTAACAGAGATTGGGATTAGGTATCAACTTTTCTAAGATTACATAGGTGTTGGGTTGTTAGATATTTTTTATGTATATAAATCATGCAGTTTTTATGGGTCCAATCATTCGTAACCTAATGGAAAAAACATCCCAAAAAATGATCCAGAGTTGGTGTCAATATTCCATTCCTTAGACTATTGGATCCATTATCTCTTTGGTGAGATGTATTTTGTCTATAGACACAACATGATCTTGTGGTATATCTTTTCTCATCTGAACATGAATATCTAGTAGAGTTGTTGTGTTGAGTATTAGTAGACATTTTAATTTTATATGGATTATTCTTACAAAAAGGGCAGTGTTTATATAGTTCCACTTATTAAGAAGAAACATGAACTTGGAGAGTATCATTTTGAGGAGTAATAGAGATTGATGAGTTCATTGGATGAATATTTGGTGGGCTTATATGAGTATCAAGGGGTGTCGAAATGTTTCCCTTATTTATCACATATTCCGTGTTGGACTAGGAGAAATCCTTTTAGGATTCAAATTACAAGTTCCTAGTTATGTAGGAACAATTATCGTGGAATGACCCAATTATAATATGGTATTTAGATAGCAATGATGTGATGTATATTCAATGGAGAAACATGTTTCTAGCTTCCATTAAGGAAGAGACAATGATTTAGTCTCATGATTCATTATGGCATGTGCATTGAGGATCTGAGATGACGTGTCAATATATCTAAAAATGGATCTGGTGGAAAAGTATAAAGAGAAAAACCATCAATTTTGTCTCTCATTGTCTTAATTGTAAAAGGATTAAGGATGAGAATCAGTAACCAAGTGGTTTTCTTCAACCTCTTCCCATGCCCATGTGGAAGTGGGATTAGGTGATGGTGGACTTTGTTATGTAGTTTCCTAGGACCTTAAGAGGTCTAGATTCTATGTAGGGTATGGTTTATTAGCTAATTAATGTGTCACATTTCTTACTGATATGAGAGGCTCTTTCTGGAAAATCTATATTTGAGTGATAATGTTTCCATATGGAGTTCTTATGAGCATAGTATCTTACTAGGAAAAATGTTTCACCACAATGTTTTGGCAAGGCTTTCAAAAAGTAATGGGGACTCAATCATATATGAGTATGGAATATCATCTGTAGACCAATGGGAAGTTAGGTGTGGTGATCCATATTTCCGAGGATATGATTTGGGTGTTTTTCATGGATTTTGGTAGAGGATGAGATGATCGTCTAGAATTTGAAGAGTTTAAATACAATAATAATTATTGGTATTTGATTCATATGGAACTATTCAAGGCTATTTATGGGAAATTGTTTCATTCACTACTATGTTGGCATGATGCTGGTGAGGTAACTATTATTGGCTCAAGTATGGTGTATGAGACTTTGATCAAGACTAATTGATTCAAAAGTGGTTGGTTACTACATAGAGTTGGTAGTCATAATATGTAGTCTAGAAGGGATAAATTTTGGAGTTTACTATGGGTGATTAGGTTTTATTTTAGGTTTCACCTCAGTTAGTGAATATGTTCTTTTTAAGGCAGGGAATGTTGGCACTACAGTTCATGGGAACGTTTGAAATAATCAAGTGTATTTGAATAGAGAACTACCATTTATGTCTTCCTCCATTGTATAAATTTATACATAATGTATTCTATGTGTATAATTTTAGAGGTATGAGCATGATCCTATGCATGTGATCGACAATGAGGGAATTGAGATGGAGGTAGATGCATCATTTATTAAGAATCAAATATTGAATGTATAAAAAAGGGAGAAGGTATTTAGGGGGAAGACGATACCATTTGTTCACATTATATGGTATCACAATCACATCCAAGAGGATACTTGGGAGGATAAATCTGATGCATAGGTTCAATAGACCGTGTTTTTTTTGAATTAGAACTCTAGAGACACATATTAATGATGAGAAGTCCTTAAAGTGGGTGATTATAATAGACCATACCTTTTTGGCACATTACACCTTGATTTTTCCCATATTTAGATTTTTCTGAGTTATTATTTTCTTGGGTGAAGTGTCTATTGAATTTTTGATGGTTTTGGAGGGTTTTAGATGTTTTTAATTGGTTCATGTTTTTTGAATAGTTTGGTAAAACCATTTGGTTCTCCCCAAGAAATTGTGTGACTTGTTGGAGAGGGGTGATATATGGGTCATAATTTGAGATGACCATTCATAATCCTCTAGGAAACCATAAAAAAGGAAAAAACATAGTTTGTACACAATTTACCAAACCATTTGTCCAAATTGTGAGGGATCCTTGGAGAGGTAGCGAGCCTCACAATTTTGGTGCATGATTTGGTAAATAATTCAACTAAAATGCACATGGAAAATTATTTAATAAAAAAATTTGTAATTTAACCTCAAACCATAAAGAAAATCTTCATTCATCATCCTACACCAAGGGATCTTGATCCTAGTTACTCCAATTTTTCTTCTTGAGGATTAATCTCCCTCCAAACTCTAATTTAAGTGGATCAAGAGGATTTTTACATTGATAATTCAAGGTATAAGATCATTCTTCATTTTTTCATCACACTTCTTCAAGATTGACTCTCCACTTCATGGATGGAATCGTAGATCCAATATGTCAGGGTTAGATATATGAATTATATTATGATCTAATAAAAAATTCTCAGTTTGGCGATGGATATGTGGCTGGATCTAGAGATTTTATATATTCTCCTTGAATAGATCAAGATCTACCATTAGTGGTGGACCTCGTTGGGTAGGAAGATCTACCTCTAATCCCACATTATGTTCTTCATCTTGAATATTGATTCTAGAATCATCATGTAGTTAATTGGGGATGGTTTTTGTAACCATTGGTGTGTATGATTTATTCCGGTGGAAATTCTTGGTGTTAGGAATTGATACTCTTAAGATAGAAATCCGTTACCACATAGGGCCATTGTATAAGGTTGATTGACATGATTTTCATGTGTGTATATTTGAATAGTTGCGAGGTCCATTGATTGATATGTTTTTCTTGAAAATTTTCATATGGTGTGTTTGTGGTCCTTTATACATATTCATTATGTTATATGATTTTTCCATATGTACTATAACCTATTGTGTATTAATTCCTGGCATGTGGAGGTTGAATATTGTATCAAGGTAAGGGATGGATCATCATGGCTGGGATATATTGGTAGAATGTGTTGGAACAACATGGTTTCAATGATAAAGATGTGACCTAGATATTGGGTAGGGGTATGATGAACTTATAGCTTGACATGAGACAGAGGATGGGGTATAATGAACTTGTGGCCTGGCCTAAGGATGATCTAGGGGTGTGGTGATCATTTGGAGAATCCCAATAGAGGTTGGGGCACACCAACCATATGGTTTAGATTGAGGTAGAGCTAGGGGTGTGGAGACCATGTGTCCTGAACTAGGGCTTGATTGACTATGGGCCTTAATTTGAGGCATGTGTTGGCAATATAGAATGATCTGATATATGATTATGTATGAGATGTTCTTTTATACATTGAGATAAACAAGGTATGAATGGGATCATGGTTTCCTGATTAGCACACGATCACCCAAAATATGATTGGTGGATTTTTACATGTTAAATGACCATCATAATATTCACATTTATATACGTTTTCACTTTATGTTAAGGATACATTGGTAGTGTCCTAATAGGTTTATACTCACACCCTAGCTATGAATCTAAATGTACATGAAAATTTCATGGTCAGAGAGCCAACTGAGAGAAATGGACCTACATTGGGGAGATGAGTAGGTGGATCTTGAGAGATGTAGGCAATACTTGGATGGACTTCAGGTTATTGCTACAATGATTTAGTTTATTTATTGGCTATCATACATTGTTTGAACTATAAAATTGACTGTCTTTTGTTTCATAAACTATGGAATGAAATTTGTTTTAGATTTATGATTTTATTTTCGTTTCCATTTTGTTTTCATATAGTTTTTATTTATTTGTTTTTTTATTATTGTGTATGGATATTTTCACCGATGGTATAGTCTCCCCATGAAAATTTTTGGATCCTTACTTCTTGTCGGTAGCCTCTTATACCCAAATAGACAAGCACGTGGACATATATCTCTCCATCCTGAACTGTGTGATTCTGGTTGGGTAGTTACAAGAGGAAAAAAATTCTTCTCTAATATAATTGGGGAATATCTTAACAAAAAATTCATCGATTATATAAAAGTGTACAAGATTCTATCCCAACTCACTCCTCCTTATACACCACAATGGAAATATTCTACTCAAAGGAGAAATCATACCTTATTAGATATAGATATATCTATGAAGATTTATAGAAATATTCTATTATCATTTTAATGATATGAATTTAAATTAGTGAAACATACACTAAAATGTTACAACCAAAGTGACAATTTGAATCCTTTAAGAGATATATAGTTGGAAGAATTTTTTTTGTTATATATTTATTTTTGGGGATTCTAATCCTTTTTATGGATAATTCTACAAAAAAAATTGCATCTCAAGGCATAATGTGTATCTTAAATAAATATCCTAAAGATAAAAGAAGATATTATCTATATTATCCCTTAGATTAAAAATGGATCATGGTAATAATATTCATGTTTCTATAAATGGATCACATATCTAAAGGATATTGTGGGTGGAAGATAGGTTTTTATGAAGTCAATACTCAATATACACAAGAGTTGGAATAAGAAAAAATTACAAAAAACCTAGTTGAATAAGTTATTCCATAGACAGAAGTGCTACATAAGAGTAAGAGAGTGGTTAAAGAATTATAAAGATATGGTTTTATTATCATAAATAAATATTACAAATTATTAGTTGATAATAATGAACTAATATCCTTCAATCATGCCTAAAACATCCCCAAAGTTTCAAATTTTCAAGAATCCAGGAATTCTAGAATAGATTGAATATACCAAAATAAATATAAGATTTTGGTAGATCCTCCAAATGATGAAAAATCCATTGAGAGAAAATGGGTATTGAAGAATAAATTTGTCATAGATGGTAAAGTGGTTACCTATAAGGCAAGATTGGTTTCTAACGATTTCAAGTAACATCATGAAATAGACTAAGATGAAAACTTTTCACCAGTTTCTATACATAAATCCATTATAATTATAATCTATATAATATCATTCTCGGATTATAAAATTTGTAAAATGGATGTCAAAACTGGTTACCTTAATGTAATACTTGTGTAAGATAAGTATATGACACAACCAAAATGGACTTTGGAAATAACACAGTTTGGTTTTGTTAAGAATAAATGAAAAACCTATGTATATAAGAGGTTTAAAGGGAGTTCTATTTTTTTACAAGGGATATATATTGATTATGGGAAATGAGATATGAGTCTTACAGTATGTTAATACATGGTTGAAAAAATACATATATGTTAAAGACATAGTTGAATTAGCTTGCATTTTAAGGATCAATATCTATCATGATATATCTATGTGGATTTTTAGAAACATTCAAGGAACATATAGTGAGAATGTATTGAAAAATATAAAAGATAGAAAAACTCAATAATGTATTACTTATTGTTTCACATCGTATACATCTATCTAGAAAATTTTTCCCTCAAAAAAAATAAGAGGGACAAATAATTAGTCAAAATCAAATGTGTTAGTGATTAGATGTATAATGTATTATATGATATATATTAGTATTGGTGTTTCATTTGAATTCAGAATGGTAGGAAGATATCAAGAAGACCTAGGAGAACTATAATGGTTGGGTATAATGACTATCTTAAAGAAACTTAATCATACAAAGGATATGGTCACAGTTTTTAGAGGAGATGAGTAACTAGTTGTGTGGGGGAATAAATTATAGTTTATAAAAAGATCAAAATGATCTAAATTCACAATTAGGATATAAATTGTTTCTTAACGGATCAACTATGAGTTATTAGAGTTCTAAGAAGCTTGGTTTCTCCAATTATTTAGTATAATTTGATTATTTATCAGTTTTATATAGAGATTAAAAATTAATATGGAAACATAACATCATTAAAGAGTTTGGTTTTGTACATAGGGATGTAAATCCCATTACTTTGTATTGTAATAATAGTACATCCGTAGTTCTATCCAAATATCCTATGTCACATCAATGGAAAAAGAATTAATTTATAACTATCACTTCTTAATTGATTTTAATCAAAGGGGTGAGGTTACAATTATGCAGATTATCCATAGAGAAAAATATAGAAGAATCTTTGACTAAATCCATACCTTAGAAAAATATTAAATATCTTATTGGAGATATTGGGTTAAAAGTTGTTAGTAGTTAGTTCCTTTTAATGTGGGATTCTATTGGAGTTAGTTCACTTGAAACAACTAACTTTGTACTTTTGATTACCAATATATATATATATATATATTCTTTTCGCATATTGATTGTTCTTGTGTGTATAATTAAAGTGATAATGTCCTTATAATGTTTATTCTATCAAATGGTTATAGCAAGAATCCCACTATAATGAGGACCAAGAGAAGGTATGGAAATATTCTGAAATAAATATTTATTTTATTCTAGATACATCTATCTAAAAAACATTGATTATGTTTGACTTTCATGTTTTGGTGGCTCATAATCGTTGAGACTTCTTCTCATGATGTTCATATTTAATGATCTTTAATGAGGGAGGTCATGAGGACTTATGCACTAATTTAAATTCCATATGTTTTATATATCGTTGGATATTATTATCTATAGATGTGTGTATTGGTCCTTAGCCTTTATTTTATTATTAGTGTATATCATGAATCATGTAGTTTGATGTATGGATGTAAACTGTGATTCCATATTCATACAGAGAGGTAGCATATTTTAAGTATGTTATAAGTGATATTACATTAATTGAATCATAAAAAAAGTATTTTTATCTTTAATATTAATGGTATAAGATATATCAAGACCTTTGATTGAAAAAAATATATGATGAAATCCATGGCCATGCTAGTTTATATATGAGTTCATTTTGGAAATTCAATGGAAGGGGGACAATCATATAAGGTACTAACATGAGTATACATCTTACATGATGAGGTATCGATTAAAAAAGAGATTATATTACATATTATAATTTGTATGAAGGGTTTTTTAGTTTCTATATTATTTCTCCATGGTTTCTATGACATGTTTCTAGTTTTTGATCTTGTAATTTATGTATGTTCAAATATTTCCAAATGAGAAAGTGGCATATAGGGTCATATATGAAGTGTATATAGAATCCCATTAAATTATATCAAATTTATATTTAAAAATAAATTTATTCCCTGGTTTTATAAATAATAATTTTTCTATTAAATATCAATCATAAAAATTAAATCACAAGATATTTGAGATGTGAATTTATATGTTAAATTTTATCAAATATTTAATTATTCATAGGGTAATAAAAAAATATCTATTGATTCATCAGTTTAGTAAATATATTAAAATAATTTATTCGAGTTATGTGAAAATTAAAATAAATATTTATTCAAATGTTTAGTGAATATAATATTTATTATTTTTATTGAATGAATATTTTATTATTCAGGGTTCAAAAATTATTTGGGAAGACAATGTTAGAGGTTAAGGATCCAATGGAAATGATATTTATAATACCATTTAAATAAGTATAAATTAATTTATTTAATAAATGATATTATAATAAATTCATGTCATGAAATATAATAAGAATAATAAAATTATTTGACAAGGGGTTTTACTTAGGTAAAATAATTTTACAATAGCCTTTATCCAACTACCAACATTAACCCTAAGTATATATTATAAATTATACCATTTTTCATTTTTGGAATTTTTGAACAAAAAATATGCTCTCTGGTATTATCTTAATCCCTAGATAGAATATTCTCCCATCTCTAATATCAATAATTTAATGAGAAAAAAAGATTCATGGTTGAAATCAATGAAAAATGAAATGAAGAACTTGATACTTCCACACTAGCACTTGGGACATTAAGTAAACAATTTGAAGATTCATGGTGCATGTGTGGATATGTCTATAAGAATCCTTACTTGGATTCTCTATTTCAATGAAGACAAAAATGAGAGAGTGATGGAAACTGAGATAATTAATTATGAAATTTGTGGTAATTATTTATTTAAATTAATTATAATTTAAAAAAAATTATCCTATCTATTATATTACAAGGATAAATCATCTAGTTCTTGGAATTTATTCATTTCTATTAATGAAAAACCAAAAATTGGAATGAACTCAATGTTTCTGGTTCACCCCCAAACCTTCAATTAACACTTTGATTTGCTAGTATGTTTCATGGAAAAGGAATAAGGAGTAATAAAACAACAAGTGATTTGATAGGAGGATCCACACTAGATCGAGACACCATATCAAGGAATCCTCATAATTATATAACCCTTAGGGATGCTCCTTGATCCTCTATAACATTTACATTAAAGTTAATATAGAATTATGATGGTGTTATATTGGTTTTCAACTATGTTTTAATGAATGTTATTGATTTGAGATATAAAATTTTATAAATTTTGATAAATTAGTTTGAAGGATTTCATAAGTTATGAAAGATCCTGAAGGTATTGAGAGTAGGTGTTCTACTGGAGGCTGACTTAATAGTATAGTCTGGTGATGCATTCACTATTATTTATAAGTCATAAATATCATTTTTTAGGAAAAAATAGATATTTAATATTATTTGTTAAAATATTAATTTTAATAGAAGAAAGATCAATGTAAAATCACTGGAGGAAGAAATAAAATATGATATGTGATTTCACCTGTAGCTAGAGATGTGTAAGTCCATAAGATGATTTGATTAAAAGGAGTTTCTACAAACTAATATTCAAATGTTTTATAGGTGAAAAATTTCAAACCACTAGAAGAATAAGTTTCATGTCAGAGCTATTTGATGTACTGAAGGTTATAGTAGATTAAACGGAGCTGAAGTAGAGGTAAAATTGAAAGAAGCATGAAGTGAAGTCTATAGAAGTACATTCATAAAAATATGTTAGAATGAATTTATATTTATATGAATTCAAATTAATTATGATGATTTTGTGTTGGAAATTCACTGTATGATATTCATGAAGATAAGTTGGCAATTCAAGACAAGTATTATGGATGATGTGAAGATCATTGACACCAATCTTTGTGGGAGTTTTCACTAAGTAAAAATCCAATATCCCCAAAAGATATTGAATGTAGTTGACTAAAAAATTGGGTGAGAATGATTTTTAAATTAAAATAAATTGCCTTAGATTTGTTTGCGAAAATCTAATTAAAGTGGAGGAATTCATTCAATGAAGGATTGTTGATGACACACTGATAATTTTTGGTAAAGAATATTATCGAGATATCGACCTACATTCCCTAGAATATATACTAGGTTGAAGAATAAGATAATTGATTTAAGGTGACCAGAGGTTTCATAAATAGAGAAACATGTTTTAAACATTTTAGTTTATGAAATTGAAGTGTGTGAAAAAATATAACTTTATACTCTGAATTCTTCAAGGAAATTCAGAATTTTACCACTGGTGGGAACCAATATAAATATGTAGTCTGGTGATATAAGTATGGGAATAACTTTTGGGTAAAGTATGTTCCATTACCAAACCATGGTAATTTGTAATTGATTATATTGTAAAATATATGACTCATAAATCCTAAGCACAACAAAAAGTAGTTGAACTTATTAGAGATGAACCCTGAAAAATCCATGTGAATTAATTTCCTAGTTATTTTATTCCATATGAGTGAGAGTGAGTTTTATTACATAAGTGGATTGAGAACTTAACAAGTCATAGAGGTTAAATTTAATTTATTTGAAATTTTAATAATTAACTATTGATTCAACTCCCTCTCCTCAATGGTTTACCCATTATAGGGTATCAAAAGTGGTATTTGAGAAAGTACCATTTATTGGATCCATTTGTCAATGATGAATAACTAAAATTATTTTTATAGTCATGATATCCCTAAATATTGTGAAAAAAATTAATGTATGGAATAATAGGATTACACCCTTTCTCATATCTCCTAGATTAAAAATATTGGATTCTATTACATTGGGGTTTCTATATAGATAAATGGATGAATTGATGAATTTTTAAGACAAAATGAACCTAGATATTGATGTTAATTCTTTAAATTCAATTCTTATGTCTCTATTGGACAATTTATACACTAAGGTGATGGGTATTTAATCAGATAAGGAAACATATGATAAGTTGGATAATGTTTTTGAATATAATTTAAATAATAAAAAAGAAAAAATTTAAATATGGATTCGTTAGTTTGAATACTTGAACATGAATAAGGATGAAACTATAGATGATTATTTCACAATATTGAATGAAACCATCAGTAATATTAGGGGATTTGGAGACACTTTAATTGACTCTATTATTTTGAAAAAATTAATGATAATTTTTTTGGATATATTTAATACCAAATCCTTACACATGTAGGATAGATGTGATTTATCACTAAATGAACATCCAAATACTATAGAAGCATATGAAATGAGGAAGTCCCCAGATTTAAAGTAGAAGGATACATGATAAATGGATTTTGAAGATATAAAGAAACTAAAACTGAATGCATTATAATATGAACCTAACAATGAATCATAAGATAAATATCATATATATAAGGATCATAAGTGAATAAATTTTATTATTTCTATAAATTATATGAAATTTTAAGGGATGAAAATTGGAATGATTACACTGAAATAATTCAACTGTGGAAGAGTTAGAACACATATTCATCAATTAAACTTTAATGGAAACTAATGAAGATAAATAATAAGAGATTGATGAAAAAAATCACGAATTTACCATAAGTTGATGTTGTATTTTTGTTAATGAGCTCTGTTTTCATGTTATTTTCAATGTCATTATGAATAAGTAAAATTATTGGGTGGTAAATTAAGTATCTAACCAATTATTGAAGTGGGGAATGGATTTTCTCTCATGGTGAATGCATGGAAAAGAATAAACAAGTGATTATTGAAGAGATAGTACAAAAGAAAAAGGAATGTACTAAGGCTATGAAGTATTACCTACAATAGATGATAAAGGATTTGAGAGAATCAATCTAATAATGATATTAATGTGTACGTATTCAAGGAAGAATATCTAGTTGATATTTTGGAGAAACCATCTAATGGATACTAAGAATTTTGGATTCTTAAATTTGGGTAAAAATACATTGGATGTTGTTTTTAGAAGTTTTGACAAGACCTAAAATTAGTGGAAGTTGTTATGAATTAATTTTATAAATTTTAGATTTTAATGTTCATGTTGAAATTTAGATATATTTATAAATTATATAACTTTGGTGGTTCATAATTTACATTTGGATAATTCTTGAAGAATCAATATTACATCAAACATTTCATATTCATTATAAACAATTTTCTGGGACCTCTCTAATATAATAAGACATTAGATGAATCTCATAGGACATCAACTCATTTTGTTGGACTTTATTAGAAGTGCATCTAAATTTTCAGAGCACATGATCCTCAGCCTAGTTTGTGATGTATCCTTAAGTGCATCCATGAGACCTAGGTTCGAAACCAGGATGAGGCATATTTCTGGGTACTGTAGCAGTATTGTAGCAGGTATTTTTGCGGGCACTGTAGAAGGTACTGTTTGGCACTGTAGCATCCCAAACTATTCACCTTGGGCCACCGGTTTGGGCTTGGAGTCATTAAGGCTTTCGGGCCACCCAGGCCTTCGGGTCAGTAGGGATTTCGGGCCACCATTAAGGCCTTCGAGCCACCTCAAGGCCTTCATGACACATTCAGTTGCCCCAGATAGACTCAACAAAAAAAAGTAGCCCTAGAAGAGGATACAGAGTAATCACACTCACCAGATTAGAACCAATGGATTTTGAAGAATGATAGGGTATGGCTATTCCATCTCAACCATTCTTTGCTTTCACAGAAAGCTTAGCCATACAACCATGCGAAGGTGGAGAGCTACAATCACGATGCAGATGTTGGGGAGGGGTAGTTCCTTGTAGTTACAGTCTGGAAAAATTCCCTAACACCTTCGAATCATGTAATGTCTCTTAAACCTATGGGCCATGTAATCAATAAGAATATGGGCATTTTAAGGGTTCCCATCATCCCTTGAAAGGGTGGTTATCAAAAATCAATAAAAAATAAGGCCTTTAGGCCATTCAGGCATATGAGTTTTCAGAATAATTTCATATGATTTTAGAGGCTTCTCATATAATATCAAGATTTTATTATGTGTAATACCATGATATTTTAATATATCACCCCTGTAAATGAGCCAATAGTGATCAATAACTTTCTCTACAAGCAACTCTGAACTTAAACAAAACTGTGATATATTTTGATAAAATATAAATACTCAAATATGACTATTAAAACCAAGAAATTGAATTTTTGGGAATAAATAAGAGTATCTATTTTATAAAATATTTTTATATATAAAATGAATTCTACTTTTAATATTAATGAAATTCGATTGGTATTACTTAATGACTAATACAATCATTTTATGTTTAGAAATGTATTTTAATAAATATTTATTTTTTATGCTATAAGAATTTATATTTCAAAAAACAGGGGATTAATAATGATAAAATATATTTTATATGAATAATTGGTTAATACTAATTTAATTAGTAAATAAATGGAAATATGAATGATAATGGTTAAAATTCTAAAAAAGTTATTTTCTTATAAAAATTATTTTCCATTACATCTCACATTTTTATTTAAAATCTAAATATATAAAATTTCAACATGAAATTGAAAAAATGAAAATTATTTTTTTATTCACCATATCAATATTTTCTTGAGATTATTTTTTTTGATTTTTCTAAAAAAATGATTTTATCTGAATAGTGTAAATTATCGTTTTTACAAATAACATGAATTTGAGGAAATTATAAGTAAATAAATATAAATTGAATTTTTAACAAAACCTTTTTCTATGTCCGTATATATATATATATTTTTATAGTAAATTCTGATTCCAAAAATGTTTTTATTTACAAACACATATTTGATATCTTAGAACATAAGTTATATTTTCTCATGTTTTTTAATACATAATTCAACTCTATTTAAACATAATTTTTATTACTTTTGTCAATTGAATCAAGTGAATTTTATTTCACATTTATAATATGTAGATCCAACTTATCTAATAAAAAACACTTTATTCTTAAGTATAATTTTTATGTTACATGTGGTAAAAACTAGTTACCGCAATAAATGCTTAAATGAAAAAAGTAATAATTCATGGGGAAAAGAGGCTGAAACATGTTTGTAATTTATTTTTTGAGCTATTAAAGAAATCATATCACGATTAACTCCATAATTGTATATTTTTTGGGTTAATTTACATGTTTAACATGTGTTACCTTTATATTATGTAGAAATATTTACAAAAATGTCATCCTCACAACTTATAAAAGGGGAATCTCACCAACCCTTCAATACGAGTATAAAAATTTAGTTTCCTCCTAAAAAACAAAAAGAAAATCCTTCTCCTATAATTTTATTGATATTTTTGAGTTTATTTTAACAATATATTACCCTATTCCATCCATTTACAAGGGATCTTCCAGGAAAATCTCAATGTGATCAACACATGTTATCATTTTTTACGTAAATTTATTGTTTTCTATTTTTATTTTCCAATTATAATTTTCAAATATCAATATAATGAAATAATAATTTTTTAAAAATTTAATGTTATTATTCTATTTTTATTATAATTAATATCCATTCTCCTTTTCCATTAAGAAAAACATAACCACCATTCTTGCGTTGTGCAGACTACTACCTCCGTGATGTTGTGTGTTTCATTTTCCTTAAACACCTTAAAAGGATGATCTAAAAGGGGAATTTAATAAAATATTTGTGATATTTATATCATTTTTATTATTCTAAAATCATAAACCATAACACTCCTTCATTATGTTCTTTGAAAGCAAAATCATCATCAATGCGTTTGTACGAACTACAACCACAATGGAAAAATATATTCCAATTTTCCTTAATTGATTTTGTGGATGATTATAAAGATGATATTAAAGGATAAATATAATTTTTATTATACCATTGATATTATTTTTTATAAAATATGATATCATTTTAATTATATGATCAACAAATGATTATCGTTAATTCAATCGTTTGAAACGAGCGTACTAAGAGAAAAATGACATGTTCTTTCTATGTAATGACATTATATTGATTAAATTACCTTTATAATTATTTAAAATTATGATATATCACACTACTAAACACTAAATAATATCATTATTCTTCTATAATAATTATATTTCAACTAAACCACTTCACAATCACCCATAAATCTGGGTAGGTGCATATTTGGCCTGTTTAACCACCTATTTGAACAAAAATATGAATTTATATCATTGATGACTATGAGATATTATTTAATGGTTTAACATGATATAAATTTATTTTTTTTATTTTTTATGGTAATTTTATATCAACATTAAAATTCTTAATTAAGAAATAACCCTTCACTCACTAAGAATCCCTAAAACATGCGCATCATTGATTTTGTCTGCATGGAGTGTAAAAACAAAACCTTGAAATGAAATCATATACTTATAAAATATATTGTAAAATATATTAATGTACCTTATATTATATAATATTGATGTAATTTGGAAAAATAAAGGATTCCAACCCCTATTTTACAAAACTAGTTCAAAATAGTAAAGATTACTTCCACCTGATGTAGAAAATATGTAAAAACTAAATAATATATATAAATATAGAATGCCTATAAATATGGAATATAAATCTATATAATTATTAATAAGTTTATTGGTATATATTTATTCAACTTAATTGAATTATTTATGACATTTAGTGCATGTGAAGAATGAATTAGGACCTAGGTTAGGGTATTTGTCTCAAATTTTTCTCTTGAAGACATGTTTGGTATTAATCACATAATTTAATGTATGTGATGTATATACTACATATTTGAGATATAATAATTGGAATTATGTTTTAATCTTGTAATTTTAAGTTCAATTAAATTTTCTCTCTTTCAATGGGGTTTTATTTAGATTTATATAAGCAATAATAGTTCTAAATCTAAAACATTAGTTCTTTGAGATATGTTTTTGTTATGCTCCATGCTTTCATTTGAACGGTGTACTAACTAACCATTTATATTTATTTTTCAAAAATTTTTATTTGTGGGAAATACTAATCCAAATCATTCTATTTTCATCAAATGGATTTTTACCCAGTTGTTACCCTAGTTATAATGATTTTTAGTAATTAAATTCTCATTCATTGAGTTATGATCATTTATATTATTATTTTTTGGTATAATTTAGGTTCATTCTAAACTTTTATTATATTTCAAGGAATTTATTATTAAAATTTCTACAAAATAAAATTCATTTTTGAAATATTTCTTATTTCAAGGAGTATGTTTCCCGTAAGGGATAATGATAACTCAAGCCTCATTTCCTTGAGTGATATTGTTTTGTCATGAAATATTTTCTTCCATGCTTCGATTCTTCCACCATAATATTTTATCATATGTTAATTTCTATTACTATATGATAAAATATATATATTGATACAAATTAATTTTTTTTTTCTATTTTTACAATGTGAGTTTTGAACAAAGTCAATTCCAAAATAATTAGAATGGTATTTTATTTAACATTCTTATGTTTATTCTTCCAATAATAATTTCTAAAAGATAAAATTTATTCTATATAAAGGATACATTATTGAATATTATTTTTAAAATTAATTTTTTTAAACAAACTTTACATCAACTTTTTAAAATTTACCCTTGAATGTGACATGTAAATTTACATTTTACATCTATGTTAAAAATGTTTTCAAAAAGTTCTCTTATATTTTTTGTCCTTTTCCTTTATCATTTTCAAAAGTATTTAAACTAATTGGGATTATTTTTCCTGATTTATTATAATATATATATATATATATATATCATTTTGGGGACTGAACTCATGGTATAAGACCATTCGATCCTTGATCCCTTTTTTCTGATATTATTCATAAAATTATTTTTATGAGGGAGTTTTTCATTTCTATCAATATCCTTATATGTTTTCTTTATTAAAATAGGGATATTTTCTTTTAAAACCATCCAAATTTTTTCTTGGATAGATTATGATCATGTTGTTATAATATTGAATATAACGTATACTCATTACCCTAAACGATGTGAGCATCTCATTTTAAAAAATTCAGATCAGAGGCTGTTCACCTAGAAAGAAATATTACTTATCCATTGGGTAATTATTAATTTTTTTGAAGATTACTAACAAATAAAATAATTTTATTATGTATTTACATTTCACATTTTTCATTATATGGATAAAAATGTTTTTAATTAGCTATAGATTCCTTGGGGAATGATATGAAATGTATTGCGGACTCTTACGATGAATGTATTGAACATAATAATGTGATGGATGAGGAAATATTATATATACCCTGATGAATTACCATGTCTCATGTGAAATAAAAACTTTGGTTTTGTTCTATACATCTCCTCATATCAGTATAATGTATTGTCATAAGGTCTTGAAAACATGTATTCGATGTCCAAAATTATGTATTCCATCAATATGGTAAAAATATCCTTGTTTTTAATTGTTTTAATTGATATATCATGATCATAGTTTCATTTGATTATGTAATTATTCATATTATTTATTACTTCCTTGCTATATATAACATGATTATGTTTTTGAACGCTTTAGTTATATGTTTCACTTACTTAGCGCTTTATCTCACCCTTTATAATGTTTCTATTCCCCAGGTTATTGAATAATATAGTACACGTGACATATTTATAAAGATAACATGTGTGGATGAATATGTGAGAGATGTTGAAGTCATTTTATGGATTAAAAAATTAAATATATAATGGAAAGAAATATCCTTTAGTTGAAAAAGAACATGAACTTTACTAGATTATGTTTTTCCTAATTCTCTAACGATCTAAACCAAAATTATTTTGTTAATTTATGTTTTGAAATGTTTTATTTAAGTTACATAATTATTTTATAGTTATCTATCAGATTCTATAGTTGGTATCAAATCCAGTATGCAAAGTAAGTTTTTATGGTACCAGATTTAGGAGTGGGGGTCTAAGCATCATAGTAGGACTTTATATGCCTCACAAAGTCTCAGTTAGTCCTAAAATTAAAAATTTCAAAAAACTATAAGACCTATAAAGTCATATTAAATAAATAATATTTTTATGTGTATAACTTTATAGTCTCAAAGTATTACTCAAACAATTTGCAAAAAAATTGAGATTTCAATTGGATGAAGGGTAAACTTTCCATATTTAATATCTGAAGAAGAAAAGTAAATAGGAGATTCCTAAGTTGATATTCATTTTTATAAATTTCACAAACACATAAATTGGTATTTTATTCAATATAAAATTTTGATATTAAAATATTTTGATCTTTGAGAGGAAGATCAATAAAATTAAGATAATTTTGGGAGACTTCCTAAGGTCTAAAATTTGTGTTTTGAAGATTTATAATTATATTGATAATAAAATATTAATATTATGATAAAATGATTAAAGTTAAAAAAATTTATGATTATTGGTTATCTATGATTTAATATTTTTTTGATAAAATAATCCAATTATATTCTTGAGAAACATCACATGTTTTCAAGAATAATGCTAATGAAGTTCTATAAAATATCAATAAATCGAAATAGGCTTACAAAATTGAAATACTAGATAATTAATTGATATAATAATATTTATGATATAAATTAATGGAATCAATTTTACAAGGAAGGATTATAATTATACCAAGCCTAAAATGAGAATTAATATGGATTTCATAAATATGGAAATCTAAAATTAGTAGATGCATGTGTTGTTCAACCAGTGTTCTAAAATACCAAAAAATAATTTTTTATTCTTGATCTAGAAGAATAAAAGAATAGATGATTTTATAATACTATGAATAGACTCAATATAATATTTTTATTTGTTTTTGAATAATCTCTCATGACAAAAATGAGTAGAATATCTATAGATGCTACTGCTAATATATATTATATACGAACATGAAAGAGATATTTGAGGAGCTTTTATAAGTTGAGTTTGATGAAGATGAATCTGGTCCTATAAAAGTATAAGATTTATATTTATTTAGTCATGCAAGGAATTTTAATTATGGGTATTTTTTTAATATACTTTGAGTTTAAAAATAGTGAACGAAATATGATGAGAAAAATAGTTTTTATTTTAGGGTAATACATTTATAATAATCCAGTAAAAGCCTCATGTATCTTATTTTTGAAAATTAGAGTTGAAATTAGAAATTAAATACAACCACTCATTCAAATTAGAAGATATGAATATTTAGGAGGAATAAAATAAGAAATATATAAGAACCACTGATTTGGCTTGTTCTACTGGGTGTATTTTCAAGAGAGCTAGAGTCTCTTAAAGGAATATGAAATAAGAGGATCTATTATAATATATAGATACGAATAATAGAAGAACCAATATTTTTATTCACTAAAAACTTACTGGGTATTTAATAAAAAGAATAATATGGGGTTGACCTATACTAATAGTTAAATATAGTTAAAGAAAAACAAAGAATGAGGATAAATTTTTAAATATGAGTTTGAGTGATTTCTTATTAATTTTCATAACAATGATTATATTTATATGTTTTTGAGAAGAATATTTTAGTTTAGTGTAGCAGTTTAATAAATTTTAAAAGATCTAGAAGTAAATATGAGTGTAGATACTGATTTGAGATAAATGTTTTTGAATATTTTGTGGTAGTTTAAGAATCTAGTATTTTAGGAAGTAGATTAGTGTTTTTGGGATAGGTTTCATCCATGTGCATTAATGGTGATCTAATTTAAGGGGAATAAATCAAGACCAGCCAGTGCAATTCTATCTTTAAGAGAAGACCTTGGAATGTGGATTGGTCCACATGTGTAATATTGTGATCACTATCCTATTTGAAATTGTAAGAGTGGGTTATAATAAGTATATCCCACAATCCACTTAAAAATTGATTTTTATTGAATCTATTACTTAGAAATACATAGAATGAAAAGGAGTAGGATTCCTAGGAGAGGCCTAACCTTATAAAAACACTTGGGAACATTTAATTTCATCAGTACATTTCATATAAGTGTTTGTAAAGTTAAATAATAAAAGTTTTAAAATTATTAACCGAAATTACATTTTCAATTAATGAAGTAGTTGAACGATTTAAATAATGAGTTGGAATTTTATAAACATTGGAAAAAACCTAATTAACAACCCCTATCATATATGTATACAAGATCCCACTGGGAATCTTAATTAGTATAAAAAATAGGGTCCCTATAATTGGATATATTATTCAATGAAAACTGAAATAAGAAAACAATTTTCTTATAACTAATTTTTTATAAATTTTTATTCCCCAATTTTTTATAATAATTTGATGAAGTAAATATTTTAAATGCTTTAAGAAATTCCTTATTGAGAAAAATCTTGTTCCATTCTTATTAATTCCAATTTAGAGTCTCATACATGTCCTTATAAAGGAGGAAAAATAAAGAGGCTATAAATCAAATAAATTTTTTATTAATAAAGATAAATATCTCTTAGATAATGGACGTTAGGATGTAAAATAACTAGTTATATATAAGGATTATTATTCCTATAATGAATCATTATCATGATATAATGAAGTTGAATTTATTGAGCCCCTAATTTAGTTTTTTTGAAATTAATGACTACTTGAATGAAGTTCCCATTAATGTTGTCACATCTTTATTTTCTTATATCAAGGGACTTAATTATGAAATGTAACAGCCAAAGGAATAATCTTGTACTATGCATAATGTTTTATCAAAGAATGTGAGTTGTTGCACCACTGTCACAAAGCTTGTGAAAGCTATGGAAGAATCTTCTTTACTTTGTAATAAAATAATATTTATGGATGATAAAATATGAAAAAGATATATTTTTTAAAAATTAGCCTTTTAAATTTTTTTTAGAGAAGTGTTCTATGTATTGGGGAAGTTACATCAAGTGTTTATTAGTGTTCAAGATACAGAACTAGTAGATATGAAAAGAGAGTGAAAGATATTGAAAATTCTATACAATAAATAAAGAATGAAAATGAGGTATAATTTAGAAGGACGATAAGAAAATGGTAAGAAATATATAGATTAATTATGGATAAAAAGAATACTCTTAGTTTTATGTGTTTAGATCCATAATAAATATTGAGAAATTTGGATTCTATAGAAGTTATGTCTTCCCAAAAAATTGTTAATATAACTGCATCCACAGAAAATTTAGATGAGATACTTTTATCAAAGAAGACTCAAAATAGTGGAAATAATAGATTGAGTTATTTTCAATAATCATCAATACAAAGATCATAGAAAAATCTAACCCACTGTCTATTTAAATTAGTTAGTTTAAAATATGTCTTCTTGGAAATATAGGAAAAAATCAAAAATTTAACAACTATAAAAGTGTCAAGATTCTAAATAATCTACCACAAAGTCAATGGTAGATATATTAATACACAAGAAAAGTTTATCTCTAAAATTATTCCAAAATAATAATGTTCAACAATAAAATATGAAATAAAAAAATACTGGATATATTTCACCTAAAGTGAAGAGAATAAGATTAATTAGTGGAAGTTGGTTTTTCTGGTGCTTTAGGAATAGGTCCATGCATTGTGAGCATAATATGTCATCGTGTACAAGAGTCAAAAGGCATGATGTTTGGGGGATCAATGAAGAAGAAAGAATAAATCCTTATATATATAAGAACATTTTATTGATGATAAAGAATCTATCCAGAATGAACTAATTTGAATACCTTGATTATGTCTATGGGTTTTGAAAAAAATGGTCACATCTATGATGAATGTTAGCATGTTCCAATTCAATATAATGATTATGCTAATGAAGAAAGAAGGCCAAAATAGTAGGTCAAAAATTAAATTAAGATTAGTGAGTCTGATTTTGGTTTTAATTTAGTGTATAAGAGTACAACTAAGAAGATAATTAAGAATGAATATTAGGATTATCAACCAACTGAGAAGAGGGGATTCTACTATGACAATAGATTCCACATCATGAACCATTATAATATGAGAATGAATATCAATGTTAATGTAAGAAAACTATAGTAAAAAAATAAAATATATACAAGAGAGAGATAATAAGATCATATTACACATTTTCACTCACTGTGAATAATTTATGATTCTTTCCAAAAAAGGAAAGCTAAATGTGGATGAAAAAGTTTCTGGAAGTTGTAAGATGCTTGGATATGTGGCTATAAAATGTATGAATGTTCTTATAGAAAAAATAATAAGTAATTGAAAACAAAATTTTCATAATTTAATAAGAAATATGTTATGAATAAGGATTATACAAAAAAATATATGGATGGTTATGTAACAAAAGATTGATAAAAAATATAGCCAGTCCTGTTGGAAGAGGCTAGGAAGTTGGAGTAAGATGAAAAAAATTAAAATTAACTAGTTTATAAATTTTATAATCCAATTAATTCTAGTAATAATAATGAAGTAAAAAATAATCTCATGCTTCAAAAAAAATTAATAACTATAAAATAAAATATAAAGAAATAATGAAGATGTCTAGAAACTTAAAACCTTCAAATAAAGGAGTTTTCAATTTGGGAAATGGTTTTTAGCCTTATTTATCACATTAAAATTCCAATGAAGACCGAACCTATTCCCATATCAATTTGGTTATGATTATGTTATGGGAATTAATGACGATGAATTGTAGAGATATTACATTATGGTGGATCTTTTAAAAGAGATATAGTTTTCTACAGATTCAGCATTCTCTCTTAATCTTTAAATCTGAATAGATTTGATGAATTTGAGGATTCAGGTATGATTATAATTATCACATCATTATTTTCATTTAAATTCATAATGTACATTAGGGGGGGGGGTGATTATCTAACCAAATGTGGATACATACCTTTCATTTAAAATGTTTTGATGTGTGTGTTCAACTGATGTGAAGGTTTATGATTTTTTTTGGAAAATTTGTTTAGACATCCCCTTGTGAATGAAATTTAGAAGTGGAATCACATTAAAGTTGGTTATCGAGAACATTTTTATCAAAACTAATTAATATTATGTTCTAAAAAGGGTTACCCCATGTGGAATTAGATATTTTCAGTTGATGACACTTTTCTAATTGAAAATAGTATATCATACTTCCCTTATAAATCAGTGAAGAACATGGAATGTGGATGAAAATATAATGGATAAAAGATGACTTACTTAAAATTAGAAGAGTTGGTATCAGAAATACATCCATTTTGATTTTTTCTATAAATTCAGGGGTAGAATAAATTTATTCTATTTTTATTTATTATCAATTAGGGGAGGATGTTAACATTGAATATTGTAGTTAATATGTAATTTAAAAAATATAATAGTATTAGGTGATGGATTGAGTATTCATCTGGTGAATGAAGTTGAAAATGGAGTTTCTTCCATGGTGAATGCATCGTAAAAAACACTTGTGATAATAAAAAGGTTATTTCTAATGAGAATGAAAATTACCAAGACTAGGAATTACTATCTAGAATAATTGATAAATGATTTGGAAGAATCCATTTATTGGAGATATTTAAGTTTACTTATTCAAAGAGGAAGGGGTTACATAAGTTTCTAAGAAATAATGAAAATATTACTAAGAATTTTGTTGATAAAATTAATATAAACATACCATAGATGAAGCTTCTAGATTTTTTTATAGTTCTAAAAAATATTGTAAGATTTTTTAAATTATTTTGATAAATTCTATATTTTGGAGTTTAAGTTGAAATTTGGATAAGTTTAGAAATATTATGACTTAGGTTGTAAAAAATTATTTTTTCGCTATGTCTTCGAGACTCCATATGGATTAGAACATTTCATATAACTTTGGAATAATTTTCTCTGAATTTTCTAAATTCATAATACGTCATAAAAATATAACATTACTTAAATTCATTTCATATGACTTCATGAGGAGTTCATATGACATTATGTAAGTATTTTATATGGATTTAGTGGAAGAAAATATAAATTAATGATTTTTCTTGGACTTTAAAAGCCTTAGGAAATAAATGATGTTCTAATAATTAAAAAATTTATAGAATCATAATACTTGAAAGGTCTTATAAAATGATGAATATGTATAAATGTATTACTTTATAGGATCAACATATTACATCAACACTTTTAAATATTTCTATTTTTTGGAGGTTGAAAACAGAATTTCTGGATTTAATTTCCAAAGAAAAAATGTAAATAGGATTATAAATAAACCAATATTCCATGATCTAAACATCACAAAATATTAAAATGTAATGTAATTAATTCTTAAAATTATGAGATGATGATATTCGAGCTTGAAGAAAAAGATCAAGGAATGAATGATAATTTTAATTGGGTTTCTTATGTTTGGATTTTGTGTTTCTATAATATATAATTCTAATGAAAATAACATTTTCAGGTTCTGTATCTATGATTCAAGTTTAGGTAATCATGAAGATTTTTTATCCATGATTTAAGACTGTTTTGAAAAAAATAATTAGGTGAGATTCTAAGGAACTCCAAAGGTTTTCATGAATAATGTAAATGCAGTTCTATTGAATCTCGAGCTATCCATACAATCTTAAATAATTGAAATCCATGTTTATTGAGTGAGATATTTATCTTCGTGATATAAATTAAATATATCAAAATAATATGGATGGATAATAATTTATCAATTACTAAAATGATAATACATTTATATTTCCTGAAGACAAAAATGAAAAATTAGTTTATTCTTGTGATTTTCAGTTGATGTTCTAAAATGTCATGAAATCATTCATGATTCATTATTGTGAATAAGGAAATAGAGGATGAGTTTCTTCTACTATGTAAAAAAGTCAATTCAAGATCTATATAGGTTTTTGAGGAATATCTCAAGATAAAAATGATGAGAAACCTGACAGATGTTGTTGCTATTGTATATTACATATAGACATGAAAAAGAAGATAGTTCTAAAACTAATGTGAGTTGAGTTTTAGGAAAAAGAAGAAAAACATTTTAGGGAGGAAAATATATATTTATTTTTTCATATAATGAGTAATAATTAATGGTATTTTTGTAATAGACTTTGATTTGTGAAAGATTTCATGAAAGATTTTGTGAAACAAAAGTGGGTATTTTATAATACTACGTTTCCACTAGTATGTTGAAATCCACCATGCATTCCATTTATATATATTTTAATTTAAATAAGAAATTATATACAACCACTCATGAATTTAATATGATAAGTATATATAGTAAGAAGAGAAGAACAAAGAAATAAGAGTTTCTATTGTAAAGTGTGTAATTAGGTGGCTATCAGAGAGAAATAAGGACTCTCCAAGGAATAAAAAGCTAGAGGATTTTTTTCAATATATAAGAAGGAATGAGAAGATAATTGAAACTATGAAACTCTTAGAATCCAATGGTTATCAAATAATAATAAGCATAAGAGGTTTATCTATATATATTGTTAGATATAGTCAATGAAAAATAACGAGGAAGGAGAAGTGATTGAAGATGAGTTTTAGTGAGTTGTGATAAATCTATATACTCTATATTAAAATTTTATGTTTGAGAGAAGAATATTTGTGTTGAGTGTAGCCAGTGAAATGATTATACAAAATCTATAAGTAGTGTTTTCATAAGATACTAATTATAAAGAACATTAGAATATTATATGATAATTAAGGAATTCTTGGTTTTATGAATAAGATCATTGTTTATGGGTGTAGTTTCATCCCTGGACATTACAGGTTACCTACTTTTAGAGGAGGAAAAAAGATTCTCTTGTGTGATACCAGCTTGAAGAGAAGAATGAAGGATTCATCTTGGTTTACATGTTTAATTTTATAAACCATCACCTTTGTAAATTGGCAAGAGTATGTTAGGATAAAAAAATCCCACTCAACTTATAAGTTGATAAAATATTTTAGTGGAGAATATATTACTTGGATATTTCAAAATGAAAAGGAGTATGATTTCTAGGAGGATCAAAAATCTATAAAAACACTTGTTTGAATTTACATTCAACATTTAATTGAATATATGTGTATTATAGTTTAGAGAATAAATGATTTAGTATAATTTACCATAATTATAGTAATACTTCCAAAAGAGGTTGAAAGGTTTAATGAATAATTTTGAATTTGATAAAAATTAGACCACACCTAATTCACCAACACTCTTGGTTGTTTATTCATGATCCCTATATGACTTTAACATTAGAAGAATAATTGGAATAACAAGTTAAAGGTAGTTATAAAATATATTGGAAGAAAAAGTCAATTTTCTTTGAAAAAGAAAAGGAGACTTATATGAAATTAAGAAGATGTGGACTTATCCAATTTTTTTTCATTTGATGAATAAATTATGGGTAAATTCATGGCTCATGTCAAAAATGAAGAAAAATAAAGTGAACTGGTAGGGGAAGGAGAAGAAACTTACAAGGAACACATGATGAAATTGGAACTTGAATACTATATTTAGAAAAATAAAAACTCAAGAAATAACTTCACCTATTGAAAAAGAAAATATAAAAAAGATTAAATTTCAATAATATTTTATCAAAAACAGGAATACAGATATTGAAGAAATCAATACTATCAAGTTGAACAAGGATGAGAATGATTTTTTGAAATATAAAGGTGATAAGATAGATACAATTGAGGATGAATTGAGAATGAAAATTTCTACATGTATTTATGTTGAAAAAACTAAAAATAAGTTGAATAATGATTTCAACAAGGTAATGGAAGTAAAATCGGATTATTCAAAAGCTGTTGAAAAGATGGACTTGAAAAATAGGTAAAATATGTTCTTGAAAAATATCAAAATAAATTGATTTCTACTAGTATTTTTTATTTCTCCACTAATGACAAGAAAATATGGACCGATAAGAAATGTAACCATACTTCTGTTAAACTAATGTAATTCCAAGAAATGTTTTGAAAGTAAGATCTTTAACACTAGATGAAAAATGAATTAATATCTTCCAAATAAATTCCAAAAAATTTATACAATTATAAATTCTATCAATCAAGAAGTTTGACGTTGAAAGGATATTTATGGGGATATAAAAACATTAGCCACAAAGACTATGATTACGAGGAAAACATTTCGCTTTTAGGAAAAAAGGCTTGAGTTGAGGAAGGACCTTCTTGAATAGAAGAATATTCTAATTAAATGATGAAATGAAATACCTCATTGAAAGAGGAATCAGAAGCAAGGAATTATGAAATGTAATTTTTTTTTATTTCTTGGAAAAAAGTTATGTAAGATGTGGTCAAACTAGTCACTATGTTGAATATTTCATGACAACACATTATAGATAGGTAGAACATATCAAAATGGAAAATAAGAATAGAAAGAAAGATATTCAAAAAGTCCCATATGTAACAATTAATGGATTTAAAAATAAATGTAATATAGAATGCATGAAACACTTAGTATATATGAAACAAAACTTTTTTATAACCTAGCCAACGAATATAATTTATTCGCTTTTGAGATTTAAATTTTGAATAACTAACATACACAGTTGCGATTAGTAATATATTTAGAGTCTCATAGGATCAACTTACATTTTTGGGGAATAGTAACTTACCCATATGAATAATAACTTACCCTTATGAATTGTTATGTACCCTTGTGAATAGTAATATAAGGCCCCAGCCTTAAACCTTACTTAATCTT
Source organism: Viscum album (assembly GCA_963277665.1). Taxonomy (NCBI): domain Eukaryota; kingdom Viridiplantae; phylum Streptophyta; class Magnoliopsida; order Santalales; family Viscaceae; genus Viscum; species Viscum album. The sequence goes on along the minus strand of OY728127.1, from coordinate 342,159,104 downwards.
GAGTTATTACAAGATTACACATTGAGGATCTTTTCGGGTTTAGAGTTTTAGAGAATTAGATCATAAAACTTGCATTACATTCCACATATAAACAAAGTGGTTACATAATGATAGTATTCTTCATTCCATTCAATGGAAACACATTTAAAATAAAACATGGATTATTTCTTGACACATCCTTGACTCTATCATCTTATCATGTACCTTTCCCTTGACCTGTGAAAAACATTTCAAAAACTTGGGATGAGCATAAAAACTCAGTATGGGTTATAAAAAAAACATGGAAAGGAATCATGAGTTCATATATACATAAGAATGAAATCATACTTTACCCATAAAACATAGGAACTTTAACATACCTCATAAAATCATGAATAAATCATAGAAATCGTAAGACATAAAGGTAACTTGAGGCATTCATAACATTCTTACGTAGGGAGTAACCCTCTTGGTTACGTTTGGAATACCCATCACAGTATATTCCTTAAAATCTCTTCGGAGAAACCTTAACGTTTCACTCCTTCGCGTTACCCAATGCATTGGAGAGCTATAACGGGCTCACCCGCCCTTAGTTTATCACGGAACCACCCGTCTTCATAATAATGCCCAAGAACCATAACATAATCATATCACATAAAACATGCATAAAGGAAACATAACATTTCCACATTTCAATCACGAGATATCAATACAACACATTGATATTATAAAAACATTATGAAAACCATTTTCAATACCAAAGTAAAACATGGTATTTATTTTTCGTTTTTTTAAAAAAGGTATGGCTTGTAGAGGAAGCCAAAACTCAAATAACGGTCACGACGGCGGAGAAGTCGTTGTCTCCGCATACGTACGACAAAAACATTCCCTTTTGTCGTTTAGTAAACGCTTCTTATAAAAAATATTCCTTTTGAATAAATGTAAAAGTCAAAGGGGTTTATACACCGTATAAAAGAAAGTTGTGTATAAAATAAAATATGCCTCAATGAAAGGAGATTGAGACGAAGTCCCATACCTCGTATCCGACTTGACCCGACCGTTCTTTAATATCCTGAATAATAAACTTGAGTTAATCTCTACTTTCTTATGAATGTTTTTCAAGTTCATTATTCCTTTTATACCATGTTATGAACATCATGTAATCAGTTAAGTTAATAATGTTCATTTTGTCGGTATTTGGTTCTTAAGTCAAAAATAGACTTCTTACACTTGCATGTTGTTAATTTGGTCAAAGGTTCGTTATATCCAGAATGATATTAATGATTTGGATAACATATATATCATATATATTCATCATATACATGTATTTATAATATTACATCACATTTAGAGGTAAGAAATGAAATGCACCGTTCATGGAGATGGTAAGCCGTACGTACGCATGAACGCTACTTCCATTTCTATTTCATATTTTCTGTAATGGAATCGTAATGATATAATATTATATTATAATTCCAGTATAATAACATATATAATATCATTAAATTTATCCTTTACACATCCCACATATGGTATTAACGAATCAAATCACTTTCAGGGGGCGGTAGTCCGCACTTCCTAAAATGAAGATATCGTGTTTACCCATAATGGAAACCATAAAGGTATTCCCAAAATGAAAAAAACAGAAGCTTAAGGAAAACATAAACATATTATATATCATACATAAAAATAGTGACATCATAATGGCCACCTTTGAAGGTGTTAAATGAGTATTGAACAATCATCGTTTCGGGAGGCAGAATTTCGCCATCCACGGAAACAGTATGTTCTTTAACCATTTGATGTAGTTGTGTGAGAGTGTAGCTCAAATAAATATTATAACAACATCCTTGTATATTTAAGATACTTGTGTTGTTACAAAATAAGTAAATAAAAAGAGTTTAGGGGTTGGAGAAGCAAAATAAAACAAATGAACATGAGAGAATGAATTACCTTTAAAAGTGTAACTCCTTTTGATTTGAGCCTAAAGGCTTCCTTTGAAAGGATTCTGCCCAAATGGAATCCTCTAGGATGAGGAGAGGGATGTGGAGAGAGTAAATGGGCAGGGGTAGGCCGAGCCAAAGGCTTGAGGAGTGTGTGAAATGAGGTAGAGGTGGGGGCCTTTTATAAGAGGAGAGGAGGGGCACTTTTGGAAAGTAAAGAAATATTACTTTATTTGAAAATGTGTTTCGGTTTTAAAAGGTCCCAAATTGATATAATTCGTGGATAAGGTGATAAGGGTTCGAAATACACCCATCCAATAAGTTTTGGACATGTGTAGTTCATAGATTTTACATTATCTTTCCATTTTATTTAAATCGTTAAATAATGAGGTCATCGCTGCATCATCATGATGTCATAAATAATTAAATTTATTTAGTGTCTAAAAATTATAAAAAATATACTGTTATGTATGAAATCTTTTTATCTTTCCAATGACTATTTATAATCGAAAATTGGACTTGTATAACCCCATTTAAAAATTGTTTTAGTAAAACATATCATGTTTGTGTCATTTTTACTTTTACATTAAATAAAAAGTTATTTATGTCATTTCCCAACCAAAGTGTCTCCATGGGGTCCCCAAGTTGACCCATGGCTTGCCTTGGTCGGCCATGACACAACCAATGAGGGTAGGACATGTGTCAAGCTCATCTTATTTTATTAAAGCATTATTTTTACCTTAAACTACACTAATTACCACTAATCGCGATTAAGAACTTAATAAGTTACTATTCACCAAAAAATTATTATAATCTCATTGAACCACATTTGACTTCTTAATGACAACCATGTATGTCGGATTTTTGAAATTCAAAACACAATGATGGCAAAATTTCATTTAAACGGAAAATCAATTTTTATAAGTACCACTTAGTGGTTTCACTATTCATCAAAAATTGAAGTTTTTCAGAAAATTACCAAAAATTCACCCTAAGCTATATATTTGATATTCCGAATTCAAAAATGAAGTCTATTTTAAAAAATTCAAAACATATAAGTCACATTAATTAATTTAATAATTAATTCCCGCTGTCAGAGCAAATATCGTGTTTTTATGAAACAATAAGTATCAAAAGATTGACACTAGTTTAAGTCCAATTTCAAAGTGAAATTGATTCCAATGACCACCATTGGATTAAATGGTAAAAATATATTCTAATTTAACTTCAAAACCAATTCAAAACATAATATTATCATATAAATAAATTATATTAAAAAGTAGTTTTGATGTAAAATGCAGTATTTTTCACTATTCATTAAAAAATGAACATTGTCAGAAAAATACCAAAAATTCACAAAAGGTAAATTTTGATGTCCCATTCATAAAGAATAAGTTTATTTTGACAAAAATAGTTTATAAAATTGTCAAAAGATAGATTCAAAAATGGTTTTCCATCAAAAGGCAGTAAAACAATCTTTTTAGAATATTAGTGTATTCCATGCATAAGATTGTATTTATTTTCATTTTAAGCCTCTATAAAACTATCTTAATCATTAATAGAAATAGATAAAAATATCTATTATTCATTACTTACTTGGGATGTTACATCCTTCCCCCCTTTAGAAAATTGCGTCCCCGCAATTTATTTACTTATCCAATAAATGAGGGTACTTATCCCTCATTGCATTTTCAGATTCCCATGTTGCATCTTCAATCATGTGGTTTTTCCAAAAAACCATTACCTGCTTAATCACCTTATTTCGTAACACTTGCTCCCTGTGGTCAAGAATCTGGACCGGTTATTCCTCATAAGATAGGTTCTCTTCCAGCTGAACTACCTCTGGACTCAAAACATGAGATGGATCTGTCATATACTTTCTCAACATCGAAACGTGAAAAACATTGTGTACCTGAGATAAACTCGGAGGTAATGCCACTCGGTATTCAACTGATCCAAATCTCTCCAGAATTTCATATGGTCCAATAAACCTTGGACTCAGCTTTCATTTCTTACCAAATCTCATCACACTTTTCCAAGGAGAAACCTTGAGAAAAACATGATCACCTACCTCGAAAGATAGATCCTTCCTCCGGTTATCCGCATAACTCTTCTGCCTACTCTGAGCTGTTCTCATGTGTTTTTGAATCAGATGAACTTTTTCTGCCATCTCTTCTACCAATTCTGGTCCCATCAACTTCCTTTCACCCACTTCATCCCAGAAAGCTGGAGTTCGACACCGCTTCCCATATAATGCCTGAAATGGTTCCATCTGTATACTGGAATGAAAACTGTTATTATATGAAAACTTAACCAAAGAAAGATGTTGGTCCCAAATTCCCTGATAATCCATAGAACAAGCTCGTAGCATATCCTCCAATGTCTGAATTGTTCGTTCTGACTGCTCATCTGATTGAGGATGAAAAGCTGTACTAAAATTTAATTCAGTACCCAACGACTTCTGAAGGCCTTTACAAAAGTTAGAAGTAAACCTGGGATCACGATCCGATACAATGGAGAGAGGAACTCCATGTAAACTGACTATTTCTTTAAGATACAAACGGGAAAGTTGATCAAGAGAGAAAGTATCTCGTATAGCAAGGAAATGTTCAGATTTGGTCAAGCGATCAACAATAACCCAGATTGCATTATTAGCTCGAGATGTCTTCGGTAATCCAACAACAAAGTCCATGGATATATTCTCCCATTTCCACTCTGGCACTGGTAAAGGCTGAAGCATCCCTTTCGGTAACTGTCGCTCTGCTTTAACCTACTGACAAGTCAAACACTTCACAGTAAAATCAGCAATATCTCTTTTCATTCCATCCCACCAGTAATACTCCCGCAGATCTCTATACATCTTAGTACTGCCCGGATGAACTAAAAACGGAGAACTATGAGCTTCACATAACAACTCTCTCTTCAACTGTGAATCACAAGGCACACACAATCTCTTCCCAAATCTCAAAACGCAATCATTATCAATGTTGAATTCAGGCAACTTACCTTTCTGAACCAGCTCTACCTTTTTCTGCAACTCACTATCTTGCTTCTGTGCTTGCTTGATTCTATCTAATAGAGATGATCTCACTGATACCTGAAAAAAAACAGAAGGACTTCCTGCACCAACAACTTCTATGCCAAAGTTCATCAAATCCTTAACCAAAGGATCACGTTCCAAATGCAACATTGTTAATGAAGCATTACTTTTTCGACTCAAAGCATCAGCCACTTTATTTGCTTTTCCCAGATGGTAATGAATTGTACAATCATAATCCTTGATTAATTCCAGCCATCTCCTTTGTCTCATGTTTAACTCTTTCTGAGTGAATATATACTTTAAACTTTTGTGATCGGTATATATCTCACACTTTACTCCATACAAATGATGCCTCCAAATTTTTAAAGCAAAAACAACAGCAGTTAGTTACAAATCATGTGTAGGGTAATTTACCTCATGAGTTTTCAACTGTCGTGAAGCATAAGCAATTACCTGATCATTCTGCATTAGGACGCAACCAAGTCCTTTCAATGAAGCATCACTGTATATAACAAACTCACCATTCCTGGAAGGTAGTGCCAAAACTGGAGCATTCACCAATCTTCTTTTCAATTCCTGAAAACAATCATCACATTCTTTTATCCAGATAAACTTAACACCCTTCCGAGTTAGCTTAGTCATTGGACTAGATAACCGTGAAAATTTTCTAACAAACCTTCGGTAATAGCCTGCCAAACCAAGGAAGCTACGAATCTCGGTTACATTTGTGGGTCTTGGCCATTCTTCCACAACTTTTGTTTTTGCAGGATCAACAGTTATGCCATCTTTAGAAACAATGTGACCAAGGAAAGAAATTTGTTGCAACCAAAACTCACACTTGCTGAATTTCCCATACAGTTTATTTTCTTTTGAGGTTTGCAAGATAACCCTTAAATGTTTTCCATGCTCCTATTTACTTTTATAAAACACCAAAATATCATCAATGAAAACCACCACAAACTTATCCAAGAACTCATTGAAAATTCTATTCATTAAGTCCATGGATACAGAAGGTGCATTGGTAAGCCCAAAAGGCATTACTACAAATTCATAATGGCCATATCTCGTACGGAACGCGGTCTTCGGAATATCTGCCTCCTTTACCTTCAGCTGATGGTACCCCGATCTCAAGTCAATCTTTGAAAAAAACTGAGCTCCCTAGAGCTGATCAAACAAATCATCGATATGAGGCAAAGGATATTTGTTCTTAACAGTGATATTATTCAAGGCTCTATAATCAATGCAAAGTCTCATAGAACCATCTTTCTTTTTAACAAATAAAACAGGAGCACCCCATGGTGATGTGCTAGGTCTAATGAAACCTTTCTCTAATAAATCTTGCAATTGCTCCTTCAACTCTAAAAGTTCAATTTGTTCCATTCGATAAGGGGGTTTTGAAATTGGCTTAGCATCAGGAACTAAGTCAACAGTAAACTCAACTTCCCGATCTGGTATTATTCCAGGCAAATCATCAGGAAAAACATCAGGATACTCATTTACCACTGGCACATCATTAATCTAAAAAGTTCCTTTATTTTCAACGACGTGTTCAAGGTAACATTCATTTCCATCTTTTACAAGTTTCTTGGCCTCTTGATATGTTATCAAAAGTAAGGGTTCATTCTTGTAAACAAACTGAAAGTATTTCTGAAAAGAAACTTCTTTAGCTCTACAGTCAATCTTAGCATGGTAAATAGAGAGCCAATCCATACCCAGGATAACATCAAACTCTACTAGAGGTAGAACAATAAGGTTTGCAAGTAGGTTCTTTCCACATATAAGGATAGGAAGATTCTTATAAATTCTTTTTGCCTCAACATTTCCCCCAGGTGTTTTTACCAAAAGTTCAGGAGTCATTTCTTGAGATGGTATTCCCATTTTACTAGAAAAGGTTTCAGAGATGAAAGAATGTGTAGACCCCGAATCAAACAACACACTGGCATAATCTGAAAAAACAAACAAAGTACCTGATACCACTTCATTTGATGGCCCGACATCTGCTGAAGTAGTTGCAAAGGATTTCACCACCCCTTTCTGCTTGTAGTCTAACTGCTTCCCATCACTCAAGCTCCTTGTCGGACACTCGTTTGCATAGTGACCCATCTCATTGCACTTATAACATTTCACTAACTGTAAATCAAATTTGTTCTTACCTTCACCTTGATCCTTTTCAGTGCAATCACGAGCCTTATGTCCCATCTTACCACATCGGTAGCACTTCCCAGAATTCAGAAGACATTCCCCAGCATGCCTTTTGCCACATTTATCACAAACTGGAAACTCAGTTCTCTTACCATCAGACTTTTTTGAAGAATTCTTACCTTTCTCCTGCCACCTCGGTCTCTTCTTCTGCTGGTTGTTATAGAAAATTTGGTCATCGACAAACTCCATTTCCACCTTCTCAGCACATCGAACAAGATTTTCATAACTTTTAAACTCACGAGAAGCTAATGCCCTTCGATATTTTGGATTTAATCCTGAGTAAAAATGATTGATTTTACTATCAAGGTCTCGGATAAAATTTGGAGCATACCTTGCCAATCGAGCGAACCTTTCTTCATAGGCAGCCACTGAATCTTCCTTTTGCCTCAATTCCAAGAATTGCTTTTCCATCCTAAGTCGAACAGCCTTAGGAAAATACTTCTCAAGAAACATACCTTTGAATTCATCCCAGTCAAGAGCATCAATCTCATCGACGTCCCTGATATTTTTAACCATAGACCACCACTGGTCTGCTTCACCCTCCAAACGGTAAATAGCAAGACTAACCTTTTGATTGTCTGAACACCCCATGACATCAAAAATCTTCTCTAGTGCTTTAATCCACCCTTCAGCTAGCACAGGGTCAGATGATCCTCTGAATGATGGTGGATGTTGCATCATGAAATGTTCCACCACTGACATGTTCCTCTGCGGTTGGTCTGGCTGATCTCGTGTATGGATACCACCGCGATTTATCACTTGAGTCAACTGCGCCATTACTGCAACAAACTGTTCAGTTCCAATTTCGACCATTTCTGGATGCTGATTCGGAAGGTTATTTCCTTATGTATGCCTTCCTAGCACTGCTTCCCTGTTTCCTCTGCGGAAAACCATTCTGAACAAACATGTCTTAGATGAAGCAACATGGTAATCTTCAAATGCTATATCACTTCAATTTAACCATAAAAAAAATATTTTTGGATAATCATTTAATATAATTATAACTCCTAAAGTTATCTAAACCGACCTCTGATACCAACTATAAGGCCCCAGCCCTAAACCATACTTAATCTTGAGTTATTACAAGATTACACATTGAGGATCTTTTCGGGTTTAGAGTTTTAGAGAATTAGATCATAAAACTTGCATTACATTCCACATATAAACAAAGTGGTTACATAAAGATAGTATTCTTCATTCCCATCAATGGAAACACATTTAAAATAAAACATGGATTATTTCTTGACACATCCTTGACTCTATCATCTTATCATGTTTCTTTCCCTTGACCTGTGAAAAACATTTCAAAAACATGGGATGAGCATAAAAACTCAGTATGGGTTATAAAAAAAACATGGAAAGGAAACATGAGTTCATATATACATAATAATGAAATCATACTTTACCCATAAAACATAGGCACTTTAACATACCTCATAAAATCATGAATAAATCATAGAAATCATAAGACATAAAGGTAACTTGAGGCATTCATAACATTCTTACGTAGGGAGTAACCCTCTTGGTTACGTTTGGAATACCCATCACAGTATATTCCCTAAAATCTCTTCGGAGAAACCTTAACGTTTCACTCCTTCGCATTACCCAATGCATTGGAGAGCTATAACGGGCTCACCCGCCCTTAGTTTATCACAGAACCACCCGTCTTCATAATAATTTCCAAGAACCATAACATAATCATATCACATAAAACATGCATAAAGGAAACATAACATTTCCACATTTCAATCATGAGATATCAATACAACACATTGATATAATAAAAACATTATGAAAACCATTTTCAATACCAAAGTAAAACATGGTATTTATTTTTCGTTTAAAAAAAAGGTATGGCTTGTAGAGGAAGCCAAAACTCAAATAACGGTCACGACGGCGGGGAAGTCGTTGTTGCCGCATACGTATGACAAAAACATTCCCTTTTGTCGTTTAGTAAACGCTTCGTATAAAAAATATTCCTTTTGAATAAACATAAAGGTCAAAGGGGTTTATACACCGTATAAAAGAAAGTTGTGTATAAAATAAAATATGCCCCAATGAAAGGAGATTGAGACGAAGTCCCATACCTCGTATCCGACTTGACCCGACCGTTCTTTAATCTCCTGAATAATAAACTTGAGTTAATCTCTACTTGCTTATGAATCTTTTTCAAGTTCATTATTCCTTTTATACCATGTTATGAACATCATGTAATCAGTTAAGTTAATAATGATCATTTTGTCGGTATTTGGTTCTTAAGTCAAAAATAGACTTCTTACACTTGCATGTTGTTAATTTGGTCAAAGGTTCGTTATATCCAGAATGATATTAATGATTTGGATAACATATATATCATATATATTCATCATATACATGTATTTATAATATTACATCACATTTAGAGGTAAGAAATGAAATGCACCGTTCATGGAGACGGTAAGCCGTACGTACGCATGAACGCTACTTCCATTTCTATTTCATATTTTCTGTAATGGAATCATAATTATATAAGAGTATATTATAATTCCAGTATAATAAAATATATAATATCATTAACTTTATCCTTTACACATCCCACATATGGTATTAACAAATCAAATCACTTTCAGGGGGCGGTAGTCTGCACTTCCTAAAATGAAGATATCGTGTTTACCCATAATGGAAACCATAAAGGTATGCCCAAAATGAAAAAAACAGAAGCTTAAAGAAAACATAAACATATTATATATCATATATAAAAATAGTGACATCATAATGGCCACCTTTGAAGGTGTTAAATGATTATTGAACAATCATCGTTTCGGGAGGCCGAATTTCGCCATCCACGGAAACCGTATGTTCTTTAACCATTTGATGTAGTTGTGTGAGAGTGTAGCTCAAATAAATATTATAACAACATCCTTGTATATTTAAGATACTGGTTTTGTTACAAAATAAGTAAATAAAGAGAGTTTAGGGGGTTGGAGAAGCAAAATAAAACAAATGAACATGAGAGAATGAATTGCCTTTAAAAGTGTAACTCCTTTTGATTTGAGCCTAAAGGCTTCCTTTGAAAGGATTATGCCCAAAGGGAATCCTCTAGGATGAGGAGAGGGATGTGGAGAGAGTAAATGGTCAGGGGTTGTCCGAGCCAAAGGCTTGAGGAGTGTGTGAAATGAGGTAGAGGTGGGGGCCTTTTATAAGAGGAGAGGAGGGGCACTTTTGAAAAGTAAAGAAAATTACTTTATTTGAAAATGTGTGTCGGTTTTAAAAGGTCCCACATTGATATAATTAGTGGATAAGGTGATAAGGGTTCGAAATCCACCCATACAATAAGTTTTGGACATGTGTAGATCAAATATTTTACATTATCTTTCTATTTTATTTAAATCGTTTAATAATGAGGTCATCGCTGCATCATCATGATGTCATAAATAATATAATTTATTTAGTGTCTAAAAATTATAAAAAAATACTATGATGTAGGAAATCTTTTTATCTTTCCAATGACTATTTATAATAAAAAATCTGACTTGTATAACCCCATTTAAATTTTTTTTTAGTAAAACATATCATGTTTGTGTCTTTTTTAAATTTACATTAAATAAAAAGTTATTTATGTCATTTCCCAACCCAAGTGTCTCCATGGGGTCCCCAAGTTGACCCATGGCTTGTCTTGGTCGGCCATGAAACAACCAATGAGGGTAGGACATGTGTCAAGCTCATCTTATTTTATTAAAGCATTATTTTTACCTTAAACTACACCAATTACCACTAATCGCGATTAAGAACTTAATAAGTTACTATTCACCAAAAAATTATTATAATCTCATTGAACCACATTTTACTTCTTAATGACAACCATGTATGTTGGATTTTTTAAATTAAAAACACAATGATCGCAAAATTTCATTTAAACGGAAAATCAATTTTTATAAGTACCACTTAGTGGTTTCACTATTCATCAAAAATTGAAGTTTTTTAGAAAATTACCAAAAATTCACACTAAGCTATATATTTGATATTACGAATTCAAAAATGAAGTCTATTTTACAAAATTCAAAACATATAAGTCAAATTAATTAATTTACTAATTAATTCCCGCTGTCAGAGCAAATAGCGTGTTTTTATGAAACAATAAGTATCAAAAGATTGACACTAGTTTAAGTCCAATTTCAAAGTGAAATTGATTCCAATGACCAACATTGGATTAAATGGTAAAAATATATTCTAATTTCACTTCAAAACCAATTCAAAACATAATATAATCATATAAATAAATTAGATTAAAAAGTAGTTTTGATGTAAAATGCAGTATTTTTCACTATTCATTAAAAAATGAACATTTTCAGAAAAATACCAAAAATTCACACAAGGTAAATTTTGATGTCCCAGTCATAAAGAATAAGTTTATTTTGACAAAAATAGTTTATAAAATTGTCAAAAGATAGATTCAAAAATGGTTTGCCATCAAAAGGCAGTTAAACAATCTTTTAAGAATATTAGTGTATTCCATGCATAAGATTGTATTTATTTTCATTTTAAGCCTCTATAACACTATCTTAATCATTAATAGACATAGATAAAAATATCTATTATTCATTACTTACTTTGGATGTTACAAGTAACCTCACCCATGCAAGTATAAATAAAATTTAGGCACAAAATAAACGAGAGTGAATATTTTATAAATAAAAAATTAAGTGTTGGTATTTTTGTGGGTAATAAATGTTTGATTACTATTTTAGATTAATAAATTAATAAAATTAATTTCCAAAAATGAATTACAAAAAAAATATTTTTTTTTTTGATTTTAGGACAATTTTATGAGAACATAGTTTATTTTTGAATGTATTATTAAATCTGTTTTAAATTTAAAATCTATATTTTTCAAGTAAATAATTATTTTGTTTAAAAATTAAATTTCTCTTATTTAGAATATTAATTTGATAAAATGGAGTTAATTTTTTAATTCTACATTTTGAAAAATGGTTAGCATAAATTTTTGGGATTTTCTGAAATACATGAATTTTTGGAGAATAATGAAATTCAGTAATTTACAAGATATGCTAAATAGATGAATTTTTGCATCATACTTGATCCATGGATGATGTAAATGTCCATTGGTTCGAACTCACATGCACTTTTTACTATTTCAGGTCACAATAATAAACACTATTTCTTATCTTGAGAAAAATAATAAAATAATGCTTAAGATATTCAAAAAACACCCATCATCACCACTATAAAATCTACCCTCACTCCCTATTCTATTCACTCCTATAAGACTTGAATCTTCTCAATGTTATTAAAAAAATACTCTTACCTAGTCCCTCCCCACATACAAAAGTGCCTGGTATTTCCAAAATACCTAAATTCCTTCCCTTAAAGAGATTCCCAAGGATGATATTTTAAGAGGTAAATCCTGTTCCCTTTTCTTTTAATTTCATTTCAATTTATTTTCTTTTATTATTCTCTCACTCACCTCATATTTCCATTTGATCATGATAAATCCATTATCATCTATATATTTTAATTATATCTTGTTAATGAAACATCCATCAACCATCTCCTTACTCCCTCTCTTTTATTTTTTAAAATGGAATCATCATCCAAGAGGTGCTGATTTACATCCTTCGTGGGTAACGAACAATCGTTCTTCAACTTCATCTTCAAGTATGGTTATTAAAAAACTTTAAGGATTAACAAAAATATAATATATTTATTTTAACCTCTTTAATATTCATTAAATATTATATATACAAAAAATAAATTGATACGAAAAAACTAGTTTAAGATGATCAAAATATTTCCAAAATAATCTAAATGAAAATCACTAATGTTTTATCTAATGATTTATAGTAATACTATAAAAACTAATGATATGTATCACCATTTAAAATGATTGATGATAAAAAATAACATATAAATTAAATTTTGTAGAATTATACCCATTCCACGTGAACTTTCATACTCATATACAATTATCTGATAATGAAAACCAAGGAAACAAATTCTCCCAAGCAATAATTTTGTATCTTATAACTCATAAAAATGCCATAAATGAACATAATAAAAATATAATGAATAAATATGTTTATATATGTTTAGGAATTAATTAATTAATGGATTGAATTTGGTTATCATGGACATTAAGGTCAAGATAAGAATACATTCATACATAAGGTAAGGGTTTACTTATCTCACTATAATTTTATGAGATATTCCTTATTCCCACTATTTATTGTTTATTGTCATGACCCGTCCCCCGTGTCCCATGTCGTGACTACCCCAAGCCAGCCTTCCATAGGCCAGGGGATGGCGACTGGCACCAAAGGCCTAATTCCCTAAAACTACGAATTCATTGCCTTTATAACCTATAAACGCACACAACAGAGAACACAACTGGATACAAAACACTAAGTAAACTATGTAACCAAAGAGTGCTGAAAAGTGAAAGGGGATAGAAATAAAATCCCAAATTTAAAGTACAAGGAACTGGAAGTACATGTATAACTGAAGAAAAGATAAATAGCTGTTGGGTAATCCTCTGAGGTTCCTACCTGAAGGGTAGGTACAATTCACCTCCTCAGCACTCCACGTTTGTCCGTCTCCTCCGGGTACCGACACACCGTATGGTCCACCTTCGAGTACCACCCGATCCTGGTACTCTCAGCCTATGTCAGCGCTGTTCGACATCTGCATCCAACACAATGATGTTAGGGCATAGCCCGTTCAGGGATGAGTGTAACGATACTCAGTAGGCACCCCGAGACCCTCAAGGTCTCACAACATCTTTCAAGGATAAACCAAAAAGTATGAATTCAACAGATAACCATAATTAGGTATATTCCCATACATATACCTAAGTTATCAAGTTATCCATCTCAGTCATGAGGAAAACATAAAAAACTGACTCAATTCAACCAGGATTTTATTCACATTATGGAAACCTCGGATACTGGAGAACCTCTTCTCAATCGAGTACAGTGGGCCTGCCGTGTCACATAGAGGCACTTCCCACTAACCTTGGAATGCTGAGGTACTTCTCCTATTGAGTACCGTGGGTCTGCTGTGTCACACAGAGGCGCTCCCCAATGTGGGTCTGCCACCATACCCAGGCGGTCCCCCTCATAGCCTGTAGAGGTTCTCCTCCTGTCAAGTACCGTGGGTCTACCTCCACAACCAGGAACTCCTCCACCGTGGGTCTGCCACCACAACCAGGCACTCCCCACTAGGCTAGTAGAATCTTTCAGAGTCAAACGGTCAGCAGTCATCAGGTCTCAGCTAGCTACTAGGTCTCTGCACTATGCTTGATCGTCTCCGAGAGGATCCGCTCCATGATCTACTGGTCGATTCTCCACAGTCAAGAAGTCCCACAAAGATGTACCCCTAGGGTCTGACACGTCATAGGGGTCTCAATGCAATAGACGACATGTCAATCGGACCCCCGGTCTGTGAGTTATTAGCCTTTTAGTCCCGGGGGCCCGGTTGGATTTGTGCACGATCTGACCTGACCATATCTCAATTGTACCCCAAACTCCAATGGGGTATACTCAAAGGGACCATTATACTCCAAGAATACCTGCTCCGTAGACGGTTCGTCAAACGGATGTCCGATGCCAAAGTTACGTCCAAAAGAAGTTAAAGGGGCATAGTGGGCCGGAGTCCTGTCCGACCTAGTCAGACCGACCCAGCCTGACCCGTTGGGCGAGCCAACGCGTTAGGTTTGGCCCAGCCCGTAGGGCCCCGGCTAGCCGGCTGTGAGGGGCTGCGGAGGACCGTGAGGGCACGAACCGGTCGTGAGGGTGCGGACCGGCTACGGGTCGGCGCCAAGGTGGTTCGGCCCATAGGGCACCACAAGGGGTGGCTCGGCCCGGAGGGTGCCACAATGTGGAGGCTCAGTCCAGAGGGTTCAACGAAGGGGGCGGCTCATCCCGGAGGGCGTCGCGAGGGCGGCTCGGCCTAGGGCCCGTGGTCGGTTCGGAGGGGCAAGGCCAGGGGATGGTTCGGCCGGGGCGCGGCCCGGCTGAGGTGCGTTACGACCAGGGCTAGTTCAGCTAGCGAGGGCCATTGTTGGCAGTGGTGTGGTTCATCCCGGGACGGCGGAGCCGGTTCGGTCGGGGCACCAGAGCGTTGTGGGGGCGGTACGGGTTGCGGAGGCTATGGGTAGCGTGGTTGTTTCCTTCGTCGCCTTCTCCACCTTCAACACCGTTTCGAAGAACACCACAAAAGAGAATGAAGGAGGGGTTGGGCCATGTTGGTTTGGTCCGCACACTCTGCATTTAGGGTGGTGGCATTGGGATCACAAGAACGAAGTACTACATACCCTCTTGCAATGATCAATCCCAAAACCTGCAAAAGGAAAACATATGCTGGTCAACTAGTTAGAAGTTGATCCGTGTTCTTTGTTTTTTAAGGAAATAATCATGGGAATATAAAATAATTCACAAAATTCCCCTACCTTGTTCATTGTTCGTCGACGTTGGTGTGAGAAGGCGGATGTTGTTTCGTTGTAGATGAACATATCCTACGTCAAAGGAGGTTCTGAGGAAGAAATTCAAAGTCGAGGTCGTTCTTCATAGTCGAAGGCGTTCCTCATCAGCGTTCTTTGTTGGTGGAGAATTCTTCATTGGGAGCCTTCTCCCAATATTTCTCCCAATATTTCTCTTCACCCAAGTCCCACCAAAATAAAATAATAGCCTATAAATAATAGATTAAGTTATTGGAATAATATTCAAAATGGATGAATTGATTAAGGGAGAGTTTGCACAATCAATTGGTGCATTAGCAGAATTAATGTGGAGGTAGCTCAAGAGGCTCCACCACATTAATGAGGGAGTTGAGAGGTTTTCCTCTTAATTAAATGGGGGTTAGTCCCACGTGGTCCCCACCACCATAACCTATCGTGGGAGGTTAGGTTTGGGTGGGACCCACCACCATAACCTCTCATGGGAGGTAAAGGTGTGGTGGTCCCTACTTCTAACTTCCACATGGGTGGTTATAAAAGATAAAATAAAATAAAACATGCGTTTATTTTATTTTTATTATTTCCATGAAAAACCCAAAAAATAACTTTCACCCTCGACCAACTATTGTTGAGGTGAAATTCTTCTTAAGTGAATACTGACGCTGTGAGTTCAACGGTGCCCTCAGATTTCATTTTCAAGCACCGGTTCAAAAGATAGAAAAGCCCGCTCGTATGTTTACTGAACGTACCCGAACAAAACTTCAAAAATTGATTTCGGTCACACCAGGCCTCAGAATCACATGCCGTCAATTTTTGCGGACTTGTAAAATTCCCATTTAATTAGAAAAAACTACATGGAAATTCCGGGTCTTTAAATTCTCTCCACCTCAGGGCTTTACATCTTCGTAAGCTACAATTCAAACTAAGGGAACAAGTGAGGGTACTAAGCACACATCTGAGCCTCCTGCTCCCATGAACTCTCTTGGAGGTTCCCATGTTGCGAGCGAACGTGCACCAGAGGTATCGACCATCCATTAACAATCCGCTCCTATCGATCCTCAATCTCTACTCGAACCTCCCTAAAGTTTCCCCATCGCCGACGTCCAGCTCACCAGGGTTGATGATGTGGTAAGGGTCGTGCACGTATCTCTTCATCTGGGATACATGGAAGACATCGTGAACTCGGTGCAACTAAAGTGGAAGAGCTAAGCGGTAAGCCACCTCGCCTACTCTGCAGAGGACTAGAAAATGTCTGATGAATCTTAGAGATAACTTGCCACCTCAGCCAAATATCTGTAGACCTCATAAAGGTGAGACCTATAGAAAGACGTGGTCACCATCCTCGAACTCCAAAGTTCTCTTTCTCCTATCGGCATAAGACTTCTTCCTGCTCTATGCAGTCTTCATCCGCTCCTGGATGATCTGTACCTTCTCTGTGGTAGCTCGTACAATCTCTGGTCCCACTAGTGCTGATTCCCCTGGGTCAGTCCAGCACAAAGTTGATCTACAAGGTCGCCCGTACAATGCCTGGAGAGGTTCCATCCAAATGGTGGAGTGATAACTGTTGTTGTATGAAAACTCCACCAAAGGTAAGTGATCCTCACATCTATGACCAGAGTTGAGGACAGAAGCACGCAACATGTCCTTGAGGGTCTAAATGGTCCGCTCATTCTTATTATCCATCGAAGGATGGAAGGAAGTGCTCAAATGAAGCTACGTCCCGAAAGCCTCCTACAACCCCTTCTACAGCCAGGAAGTAAAACATTCCTAACGATAAAATACAATCATCAAAGTTACTCCATGTAGTCGCATAATTGTTTTCACATAGAGGCGTCCCAAGCTATCTACTGAACCCTGCTCTCTGATTGGTACTAAGTGGGCCGACTTGGTGAGTCTATCAACGGTCACCCAAATTGAGTCATTTCCCCTGGATGTACGTGGGTGTACTATCTCGAAGTCCATGGATATTCCATCCCACTTCCACTCTGGGACCTCAAAAGGTTGAACTAAGCCTGCTGGTACCTGGTGCTCTGCCTTCACTTGCTGACAAGTGAGGTATTGGGAGACAAACTATACAACTGCTTTCTTTATTCCCGACCTCCAGTGCTATCGTCAGAGGTCCTGGTACATCTTCACCACTCCTGGATGTACCTCTAGAGGGGATGTGTGGAACTCCATCAACACTTCCTCATGAAGTGACACTGGTACTAAAGTACATCCTCTGAAGAGTATGACATGCTCCCCACCATCAGAAAAATTATCGGGTTCCTGCCCTGTAGATATCAAAGAATGTCATGTCTCGTAGTCAGTGTCCCCATTCTGCACCTCCCTAACTCGCTGAAGAAATGGAGGAGTGACTATAAGAGACAGAAAGAAGGCTGATCCATCTCTATCCACAAAGGATATCTATAAAGCAGCAAGCTTCTCTGACGCCTCTCCTAGAAGCCATTTTCCAGATCTCATGCTGAGTGCATCTGCAACAATGTTCCCCTTTCTAGGAATATAGACTATCTCAAATTCATAGTCCTTGAAGAACTCAAGCCAACGTCGTTGTCTCAGGTTTGGGTGCTTCTGGGAGAATATATACCTGAGAATCTTCTGATCGGATTACACTGTAAAACACTCTCCCATCAGATAGTGTCGCCACATCTTCAAGTTGAAGACCACTACTACTAACTCCAGGTCATGGGTAGCGTAGTTCTTCTCATGTTGTCTTAGTTGTCGAGAACCATTAGTGATAACTGCTCGCTCATGCATCAGGAAACATCGGAGTCCGGTCCCGGATGCGTCATAGTAGACTACATACCCTATGCCTTCCTCTAGAATCCTCAAGATGGGGGCATTATTCAGCCTCTGCCTCATCTTCTGAAAGCCCTGCTATCATTTCTTCGACCATAATAAGGGTTTCCCTTTCTTCGTATAGGCTGATAGTGGTGTTGCAACTCTGAAGAAATCTGGCACGAATCTCCGATAGTAACCAACCAAACCCAGGAAACACTGTACCTCCATCACACTCCTGGGTGGCTCCCAAGTAAGTACTGCCTCAATCTTCGTTGGATCCACTACAACTCCAGCTTCCGAGATGACATGTCTCAGAAAGTGAACCTCTCGGATCCTAAACTGGCACTTCAAGAGCTTACCATAAAGATGGTGCTCTCAGATTGTGACCAGTACTACCTAAAAATGGTAGGCATATTACTCCTTAGTAGTCGAGTAGATCAGAATGTCATCGATGAAGAATATGAAAAAGCGTTCAAGGTATGGCTGAAAGATCCTGTTCCTGAGTCCCATGAACACTACTGGAGTGTTGGTTACGCCAAAAGTCATAACCAAGAACTCGTAGTGGCCCTATCGACACCTAAAGGCTGTCTTCCGCACATACTTGTCTTTTACTCTAAGCTGGTGATAGCCTAATCTAAGGTCTATCTTCGAGAACCATTGTGATCCCTTTAGATGATTGAAGAGGTCGTCAATCCTCGGGAGTGGGTACTTGTTCTTCACGATCACCTAGTTTAGGCAACCGTAGTCGACACAAATCCTCAAGCTCCCATCCTCGTTCTTGGAAAACAGAATCAGGTCTGCCCAAGATGAAACACTACGTCGGATGGATCCATTACCTTGCAAGTCCTCAAGCTGTACCCAAAGCTCACGAAGCTCCATAGGAGCCATCTGATATGCTAGTGTAGATATCAGTGTTGTCCCGGGGTACAAGTCAATGTAAAATTCAACCTCTATGCAAGGAGGTAGACCAGGGACATCATAAGGGAAAACATCAGCGTACTGGTCCACCACTACAAGATAGCTCAGACTCTCCACATCTACTGATTCGAGGGTAAGGAAAGCCAACTGATGAGTGATCGCATACACTCTCCTCCGAATAAGTGCATACTGTGCTACAAAGGCTCCCTTCTCTCCAGTGAAGGTAAACCTAGTCCCTTCTAAATGGACACACCGCCCTTTGTGCCTAATACAGTAAATCTGAGCATGGACAATAGATAACCAGTCCATACCCAAGATGACGTCATAAGGCATCGACGTTGCTACTAGGAGATCCCAACTAAAGTTCTCACCTCCTAGAGTAAGCTCACACTGTCGGTACCAGTGCACAATCATAGAATATACTCCCGTAGAAGTCTCTAGCCGTAAGGATGAAGCCAACGGCTCCGTCAAAATCTTCGAGATCCGAACAAGGGAAGTGGAAATAAAAGAGTGACTGGAACCCGTGTCTATAATTACTACAACTATGGTGCAGTAGGCACAGGTCGTACCTTGAATCATATCCTGAGCGCCATGATCGTATGCCTCAACTGCCTGGAGCTGAGCTCTCCCCTATCCACCAGCTCTCTACAGTCGGGGTGGACATCCTAGTGGTGGTGGTGGTAACATCTCGAAACATCGCCCACCGCCAGCTGCACGACCAAATCCTCTACCACATACGCCTGCTCCCTATGGAACGCCTTGATCAAATCTCTATCTCTGCCTGGGAAGTCCGTTGACCTTCTTCTGATCATCCGTATGACGTGTCAGAAAATCATGAGCCATGTGACCCTGCCCGCCGCATGAGCAACACAACCCACTCTGGGCTTGCCTGTATCCGCTTCAGTTACCCAACACAATCGATCCTAAGTCATGTCGTCTTCCACCTGTTGGTCTGGTCCTGTTGAACCTCTGTGACATCTGTCTGCTGCCAGCTGCAGAAGACTCCACTACGTGTCGACTGGTGGTGGATCTCGCTGCTAGAGACTGCTCAACAAGGACACTCTCCACTAGGAGTGATCTTTCTATCACCCCCGCCTGTGTTAGGAGGCTGAGTGAGATGAACGAAGCCCTAATCTCTTGCCTGAGTCCCTGATCGAGGGTCCGAGCTTGGAAGAATGGGTCCCACACCATATAAGTGGAGTAGCGTGAGAGGTCTATGAACCTTGTTGAGTACTGAGCTACAGTCATGCTTCCCTACTGCAGATGAAGTAGCTCCTAAATGCGCACTGCATGAAGAGTCGCTGGAAAAAACTCTACCTAAGACAGGCTCTCGAATTCTTCCCAGAAAAGCTTCACCTCATCAAGAACCGGGAGCATCATGCTCCACCATCTGCCTACTACTGCCTGTATAAGGCTAGTGGAAAGGATAACCATGAAATCAGCTGGTGTCCCTACCATTCGGGAAACTCTCACCACAGCCTTTTTCCAATCCCCAACTGCCTTTGGGTTCGTATCTCCCCTGAACCTGGGTGGACTCTAGTGCTGAAACTCATGCAACACACTAAAGAGGCTTGCATGATCTTCTACTGGGGCAGGTGGCATCAGTGGCCCAATGGGTAGTGGTACCGCTGGTGCCTCTGCTAGAAAAGGGCCATGCACCGAGGCCTAATCACTTGGTGGGAAATCAGTGCATACGACTCTTGGAACTCTAGCCAGCTGTCTTTTTGGAGGCATCCTGAAAAGATCCAGGTGCGCTATGGTTAAAAGTTATACTTGGTGAGCTGACCTGGTTGAGCTGACATAAGTTAAACTTTTTAAAACACACATGAAAATAGTGTTTTTGTGCAACGAGTTAGAAATCAGAAGTAAGGGTCTTGGTGTATAGATACGTCGGCTGCCGCACCGACACTAGACTCCTTGAACTGAAAACCACACTCACTACACTTAACACTATTGCTTCACACAAAAGATCGGAGACCTAAGTTCTGCAGTAGAACCAAACCCTTTAATACCAATTTATCATGACCTGTCCCCCGAGGCCCATGCTGTGACTACCCCAAGCCCACCTTCTATAGGCCAGGGGCTGGTGACTAGCACCAAAGGCGTAATTCCCTAAAACTGGGATGGAATTTCCTTTATTACCTGTAAATGCACACAATGGAAAACACAACTGGATAAAAAACACAATGTAAACTGTATAAAAAAGTGTGCTGAAAAGTTAAAGGGGTAATAAATACAAGCCCAACTATAAAGTACAACGAACTAGAAGTACAGGTACAAATGAAGAAAATATAAACAGCTGTTGGGTCAGCCTTTGGGGTTCCTACCTAAAGGGTAGGTACAGATCGCCTCCTTAGCAATCCACGTCTATTTGTCTCCTCAGGGTACTGACACGCTTTCTGGTACACCTCCGGGTACTGTCCAGTCCTGGTACTCTCAGCCTCCGTCCGCGCTATCCGACGTCTGCATCCAACACAAGGAAGTGCGGGCATAACCCATGTAGGGGTGAGTATAACGATACTCAGTAAGGACCCCAAGACCCGCAATGTCTCACAAAATCTATCAAGTATAAACCAAAAAGTACGAAATCAACAGATAACCTTACTTAGGTATATGCCCATATGTATACCTAAGTTATCATGTGATCCATCTCAATCACGAGGAAAACATATAAAAACTGACTCATCTTAACAAAAATTTTATTCACATTATCGAAACCTTGGATGCCGGAGAACTCCTACTCAATCAAGTACTGTGGACCTGCCACATCACACGGAGGTGCTTCCCACTAACCTTGAACTGCCGAGGTACTCCTCCGGTCGAGTACCGTGGCTCTGCTGCGTCAAACAGAGGCGCTCCCCACCATGGGTCTACCACCACACCTAGGTGCTCCCCCTCATAGCCTGCAGAGGTACTCCTCCTATAGAGTACCATGGGTCTGCCACCCAAACCAGGCGCTCCTCCATCGTGGGTCTTCCACCACAACCAGGTTCTCCCCACTAGACTAGTAGAATCTCTTCGAGTCAAACAAGCAGCAGTCGTCAAGTCTCAGCCAGCTACTAGGCCTCTACACTATGCTCACTTTTCTCCGGGAGGATCCACTCCACAAGATACTGGTCAATGCACCACTATCACAATGTCCCATGATGAAGTATCCCAAGTGTCCTCCATGTCATAGGGGTTTAAACGCAATAGACGACACATCAATCAGACGCCTAGTTTGTGAGTTATTAGCCTTTTAGTCCCAGGGGCCCGGTTGGATTCGTGCACGATCCGACCTGACCATATCTCAACTGTACCCCAAACTCTAGTGGGGTATACTCAATGGGACCTTAATAATCCAATATTACGAACACCACAGACGGTTCGTCAAATGGACATCTGGTGCCAATGTTATGGCCAAAAGAAGGTAAAGGGTTGTAGTAGGCCCAAGTCTGGTCCGACCCAGTCGGCCCGAGTCCGGTCCGACCCGGTTCGGGTTGACCTGGCCTGACCCGTTGGGTCTGCCCTGACCCTTTGGCCAGACTAGCCGGCTAGGTTAGGCCCAACCCACTAGGCCCAGCCATGCTGGCCACAAGGGGCCGCAGAGGGCCGTGAGTGTGTAGACCAGTCATGAGGGCAGGGAACGACCGTAGGTCGGCACCAGGGCGGTTTGGCTGGGAGGGCACCAAGAGGGGAATTCTCGGCCCGGAGGGCTCTGCGAGGGGGCGGCTCGGCCCGGAGGGCACCAGTAGGGGGGTGGCTCAGCCTAGAGGGCGCCATGAGGGCGACTCGGCCTGGGGCACGTGGCTGGTTTGGAGCGGTGCAGCGGGGGGACAGTTCAGTCGGGGCGCGGCGTGGCCGGGGTGCGGTGAGGCAGGGGTGCTGCATGGTCGGGGCGCGGACCGACCGGGGTGTGGCACGGCTCCGTCCGGTGAGTGGCGCGGCCGGCGGCGGTGCGGTGTGGCTTGGGATGGCGAAGCCAGTTTGGCCAGGGTGCCGGAGCGTCGCGAGGGCGGCACGGGTTGTTGAGGCCCCGAGTAGCATGGTTGTTTCCTTCGTTGCCTTCGTCTCCTTCAGTGTCATTTCGAAGAACACTGCAAAAGAGAACGACGGAGGGGTCGGGCAGTGTTGGTTTGGTCTTCACCCTCCGTGTTTAGGATTGTATCATTTAGCTCACAAGAACGAAGCACAACAAACCCTCCCACAATGATCAATCCCAAAACATGAAAAAGGAAAACATATGTAGATCTACTAGTTAGAATTTGATCTGTGTTATTTGTTTTTTAAGGAAAGAATATCATGAATGTAAAATCATTCACAAAAATCCCCTGCCTTATTCATTGTTCGTCAACATTGGCATGAGAAGGCGGACTTCGTTTCATTATAGATGAACATGTCCTACGTCAAAGGAGGTTCCAAGAAAGAAAGTCAATGTCGAGGTCGTTATTCGTTGTCAAAGGTGTTCCTCATTGGAATTCTTCGTCGGTGGAGTGTTCTTCGTTGGGAGCCTTCTCCCAATATTTCTCCCAATATTTCTCCTCTCCCAAGTTCCACCAAAATGAAATAATAGCCTCCAAATAATAGATTAAGTTGTTGGCATAATATTTAAAATGGTTGAATTGATTAAGGGAGAGTTGGCATAATCAATTGGTGCATTGGCATAATTAATGTGGAGGAATCTCAAGAGGATCCTTCACATTAATGAGGGAGTTTAGAGGTTTTCCTCACAATTAAATGGGGGTTAGTCCCGGGTGGTCCTCACCACCATCACCTCTCATAGGAGGTTAGGTTCGGGTGGGCCCTACCACCATAATGTTTCAGAGGAGGTTAAGGTGTGGCGGTTCCCACTTATAACTTCCACATGGGTGGTTATAAAAGATAAAATAAAATAAAACATGCGTTTATTTTATTTTTATTATTTTCATGGAAAACCCAAAAACTAACATTCACACTCGACCAACAGCTATTGAGGTGAAAGTCTTCTTAAGAGAATACTAGTGCTACGAGTTCAACGATGCCCTCAGATTTCAATTTCGAGCACCGGTTCAAAAGTTAGAAAAACACGCTCGTACGTTTACTGAACGTACCCAAACAAAACTTCAAAAATTGATTCTGGGCACACCGGGCCTTGGAATCACACGTCGTCAATTTTCGCAGATTTGTAAAATTTCCATTTAATTAAAAATATTTACATGGAAATTCTAGGTCTTTACATTTATGGTGTATGTATATTGTCTTTTTTATGTATCATATCATTAAATTATTTATTTTCATGTAATTAAATGTACCATTTTATGATTATCCAGTTTCAAGAATATGATTTGATTGGTTACAAAGTTGTTCTACCCAAACCTTTGTTTTTTCCTTAGGATTACTCTTTCACTATCCTTACCAAAATATAATGCTTATTTATTTTTGGGTACATATTATATATTCTCTTTTTTTTCCAAAAATATTATATTCATATCATTTCATATTTCTTTTGTGGTGATTATAGGTTTTAAAATAGTTCCCTTCTTAATTATTCCTAATAAACAAGCTCGATTGAATCAAACATCTCAAATTCATACCCTTTTTAATGTTCATTATATAATCCATTTTAAGATATAATTATTTTTGAAAAATGAAACATTCTATCATGAAAATATATCATGGTTCATTCATGGTTTTATAGAAAACAAAATTACATTCTCTTTATAATATCTTTAAAATTTTCCTTAAACCACACTAAATTATTTTATTTCTAAAGATTCTTTCAAAATAATTTTTACATTATATCATTTCAGTGGGAAAAAATTCAGTCTTAAAATATAATTTCAATGTTCTTCCCTTTTATTTTTATGGATATACATGTTTAAAATATGATTTCTTGTCAAATAAAAATGATTTTCCAAAAGAACTCTTCTTTCCAAAGTAAAAAATATTTTTCCGTATCACATTAACATTTACGAGATATATTCCTTGTTCACCACTTATTCCATTCATGTGGTGTATTTAATTCCATTTTATATATGATATCAAGATTCTCCTTGTTCTCATGTATTATAATGGATTTTGATTTGAAATTTACAAGGTGGTATGTGACACTTTGGAATGTTCAAGGATTATTTCCTCAAGAATTTTTAAATGGAATCATTTAAAAGTATCTTCATCTTTTTAAATAACCTTTGTTTAATCTTTTAATTCGTTTGGGTTTATCTCTTTTGATATCATATATAATATTTTTTAAGGTTTTTTGATTAGTTTGACTGTGGATGTGTGATCTGGATACAATTGACCATATTACTCTGAATGGGTAGTGCTTATGTTTAATGATTGGAGAAAGTTTTTTAAATTTAATATTTTAGTTTAAATATGAATTTATATGTTTATTATGTTCACCCATTTCATATGATAAATGCATTGGACTTAGTAAGTAATGTGTGGGGCCCGTTATAGCCCCTCGATGCATCGGTAGGTCTAATGAGAGAAACTAGTTTGGGTTTTACCTGTTTATGTATTATCTTGGCATGAGGAATTGAAACTATGGTTATTATGTCACATATTATGCATTTTTTCAATAATAAACTTCTATTTGATAGTCGATTTCATTATTCTGCTAGTATAATATCCATGGTTATGTTTTATTATGGAGTTATTTATTTAGCTTTCATTCCTGCCATATTATACTCCAGTTTATTTTAACATGCATGATTTTTATGTTATTCACCCTGACTAATGTTTATGTTTATGATAAATTCTGAAGTATTACATACCCTTACTGATAATCTTAGCTCTCTCTTTCTTTGGTTTCCTTTCCCCAAGTTATGAAGAAGGAAACATTTAATACGCATTCAAGGATGCAATATATTTCATCTTATTAAATATCATTTTAATATAATATATTTTCCCAATGTATTATGGTTATAAATAAAGTATCATGGTATTACAAGACTGCTAAACAAATTGATCCTTCAGGATTTGAATGCTTGTAACCATGAAAATGTATTAAAATGATGAATCAGCTTTGGGGATCTGGGGTCGGGATGTTACTGTTGGTATCAAAGGAAGTTTAGCAGAATCCTTGGGAACTAGAATTAGAAAACATAGGTTAGGGAACATAACCCTAAGATATATGTTGAGGATAATAATTGAATAAAATCCTAGAAGTTTTTTTAAATATAGATTAAGTGGATATTCCTAGAAAATACATCCATGCCTGGATACAACAAGTGGAAATGGTTTTGGAAAAAATGTACCTAGGGGTAACAACTCCGAGAATGTGTTTTATGATTGACCGTGGGTAACTTGGTACAAAACAATAAGACTTACTATGAACCAGGTTTGACACTCCGAGGGATATTCTTAGAAAAATTCACATTTAATTTACCCACCATTATGAAGGATTTATGCCCCTATATAACCAATGTATATGGTTATAGGATTTAAAATTCATAAATTTATGTTATTTTTTATACCATGTTTTGAATTATAGAAAGTTCATAATTTTATGAGCTAATATAGTGTGTGGAATTTATTATAAATGGCACCTAGTAGAAAGAATTAGAACATCACCAATACACGTGATGCAAAGAGTAAGAATGATAATATCTCTTATGGTCTTAATCATTATTTTTTAAAGGGATGTAATCTCTGATGTATCCTCATGATATTAGGAAATAGTATCATGTGATAAAAATATGTGTGTGTAATTACTTTAATCCTTTGGATTTAAAGGGAAACAATTGAATAAGAGGATGGAGGAGAAAAATATGGATTAAGGGAAGAATGGAAAAAAGGTTTTTACCACGTGTGATAATTGTGGAATGAATCAACCTGGTAAATGTTTGAACGGAATAATAGAATGTTATAAATGTTGAGAAAAAACACACTAAGTTCGTGATTTCATTGGTAAGAAAAATGTTTAAAATGTACAATGCTTCAACTTTATAGAGATGGGAGACTATACGAATCAATTCCCCAATCATCAAAGGAATATACCCTAGATGTTGCTACTGGATAATGATCATGTAAGGATACTACTGCAGATGAAGTGGAATGATAATTACACCTAGTCAAGAATCACTTAATTTAAATATTTTATCAACAATGTACTTGTTATAAGAATTATGGAATATATAATGATTGTACTACAATACATTTTGATTAAGGATTTGAGACCATAAGGTGAATGTTACCAAGAAAATATATTCAGTAGAAAGTTACTTTTTTTGGAAAACACATGATTGAGGGAAATAAAGCCCTAAATATATTATTGATTTTGAGATAATGATGAAGAAATGATTTATTTGGATAAGTATTGACTACCTTATAATTGATTAATAACTTATCAACAAGTGGTCTATGCTATCATTGTTGGAGTTTACAAAACATTTGGATATAAGTAATATATCCAATAGCGTGTGTATGCATGAATTCATGTTTACAATAAATTTTTCTGGTAATTTGAGTTATTTACATTTTTTAAGAGAGAACATGATTATGTTATTCACATATTTGGATTGTGAAAATTTAGAGCTTATTCATGTTGATTAAAAGTAAATAAGGTAACTAATGTATTTATTAATATCGATCATGGGGTTATAAAAAATGAGGATTTCCTAGGACCCCATTTACATGGATCTATAATGGATGGATATGGGAATTATCAAGTAAGTGTGTTATAAGATTGGAAAGAAAGTGAAACTGAGTCCCATATACATTGTCCCTTTTGAAATTAGGGAGAGAATTAGAGATGTGGATTATTTTTGTGAGATTCAGCCAAGCCTTTATAAGGTATAAAATGTGTTCCATGTCTCATTATAATGAAATTACAAGCCATACCCATTTCATCCACTCATGTCTAAAGTTATATAATTGGATCTTCAGTTATCATAATGTGAAGAGCCTATATGAAAACTAGACACCAGTGAATAGGTGTTGAGGAATCGAACGAATCGACTCGTAAAGGTGCTTTGGAAAAAATCATAAAATTGAAAAGGTGACAAGGGATCCAGAGAAAATTATAATGAAGAAATACACAATTATTTTTTTGAGGTAACATTCTAGAATTTCAAGGAATATTTTTTGTAAATATGGGATAATGTAATATCCCATGGATTTAAAAATTAATTTAATATAGAATGAATGAAACACTGAGTATCTTTGAAACAAAACTTTTCTAAAATTGGGCCAATGAACATAATTTTTCAACTTCTATGATTTGAATTTTGAAAAAAATACAGACACGGTTGTGATCAGTAAGATATTTAGAGTCTGATATGATCAACTTACATTTTTGGTGAATAGTAACTTACCCTTATGAACAGTAACCTCACCCATGTAAGTATAAATAAAATTTAGGCACTATATAAATGAGAGTAAATATTTTAATAATTAATAATTAAGTGTTGGTATTTTTGTGTGTAATAAATATTTAGATACAATTTTAAATTAATAAATTCATTAAATTAATTTTCATAAAATGGATTCCTAAATAAATTTTTTGTTTTCCTATGATTTCATGATTATTTTATGAGACCTCAGTTAATTATTGAAAGTATTATAAAATCAGTTTTAAATTTATAATATGTATTTTTCAAATAAATAATGATTTTATTTAAAAATAAAATTTCTATTATTTATAAAACCATTTTGATAAAATTTTGTTCATTTATTAATTATACACAACAAAAAATGGATACGGTGATTTTTTTGTATTTTTGTGTAATACATGATTTTTTGGTGAATATTGAAATTCGATAATTTATGAAATATGAAAAATAAATGAATTTATGCATCATATTTGAGCCATGTATGATGTAAATGGCCATTGTTTCAAACTCACACGAACTTAATACTATTTTGTTCACAATAATACACACTATTTCTTGCCTGGATCAAATTAATAAAATAATGAATAATATATTGAAAGATCACCCCTCTCCTCTACAATAAAACCCACCCTCACTGCCTCTTTTCTTCACTCATCTAAGACTTTAAGAATAACCAAGTACTATTAGCTAGTCCTTCCCCACATACATGAGCTCTTGGTATTTACAAAATTCTAAAACCCCTTCCCTTAAGGTTATTCCCAAGGAGTATATTTCAAGAGGTAAATCCTCTTCCATTTTATTTTAATTTCATTTCAATTTAATTTATTTTCATTGTCTCTCACTAACTTATTATGTTCAAATGATCATGATAACTCCAGTATCATCTATATACTATAATTATATCATATTAATGGAAAATCCATCATCAATATCTTTACTCACTCTCTTTTATTTTAAAAACAAAATCATCATTCAGGAGGTGCTGATTTACATCCTTCATGGACGAGAACATTTGTTCATCAATTTATTGATCAAGTATGGTCATGAAACCATTTTTATGGTTTAAAAAAACTATAATATATGTATCCTAAACTATTTAATGATCTTTATCCACTATATATATAATATAAGTTTATATGACAAAACTAGTTCAAGATGATTGAAATGTTTCCAAAATAATCTAAATGAAAATCACTAATGTTTTATCTAATGATTCAAAATGATAATATATAAAAAATGATATGTATTACCATTTTCAATTATGTATGATCATAAATAACATATAAATTCAATTTTGGATTATTATACCCATTCCATGTGAACATTCATACTCACATAAAATTAAAGAAATCCTGAAAACCAATGAAATGGATGCTCCTAAGTGATAAATTTGTATATTATAACTCATAAAAAGAACATAAATGAACTTAATAAAAATATAATTAATCAAATATATGTATATAATTTTCTAAATTAATTAGTTTATGTATTTAATTATATATTACAAAACATTAAATTCAAGATAAGAATACATTCAGACATAAGGTAAACATTTCCGAATCTCACTACCACTTTTTGAGATATTCCTTATTCACCAATATTTATTATGTATGGTGTATTTATACTGACCATTGATGTATCATATCATTAATATACTTATTTTCATGGAATAAAATGTATTATTTGATGATTATTAATTTTTGGGTATATGATTTGATTGATTACAATGTGGTTCCACCCGAACCTTTGTTTTTTCCTTTGAGTTATTCCTTCACTATCCTTACACTAATGTATTGATTATTTATTTTTATTTACAGCTTATTTATTCTATTTTTATGTCCCAAAATAATATATTCAGATCATTTTATCTTTCTTTTATGGTGATTATATGTTTTAAAATAGTTCCCTTTTTAATTCATCCTGATAAAGAAGCTAGATTCAAGGGAACTTCTCAAATTCTTACCCATTTTTAAGTTCACTATATAATCTATTTTGTGGAATAAAGATTTTATAAAAATAAATTCTTTTATCATGAAAAACCATCTTGGTTCATTTTTTTCTTATGGAAAATAAACATGACCTTCCTCTTTAAAATGTCATTAATATTTTCCTTAAACTGCACTAAATTGTTTTATTTCTAAAGCTTCTTTAAATCTGTTTTTACTTGATTTCACATAAGTAGGAAAAAATTTATGACTCAAATATAATTTCAATGACATTTTTACTTTTTTTTTCTGGGATTTAAATATTTAAAATATGATATCATGACAAATAAAAATGATTTTCAAAAAGAAATATTCATTCCAAAGTAAAAAAATGTTTTTTTTTCACATCTCACTTTATCATTTTTGAGATATAAGCCTTATTCACCACTTATTACATATATTTGGTGTATGTAATACCCTTTTATATGAAATTTCAGGATTATCATTTTTCTCATGATATTATAAAGTATTATTATATGAATGTTTCAAGGTGGTATGGGACACTTTGGAATTTTTAAGGATTATTTCCTTAAGAATCTTTCAATGGTCTCGTTTAAAAGTATTTTCATCCATGTCAGTATCCTTTGTTTAATATTTTAATTAAAAGAGTATTATCTCTTATTATATCATCTAAAATATTTTTTTAAAGGGTTTCAGATTAGTTTGACAGTGAATGTTTTATCTTGATACTATTCTCCATATTACTCTGAATGGTTAGTGTTTATGTTTAATGATAGAGGATTTTTTTTACATTTTATATGTTAGTTTCAATATGAATTTATATTTTTATTATGTTCACCCCTTTTAGATGAGGAATGAATTGGACTTATTAAGCGATGGGTGGGGCTCGCAAGAGCTCCTTGATGCATCAGTTGCTCTCATGAGACAAACAAGTTTGGGTTTTTACTCATTTAAGTAAGGTCTTGGGATGAGGCCTTTCCATTACGGTTATGATGTAACTCATTATGAATTTCCTCACTATGATACTAGTATTTTATAGTCCATGTGATCATTCTACTAGTAGAATATCCATGATTATGTTTTCTTATGGCATTATTTATTCATCTTTCATTCCTTCCATATTATGCTCAAGATTATTTTTAATGGAATGAGTTTGCTTTTATTCACCTTTCCTAATGTTTATGATTATGATAACTTTTATTATATTATTTACCCTTACATATAATCTGAGATCATCCCTTTCTTATGTTTCCTTTCACTAGGTTATGAAGAAAAAAACATTTAATAACCTTTCAAGGATACAATTTATTTCATTTCATTATGTATCTTGTTGTATATTATATCTTTTCCCAATGTATTATGTGTATCAATAATGTAATATGGTCTTCCAATACTACTAAACTACATGATTCTTTGGGATTTGTTTAATTGTAATCATGCTAATGTATTAAAATAATTCACTGGCTCTAGGAATCTGGGGTTGGGGAGTTATACCATATAATAGAAGTCACCATAAAATATATATGAAAAGATAAATAAATAATTATTAATACCAGATACTCTTTTTATATGACACATGATATTAAATTTTTGAGAAACTTCAAAAAACATGATAGAGGATATGTAACATTTGGAAATGATAGTTCCTCAAAAATCAAGAGGAAGTGACATAACATCCATATTTGACTAAAATTTAACGTCCAAAGAAGATATATTTTTTCATGGACTTAAAAAAATTACTAAGTGTAAGATAAGTTTGTGATAGTGAAAATGAATTTGTCTTCTGAGGAATTTTTTTATAATCTATTTATTTAAAAATGGAAGAAAAACTTCTGATCGAGTAAGAATTGAAGTAAATCTATTTTATACTAGAGATTAGAGATACTCATGTTATCTAAGTGAGAAAGATGAAAATAATTTATGTCATATAATACATTGTTATATTAACCAAAAAATAAAGATTAAAATATCATAGGAAGAATTTCTAACAGATTCATATATACTAAAAATGCAAAGGACTATTGATTGGGAATCTTGTGAAAAAGGGAAGTCAACTAAAGGAAAAATAACAAGGAAGTGATTCAGTCCATATAATCTCTTAAAAAGACACATTCCAAAATATATAGACCTATGAGGTATAAATCCATATAAAATGACTAATACATTATCACTTATATTGAGAACTTTACTTGAATGAGTAGTATCATTTTTATGAAGCAAAAATAAAATGATATAGAAATGTTTACGTTTCATAGAAGGGAAGTAGAAAAGTAATTTGGTTCACATATATGAAAGATAAAGATGAAAAATTTTATATATTTTATATGTAACTCTTTCAAATATTATATTTCATATCCTTGAATTAAACATCAG
The DNA here is from genome assembly GCA_963277665.1 of Viscum album. Classification (NCBI taxonomy): domain Eukaryota; kingdom Viridiplantae; phylum Streptophyta; class Magnoliopsida; order Santalales; family Viscaceae; genus Viscum; species Viscum album. The sequence goes on along the minus strand of OY728127.1, from coordinate 342,126,177 downwards.
TACAATTTTACCTACACCCCTTAGAAACATAGTGTTATGGAAAGGAAAAATAATTTTTTGTTAAAATAGGAAGGAGTAAAATAAATATGTATAAATTATATAAACTATTATGGAGGGAAAGTATATCTGTTGTGATACACATTTAGAACAAATTTATACAAACATAAAAACTATTCATTACCCCATGTGTGATATGGTTGAAGAATAAATTTATGGTGATATATTTTAAAGTGTTTGGAAGTCCTTGAAAAATGATGATAAAAAATAAAAACTTATGAAAATTTTATAGAAAATATGATGAAGTAGTTTTCATAGATTACTGTACCAATGAATGAAGCAACATGTGATAGAAAAAATAGTTACACAAAATAGAGGAATCATGTGATATTAAAGTGATTAAAAATAAGTTTAATTAATCAGAAAAAGATAAAGATGAATATGATTAACCAATGGAAGAGGAAAGATGATATTTTGAAGGAACTCTTGAAGAGGATGTATTTAGTGAGTATAATATAGAAAAAACATATTATGATGAATCTAGTGGTGGATAATGTTGTAATGAAACCCACAACTTAATGTCTTGGACACAAAAGATGAATTTTGAAAAAATTAATATCATTATAAGTTGTGAAGATTTCGTTCAGATAAAGAGAATGTTGAGAATGGAGAATCAAATGACAATTACCTCTAAGGTTGAACCTTAGTCAGTGTTAGAAGTTATTTGGCTTAAGGATTTGTTAAAGGCCATGAATGAGGAATTAGATCAAATTGAGAAAAGTGACACTTGGGAACTTGTTTTGAGAGAAAAAATAAAGAATATTATCCAAAATAAATGGGTGTTCACGAATAAGATTAATGAAAAAGGAGAATTTCTATGAAATTAATTATGGTTATTTTATAAGGGATATTCCTTAGTAGAATCTATTAATATTTCAGAAATTGGTTCATTTAATGTAAGGATTATGACCATTCAAATCATTTTAGCAATTTTTACTAAAAACATTTAAGGTTTATCTGATGGATTTAAAGTCATCATTCTTGAATGGTGAAGTTGATGTTGAAGTTTACACTGAAAAAATTGATGGATTCAAATTTTATTAGGATAAAAGAATAGTTATTAAACTTAATAAATATTTATATGGGTTGAATTATTACCCACATGCGTGGTACTCTAAACATGATAGTTACTTCAAGATATTGAACTTTTATATAGAAAAAGTTAATAAAAGCTTATATGTGAAGGAGTAAAGTTTTAGAACAATGAAATTAATTTTCTATGATGATTATATAATATTTATTGGTGAAAATTTTCTTTCATGTAAGGAGTTTATAATTAAAATAAAATATTACTTTGAAATATCAATCCATGGGATGATAATTTTCTTTGTAGGGCTACATATTGTAAAAAAGAGAAGATTTATCTTCATTTTAAGGGAATATAATTCCATAGAGATATTGTGAATGTTTTATGTGGTTGACTCAAAGGAATTTTCTACTCCAATATTTACTAGAATAATGTAAAGAAAAGGAAATTTGGTAAAAGTTTTAGAAGAAGAGACTTCTAAAAGTTTATTAAATGTTTACTCTCTATAACTATAACTTTGAAAAATATAATATATATAGTCAAATTGTGTTAAAGATATCAAAGTAATCCCAAGGAATCACACCTAATGGATGATGAAATAATTTTGAGGTATGTTAAAAGAACATTGAGAATTACCTTGATTTATCAAAGAAGTTATAAGTTAAACTTACTTAGATTTATAAATGCTGTATGGGATGGCGATTCTAAGGATCGAAAAACAATGCAAGGAGGAATATTATTTTTGGGACAAATGTTTTTTGTTATCATTGAAATATAAAAAACCTATATAATGTGAGTATAACAGAACAATAATATGTAGATGAAACCCATTATCACAATCAAAATTTTTTGGATAATAGTTTAGCTGGGAGAATAGAACATGAATATCATTTTTTTTTCTAATAATGCGACACACCAAATTCACAATCATAGATCCAATTCATTAAATAAATAATTTACATACTTTCTTTTATACTTCTGTAAAATCATGAATATAAACCTCTATAATATAAAAATATATAACTATTCATGCATCAATTAAATCCCGAAGAACTTTTTATGTTTATAAATTTAGAGAATTAATAAACAATATAAACAAATAATGACCGTTTATTTCTAAAATAATGATTTTTTTAATAATATATATGAAAATAAATTATTAATGAAAATTATTCAAAATCTCCCATAAATTATTCCACACATGCTCTCCTTATAAACATTTCACGTGTACTAATTTTCTTCCTAACCCAGGGAAATATAAAAATAAGATGGGGTGACCTCAAAAGCTCAGTAATATAATGTTTAAAAATAAATAAATAATTGAATAAAAATATAAAAAATATGTTGGCAGGAATATGTAAAAAAGATGAATCCCTAATCAACCTAAAATATAGAGTATTCTATTTCCATGATAATAAATGAAAACAAGGATATCAAAATTATGATGTTACACTAATGGAATTCATAATGTCATAATTCAAAAACATGTATTAAAGGAATTGTTATAATAAATTTACATTTCAAATAGACTATATTAAATGCATCTTACTTAATAGGGTTGGAATACACAAAATACCCAGACCTCTTTTTTCTCATGATACATAATGATATACTGAGTGGCTATATAGTTCTCATCCCCATCCGTCATCTGATTAAGTCCAATATATTAACCATAAGAATCATCAAGAACATTAATAAAATTATTAATGCAACCTATTACTAAATAAAACATGGATATCTATATAATGATAAATATGGATATTATAACATCATCACCCTTCTTTATAGTTAATAGTCATTAAGTACATCAACCGTTTTTACCATATTAATAAAATGGATATTATGGTCATAACCCATCATGATAAATTATGTTTATAGTAAAACAATAAATATTCAACATGAAAATAATCATTCATATGGGAAAAATAATATATGGTATAATAATACTTCCCCCATGTCGATAGAATAAAATTCTTTCTAAGTGAAAATTAACTAATCTGAATTATGTAAAATGTGATGTTCACGTTATATAGGTAAATGATTATATGGATAAATGAATACATTAATATAATGATCATAATATATCATTTGGAATAAGTTTTATGGTTTCAAGAGAACACAACCCCAATGTAACAAAGGAAAATTTGAAAGATGTGACACAGATAAGAAATATCCAAGAAAAAGAATACTTTGAACGATATCACAAAAGTCAGTATCAAGAATCAAATTGATTGATACCATAATTTCAAAACCCCATATGATAAAATATAAATATCACGATACATAAACAACATTAGGTTAAATATTTTTGAAAATTATTTGGGAAATGGGAGTGAAAACATAAAATAACTTTTAGAAAACATTTTTAACATTATCGTAAAATATAAATTTACTTGTAATTTTCAAAGGAAAATTTTGAAATGGGGAAGTTAAGGATTTTGGAAACCTTTAATTTTAAAAATAATATTTAATAATGGAGACTTGAAAATATATAATGTTTATCTTGGATAAATAAGTATAGGAATAAAAAACATATAAAATTTATAGGAAAAACAAATTTGAATATTTTGAAAAATACAGTTGCTAAAACCCACATTATACAAATAGATATAAAAAATTTAAAAGAAAAATATTCCAAAAAATTTAATATAAAATACATTATACTATAATATGACGGTGGGATTACCCCAGAATAGGAAATAAAATTTTAAAATAAAACACTATTATTCAAATAAAGGTGATTTGACTTATCAATATCAGTTGTGGGAAATAAAATCCCAGAAGAATGAAACATTTAAAAGGGTGTTTCTGTTGAAAACTATAAATAATGAGATAATAACACATAATAATAAAACATTATATCATATCTAAATTATATTAAATAATTTCATGTGAACGATCATAAATCAAGGAATGGTAATTGAGTAACTGAAAGCATTTTTGACTGGGTAGTACATGAGTCAAAATATACTTAATGAAATATATTTTTTGGATTAATTTATCCCAATAATTAAAATTAAATAATTTATATAAATATCATTTTATATTAAATAAATAAAACAAAATAAAAATGAAACATGGTGCATAAATTTTAACAAGTCTCAAAGAATCATAATTAAGACCAAGAAAATCCTTACAACTTGAGTGACATTGTAATAAAACCCACATCAAAGAGAGGGCAGATAATTGAACTTAAAATAACATTATTATAAGATAATTCATGATATTATATCTAAAATTGTTAGTATATACAACACATAAATGAAATTAGGTTCGTAATACTAATAATGTCTTATAGATTAGAATTTTATATGAAAACCCTTACCTCTTATCCTGACTTACACAAATATAATTTGAACTAATACATAAAAACATAGATATATTAAAAAACTAATTCATAACCTTAATCATATCCATTTTAATTTATAAATCATATAAATATACAATCTATATATGAATTCTATTTATTTTCTAGATCAGGTGGTTATAATTTTGATTTTTTTGCTTTCGTTTCACAGTAAAAGAGTCCATGTTCAATATTATTTCAAAGTTAATCATTTGTAGATAACTGAAATTACTTTTAGGAATGATTTATAAAAATTAATGATTTTTCAAATTCCTTTCATGAGAATTTTATTCATTATCCTTGAAGATTAAATCAATAATGAGCATGTTTTGATGATTCTTCATGATCAAAGACTCTTTTCTTAATTAGTGAAATAAATATTGATAAAAAATTTTCATAAAAAATTATTTATTTAAAAATTCATATCAAATTATAAAAATAATTGTGTTCCCATATTCATTCTTGATAAAAATTCACATTATTTTTCAATTATATGGTCAAACAGAACCAAACATCAACATACAATGATTTAATGAATTATAATGATATGTTTTTAATATATTTATGATTAAAGAATAATGAAATTATTTTGGGTTTAATATTTTTTTATATAATGATAATATTAATTTTTTATAAGAATTAATGTCTATGAAAGCAATTCACAAGTTGAATAAAATATTTTCTTCTTAGTACACTAATTTAAATGATTAAATTAACAATTATTGTTTGTTGATAATATAATTTAAAGGTTCTTAAAATTTTAATACTATAACCTTAATGATTTAATAAATATAATTTATATTATTTAATACCATCTTTATATACAACATTTTAAACCAGTGAAGAAAAGAAAAACACATTACTCTGTGGATGTGGTAGTCCGGAAAACGCACCTACACCGATTTTTTTCTACCTAATGGATTGGGTATATGAATAAATAATGATAATAAAGTTAATATTGTAACATCATGGTATATAAATGTTATTAATATCATTATGTTATTTTTTATATAATAAATTTTGAATAATTTAATTAATAATAATAATAATTATTTAATAATACTAATATGAGGGTCTGGAATTTCCCTTAGAAGTCTCCTTGAATTTGATAGGATTATGATAACTATTAGTGACTAGGGGTTTATGTTTGTGGGAGAGGTTTATATATATAGTAAATTTTATAGGTTTAAATATTTAGTTAAAATTTTAAGTGTGTCTTTGAAGGGTAGAAGTGGTATATTTTTACATGTGAATGTATGAGTACTTTTGGAAACACCTTAATTTTTTCAAAATGAAATTTACTTTTTGTGGTTTTAGGGATTTAAAATTGAAAAAAGTGTAGGTAAAAAATGCATTAGTTTATTAAAATTTCAACTATTTAATTCAAATGAACTTTTTAAAATTTTTAGAACTTTTACACTAGCTTAAACTAAATTTATCGCTTTCATTTTACCACAATGATTAATTTTTTAAATTATTAATTATATTTGATGATGAAGATTAAGATTTTAATTTTCAAATAATTTTATACCAATAATTTAACATTTAAATATAATTTTATCAAATATAATTCATAATGCTATGGAAATTAAATTTTGAAATAAATACACATAATTGTGTAAAAACTGTTTTAAGAGATTTAATATTTTTAATATTTAAATTTATATATCAGATAAAATTATCTTAGATAATAATTTAATGAACATAAATTGATTTATCATAAAAAAATAGAAGTTATGGGGTTTTATAGGAAATCCAAAACTAAATCTCTAATGGAAATACTTGATTTAAATAAAATACAAAAAATAATTTTTATAAATGAACATTTAATATATGTTCTAAAAAGGTTTGATAAATGATTTATAAGCATAAATAATATTTTAAAATGAATTTTTTTAAATAGATTCGTATTATATCACCTAAAATTAATTTTGAACTTATAGTTAATTCTAATATAATGAAAAATTTATGCAAATTACTGGTTTATTGAAAACAGATATTTTTGACTAAAAAAAAATTTTCTGAAAAAATAGAAAATTAATAATAAGTCAATTTTTATATGAGGAACTAAAAAATGAATTTATTTTTTATTAATTAATAATTATGAAATGTGTAAATATTTTTTTTATTAAAATTGTTAAAATATAATTAAACCACATTTCTATTTGAAAATAAAATTTTCATATATAAACCATTTCAATTGTTATTTCATATTATTTAAAAACTAAATTGGTACTAACTAATTATTAATATCAAACACAATTTATAATCATTAATCATTTGTTTCTTTAAATATAAATTCATATAACATAAAATGAATTTTTTGTAAAATACTTTTCTAAATAATAAATGACCTTATTAGTCATTTTATGTAAACTAATTGAATGTTATTCATATTAAAAGTAGGCCTTATTTTATTTAAACTTATATTTGATAAAGCGGTTACACATATCAATTTATATTAATTCAACATTTATATGTTAATTACCGTACATAAATATTTATATTTTGGGTTAATATATCATGGTTATGTTTATGTTCAACGTTAGATGGTAAGAAAGCTTTTGAACATATTTAAAATTTTAAAAATAATAATATATTAAGATATTTAGCTGTTATAAATATCAATATGGAGTTATTATTTTAGAGAACCTCATTAAACACTCCAAATCATTAAATATTAATATTAGGTTTCATTATATAAAAGAGAAAGTATCTTCCCAAGGAAAAAAACTAGATCATATTTCAAAAATGCTTTAAAATGTAGATATTTTACTAAAAAAATACCAATAGAATTAATTTAAGAATTAATGATCAAAATTCATGTTTTTTCTTCACCTCATACTTAATGGATGTTTTCGTGAGTTCCTCCATTATTCCATAGATTATGTTTCCAAAGTGGAATAGTGGTGTGACTATTTTACAAAATGAGGATCATAAAATTTTATTTTATATGACAATATAAAGTTGGAGTTATTATAAACAAGGGGGAGAAAATATACAGTGGTTGAATTGATGAAAATTACATTAAAATAACTTGTTTAAGAAATCTCTCATCACTGAGATATTTAATGATCCAAAAAATATTTCTTTATATAGTAGTGTGGAGTCAGTACATTTCTCATTGAGAAAGGAAATGAGTTGGTGTAAATAATTTTTTTTTGGGGTTTTTAAAATAGTTTTGTGTCCAAAAAAAATCAAAGGGGGATATTGATTTTCCCATTTTATTATGAATGTGAAGTATTTTTTGTGAAATATGTTTTGAAGAATGTTTTTAAGTTGATATATAAAATTTTTAAATATAAAAAAATAAATATAAATGCTTTTATCAGTTCACTATATGATCATGAAGGTATGGATGATATGATTTTTACTGGAGGGTTCTATAAAAGTACAATTAGGTGATATAGGAACTGCTCTTTAAAATTCATAAATTACACTTTAGTGGAAAAACACAAATGATTTATATTGATTTGGTAGTATATTAAGTTGACCTGAAAAATGGTCAATGTTGAATTTCCAAAAGAAGAAGGGAATGATAAAAAATTATTTCATCAGAATATAGATTAGTACAATTTCATAGGATGAGTTTATAGAAAATATTTTATTTAATACAATGTTAGAATATAATGTAGGTTCAATGGGTTTAAAAAACAAGAAGCATAAGTTTAATCTCAAAGCTATTAAAAGTTATGAAGGTTAAAAAATAATTAGTTGATTTGAAGTGGAAGAAGAACCAAATGAATCATACAATGAATTATATGGAAGTATATTCATTAGAAGATATAATATAGAAATTATGGTTATGTGATGTAAAATCAATTATGGTGATGTTGGGATATAAATTAAAAGTTTGATATTCATAATGGTAGGCTTATGATTTTATCCAAGTCTTTTAGATGAGTTAGATATCTTTGATTTCAAGATTTATGGGAGTTTTAAAGGGGTAAAAATATGATATCCTTGGAAGATATTGAATGTGGGTGAATAAATAATTCAATGAATGAGAATTCTAAATTGTAGCCTATCCCCTCATATTTATTGTATTAAATATAACTATATAAATAAGAGGACATCACTCAATGAAGGGTAATTAATGAAACAATTATAATTTTGAGTGAAGAATATAACCAAGGTCCTAAATTATATTCACTAGAAGATACACTTGCTCGAAAAAGGAGAATTCTGTCTTAAGGTGACTAGAATTTTGGAACCAAAAGATACATGTTTTAGATGTCTATGTTCAGGAAATTGAAGTGTGTTTATAAGCTATTTTTTATTCATAATTATCAGATGAATGTTCATATCCTATTACTAGTGGGAATTAGTATAATATTCTTATTAGGATATATAATCATGGGATTTAGTTTGTTTGGAATATGAAGTATGCTAATGTTGTTTGATTCAACTTATCAGGTGGAGAAACTATGTAAGTTATATTATTTATTTTTCAAGGTAGAGAAAGTTGATGTCTTCAGTATGTATGTATTTTTACTATAATTTGATGAATTTTTATTGATTTTATGGTAAATCATAGTAGTGTTTTATTGGATGAAACTGTGATGGTGGAGGATCTACAGGGAATCACAGGTTAACTGAACCAAATGGTTGGTTGACCATAAACTTTGTTTGGTGATAAAACTTGTTCAATCTGCTGGTCACCTTTATAAATTTGGGATGAGACCCATTCATAATTTTTACCTAGCATGATGGATCTACGTATAGTACTTTCTATTTAAATATTTATTTTAATTCTTTTTTACTTCTAGTAATATAAGAGATTTTAGTGTTCACCCATTGATGTAGGATGAATGTTCGTACCATTTTATATTTTGTATCGAATTTAGTTTTCTTATTTCTTTATTTTATTGAATGACTATTTGTGATATTTTTGGAGATTTTTTTAGAAGTTTATCTTTGTTTAGTGGATTAGGTACCAATTATTCCTATTTTTTTAACCCTATGATAAAGGGTAATTTCTGGTGGTTTGAATTATATTGCATAAAACCATTTGTCTCTGTGATCTGTTATTGGATTGAAGTCACATATTTTGATGGTATTATAGATATTAATTACACTAAAAGTGGTATCAATGATCAGTATGTCACACTCAACCAACATTTTTGAAAAAAATTAATTCTTTCTTTAATGTTATATTTATTTTATTAAGTTTTACCATATTTATAAGGTATGATGATGGAAGATTTTTTTTTTCAAATTAGTCTATTTAATTGCATAAATTATGGTTTGTAGAAAATTTGGATAAAGGATTATATGAAAAAAAGTATCTATAACATTATTTGGGTAGAGGTAATCTTAAAAGGAAAGAAAAATATGAATAGTAAATAATGGATAGGAAATAACTTAATTGAATAAGGATGTTTTTGGCCCGAAATATATCCTTTAACATCAAATAGAAGAAGACTAAAACTGAATTGATAGTGGCCCAAATAGACATGTTTGAAAAACCAATGACACTAAAAAAGGTGTTATGGATGTGAAAACTATTTATATTGATGTTATTAGAAGGAATATTAGTGGAAGATCATATTATTGACTTTAACAAGATGAAGAATCATCTTGAATAAGGGAAATTAATTTTCATGGATAAATTTTTCTAGATTTTCATCCTTTCAAATATTATAGAATCTTGGGATGTTATGGTTACAATTAATAATTAAATCCTATGAAAAGATATATCTATTTTTTTAATACCTCCAAAACTTATTCCTTAATGGGGAACTGCAAATAAGAGTAGTAGTAGTACCTTCTAAAAAAAGAAATGAATATTAATTAAAGGTGATTCTCACCTTAGAGAAGAAATCATTGATGAATGAAAGATAATTCGAGGGGGATATGTCATAGAAACTATATTGTTATAGTTATCACCTTCTATAATTATGAGAAGGGTGGACATATTAATAAGAAATTTCGGAATCAAAAGGAGGACACTAATAAGGAAACTTCCAAATGATCAAATTCCAGTAACACAAAAGGATTCAAAAACCTATCTCTTAATGATCAAAATCTAATGGAGTCATGGGTGGTTGAATCAAGAGAATCCTTCAACTCATAAGATGATCCCATATGTATGGAAAATTATGTATTTTGACGATTTTTAAAAGTTTATCTGGTTGTTGATGAAGGTTTATAAGTGATCTAAAAACGAGAAGTAAACATCAAGATGTAGTCTGGGTGTCTCCTATCACTAAAATAGATGAGACGAATTATAGGTATCTATAAGAACTTCATCTTTATTGGGAAGTTAAATTATTTAGGATACAAAACAAACTTCACTCATGGATTCTGTAAAGTGACTCAAAGGGCCATGGTTATGGAATGGGGAGTAAAGAAGGATACACTAAACTTGACTAGAAATTTATATGGAAGTGAAATGATATAATTTCAGCCTTAGAAGATCTGGAGGTCTGGAATTACAGAATTAATCTCCTCAATTAGAAGAACATGAAGGGTTCAGAAGAGAAATTTATACTTAATTTTGATCACACAAACATTAGATGTTGTGAGATCTATATATTGGTAAAGTAAAAGCCTGTTTCATTCAAATTAAATTATCAGAAACATTAATCCTAGATATTGGAGAATGTTCACTAGAATTTTTGGTGACTATCTCCGGTTCAATCTTAGTGAGGATATATTTACCTTTTCATGTTTATTTATGATTTTAAAAGGAAGGTATATGTATATTAACTTAATTATCATCCTGAAATTTTTGGTGATTTTTTATAGTGGAATGTAATTGAAGAAATGGAAAGTGGTTAGAAGCTATAGAGCCTCAAATCAGTTTTTTCTGAATATAATAGATTTTTTTTAGAATTTGTATTATATGAGGAGAATCAGGCTTGAAAGGATAATACCCAAAACACCACAGTAATAAGGTATAATAGACTTGATGAACCAAAATTTAACCCAGAAGGAAATATGTATGCAAGTGAACTCTGAAATACCCAAGAAAATATAGGAGGAAGAAATCAATACTAAAACATACTTATCTAACACAAGTTTGTTGACTGTTATGGGATAGATTCAACTAGAAGCTCTTTTTTTGATGAAATATCAGATGTTTTACACTTAAAAATATTTAAAAACTTAGCTAAGTCAATTTTTAATGAGAAAAATACAGAAAATCTAGAGTAAAAGTAAAAATACTATTTTCTTATGGGCTTTGTAATGAAGGTTTTGATTTAAGACTATGGGATTATACAATCATGAAGTCATAAAAAGAATAAATGTTCTCTTCAATGAGAAGATCCTTTGGATATATCCAAACATTGTAGAATTAGATGGTGAGGTGAAGAATCAAGATACTAAATTAAAAGTTGATGTAGATGAAAGCATTATAAGATAAAAAATTCAAATGAAATGAGATATCAATGCACGTTCACTAGAAATTAAAGTAGTAGAAGACATGATAATATTCTAAAGGTCATCTAAATACCGAGGGAATGATCTAAAATATAAACAATCAATAGTTGATGCACTAAAATTTAGGGAACTAAAAATAACATCAACAAAAATAGATGAATCTCAATTATAGTTTTGAAGATCTTTTAGAGTCAAGAAACTAATAAAATGACATGGAATATCTCCAAATATTTTAATTCTAATAGGTTTTGGGGAACTCAAATTCCTTGATTATTCAGTAATGGTGATTGATTTGTAATGGATTGAGTCATTTATGGAGAACTAATTAAATTAATTGATGTTTAATAGAACTTGGTTGATATGTAAACTACGAGAAAGAAATAGAATAAAATAATAAATGGGGTTTCTATTTTAGGGAGGAAGATGGATGATGTATAAGGTATAATGATTGGTTGGTGGTGAAAGGATTCTAATAGAAGGAAATAATTAATTTCATAGAAATATTTTTTTCTAGCAGTTAAACATACTACTATGCAGATGATACTGAGTCTTTTTACCTCAATTGATCATTACTTAGAGTAAATATATGAAAAGAACTCCTTTATTAATGATGAATTAGAGGATGATATCTACATGATGTAACTAAAGGGTTTTTTAGACCATTATAATGGGGTAACTGTTTTTAATTTGAAGTGAATCTTCTACACCTAAAAATAAGAACCTCAATAATAGTATTAAAAGTTCAAAACATTCATGAATGATGAATATTTCCTGTAACAATACCTCCATAATTTCTATTATTAGAAGTTGGGGGAAGATGGAACATTCCATGTAATCCTATTATATGTGGATGAAGTATTTTTGGTGGGTCCAAAGAGTCCATGTATTTAAGAGTTGAAGTTTAAATTTTCTGAAATATTTAAACTGAAAGATCATTTCCAAGACAAAAATTATCCTGGGGTTTATAAAAAATATGCACAAGAAAGTTATTATATTGGTGTTATCCCAAAAATAATACAATTGGAATATTTTTGAAAATTATCAAATGAACAGATGTAAGTCTGTCTCAACCCACCTTGTTGGAAGATTCATGTTATCCAAAGTAATAGCCCTGACATGGGAATATAAGGATTGATACCAATAGAAAGTACAATATGCATCAGCTGTCAAACTATTAATGTATGCAATGGATTGTACATGGATATACATTTCCTTTATAGTGGGAGTTATAATCTAGTTTATATCCAACCCCAAAAGGGAAAATTAGAAAGTTGGGAAGTGTATCACTTGATACTTGAATGTATTAGAAGTGAACAAATATATTTTGGTGAGGATGATCCTTTGCATGGATTCATATATATGTATTTTAATGGGGATTCAAATAATCAAAAGAACACTATTGATTTTTTTATTATATTTGGAATCAAAAATGTTAGTTAGATATCTCATCTAAAACCTATAGTTTATTTTTCTACAATGAAATTAGAATTTAGGGAAACAATAAAATCCAAAAAGGATTTATTTAAGGGAATATTGTTACTGAAGTATCTTGGAAAGACACTGGAATGATGTGTTTTATTATGATATTGTTAGAGTATAATCCACCTTATCGAAAATCCAGTGTTTCATGCAAGAACATAACACATTGAATTGAAATTACATTTTATATTGAATATGCAAGAAGATATGGTGTTAGAGTTATGGAAGGTAGAAATGAATCTAAGTATGGAAGACATGTTCATGAATATTTTATCTTAGAATGAATGAGGCAACAATATGCCTTAATTGAACATGAGTGAAAATAATTTGAAGGAAAAGACTAAATATATAGGGAAAGAGGATGAGTTTCTCTTATTGGATATAAAATTTCAAAGATATCGTTGAAGTAGTTTTAAAATGGGAGATTTTGGGGATTGTGAATTCTCTTTAATTCACTAGATTCAACTTACCAAAAGAAGGATCTATAAAAGTAATCTTTAGTTCTATCAAGGCTGCAATAATCGACATATTCTCTATGCATGTACATTTAAAATATAGTAGTAAACTTATAATTAGTTTAAGGTAATGTATAATGGAGGTTTACCATATACAAAAGATGTTGCGGTGGAGCTATAGGGAATCATAGATTGATCGAATCCAATATTGCGTTGACCACAAACATCATTTCGTTGTAGAACATCTTCCAATGGTTGATTTCATTTATAATGTCGAGGTGGGACTCATTGCTGATGTTTATATTTTATAATGAATCAATGTGTAACAATCTGTCCTTAGTTATAGTTTTCTTATCCCCTATATTGATGATTATATAAGAGTTTTTAGTGTTCTCGCATAGACGTAGGATGTTGGTCTGAACAATTTAACCCAACATGTCCAAGTTAATTTTCATATTTCTTTATTTTCATGATTTTTATCTTGTTTTTGGTTGGAATTAGTGTATTGAATAGTCTTCCTTGTCTTCATATATTTTGGTACACTAATAAATAGGGAAATTTCTAGTGGTTTTAATTCTACAATAAAGATCCTATGGTGTGTGTGATCTTTTAGTGGTTTAATGTTTCATCTTTTTATGGTTTCAAAATTTTTTCTCCCTCAACACAATTTTGGTTAAAGTATTAACCCTTATTGAAACAATTTAATTAATAATTTATTATAGTGTAAAATATGTGACTCAATTATAAGAAATATTAGGAATCATGACAACCTCGAACCCGTACTCTAAAAAACATGTGATTAAAACATAATCATTACATTAATTCCTTTAACACCAATAAATTTGACTCAATTTCAACCATAAGAAACATTAATTTTAAATGGAAAATTTTCACCATTACATACCCAAGGAACTTTCAAGATTATAGATTTATAGAATTAAGAAAAAATATAAGATAAAAATACCCATGTCTTCAAATGATCATTTCTCCGACCATACCAAATTGTTTTTATTTTAAAAAAATCCATTAACATTTCTTATAAAATTATTCAATCCGGAAACCCTTATGGGAAAAGTTCATTTAACATAATTATTTATAATCTTGAGAAATATATAACACATGATATGTGAGATTAAATGATCAGTAATGGTAAATATAATCATTAATAATTAAATGTCACCAATGAATATAATATGAGAATATGACTATGATGACATAATAAAATTACATGATAATAACATAATATAATTTATACCCATAAAATTTGGAGCATAAATCATAATTCATGGAATAAATCATTAACATGATATAACATTTATATAAGTTAACATTCTGAAGACATGTGAAAACAATCCTTTAGAAACTGATCCATTAAAATTCATAAAAAATAGAAAAACACATTGGTATCTTAGAACATCTTATTCATATCAATTTTATAGTCACTCATACAAATGTAAAAACTAACCCTATAAATTACAACAATATCTTAGTAGAAACCTATTACTGAATAACTATGTCTCTTTACTCTATATATTGGAGGGATATAACAGACTCTACCTACTTTATTTTATAATGTATCCACCAATCCTTGGTTTATAATGAAACCACATTTCAATCATACATACATATGTATATGTTGCATGTAATGATAAAATAAATTATAATATTTTAGTTTTCAATATAATAATAACCATTTTTCTTTCATGGCTTGACTTACCTATGTAAAAATTAAATGTTTTCATGAAAATATCTTTGAAATAATCATAATACATATATAAAAATAATAAGTATGATATCATTGTAACATATCCTCAATAGAGTATAAGTAAAATCAAGGTTTTTTTTTTCATTGATGAACAGATATATCATTAAAAAAATATCCAAAAAAATCATGAGGGAAATACCATTTCAAATTTGAAAATCACTTTTAAAAAGTAAAAAATTACAAAATATTATGATTTTATTGAAAATAACTTTTAAAACTGTAAAACAATTTTTCAAAGAAAAAAATCATGGTGGTGAAAAAGGGAGGTTGGGCTATATATGTTACAATAAAAAAATTCCTTTGACACTTTAATAAAGAAAGTAAAAAATGTGTTATATGAACAATGTTAATAATATTCCCTTTTAAAACCATTGTAAATAAAATATAAAATATTTGAAAAACAACTTAATAAATTATTGAATTGTTAATAAGAGAATTATTGAAAATATTTTTGAAAAAATATATATATAAGGGAAATATTCCTTATATAATATCAATATAACTTACAATTGACTATCATGATATTTATTTAATAGATAATGCAAGAAATAGAAATAAAACCTTTGGACCACATTCATAATTAGAGGAGAATAAAAGATATGTTTTTTAAGAAAATAAGAGAATACGAGCTCACCTAAAGTAACATTGAATATAGAAAATCCTGAAATAAGATTCGATATTATCATAAAAATCTTTACCATTTTGGTAATATTTAAATATTAAGGTTTTGAAATCAATTAATTCAAATTAAATATTATGTACCGTGAATATAAGTATATACATGATATATAATTTCAATGGGTTGTATATAAACCTCAAAAAATAAGATCGGTTCATAACATAAACATATGTACCAAATAAGGAAAATTTGTGATGAATAACCCTTAGAAAGATAATATCCTTGATTTGAGAGTTTATTAAGGGATAAATTATGTTGAAAAAATTTAAATCCATAGAAAAGTTTGAATAAAACATAAATAATATTTTTTTATTTCACATGTATTATTAGAAAATTATAGTAAATGAAGAAGTTGTATAGCCTAATGAAAGGAAATTGAGTTAAGAAACCACTTAACTCATGCCACAACATGACATATAAATTCATTATCTTAATAGATAATACAATTATACTAATTATTTAATTCATGAATGACATTTTTTATGTTAATTATTCATTTTATTTATGTTAGATTAATTTCATAATTAGTTACCTGTTCAATAAAGTTCATATTATGCGCTTAGAGGATATTCGGATTATAAGTCCAAAATGACTTCACTAAGTTGACTATGATCAAAATATACATGGTTAAAAAATATCTATAATAAAAATTATGATAAATTAGTCATTTTTATAAGTTAATAACAATTTTATATCCATACATGAAAGGAATGCATGAAAAATTTAATATATTATATCATGGTGGTGGTAGTACACATATACTCATGATTAACATTTCCATTTTTCAAAGAGGATGAGGGAAAATATTCTTTCATTATATCCACTTATATAAGTATCTATGTTATGTGATTTTGAAAAATAAAATATATCATTTTGTGAGCCGGTAGTCCGCTGTACACAGGAATAATGGTTTCATTTCATATTAGATGAAGAAATCGATGGATTAAGGTTAAGAAATAAACATAAAAAATTATTAGTATATGGTAGATACTAATGTTATTATATTTAAATGGTTATAAAATTTCTGAACGAGGTAGAAGAAGAAATAAAACTAGAACCTTCTATGAAAAGCTATACCCATTATTTATGAAACCTCATTTACTTAACACCTTATGCCTTTAAAAGATATTATTATGACAAAAATAAATCTCCTAAAACATGAGGATGTATTTTAGGAAGGGTTCTGGTTAGGTATTGACTGAATAAAATGGATATTCAATAGTGGATAGTAGAGGATAGGGGGTTCCCTTTTATAACTAGGGGAGATAACACCCTTTAAAATTTTGAAATGACGTAAACATTATGAAGTCATATACCTATAAAAGTGTCCCATAAAAAAATAAATTTATACAAAATGTTTATAATTATATAAATAAATCCATCCAATTCAATTTAGATAAGTTTTAGTTCATTTTAAGACTTATCACATTAGTTGGACCCCTAATGAATCTGTTTTAGACTTAAATGTGATAACAATTTTTTACAATTTTTACAATTAATTAGGACAAAAAATTAAGTTAAAATTATATCATAATATAATTAATTCTGATTAAAAATATGTAATAAATTTTGAAAATTGGATTCTTATAAGTGTTATAATTTAGTTTTAATAATAAACCCGTAAAACATGCTAAAAAGTAGTTTTCCGAAAAAAAAGAATTCTAAAGTATAAAACGTTTTTATAGTAGAATTGAGAATAAAATTGATTCAAATGATCTTAATTGAAAAATTTATAACAAAAATTATAAAATATCACTTTTAAACCATTTTAAAAAAAATCAATCTTTTTAAATTCTAAAAACAAAAAAGGAAGTTTTCAATAAAAATTAGTATTTTCACTATTCATTTGAAAAATCAAACTTTTCAGAAAATAATAAAAAATTCACTCTTATATAATTTTTGAATTATGATTTATAAAATTAAGTGAATTTTTTCAAATAATAAAATTCTGTAAAATAACTTTTAAAACTTTTATATGGAATATAAAAATTCACGATTTAATATTAGTATCATTTAAAAAACCATCTAGATGTTTCTTCAATAAATAAGGGAGGAGATGGAAATTAAACATGTAAACCAAATTAATAGTACAAAAAGAAGAAAAAATATATTTTTAAAGAAAATAATATCATAGGATCCCACCTAAAGGAACATTCAATGTAGATAATCCAAAAATAATATGAGATTATGTTATTAAAATCCTAACCTTAATGGATACTTTTAAATATTAATCTTATGAAAGAAATGAACTGAAATGAAAAATTATATTACATTAATATAATAGGATCCATGAAATAATATTACAAGGGGTATTATATAGATCTCATAAAATAATATAGGTGCATAACATAAACATATGTCCTAAAGAAGAAAATTTGAGATGAATAACCCTTACAAAGATCTTATCATTGAATGCAGAATTAATCGAGGGTGTGATTATGTATATCTAATTTAAATCCCAAAAAAGTGAAAATAAAATACAAATAAAACAATTTTAATTTAATACATAATAATGGAATAATAGAATCATTGAATAAGTGATATAACTCAATAAATATAAATTTAGTTAAGAAAACCCCTTCATCATACCTCGACTTGACACATACGTTCTTTATATTACAGAATAATAAACTTTTATAAATTATTTACATTATTAATAAATGTTTTAAAGTTTATTTATCATTTTAATTCATGTTCCTATATTTTATATTCAATTACTTTATCAATTGAGTTCACGTTTTCTGTTTTGAGGATGTTCGGTTCATAAGCCCAAATTGAATCGAGTGGGATGACTATGGTCAAAAGAGTCATGGTTTAAACATAACCAGAATCATATATATAAAAAATTAATATTTTTTACACATTAATGAGATTTTTATTACCTAATTTAAAATGAATAAATGATAAAATGAAATAAGCTATATCATGAAGGTTGTAGTCTGTGTGAATGTATGAGTAATGATTTTAATTTTCAAGGAGCATAAGGGATAAAAGGTAAATTTAATTCTATATTCCCAGAATTATGATTATACCATAATTATAATATTATTTCTTTAAATAAACATATCTAACCATCCATTTTTTGTGATGACTTAAAATAAAATACAACATATCCCAACATGGTAGTCCTTTGTACATAATAACAATGATTTCTTTTCCAACTAAACAAAGAAGTTGATGTATTAAGGTTATGAAATCAAAATAATGAAATATCATTATATGGGATATACTAATGTTTTTATATCAAAATAGTTAGTATATTTTTTAAGAGGTAGATGACGAAATAAAACTAAAACATTTAGTTAAAAGCTATAACTCTTCTCTAGACAACATCCATTGCTTTACAACTTAATCCCTCAAATATAGATATTATTCAGGGAACAATAACTATAGGATGAGGGGAGCTATTTTAGTAAGTTATTTGGCTGTGTATGTTCTAAAAAAATTTATCTTGAAGTGTGGAGAGTAGATGAGTGGGTGTGTCCTTTTATAAGTGGGGAGAAGACACACATGGTTTTAAAAAAAAATTAATATTATGAAGAAAATTTCATTGGAAACTGTGCTATAAAAAATTATATTTCATGAATAAGGTGATAAGTGTCATAAAAAATAAATTAAATAGGACTTATACAATCTTTTAGGGTTTTTTAATCCTTATCAATATAGTTTAACCCCTAGTAAAGTCGTTTTAACCATAACCATTGAAACAAATTTTATTGTTTTTACTATTCATTATGAAAAAATTAAGATGAACTTTTTAAATAATATTAATAATGATAATTAACAATATATAATAAATTTTATACAATTAAATTCCAATATTTGGTATAATTTAGTTTAAAAATAAACCCACAAAATTAAACAAAAAGTGGTTCTACAGAAAAATATGTTCTTAAGCATAAAAAGTTTTCATACCAAAATCAAAAAATAAAATAACTCCAAGGAAATGAATTGGATTATTAATAATATAAATGAAATATTTTTACATTGAAACCAATTTTAAAAGAATACAGTTAATTGTAAATTCTCTTATGAAAAAATTGTTTTATATCAAAATTATTATTTTTCATTATTTCTTCAAAAAATAATACTTTTAAGAAAGTTATTAAAATCCAATGTAAGATAATTTTCACATTATTATTTTAAAAATAAATCTAATTTTCCTAGTACATTTTCTAAAAATAGTAAATGTTATTTTTAATATTTTGTCATAAAAATCAATAGAAACCATTTTTGAGGAAAATTGTATTCTTAAAGCATAAAATTAACTTATTATCATTCCTTTAATAATAAACATTATTAAATTAATTTTAATCAACTTAATTTAATATTTTTATTCATATTATTTTAATATAATAAAATTTTTAATAGTGATAAATTCAATATATTAAGAGAAAAATACATCGCACACATAAAAACAGTTTTAATGGAAATATATATTTGACTTTTGAATGATTTTATCATCCTTTCTAAAAAATTAAATTAAAATATACCAAATAGTTTCTTATATAATGACTATATATATATATATGTGTAATTTATATATGTCCAACTTCAATATAAGAATATATAATGATCATATTACATTCCTATATAAATATTTACACAATTCACTATAATTTATTTACTCACTTCTTTCTCATAATGTGTACTGTATTCTCAATTTGTTACCTTGTTTTTGTAGTTGTATTTGGGGTTACACTGTTCATGTATAACCATGAGGATAAATATTTTTATGTTTTTTTGTATTTATATATATATGTTCATTTACTCCACTTCTACTTTTCCTCGTGTTGTTTCATATTGAATCCTTATACTGATTTAGTGTTTATCTTTTCTTATAACAATTTATTTCAATAAATGTACCACAGTTCAGGTTATTTTGATTTTGAATTTATCTGAATATATTAAATATAATATTCATTTAAAGGATAAATACATGTCAAAATATCAACGTGTTATAGGTACTCTTATTAGGGATCAACCATGTACAAGTATATGTATATTACTTTCCTGTTTACGTTTCTATATACAAGTGACATTGAGTTTTAATGTATAAGTGGATTGAGACCTTCAAAAGTTTAAAAATATACAATAGTTATATATAAAATTAAAAAAACCACTGATTCAACTCACCTTTCGAAGTGGTTCACCCTTTCCTTCCAATCACATAATAAAACATTATGAAATGTTCACGTAATGATTTAATTACAACTTCTAATAAGGTTCAGTCCAATGAATTCTTCACAATGTTTCATAATATTAAATTTTGGTATTATTGATATCTAATAATGGAGATATATTAACATCAAATCACAATAATAAACTATCATTTATCCATCATATGATGTTTATCTAGTCATACCGTAGGATTTACCCACATAACTACACTGTGATACAAAAAATCATACACTATTATTGACCAAGGAAAATACTATAATATTTCACCATATCAGAACTTATGATATGCCTATCCAAGAGATATAAATTTCCTTGTTAATATGCATATCATCCCATATAATATCCCCATATAATACACTTTGATAAAGTATAATATATGTAATATACATATGGTAATTTAGAGAATATTTCCATTGATCTCCAACATATACTAAAATATAATAGTCATTATTCTAGTTCACTAGTATAAAGTATCATATAATTTTTTTTGAAATAATATAAAAAAAATCCTTTTTTATATTTCTACAACACTTTTGGAAATATTTCATCAATTCACTATGTATCACATCATATGTAATACGTTGTGAATATCCATTCAAAAACCATTAAATAAACATTAATCACTTTTAAAGAAGCTATCTATGTTTTAAAAAACTCTACGCGCATCCATTAAAACTCAAATTAAGATGCCACATGCCAATATACATTGAAAAAACATATGAATTCCCAAATTCATAAATTTAAGAAAAGAACTTGCACTAGAAAATCATTAAGGTTACTAAATTTATAAACATATCTGGTGTGATATCCACCAAACACATGAATATCTATACATGTGTCTACTAGTTTCATCCTATATAAGTATTAAAAATCATATAATCCATCTTTCCAGGACATAAAGTTACCATGGGTTACAATTTATGCCATTCCCATAGAACCTACTCATACATTCCTGATTTTATAGGTATTGACCACCTAATATGAGGAATAAAGCCCTTTCATACATCTAACTTAATGATGACATCACATGTCCCACATCAAAATAGATAACCACATAACAGTAAACTTATCTATGTATGAGGACTCATATGTAATTCTTGTTATATGAGAGGAAAAATATCATCTTGGAAAAGGCTTAACTGTTGAAATGATAAACAACATACCAAAAAACCCCAAATTAGCTAATACTCAAGAATTTTCTATGAAATATATCATCATATAACGGTTCTCATGATAGTTATATTTCCAAATTACGGTATGGGGACTCAATATCCAACATGAACCCCTAGTTTACTTAATAAATAGTGTATGACACTCTATGTGGTATAATTGGAGGGTCATTCTGCATACAAATATCTTGTAGTACCTAATGGGAATGTTATATATATATATATAAGAAATATTAATCATGATAAATTTAAAATTTCATCAAAACCTATAACACTCGATGATAAATATCATTTTGCAATAAACCAAATTCATATTTTGATATGTCAATCATTATTTCACTTAATGTAATATATTCATATAATGTGAAAGATTAATAAATTGGAGGCTTCCTTTTGTATATAATATGATACATTTTATATTAATAAAAATCTTTAGTACTACTAAAAAAATCATATACAAGCACTCATATAATCATATACCATAAGATAGGCTGCAACAGAGACCCTATAATTATTAAAATTTTAGTGTTTTTTCATATACCATCCCTGCCTCAGTTTATAGTGAACAATAAATAGATAAAGTTTCTATTGTACCTCAGGCCCACCACCACACATTCCAGAGTCTTCTGACTAGTAGAATAGTTTTATTGTGGTACATTGGAGAGACTATAACATCTTTTCAAAGTTAAATAATAGAGGAAATAATATCAATCATATACAATATCCAGATAATATAGTAATTGAATGATATAAAACCATGTGTCAAATATAATATAAATAAACCATTCCATAATATATGAGACTATCCAATATATTCCAGGTAGGCAAACAACCAAAAACCCAAAATATAAAACTATGAAAAAACCAAAACAAGGATCTGAGTCCCTACCTAGTACTAAATCCTATTCTCTATCCTTGAAACCCATGAAAACCCAATATTCATTCCTCTACCAACCTATAATTGTAACTAAGAAGAATGCATATGTGTACCCTAGTTCCATGGTGGCCTGAGTAGGGTGTGAGTATAACTCAGTAGGCCACCACCACAAATGTATCAAAACCAACCAGTCCAGAAAAAGTGCATTCTTATATTATCAGCTAAATAAGTATTATTAAAACCAAAAAAAATTATTTAAGACTAAAAAATAAATACATTTTGAATTAAGGGGTTGGGTTATTCCTAAGAAGGATACAAACCTACTTCGGCCAGTGTTGGGGTATATTTGTGCACACTGTGATGAACATACCAAACCATCCTCTCAAATAGGGTTAGTTTACCCATAAAGTGTCCAAACTAGAATCTAGGTGTAATATAACCAAAATTAGAGACCTGCATCCCTTGGGGTCAATTTCCCCCAAAGTTAACCATTATTCACTATGTCCTCTAAGGTTTTAGTTCACCTTGTGTTAACTATAATTAAATGCATAATATAAGGGCTATGTTCACCTTGGTTTGACCATAATAACTAGATTCTACTGAAGGGCCACATTCATCCCAGTCTTGAACATCAAGAATACACCAAAAAAATCAATAACATAAAATATCAAAACACGTATTTCCTCATTTAATCCTTTCATTTTAAAAAAATTTCATGTTCTTCCCTTTAAAACCAAACCACCCCACAATAATTTTACATTTCACATAAAACAATCCATTTACAATATAACCATTTCCATAAAATAGTTTCTAATTTACCATTTTATAAAAATCTTCTACAACAATTCATGCATACAATTCAAAACATGTGTCTTATTCATTACCAAGGAACCCCACATGTGGTCGACTTTATTTGGGATAAGGGTATATCAATTTGAATTGTGACCTAGGATGAAGCCATTATGAAATCATTTAATATATACTAGGATGAGGCATAACCAATATGCCTCCGTTGAATAATGAACCATTATAAAAATCAATCAAGACTATGAGTTAATTTAAAGATACCACCTATCATATTAAGAGGCCTTCCAATTTACTCCTAGTTGAATAACCCACCTCTCATGGTCTCCCAAGAATGATGAATCAATATTAAAACAAAAAAGACCCTATAAAATATCCAAACAAAAAATAATAATTAATTATAAAAAGTTGATAATTAATTAAAATCCTACAACCAAAAATAAAAAACATAGAAAAAATGGGAAACCACTCATTGAATAAACCAAACCATACCTAAACTGACACCAACGGTCCTCTAAAGTCCCATGCCTCACTCATAAAACTAACCCATGAAAAATACATATAAAAAACCAAGACCATTAATGAACAAATTTAATTAAACCTAAAAACCTTGAAAACCACATCTTACCACATATATCCAATGAAATGATAGTTGATGTCATGAGAATATTGTCTCTGAATGTCCTTAACACAAGATGCATGAAAGTCCTATCATGATGAGACGATTCCACCATCCTATGATGAGATTTTATATAAAATACATTACCAGTAAAACCAAATTTTAGAGAGAGATGAGTAGGACAAAAAGGAGGGTAACTAAAAAGATAAATTTATTAAAAAATTCTAGGAATGGAAAACCATGACCATTACCCAGGGAGGTGTAACTGTGGAAGAGAGGGAGGGGGGATCAATTTCCTACATGACTCAAAAAATAAGGAAATATGGTTCCTTCTCAAAGAACCATAATTCACATAAATTTTATTCTAGCCTTTAAAAACCCGAACATTTAGTTGATAGAGGCTACTGGCTAGAAAATGCCTTCAGGTATTGTCTGATTCCACTCCTAATCACTACCAGCTAGCTGGTGGTTGCAGGCTGCTTCTTCGATCACCCGAATTGTCCTCCTATCGTATCCTCTACCTTCAATTACATCCTGACCCCGAAACCTCACCCAAAAACAACTTTATAGGGGTCCAAACCTATGATACACTCATCCAAAACTAGATTATTAAAGAAAACCTTTCACTAGTTCGATAATTCAAACTTCTCCTGAAAATTCAAAATCATCCATACACCAATATAGACTAAAGGTTTTACATCCTTCCCACCTTATAATAAATCATCCAAGATTTACAACTCTGTGCATTGTTTAAAAGGATTTTTCAACCTTCATTGGTCATCAAAAGTAACTAAATGGTTGTATTCCAACTATAATTCCACATCACACCTCTAGAGCACAACCTTAAATTCTTGTCTCTTAATCGGCTAGACCCATGTCACCACTTGAACTCATTTCATAGAAATTGATAAGATGTTCACCTAATCCCGTCTATCCTAAAACACCAATGTTGTAAAATCTTATAGATAAAATGGTTTATGGTGATCCCCGACATAATATATAACTATAATAGAATAATTCTAAGCCACACCAGCTCTAATATTGTAACTTCCAATCAGAAAATGACCCCAAATCTCTTTCAAAGTGGTTCCAAATACACTCTACCCAACACTCCCAGAAAAAATACTAGTCCAATGATTGTACTTATTTAATTATAAAATTACAAAACAATTAGATAAATCTATAAAGTCCAAACACCACTCCAAGAATCTATAATTATCCTAAAAAATCCAAGACCAACTTCTAAAATTCAACCATCACACCCAAAATAATGCACCCACAATTATTACCAACCCATCACATCCAACTACATGAAATAACACAAGACAAACCATCATATTTCACCTTTACCAAAAACTCTTAGCCTCAGCCACATTCTCCCTATTAACCCATCTGACCACAATGGTATCCTATGATTTCACGAAAATGCTAGCTGAAGTCTCTACCTGACTTCCTACATCATTCCAAGGTCTAATGATCAACTATACAACTTACCATTACAAAAAAATTAAAATAAAACCCCATATAACATTCTTATTGGTGCTCAAAAATCATATAACCCCACTCATGGGTCACCCTTGATGGCCACCACACATAAACTCAACAATCTGAAGTCATGATTGAGAAGTTCACAAGGTTCTTCCTCATAGACCACCCATCATGATAAGTATCCCACAATTCATTAAACTCTTGATGAAACTCATTCCATCACAGTTTCACACAATATTTAACTGACCAAACACATACTATAGGGTAACACACATTATATTCGATCTAACCCATCCTACCAATTCCCACGTTTGGAATAACCCACAAGTTTTCTGAAACCCCTAACACATCACAGGTCTCAAGGTAACATAGAGATATACATAACTTGGATTCTCTCACAAACCCAACCACCCAAACATAGTTTCCACACTATTTTAAACTAGGTTAAACTCATACAAATATATTGATATAAGGTTCAAAAATTTGACCATTCCATATTTTTAAAAAACAAATATTTCTATAACCAAGTATCAGTTATAGAAATTTCAAGTACAATTTATAGAGGGAGAATCTTTATCAGTTTTTCATATAATTTTATTTATATTATTCTGTGTAAAAAAAACAATCAATCCCATAATTAATTTTAAAAATTTATTTTAACAAAAAAATTTCACATCAAAGGATCTATTAGATAAAATGTAAATTAAAATTTATAGGGTAAAACACTCTTTTAGTTGTAATTGAAATTATATTTAGTAGATGACTCATAATATTAAATCCAAAATAATCAGAAAACGTTTCTTATCCCATTATAGGGGATCATTTATGTAATATTACACTACACACTTATAATGAAGCATTGTATGAATGGCCGAAAACACTTTTTATTGCCAATACCTTTCACAATATAAGTAGAAATCCCAAGAAATCACACACATAAACCCCCATGTGCTTGATATGATTCATGAACACACCCATTCATTCCATACTAGCCTAAGATACAACATCTCATAAATGAATAAATTCAAAAATCAAGTCTATCACTCATTATGAAATAAGATTGACTGTAACATTGAACAATATGAATAAAAATCCCATACATTACAATGTGGACTTTCCTCATATGTCGGGTGGTTAGTCCTAGGATCAAGGTAAATACCATGTTATAAAATATTCCAATTATCCTACCAATGAAATCCAAATAGAATGACAAAAACCAAAATGGATTTGATACCACATTTAAATTTTCTTTCCCTGGTTCACTATGACCGGTGACTAGAACAAGTCACTAATACACTTCATACACACCTCCTCACATGATAGAGGTTCTAACTAGTTTCACAGAAATATGGTGGTGTAGTGGAGAGACAGTACCCACTTATCAGATTAAAAAAATAGTGTAAATCATATCAAACAGATTCAACATCTAAATAACACAGCAAATGAACAACGTATAAGAAAGTGTCTACTATAATACAAATAAACCCTTTCATAACATATGAGACTATTCAACACGTTCCAAGCATTTATACATTCCAAAACCCCAAAAAAAAGAACTATGGAAAAACCCAAACAAGGATTTGAGCCAATTTCTATTCATAAATCCCATTTTCTATTGTTGTAGACCAAGAAAAAAATTTCAACCCTTTGCCAACCTGAGCTTATGAATAAGTTGTTTCTACTCCAGTACCCATGTGCCATCGGATACTGATAAGGCTGTAAGTGTAACTTAGTATGCCACCCCAACATTATCCCAAATCTAAATTGGCCACAAACAGGGCATGAATATGTACTCACATAAATAAATACTATTAAAATTCTTTCGATAATTTAAAATTGAAATAGAAAGACATGCTAAAAATTGGGACTGATTTCACCGAGGAATGGTACAGAAATTATTTGGGTGGCATTGGGGTTTCTCTGAGTATGCTATGATGATTGTTCCAACCCATTATCCCGAACAAGTGTAATATACCCTTCTCTAGTCCAAAATTTCATTCAGGGTTAATATACCCTTCCCCAAATCCTTGTATCCTTCAAGGTTCATGTTCACCCAAGGTTAATCATAATTAAATTTATTCCCTAGGATCTATGTTCACCACAAGCTAACTATAATAACTAGTATCCACCATGGGATTAATTCATCATAGAATTAACCTATAATCATAATCAAAGAAAATCCATAACATAAAAGATCAAAATGCATATTGACTCATTTAATCATTCCATTTCCTAAAAATTAACATTCCTTTTCATTATAAACAAACCACCCCAATGGAAATTTATAATTTCACATAAAATAATCCATTTACATCATAACCATTTCTATAAAACCCTTTCCAATTTACTATTTTTAAAACAATTTACAAAAACACCACATGCGTGTCATTAACCCATTATATATTTCCTTTTCAAAAAACCACTCAATTTTCCACTTCCAATTCATTTATTTTAAAATACCAACTTCTGAAATTCGATACCATTTTCCATTTTCAAAACAGAAAACCAAGTATCATTTTACAACTCCCATTTCCAAAAATAGGTTCTATTTATTACCAAGGCCTACACATGGTATCACCAATATTTTGTCCTAGAGTATATCAAAAGGGAATATAACCTTGAGTGAATGACTTATCAAAACATTTTATATAAACATGGTTGAGGTATGTCCAAGCTAGAACGACTTCATAATGCACCACTTGAATAATCAGGTGAGACTATAGGTTAATTTAAAGGTACCACCTACCTAATTCTAAATCTTTCCAATTAACTCATAGCCAGGTAACCGACTGCTCGAGCTCACCCAAGACTAATGACTCAATATTAAACAGTACACAATACCACTTCCAAAAAACCAATATTAATTAATGATATTAAATTTATAATAAATTAATAGTCTATAATAAAAAATAAAACTATTAGGAAAAATGGGAAACCACTCACAAGATTTTCCCACCACACCCAGACCGAAAACAATGATCATGCCAAGGATCATTCCATACTCACAAACCTAACCTAAGGTAAATCCATTCCAAATGGAAACAATAACATAAATAAAAAAAATTCATAATACCCAAAACCCATGAAAAAATCACTCCTCCGTATTCCACTAATGAAAACTTGACCAACTATGTCACGAAGTTGTCTCAGGACATCATTAAGCCCATATCCATAGAATCCCCATCATCATGGAATGATTCCAACTATACTCTTTTGGAATAATATCTTAAATCCCCAATTAGGAAAACTAAATATTATAGGGAGATGAGTAGGATAGGGATAAGGGTAATATGAAGGAAAATATTATTAAAATACACCAAGAATCAAAGCCCAAGACCATCCTCCATGGAGGGGAATGATAGAAGAGAGGGATGGGAGCACCCTAGTCCACGCAAGCAGAAAAAATGAGGAAATTATTTTTTACCATCTAAAAAATCAAGGGGGTTTAATTGTAATTATACCCCTTAATACCCCATCTGGGGATCCATAGGAGGCCACCATATGTCCTGTGGACACCTGTTAGCTAGTAGGTCCTCTGTCCATGGTACTAGCTAACCAGTGGTTATAGGATATAACCCCAACTACCGAAACTATACTCTATTCCTTTTAACTACCTTCTACTACCTTATAACCCCAAAACATCATCCAAAAACTCATTTGTAGGGTTACAAACCTTTAATATTCTTAACCAAACCCTAGTTTATAAAAGGACCCATTAAATAGTTCAAGAATTAAAACGTCTCTGGAAAATTGAAACTAATTTATACACCCAAATTAATATGGGATTTTACATTTCCAACTCATTAAATTACTATGTAATTTCTATAAAAAATATATCTGACCATATATCCCACTAAACACTTTAAAAGGAAACAACTATCAAGAAATATATTTTAAATAATATTGAGTCATTTGAATCAAATTCCCATTGTTCAACTATTTGAAAAAAGTATTGATATTCCTTTAATTAACAACAACTATTTTTCCAATGTTAATAACATATGTTTTTCACTTATATATTTTATATGTTCTCCTTCATCATAATTCATGTAACTTATCTCTCAAATTTTTTATTGTCATCACTTTGGTATATAAATTAGAAACCTAACATTACATATTACCAACCCATACTAAAATAAGATAGGGTATTAAGTTATATTCACTTTTAATTTTGAGTAGAATAATATTTTATTTATCATACTTGAACTTCTATAAGTCAAAAAATACCCACTATAGCCTCATAGAAACTACATTCTATTCAAAATATCACTCTAAGATATAAAATCTCTTTTGTGTTAAGAAAAAACATTTAATTCATTTTGTGGAAATAATTATCAAATAGACAACTTATCCATATATAATATGAGTTTCCATTTTTTTAGTATTATTTTAAAATGAAGACTTTAGTCTTTAAAATATTCTACTAATGGGTAGTGGGATCAAAGCCCTCATATTTTTAAAAATATTTCGATAAAATCTTTATCCCAAATAAAAATCATTTTATACTTGTCTTATTTTTAGGTATGATATAGAATCAAATGAATCATAAATCTTGTGTATTAAATCTATCATCTCACATTGTTCATAAAAATTAGTTATTTATTGAAAAATTATATTATTATATTAGATAAATAAGATGACACACATCCTTATTTAGATTTTTTTTATTTTTTATATATTCCTTTACATTCAAATCAATGATTGAACAAACCTTTGATTTATAAATTGAATCAAATCTATAAGATCCATCAGTTATTTCCATTATTTTAAACTCCTATATATTTTCAACATTTATAAAATATATATTTAGTACTTATAGACTTAAAAATTGATGAATTTAATTCCACAACACTAATACCTAAAATGGATTCTCTATGGATTTTCTCAAACACTTTCAAGTATATAGGACTCTTCCATCCAATGGAAACATCACTCTCTTTTCTAATTACTTCTTTAGGTTTCCATGACCATGGTTTGAAATTGGATCATTCAATATTTTTTCCTAGATCAAACTTTTAGCCTCATGTACTATGACACCCTTCATTTATTAAAGGAAAGGCTTTAGTTTATATTTTACTAAACCATGTGCATTTAAGTGTAATTTTAGTGTTGGAGACATTAGAGGGGGCTTGGGGGATGATTTTGGAAATTCATACCCCACCCTAGGTGTTTCATATTTTTAAATAGACATCATTAGGTACTCTATGGAGGTCCCAAGAAGGGGTTTGGTTCTATGTGGGACACTAGATGGCTGGTTCCCCTTAGGTGGGTAACTGGTGGCCACCAAGACCTCATTGTTTTCCCATCTTGTACCCACTAAGAAATTTAATGTTTTTATAATGTTAAAATTAATAATTAATTATTTATTTAAATGATAAATCTCTCTCATTTCACCCAGTAGTAGTTGTTGTGGTATCTCCCCATCTCTTGTTATATTATTCTTTTTTACCTAGGGTACTTATCTATTGAGCATATAATTGTAATCCCTTCTTCGTAGGTTTTCAGTACCAGTAATTCCATCACTCATATTTCATAAATTTTTTAATTTCCCCATTTATTGATGGTTATGCTGAATTATAGGTATTTTTCTAATTTTCTAATTTTTATCCATTTGAGACTTAATTATCAGGTGGTATTTGACGAGTAGAATCTTACTAGTCTCATGTAAGTTGTCTATTTATTTTATAATAATATTTTATTTCCATAAATTAATCACATGAAATTATATAAATATCATATTTTATTCTATACCCTAAAATTAATTGAAAATAGTTACCTTTATTTTCCTTTGATATAACAAGAGCTCATTTGGATATGGGTAACCCATTTGAGGTTTTTTCTAATAGAATTGACATTGATGAAAAATTATCCAATTCTTCATATTTTGTGACAATTCCTTTAGAAAAAAATGGGTACCAATGTCTAAGAACCAACCCTATAAGCCATGTTTAGGAGCCTAGTGTACTCCATAGTGAGAGATATCTTGGAAAAGTGCTTGGTTTGAGGCATAATGTCCTAGGAATAAGAATTTGATTTGGGTTAATGACTTAGGAGTAACATTTTATATATTAAATGTTTATAAGAACTATGAAATGTATTTAGATGATATACCATTTATTTTTGTTTGTTTCTTGGTATATGGTGTTTCATTGTATACCTTGAACCTATTGATTGTGGTATCTTTTCAACCCATGGTTTATTAGAGGTATGCCAACCACTCTAAGATGGTTGGTGTAATCTTATCCACATGAATAGATATTTTCATTCATCATTCAATGAGAGGCTTATGAAATAGTGTAACCTTATGTGGTTTGGGATATTTTAATATTAGGGTATATACCACTTCGGTTTTCATAAAATTGAAGAATCAACCACTCATGTGGGCAGTTCTAGTGGTACATCATCCACTTAGGGACCTATTGTGATGGTATATCATCCTATTGATATTAGATACTGATGGAATATCATCCACTATTATATGATAGAGGTGGTAGATCACCCAGCTTGACGGTAATAATAGTGATGCATCATCCACTTATGAATATCATCCCAGCAGGGAATATCTCACTTGGGGACTTGAAATAGTGGTATATAATCCACCTCAAGAGTGATAGTGTTGGAATATCATCTACCTAGATGGAATTATTTCATGGTTCCTTAACTTCATGATCTAAAATATAGCGGTATATAATCCACATAAGTATGGAATGATAATGAATTATCTAAATGATATTAGTGTTTCCTTATTCACCAGAGATAAATTGAATTCATTTGATTTTTTTTTCCAATTTTGGATCATTTACCTAGATTAATTGTGATGGTGATGACTCATTGATCCAGTTATGTTGTTTTGTGAGATATTTTTTCACCTCCACTACTATATTAGGAGTGATATATAATTTATTTTTATGATGTGTGCTTGGAACATTGGTATATTATGTCATTTTAGAACTAGTTGAAGTAGGTATGGTTCCCACAATTTGGTTGGAGAAACCCATGAGTTTGAAGGTTATTTCATTTAAAATTATTGGATTTTATATCGATCTTGCACCTATATTTACAGGATTTTATAGGGACACCATTGGGGTTTTCATATAGATGTATAATAACACCCTTATCATGAACCATGATATGTAACACTCTAAGGTCTTACAAATAAATTAATTATAAAATGTATTAAACACTAATAATACATGAAACAAAAACTTTGAGATTTATTTGAGATAGTTATAACCTGGCCATTAGATATAATTTTGAGGCTTCTGTGATTTGAATTTCGAAGCCCTTATATACACGATTGCGATCAGTAAGATATTTAGAGCCCTATAGGATCAACTTAATTTTTTAGTGAATAGTAACTTACCATTATGAATTGTAATTTGTCCAATGAAATATTAACCTCACCTAATACTGTATAAATAAAATTGTTCCATCATTTCTTATTTGAGTTTAGTTTTTTCATAAAAATATGATGAATTTGATAAATTGATTTTCAGGTAAAAATTGTACATTTTTTGAGGGAATTAAATTATTATATTAATCTAAGGTTATATTAATGTTTTATATAATGAAATAGTAATATCAAAGAACTCTTATTTAATTAAAAATGGTAAAATAATTTTACTTCTCTAAAGTGTTGAAAATTTTACTACGCATTTTACTTTGCATTTTATGTCCACTATTATTTTTTATAAATAAGTATTTTAATATATAAAATTTAAGATTTTAATATTTATAGAATTATTATTATAAAATGAATACCATTTTTTATTAATAACCTTTATAATATGGTACACTGAATTTATGATAATTTTATAAAATACTTTAGGTTTTCTTGAATAGTAAAAATAGAGTTTAGAGTTTTTGGTATGTTTAATGACATCAAAATGATGTAATAATTAATATAAATTTCTGTTTTAATTTTTAAAATAGAAATATGATATGAGGTGTCCCATGTGGAAAATTCCATGGGAAAATACCTTGGGAAATCCCATGGTTTTTCAAATACCACTGTTGAGGAGTCCATATAAATTAATAACAAATTCCCCCACTTTAGCTAAAAATAACCAACCATTTATTCTGTTACTTTAATTACATATTCATCATACTAGAATATATGGTATTTTTACTTCTCTATGAGTCCATCCAAGGTGTCCTCAATCCCCCTATTTCCCAACCTTCGTGTTTTTTGAGTTACTCTACATGGTAAGGGAATCTACCACCCTTATCTTTTTGAAGCACTCCTTTTTTGTTATTCTTTTTAATTTAAACTAGATTGTGGGGAGATATTTAATTATATATCCCCTAAAATTACATATTATTTAAACATTATTAAAGACCCCATTTTTTCTCTCAAAAACATGTTTTATGAGTTTTAAGCGACATCGTTAGGCTACCAAATTTTTATAAGGGATTTCTCAATAACTCTTTTTTTCTTTCAAGTTTAACTTTTTTTCTCTTCATGTACCATCATACAAAAGGAATGATAACTCCATTACCTTAAATATAATTTAATTTTGTTTTGATAATGTGATAATTCATCATCATATCTCTTATCTGTACATTTTATACAAAGAATGAAAACACCATCCGAGATGTGTTAATTTATCACATTCAAGGACGATGAGTTTTCAATTTCTATTAATGTCCCCATGGATGGTGATGAAAGTATTTTTATGGTTTAAAAAGATCAAAATATATGTATTTTGTCTTATTCAATGTATTTTACTATAACATATACAAAATACTAATTCATACGACAAACTAATTTGTAACAATCTAAATATTTCCATAATAATCTAAATGGTTATCACTAATATTCTCTCTAATAAATCATCAAAGTACCATGTAACCAAATGATATATATAACCATTTAAACTTATTTATGTTCATTAACGATATATAAGTTCTATTATAGAGATTTATATCCATTCCACATGAACTCCATTAATTATAATCAAGTAAACCGACAATGTAATCAAGAAAATTAACACTCTAAAATGAAGGAATTCAATCTTATAACTTATCAATAAGAACACAAATGAACTTAAGAAAACTATAATGAATCAAATATAAATATATAAGGTTATGGATTTTATAATTAATGGATTTAATTTGATTATCCCAGACATTTAGGATAGGTTCAGAATATATTTAGACATAAAGTAAGGATTTTGTACGCAAACCTCTATTTTCATTTGAGTTACTCTTATCCTCTACTTATCAAAATGAAATTATTATTTATTCTTATTTAATCCCCATAAATTAATTTTTAATTTTCTATATATTTATACCAACCAGAATCATTATTTATTTTATGGGTAGTAAAATTCCTTAAATGGATCTTTCAAATATTCTTCCTAAAATACAAGCCCTTTTCAAGGGAACTTCTCAAATTCTTAACTATGTTCAAGTACACTCTATCATCTGTTTTTAGAAAAAATTATTTTTCTAAAATCACACATTTTATTATGTTGAAACAATATTATTTCACTTATGGTTTTATAAAAATATTTTTCCAAAATAAATCTTCTTTTAAAAGTAAATGAGTATTTATCAAAAGAATTACTCGATGATTTTATAAGAGTAATTTTATCTATTTAAAACTCTTGTTGAATATTTTGTATTATTGAGACTAATATTTTATAATTTAACCTACCATATTTTATTTAATGGTTTATGATTAGTTTTACTGTGGATGTTCC
The DNA here is from genome assembly GCA_963277665.1 of Viscum album. Taxonomy (NCBI): domain Eukaryota; kingdom Viridiplantae; phylum Streptophyta; class Magnoliopsida; order Santalales; family Viscaceae; genus Viscum; species Viscum album. The sequence continues at coordinate 342,090,141 of OY728127.1, read as the reverse complement.
ATCTTGAAAACACTCTCCATATTACTTCGAATGGATAGTGTTTATGTTTGGGGAAAGTTATTTACATTCCATATGTTAGTTTCAATGTGAATGTATATGTTACTTATGATTATCCCCATACATATGAGTAATGAATTGGACTTAGTAAGTGATTGGTGTTTTCCACTATAACTTCTCGATGCATCGGTAGGTGTTCTGAGAAAAATCAGATATGGACTTGGACGAGGGCTTTCCAATATTCAGATATGGTTTTGGCTTCGGTCTTAATCATTTTGGGATGTCCTGGTCAAGGACTTGACAATATGTTTCAGATGTTCATCATTATGAATTCCATAATTATGGTATTATAAATTGATAAACTATGTGTTTATTCAACTAATATAATATCAATGGGTATGTTTCATTTTCTGATGGTCATTTATATGGCCTTACTCAATCAACTTTCATTCCTACCATACTATGCTCAAGTATAATTTTTAAAGTCTTGTATTTTCAGTTATTCACCATGCATAGTTTTTATGTTTATGGTAACTTCCTCTATATTAATTACCCTTACCTATCATCTGAAATCACCCCTTTCTTGTGTTTTATTTTTCCCTAGGCGGTGAAGATGAATATTATGAAATAATTAAAAGGATAATCTCTAAGTTTATGTGTTATTAAAAAGAAGTTGATATGTTATTTTTTTTCAAGTTGTAATATGGAACTTATATGTGTATAATTTTTTATAAATCTAATAAACTATTACTTACTTTAGGATATAACTTCTCTTTTTATATAACAATGTAGTAAAATAAGGCACCATCTCTAGGAAATAGGGGTAAAGAAATTTACAGTTGGTTTCAAAGGAAGTTTTGTAGAAAACATGTAAACTGGATTTTGAAAATTTAGATTTGGGAACAAAACCATAAGATAGTTTTTGAGGATAAACATACAAGAACATCCTGGAATTATGGTAAGGAATATATTATGTTTATCTCTTTATGAAATAACTTCCATTTATGGACACGAAAAGGGGATGTGGTGTTAGCATAAATGTACCCAGGAGTAACAACTTTGAAATGGAGGTTCGGGCTTGACCCAAGGTATCCAGTTACATGACAACAAGCCTTAATATTCTCCTAGTTTTACACTCCCAAGGTATATTCATAGGATAATTCAAATTTTCTTTTCAAACTATTATGAAGCAATTAAATGTAATTTTTTCCTCATCAACACATTCTTTCTGATTATGAGATTAGTAATGAATATGATTTTAATTTATGTATGTATTTTTAGAAGATGATATTTTACATTATAATTCATAACCTAATATAGTGTATTCCATTATTTTGAAATGGAACCTAATGGAAGGAATGTAAACTACATGAATGCACGTATCCCATGTAGAGATTTTCCGCCAATGTAAGATAATGATGCTGGTATTGGATATGTGACTGGTGATGAAAATCTTATAACTATACCGGGAAAACTAATCGAGGTTAAGAAAAATAACCTTACCCATATAGAGAATCCAGACCTACAATGTGGAGGAGCAATATGAGAATGCGTTGTGTGACAACAACCTCCATCATTCAATGGGACTACAAACCCATTTGTTGCTGAGAAGTGGATAAGTTCCCTAGAGAATATATTTCTCGCTTTACTATGTAATGATTGAGAGAATGTTTTCATGGTAGTCTATCGACTATATGGAGATGCAGATCAATGGTAGTCATTGATTCAAAATATAATGGAGGAGGAAGAAATAGAAGAAATGGATTAGAGGGACAGTAAAGAAATATTATTAGACAAATACTTTCCTCATGAACAGCGAGCAGATTTGGAAAGCTAGTTTTTGAATCTGAGGAAAAAATAGGATGAGAATTTTTCAAATTATTTAAATAAATTAACAAGGATAACAAGGCATGATATAAACTACATACACAATCCAAACAAGATTGATCAATTCTTTGATGGTTTAAAACTATTCCACTGAAGGGAACTAATCTACCAAATATTCTCATCATACAAGCGTATTATCTCTTGTGATATCATAATAGAGAAAGAATTATTTAATTATTATGAATTTTAGGGAAAACAAGAGAAGACAAGGGTGGAGGAGGATAGAATAGATAAAGGGAAGAATAAAAAGCGTAATTTTCGCACATGCGATACTTGTGGAAGGAAACACCCTGGCACCCGCTTAAAAGGAAAAGGAGTGTGCCACAAGTATGGACAGAAAGACCATCGCACTGGTGATTTTATGGGAAACAATAAAGTTATCAATGTTCATTGTTATAATTTTAGGGAGATGGGATACTATGCTAATTATTTTCCAAAGTTTCATAGAGAAATTCCTGAGAAAAGGCCATGGGAGCAAGGCCAAGATTATATGATCAAAACTGATAAATTTGAAGTTCATAATAATGTGGTGGTAGGTACTATAATCATATAATTAAACATGTCCAATGCTTTATTTGATTATGGTTCATATCATTCTTTTATATCTTCCCAGCTTTCTCTAAAAATTATTCTTTTCCAATTCTCCTTAACAAAGGTGTTTTTAATGAAAACCCCCAAGGGAAGTCTCATTGCAACAAATATGAGTTAGTAATTCCCCATTATGGCATATAAATATGATTTATATGTGTATTTTATTTCCATAACTATAGTAAAAGTTATCATAATCCGTGGCATGGATTGGATTTCAAAATATAATGTTAAAATCTGTGGCATGAAGAAGGAAATTACGATTTATGAGGAGGGTATATAATCTATTATATTTAGAGAAGAAACATCATCATATGATTCATATATAGATCCACCCCATGTAGCCCTATTTAATGAAATTACGGGCGGAGATGAGAATAAAATATTAGTATATGAGGAATGAAATCATTAAATTGATAATGTACATATTGTGCAAGAATATATTGATATTATTCTAGATGATTTACCAAGACACCCTCTAGAGAAAGAATTGAGTTCACTATTGATTTAATTCATGGTTCAAGGCCTATATAAAAGGATCTTTATTGAATGGCCATTATGGAATTATTAGAACTCAAGAAACAACAATAGGAATTTAGTTATAAAGGATTCATTTTCCCTAGTGTTTCTCTACAGGGATCCCCTATTCTTTTCATTAAGAAAAAAGAGTGATCTATGAGGTTATGCATTGACTATTGGTAGATCAATGCTATTCCAATAACAAACAAGTATCTCATACCTCACATTGATGATTTTTTGATCATCCTCATAAAGCCCAATATTTTTCTACGATGGACCTTTGATCTAGATAACTTCAATTGCATGTGAGTAAAGGAGATATTTTAAAGACAACATTTCGAACCATGTATGTGAATTATGAGTTTATAGTAATTCCTTTTGGACTAAATAATGCACCATCTGTTTTCATGGATATAATAAATAGAGTTTTCAAGGAATATCTTGATGATTTTTTGTATTTATTGATGATATCATAGTATATTGAAAAATATATGAAGATCATGATAATCACTTGTGAATCATTTTGAAGACACATAGAAGATACAAGTTATATGGGATGTTTAGAAAGTGTAAAATTTGGCTTCAAAAAATTTCTTTTCTTGGCCATATTGTATCTAAGGATGGAATATTAGTTGATCTTGAAAATGGCCTCCTCCAATGAACATAACTGTGGTACATAGTTTTATATGTTTTTCTGGTGATTATTAGTGTTTGTTTTAGAAAATAACCCGATTAGCCAACTAATTATCCAAGACTTCTAATAAAGGGGTTAATTTAATAAGGGAAAAATAATGTGAATAATGTTTTGAAGAATTGAATAGGAGATTAGTGAATACTCCGATACTCACTCTACTATTGGGGAATGGTGGATTTGTGTCCTATAGTGATGCATTGAAGAAAGGACATCATTGTGTCCTAATGAAGAATGATAGAGACATTGCCTATGCATCAAGGTAGTTAAAAAATCAGGAAAAAAACTACCCATCTCATGATCTTGAGTTAAAAGCTGTAATAAATGCTCTATAGATATGAAGACATTACCTATTTGGTGAATGATGTGAGCTATATAAGGATCACAAGATCTTTAAATATATCTTCTCATAGAAAGAAATCAACATGAGAAAATTTTGATGGCTTGATCTACTCAAAGATTATGATTGTTCCATACACTACCACCCATGAATGGAAAATAAGGTAGTTGATGAATTGAGTAGGAAGAATAATGGAGTTTTAAAAAAATGAATATTGAAAGGGATCTTGTATTTAGGGATATAGTAAAGATGGATGTGGAAATTATCAAAGAAGATGAAACATAATAAATTTTTCAATTGGTTTCCCAACCATCTACATTGGAATGAATTAAAACTTCTCTTCTAAATGATGATAATCTTCAAAATAAAATTAATGGTTTGGATGATGGGAAGTTGGATGACTTCATGTGTAAAGTTGGAATATTGAAATTTGGGAAGAGGTTATCTGTTCCCTCTATACTGAAGCTGAAAAGGGAGTTAATATATTATTCTCACTACTCAAATTTATCTATACAGTATAGTAGAACAATAATTTATAGATATATGAAGAAACCATTCTCGTAGGACAACACAAAGTGGGAAATTGCTGATTATATATCAAAATATTTCATCAGTCAACAAGTGAAGGATAAAAAACAACATCCTAGAGGATCTATGCCACTACTACATGTCATTTCAGGGAAATGGGATGACATCACCATGGATTTTGTTCACCGGATTATCCAAAACTCCCTGAATGAATGATTCAATATGGGTAATTTTAGATCGAATTAAAAAATCATCACATTTTTTCATTATAAGGGAGGATTTTTCCACTGGAGTGCCTTAAAAAACTCTATATCATTGATGTTATGAGGCTTCATGGAGAACATCTCTCAATTATGTCTAATTTTAATCCACGATTCCCATCAATATTCTAGAAAATTCTTTAAAAATCATTGGACATTGAGCTTCTCTTGAGAACTACCTATCACCCCCAAACTGACAGGAAGTAAGAAAGAATGATCCAAACATTAGAAGACTTGTTAAGATCATGCTAACTCGACTTTCAAGGAATGTGGGATTAGTATTTACCCTTGGTGGAGTTTTCCAACAATAATAGTTTCCATTATAGTATTCAAATGGAACCATATGAAGCATTGTATAGAAAGAGATGTCGTACACCAAAATGTTGGGATAAAGTTGGTGAAAGGAATCTTGTTGGCCCAAAGCATGTAGAGGAAAAAACAGCTTTGTTAAATACTATTCAAACCATTATCAAAGCAGAGAAATTCATGAAAAAGATCTATGCTGATAATCGAAGGAATGATTTAGAATTTCATGTGGGAGATCATGTTTTCTTAAAAGCATCTCCATGGAAGGGTGTTATAATATTTAAGAAGAAAGGTAAATTAATTCTAATGTACATTGTCCCTTATGAAATTATAGAGAGAAATGGAGTTGTGGATTATCATTTGTAAATTCCATCTAGCCATTATAAGGTAAAAAATGTGTTCCATGTCTCATTATTGAGAAAGTACATGCTAGACCCAACATAGGTCCTCACTTCTGAAGGTATTGAATTAGAACATGAATCATCTTAATATGAAGAGCCAATCTAGATTATGGACACTAAAGAATAGGTATTGAAGAATCAGACGACTCTAATGGTAAATTTACTTTGAAAAAATCATTAAATTGAAGAGGTAACATGAGATACTGAGGAACTTATGATGAAAACCTACCCAAAACTTTTTATGAGGTAACATTCTGGTAATTTCGAAGATGAAATTTTTGTATGGGGGAAAATGTAACACCCCATGGTGTTATAAATATATTTATAATAGAATGAATTCAAAAAATAGTTTACAAAATAACACATTAATATCTATTTGAGATAGATATAACCTGGCTGTTAGATATAATTATTTCACTTCTGTTATTTGAATTTAAAAAAATTGACACACACAGTTGCGATCAGTAAGATATTTAGAGTTTGATTGGATCAACCTACATTTTTAGTGAATAGTAACTTAACCTTATGAATAGTAACTTAACCTTATGAATGGTAATATGAAAAATGGAATAGTAACCCCACCTAAGAAAGTATAAACAAAAATTTTGTTCCATTATTTTTGTTTTGAGTTTAGTTTTTCTTATAAATATGTAGAATTGGATATATTGATTTTTTGGGTAAAAATTGTACATTTTAATGAGATTTAAATTATTATATAAATATAAGGTTTTATTAATGTTTATTATAATTAAAAATTAATATCAAAACACTCTTCTTTAGTTACAAAGGATAAAATTATTTTATTTTTTAAATGTGTCGAAAATTTTACTATGCATTTTACTATGCATTTGTGTCTGATATTATTTTCAATAAATAATTATTTTCAAAGGTAAAAGTTAAAATTTTAATATTCTGAGAATTATTATGGAAAAATAAATTTCATTTTTTGAATTCATAATGTTGATATTAGGTTACACTAAATTTATGATTATTTTATAAAAAACTTTAGTTTTTCATGAATAGTAAAAATACAGTTTTTAGTTTTTGGTATATTTAATGACATCATAATGATGTAATAATTAATAAAAATTAATTTTATATTTGTGTATATTAAAATATTATATTAGGTGGACCAAGTGGCTAATATCATGGGGAAATACCATGGGCAAGCCCATGGTTTTGCAAATACCACTACTGAGGTGTCCACAGAAATTAGTAAAACATTACCTCACTTTAGTTTCAAATACTCATCCATTTATTCAATTAATTTCATTCAAAATTCATCATATTCTAATAGCTGGTATTTTTACCACCTTATTAATACTCTCAAGGTGTCCTTAAGCCCCAAGGTCCCAACCTTCATGTTTTGGGAGTAACTCTACAAGGTAAGGGAATAGACAACCCTTCTCATTTTCAAGCACTCCTTTTATGTTATTCATTTTAATTTCAATTGGATTATGATGGGATATCTCATTACATATCTCCAGTAATATCCATATTATGTAAAAATTATTATATAACCCTTTTTTATCTCATCAAAATGTTTTATGAATTTTAAGTGATCTCGTTAGATTGCCAAATTTTCTTAAGAGATTTGTCAACTTTTTTTTTCTTTCATGTTTCTTTGTTTTCTTTTTCTCTCCTAAAATCCCCTAATCCAAAAGTTATGATAACTCCATTACCATAAAAATAATGGAATTTGTTTATTTTAATGGAATAATTCATCATCATCACTCTTTTTCCCTCCTTTGATATAAAAAATAAAAACACCATCTGAGATGTGTTAATTTATCACATTAAAGGACGAAAAGTTTTCAATTTTTATTACCATCTTCATAGATGAAAATGAAACCATTTTTATGGTCCAAAAAAATCATAATATATGTATTTTATATTATTCAATGTTTTATAACTATTTCATCTTAATAATTCATATGAAAAACTAGTTTGTAACAATCCAAATATCGCCAAAATAATCTAAATGGTTATCACTAATATTCCATCTAATAAATCATCCTCATACTATGTAAAAAAATAATATATATAACTGTTTTCATTTATAAATGTTTATTAATTATATATAATTTCAATTATGGAGAATTATTTCCATTCCACCTGAACTTCATTACTTGTAATCATGAAAATTATTCATGAAATCAAGGAAATAAATAATTCAGAATGATGAAATTCAATCCTATAACTTATCAACAAGGACAAAAATGAAAATAATAAAAGTATAATGAATAAAATATATTTATATAAAGTTCTTAATTAGATAATTAATGGATTTTATTTTATTATCCCTGACATTAAGGACAAGGGTAGAATACATTTGGGAATAAGCTAAGGATTTTATACCCAAACCTCCATTCTCATTCTTGTTACTCGTATCCTATACATACCTTAATGAAATTATTATTTATTATCTTGTACTACTCATAAAAATGGTTTTAATGTTCTATGTATGTGTACCAACTAGAATCCTTATTTATTTAATGGGGAGTTAAATTCTTTAAATTGGTATTTCAAAAATTCATCCTGAAATACAAGCCTGTTTCAAGAGAACATCTCTAATTACTACCATTGTTCAAGTACAACATATAATCTATTTTTATCCACCATTATTTTTCTAAAATCAACCATTTTTTATGTGGAAACTGCGTTATTTCACTTCAAGTGTTATACAAATATGTTTCCAAAAGCATTCTTCATTTCAATGTAAAGGAGTATTTATCCCAATAATTACTCGATGATTCTATAAGATTAATTTTATCTATTTCAACACTATTATTGAATCTTATATATAATTTGGGATAATATTCTATGATATAATCTCCCATATATTATGGAATGGTTTATGATTAGTTTGACTATGGATGTGCTATCTTGAAACCATTCACCATATTACTCTGAATGGTTAGTGTTTCTGTTTGGGGAATGTTATTTTCATTTAATATGTTAGTTTCAATACGAATGAATATGTTATTTATGTTCATCCCCATTTATATGAGTAATGAATTGGACTTAGTAAGTGATGGGTGGGGCCCACTATAGATCCATGATGCATCGGTAGGTCTCAGAAGACAAATCAGATATGGACTTTTCCAAGGCGTTTCCCATTTTTAGATATGGTTTTGGTCGAGGCCTTAATCATTTTAAGATGTGTTGGCCAAGGCCTTGATAATATATTTTTGATTTTCAAAGTTACAAATTCCCTCATTATGGTATAAAAAAATTATAAACCATGTGATTATTTGACAAGTAGAATATAAATGGATGTGTTTCATTCTCACACGATCATTTATATGGCCTTATATAATCAGATTTAATTCCTGCCATATTATGCTCACATATAATATTTAAAGTCACATGGTTTTAGTTATTACCCATGCCCAGTGTTTATGTTTATGGTAACTTCCACAATATTAATTACCCATACTGAGTATCTGATCTCACCCTTTTATTGTGTTTTATTTTTTCCCAGGTGGTGAAGATAATTATTATGAATGACTGTAAAGGATAATCTAGGAGTTTATGTGTGATTCAAAATAATTTGATATGTTGAATTTCATTTCATGTTGTAATTTTAAACTTCTGTATGCATATTTTTTTCTAAATCTACTAAACTATTCATTACTTTGGGATAAAAATTCTTTTTTATGACAATTTAGTAAAATAAGCCATTGACTCTAGGAAACTGGGGTCCGGTGTTTATATGACACATGAACTGACATCAGGTTTTGTGACCTAGGTTTATTTTTGATGACTATGCTTATGGATATTGATAAGTGTTCAAGTACTTGTCTAGGCTTGGAATTAGGATCATATGTGGATTTATCTTATTTGTTTTTATTTTTGATTCCTTTCTATATGAAACTTCCATTTGGGATCATGCTATTCTCTATTAACCTATATGACATTCAATTTTGTTCATTTTGATATACCATGTGTGGATATTTATTTTTGGATGGTATTTAGAAGTGATATTTGTTTGTTACTACCTTTTTTTGTGATTACTAGTTTATGTTATTTATGTTTTTAGGTATGTGTTTCTCTATACATGAGGGTATAGACTCACCATGAGATATATATCAACCATCCTAAATGGTTTGTAAAAATTTTCATATGTGGTGGTGTGCCCAAGGTACACGTCACTTCAGTTCAGACATGATTGTTGTGAAAAAGATAATGGTATGTTATAAATTGGTATGAGAGATTTTATTTTTCTTTTTTATTACTATTTGGGATATGGTGGATAGATTATACAGTGTTTTCTGGGATTGGTATCAATTTTTTTCCCTATATTAGCTAAACCACATATGATAGAAGTCTAACATACTAGTAATGAGAATGTTATTCTTGTTTTTTTCTTTTATAGTTGGGATTACATTTCTAATTGATGATTTTTTATATTGATTTATTATTTATGGGTTCTTACTCATGTACTAGAGAAGAAGGAGAGAATGATTTCCAGAATCATACTTAGAATATAATGTTCTCATGATAGCTATATTCTTTCTAGTGTTTGATATTCTTTTTACTATACCAGGTCAGGTGACTTAAAGTTTTAATAAAATATCATATAGAGTTTTCCTATATAACATCTTTTTGGAACGGCAATTGATTGACCCACGACTACTATTTACTATTGATGATATTCGGTGAACATTGTGTGACCCTTGTGATATTATACAAGACCCAAGAGTTTGACATTAGGCTATAATTGAGAATTATTTCATGAGACCGTTGTATAGTAGGGTGTATGTTTGGGATAGAGTGGAATATGAAAGTTATTTATTACCCTAAACTACGATATTATACTTTTGAAAAAATGTATTATAATTCTTGTTCTTGTGGGTTTGATTTCCACAGCCTTGTTTGACGCGACGGCTTGTCGCCCGTCCTATGGGTTGTCCTTTTTCTAAAATTACACCATTATAACATTCCAGAAAGAATATCAGAAAGAAAGTTCTATCCTTAAACAATATTATCTGATTTCCAACTTAATCCATTCCAAACATTAGGCTTATCCAAAATACCTCTACCCAATATCACAGTACGAAGAAAAAACTTACCAGAAAGGTCATATAACAAGCATGTGAATACCATCATTTATCCCCTATATATCCTAAGATATATCTTGTTGGTCACATTCGAAACATGAGAATACCTCAATCATGAATTCTTGGAACATGAATTACCATAGAACATTAGTGAAAACATGAATACTGTCAAAAGTTAACTCTTTCCACATACCAAAATCTCAAAAATTGTATATACTCAAATCATGATATCACTGTGTCCTTAAATCAGTCATGATCTCATTAATATATCCAACATATTATTTTCTCCTCATCTCTTCATTATGTGTATATCATCTACTTTAAAAAAATATTTCAATCACTTTTCATGGTTACCAGTACCATATAATTATTGAAAACCACAATACACCAATACATAGATATTCTGAAATTCCACGATACTATAAATTAGATTCCACAACACTAGTTTAGAATCTTGTTACATAAACACTTAATCATTCAACCACTTTGTTTTCATATTCAAAATCTCCAATAGTGATCACATGTGACTTCCCTTAGTCCTTTGTCTTAAGAGGTTTTTGTTGTCGATCACCATTAACCCTTGGATTAGGGAACTGGTTAGCATAATAAACCATTTCCTTGCACTTTTAGCATTGAAGTGTTGGTGGTTCATTCTCTGTGGTATTTTCTCTATTCACATAATTAGATAAATTTTTCCCATTACTTAGACACTCTACTGATCGATGACCTTTTTTTCCACACTTAAAACATTTTCTAGTCCCTTTAAGACAATCTCCAGCATGCTTCTTTCCACACTTCGATCATAACGAAAGATTTGTCTTCTTTTCAATATAGTTTTGAGATTTTTTCCTAAACTCTATCTTTCATTTCTTGTCAAAACCATGAGATTGATAAGTAACACCAACATCCAGTTCCACCTTGATAGAACAATGGAAAATATCTTGATATCTACTGAATTCTCTTATAGCTAATCACTTTTGTAGTCTTTGTTTTAATCCACTGAGGAATCGATCAACTTTACTTTCAGGTTGGATGATAAAGCCAGATTCATACCTTGAAAGCCATGTAAAATTCACCTCGTATATATCAAGAGATTCATCATCCTTTTTCATAAGATCAAGGAACTCCTTTTCCATCTTTTTTTGAAGAATATGAGGGATATACTTATTGAAAAAAAAGTTCTTGAACTCGTTCCATTCCATGGAGTCAATTTCACCTTGGGGCCTTGTATTCTAAATTAGAGTCCACCACTGGTATGCTTTACCTTTAAATGGTAAACAAACAAAATGACTTTTTCATGTTCTAAATAGCAAAGTATGGAAAATATCATTTCAATGGTACTGATCCAATGTTCAGTAACAAGGGATCAGAAGACCCACTGAAAGAAGGTGGACGTGGCCTCATGAAGGACTGAATAGAATATTATTCCCTTTTACGCTCATTTGGAAGTCTAGAATGATTAATAGCTTGTGTAAGTATGGAAATAAGATTTTTAACTCCATTTCCCATAACATTTGGTTGTTCAAGAGGACAATGGTTGCATTACCTAGTGCATTGATCATTAACAAGGTTCCTTCAGGTTCCATCCATTATCTAAAACTAAAAAAGAATAGTGTCAGAGGAAAAAATCATACTAGGAAAACAACTTAATCAAGGGGAGTAATTTCAATCTCTAAAATCATAGGTTTAATCATTGGTTATTAATGATTATTATCATAATTCTAGGTCTGTAACCTATACTTATACTTAACCTTAGGAATATCCCTAGGCATACCTTACAAATATATCTAGGGATGTCACTAAAGTTTTCGCATCGTAGTTTCCAAAGGTTAACTAAACATTTCCTCTGATACCAACAGTAGAGACCCAAGCTTGACGTACATAGAAATTACATTAATTTTGCGGAATACATAATAAATAACAAAAATAGACACCCAAGGACCGTAATAGTTTATTGTATTTGGAAACATGGAACATAATCTTCTAATCACTGTGAAAGATCTTCAACACCTCCCATAAAGATATTCCCCTTTTTTATTCTTACTTAAAACCTTTCTTTATATCTTCAGGAAGTGAAAACATATAAAGGGTGAGCTCAAATGCTCAGTAAGGGTAAATATTGAGAACATAAAACTATCCATAAACATTTTAACATAAAAAAATAAACATAAAACATCAAAATCACGAGTAATGACATAAATCTTGGCAGTACATAAGGCATAGATCATAAAAAACATTAATAATGATAAAATAACATGTGAACAAACATGTAATTGTGGAAAACCATTAAGCACATGATATGATTTTCAAAGTAGCCAAGGCATTGCTGCCAAGACCATCATAGAGGACAAAGTCCATTACTGAACCAGGTTTACATGTCATTCCAGCCCTGTATTAATGAACCAAATTTACTTTCCATTCTATCCATGTTTATCTCATGAGATATAAATATTTACCGAATGCATTGGAGGGAGATATAGGTCCCACCAATCTCATAAAGAAATCAATCTTTCATGTGCCATAAAATAAACATAAATCATTCTTCATAAACCAACGAATTAAATGTGTTTCATATACATCATTCCATTATAACATAATACATACAAAACAATGGATATAAATTCATGATAAATAGAATCAAAACATGTAAATGATAGAGACATTATACTTGAAACATAACCATATTAAAGAATGTCATCATAGATGGAATGTAGTTTTGATAAAACACTTGAAATGAATTATTGAGGAAAATATCCTTTCTTCTTCAAAATGATTTCCTTTTCTCCAAATGCTGTGAAATTTTATATGAAAAGAATTTTGTTGAAAATAATCATGAAATATTGTAGAGGAAGCTTCATGGAAATATGGTTTCATGAAACTGTAGAAATCCTTTCATTCCGTATAAGTTAAAAAAACAATCTCCTCATAATTTTTACCAGAAAAGTCAAAAAGTACGCCGTAGGTTAAACAAAAGAAATATTCCTCCCATACCATGTGGTAAAATTCAAAAAAGAGTAAAAATGAATTTAAAAATATATAGCATAATAGTAAACACTTTATGAAAACATTTTTTATAAAACATGGACATGGATGATAAATATAACCCCAGTAAATACTTACGAATAAATAATCTCAGATAAAATGAGATTGGAAAAGTTAACCCTTACCTTATGTCCAATTTCATTCGTATGTGTCTGAGACTGCTGTATAGTGGGTTTAAACAAATTATTAACTTATAAAAGAACCATAATATTATTTATGATATCATATATGATTCACTTACAACTTTATATTACCCTTTCATTTGTCAATTCCATGTTAAAGTAGAATTTTGGGTAAAATTGTTTCATTTATCGTATGTGTTTTGACTTTTAATTATTCATTTGATTACTTAGATCATGATTATTTACTTCCAGAATGTAAAACATGATTTATATATAATATATTTAAATAATATATATATAATAGATCGATAAATGGAATGAAATACATCGTTCATGGAGACAGTAGACCGTACGATCGCATGAACGCTATTTTCATTTCCTTATTAAATTGAATGGAAGTAAATGACATATATTTACATAAATCTAGTAGAATTATTATGTCATATATTTCATGATTACTTATTATATATACTTCATAATCATTCTTGAATGGTTAACATGGAGAATGAATCACATCACATCGTGGAGACGGTAATCTGTACGTACGCACGAGCGATGATATCATTCCCATAATTATTGAATAGAGTTGGAGTGAATGATATAATATCTCAGAATTAGTATTATGTTAAAATAATAATATATAGTTAATATTTCCACCATTATACCAATGCATGTAAGGTGGTGGTGGAAAAACAGATTACACCACGGCGTGGAGACGGTATTCTGTACGTACGCACGCACTGTGATTTTATTTTTCATATGAAGGGTAAAAGGTGAAATTGGGTTGTTTCATATTTATAATGATATATCAGTATATTATTGATACTAATTTTATTACTTTAAAATTAAACAACTAAATAAGAGTAAGTAGAAGAATAAATAAACCTCAATGAATCGGTAGAAGAGATTACCTCTTCTTTGACACACCTCCTTTGAACTTCAACTTAAGGGACTAGAGTAGGTCTTTTGAGAAGACCAGAATCTAAAAAATGTTACTAGGGAAGTTGAGAAGAGTAATGGGTAGGGGTTGTCCATGCTTTAAGGCTCAAAATTTTGTAAGGAGGAGAGGGATGAGGTGCCCTTTTATAAGAGAATAGAGGGGCACTTTTGGAAACCCCAAAAAATATTAGTTAATAATAAAATCAAACGCCACATAAAAATCACCAAAAATGAATCAATTGGAATATGAGATAATATAGGGTTTTAATACCATCAACCAATAAAATTTAGACATGTCTTATGTTTATTTTAAACCTTATCATTTTGATTTATCCTTATTTAATCAATTTAATTTTATTTGTGGTAATAATATTCTAATTTTAAAATTGTTGAAAATACTTACTTATGTGTTATGAATTTTAAATAATTAGATATATAATTACATTTTAGAAAATATGATTTTCAATTTGTAATTTTAAAATATTGTTGTTATTTTAAAACAATTTAATAATATGTTATTTTTATAAAATATCAATAGTGTCAATTTTGACACTATTAAATTATTTGAATTTAAATAAAATACACACCGAATTTATATTCAAAAAAAATATTTAATATATTCCTAAAATGTAATATTAGTCTAAAAAAATCATGGATCACATTAATTTGTTCATATAATATTTATTTTAATGTTCTTAAAACCATTTATTTGATATTTCTCTTAATAAAATAATTATTACAACATTTATGTATAATTATTTTATATAATTATTTGTTGCATAAAAACAAAAAAATACGATGATAAAGATAAATATAATATTTTTTAAAATAATACTTTTACTCAAAGTTATCATCTTAAAATCACAACATTTAAATTTTTATATTTATTAAATTATGAAGGTGACAACTTTGACATCTTATAAAATAAAATAATATATGTGTCATAATCACTTTTATAAGGATCCAAATGGTCCACAATTTGACCATTGGATGATTATGGTTTAGATATACACGGCCAATAAGTTTTGGTCAGGTTTTTGGTACTTTTATGGGTATTATTATTTGAATAAAAACTATATTATTGATTTTTCACTAGAAAAATAATTTCTGCATCATAAATGTATAATCTATTTAGGTAATTAAATATTTCTTAAAAATTACAAATAAACTTCCATAAGAAATAAAAATATTTTAGCCTTAAAATGAGTATTTATAATCTAATTTATATTCTATATAACCTTATATGAAAAACACTTTAATTATTAAATTTTGAGTGAGGCATATTTCGCTTTCCTTTAAATAAAATAAAATAAAGGTCTTAATCACATCCCAGTGGATTCCAATAGATTCCATTTCGACCCAAGTATGTTTTAAGGATAAATATAATATTACAATTATATAAAAACAAGTGTTAGTGTAATTTTATAATATTAATTTTACCCTTAATTTTTTGATTTACCTTTAACTGTAGTAAATAAAATTTACCGTAGTTACTATTCATAATGCCTAAAAATAAATAGTATCCTATTAACATAATTTGGATCCACTGATTACAAATATGTAATCCATTTTTCCAAATTCAAAACATAGAAGTTTCATTATATAATTTAAAATTAATCCTGTTATTGAGAAATAGGTTCTAAAAGTTAAAACATTCCAAAAGATTGAAATTTTTTTATCTATGAATTCAATGTAAAATTAAAGATAATGAAATAAATAATATTAAATGATAAAAATATATTCTATTTATGCTTTAAAACCGTTCAATATTATAATTTAACCATATAAATTATCTTGATGAAAAAAGTTGTTTTTAATTAAAATTTAGCGTATTTTTACTATTCATCAAAATATGAAAGTTAACAGAAAAATATTAAAAAATTATCCAAAGTTAATTTTTATATCCCTATTGAAATGAATTAGTTTATTTAATCAAATTAAACTTATAAACATGTCAAAAATTAGAGTTAATGTGGGTGCGCCATCAAAAGGCGTCAAAACTGCATTTTTTTTTGAAAAATAGTTATTTTACCCGAAAAATTTATTTTGTACTCATAACTTGTTCTAGAATATGTTTAAGATGAATTATATTCTTATAAAATTAAAAATGTGGTTAATAATATTCAAAACAGCTAGATCATAATAATTTTATAACAATGTATCGTTCTTTAGTGAAACACAACATTGCGTACAACAAAGGCTATTGAGGAAGTTTGGTCTTGCGTGCAACACAAGCGAAGAATAGTGTTTGAGTATACTAAAAGATAATACGGTGTTGCGAATAGCGCAAGGTAATCTTGGTGTAGCGTACAACACAAGACATCAAAAAAATTAAAAAGAATATTTCTCATAAAATTTTGGGGTGTTACAAAGAGTCTCAGTTATATCTTTTTATATAGGTATATAAACATTTGATGTAGGAGGTGGGTCAAGTTACTATTGTTTTTGGACATTGAGATGAAATATACCACATATAAGGGGAGTATTGGTGATATTAAATTAATAAGGAAGACTCAGATTTAGGTATCCAGAAGTGAGAGGTTGACGATGGTTATGTTCAATGAGATTCACATCGATATTCTTTAATTTCAATATTGAGAGACAATTTTATGCTTATCTATTATGTACCCACACATTTAGAGTACAAAGTAAATTCATTTATCTTACTCAAATTGTTTTTGTAACAAGGTATAGTATTTATACTGGTAATCCACCACCTTATTGGTACATGGATGTTATTAATGTTTTATAGGTTTTGAGTTGAGTATTTGTCCCTATAATCATATGTGAATATCTAATTGGAGATCCCAAGACATTGAAATGGATTGTTTAGGTGGGGATTACCTATATGTATCATGATATTCAATGGAAATATCAGTGTACTGAGATGAATGACATCATGGGGTTAATTTCATGGTGATTTACCTATTTATGGGAAAGGACTAAGCATAAATGGCCCACAATTATTATTATGGTATTTAAAATTCCCAAGTGGATGTGGGATGACATGTAGACAAATTTCATGATGGGTTTACCAAAGGAATATCATTAAAATTAAGTGATATGGGTTATCAGGGTTAAGTTGAAAAGTTCATGTATTTCTTATAAATTATTGAGACCTATTTCATCAATGATTTGTACTGGATATAAGTTTAGGAGATAGTGCATTTATATGGGTCCTAGGAGAATAATTTCTAATTTGGGTGAATGTTTTATATCATTCTTATAGTAATTAGTTCATAATGTTCTTGATACTTATGTGCATGTGAGCACTTTTTATCATCTTGAAAATAATGATTTGTCTAATTGTACCATAAAGGTTTTGGAAGACATGTTATGGGATTTCATCCATGATATAGGGGGTTTGGGGGAAATCCATCTAGTAATTTTAGAGTTTTACTACAATAGTAATTATCATATGTCGATTTAGATGGAGCCCATTGAGATTTTCTATTGTTGGTTGTGCTTTCTAGAGGTTGGGTAGTCAGTGTTTATCAAGATGAGTATAATGTAGGATAAATATGCGCACATTTTGCTGATCAAGAAGCAGTTGGTGTCCACCAGGTGTGAATAAAGACTGTATTTTGATTTTCAATTTCATCCTCTACATTTCAAAGGGGAAACTTCATCATTCTATGAGTATCATCCTAGCTACAGCATAAAAATATTTATAGGATAGGGAACTTGCTACCTAGGTTCATGGGAATGATTAAAATCATGAAGTGGTTCAGTGTAATGGTGTATTTATTGGGACTTTCACATAGATATAGTGTTTTTATTGATTCTATTCATGTATCTCAATAATAGAGATATCAACCAAATTCTTCTCATATGATTGAAATCAGGGATTTCTAGTTGGATATGGATGCGACATTTTTGGAATGGATGATTAAGATATTAGACTAGAGTTATAAGAATTTTCATAGGAAGTTATTTCCTATGGTATATGTGCTATTGTAGAACATGCATATTCTGAAGGATATGTGAGATCATGTGTTTGATACATGGGCACATAAGTTAGATCTCTTCACTGATGAGGCTCAATGATGCTCAGTGATGCATATCAGGGATGCGATTTTATATAATGGGGATGTTATAAAACCCTAAACCCAAAATTGGTATAATTTTAAATTAAATTTCACCAAAAATCATGTACTTGGGATGAATTTGAGTAATAGAGGGGTTGGATATAGATTGGGGAAAAAGTTTTTGAAGTCACATGTAGTCCATGGGGTTGTTTAATCTGAAATATACACCATCAGATAACTGATGGTTTAATACATGGTACACAATGGATCCCCTAGGTGGGGAGATGATTTTGTGACGGACATCATCTGGCTGATGCCTCTAGGGTGGGTAGTTGGTAGATAGCAGGTACCATGACCCTGGAAAGTGGGTACCCTCTCACTACCTGCATGTTTTTAAACATTTAATTAACATAAATTAATTAACTATTTAATGTCTAAATGAGGAATTTTTTTTATTTCACAAAATAACGTAGGATGAGATATTATTATAACACTTAGAATTTTTTTCTACTATATAATGGATCCTTGTCATTTGAGAAAAAAATTAGAATTCATTTATTATATGTGGTTTGTACTAGTAAGTCTACAACTCCCATTCCCTTTAATCACTATTTTCATTTGAATTTTTCAATGTAAAAATCGTTATTTCGAACTATAGGGAGATTTATAGATTACCTTATTACAAATTTTTATGGATGAATAAATGAAATTTAATTAGTAGAACCCTAGTAGTTATAAGGATGTCATCCCATGATTTACTAATGGTATTTTCTTTATTTTTCACACATCATATGAAATATGGGGAAAATCAATTTTTTGTGTATCTGCTATAATTAATTGAAAATTTCCATGATTTTCCTATAGTTTTATCATAACCCATGAGGAAGTGGATGACCTGTGTGAGGTGTTAAATGACATTATTAGAAACTGATGTTGAAATAAAAATTTTATATGCTATAGAATTGTAACTTTATAATTGTGAAGGGAGAATACAATTTAAAACGGAACCTAAGAGAATAGTGTAGGGCCTAGTATAAATCATAGTGAGAGATATCTTGGGAAATTTCTCGGAAATAGGTAGATTATTGTAAGCATGATACTTAGAATTGGGTTTTTGACTTAAGAGCATAATCTCTAATATGTTAAATGTTTATAAATACTATTAATTTCATTTAAAGGCTATATTGTTCAATTTTCTTATATATGGTGTTACCTCATCTTCCAACAATTAATAAGTTCTGGTACCCTATACTAAAATGGTTTATTAGTGGTATATTTACCTCTCCATGTATGTTGGTGGTATATTTTCCACCTAAATAGAGCTAGTGATCAATCTGTCACTGTGAGACTAATGAAATATTAGAACTTTATATACTTTGGGATGTTTTTGTAACAACAATTTATTTTAAATAAGGATATTGTATTTAATATTCTCTATGGAACACAATATAATGTATTTAAAGAAATATAAACCCTCCAGACCTTATGAAATATTTACTATTTTAAATAAATTTTATCTATTCTGTAGCTTTCAATGCACACAATATTGAGTTAGCTTTTATCCCACACAACATCAAGTTTTACCAAATTCTATTAATATTATTATTTTAAATGAAAAATTTCTCCTCTATGTTATATTATAGGTTATGAATAGTATCAACTAACCATTTAAAATATATGGTTTAATTCATTGGGTATTAGTTGATAAGAAATTAATATAAAAACCAATTGAATATAAAGGATACATTTAAAAAACAAAATTTATACACCAATGGGGTTTTGTATTAATAAATTAAATTAATAACTATTAGTGATTTATATTAATGATATATATGTTTATATATATATAATTCAATAAAATAATTTTTTAATCCATCCAATAGATTTTATAGGGAAAATATAAGAACAAACCCAATTTTACGCATAAAAACCTTTATTATTCTAAAGGTAGTTTTATAGCCTTTTAATGGAGGACCAAGATTAAAACTAAATTTTGAAACTTTTATAAATTATATATGAAAAAATGAACTTTATTTTTTAATTTTTAGTGTCAAAATTAAATTATGATGAATTTTTGGTATCTTTCTGGGAAGTTTCATTTTTTGAGGAATAGAGAAAAATACTGAATTTTAATTGAAAACTGACTTTCCGTCTAAAAACTTTATAGTGTTAAATTATATTTTTATTTGGTTTCATAGTATTATAAGATAGATTTAACATATATTGAGACATTTTATGTAATTTTAATCATTTTTATATTTAATTTAGTTATAAAAACCGAGATAATTTTTAAACATCTTAACTTCAAAAACCCGCTTTCCTGTCCCTTCTATGGGATTAATTTTAAATTAATATATGAAACATATGTGATTGGAATTTGGAAAAATGGATTAATTATTTTTAATATGAAAAATTTATAATTTATAGTTAGGTCAAATTAGTTTAAAAAAAATATTAGTGGAGGTAATTAAATTAAATTATATAGATTAAGAGAAAAAGTAGATTAACAAGGGACTAAATCTCAAAATTAAGGGACAAAATGACCTAGAAATTTGTAAGAAAGCTATTTCTGGACACATATAAACCATATAATCTCTTTTATACAATGGTTTTCATATGTTTAGGCACAATATTTAAGGGAGACCTCCCAATATTGTTTTCCTTTTTATATTTACTTGAATGACACTCCTCTTCCCCTATAAAGTGGCACTCACCCCTCCCACGTATTGAAAACTCTGAAACCTTTTGGATCATAAAAAAATAGAAATACTAAGGTTAAAACATACTTAAACTTTTACTATAACCCTCTTATTGCTCTAAAATCCAACCAAGGATGAATTTTGGTATAAACCAAAAGGAGTTACATGAAAAACAGGTAACAGTCTTCAAATATCACTTTTGTTTTATTTATTTATACACCCCGTTAATTACACTTATATATTGATTATATAACAAAATAATTTTCCAAAATATACTG
The DNA here is from genome assembly GCA_963277665.1 of Viscum album. NCBI lineage: Eukaryota > Viridiplantae > Streptophyta > Magnoliopsida > Santalales > Viscaceae > Viscum > Viscum album. The sequence continues at coordinate 342,068,453 of OY728127.1, read as the reverse complement.
ATATGTTTTTATATACAGGTTATGACCTACATTTTTATACACTTCCACCAAATGAGTTACATAATCATCATTCATGTGTACAGTGGACTACTGCCTCACGAACTGATATCATTCTTTCTTCAATTAATACCATTATAGGTTGAGAATAATGATGAATATATAGTTTATATATTATATATATTATATTTATAAAGTATTTATTATTTTTTTAATTCTTTTATAACACATACCTTCATGCTTTCAATTTTATGGGAATACGAAAACATCATTTATGGACGTATGCACTACCACCTCCTCAAAGAAATGTGATTCATTCATGCATTACATGGAATTTATAATGGATGGTTTTAATGAAAAAATGTGATATATATGAAAAAAATATGATAATATGAGGATAGTATACATGTACATAATTAACTTTTATTTCTTTTAATACAACTGGAAAATGGAATCAACATTCTTGCGTATGTACGACCTACCATATCCAAGAACAGTTTATTTAATTTCCTGTCTCTAAATTTTATGGATAAAAAAATACATATAAAATGAATATATATGATTTTAATTCATGGTTTAAATTATGGAGATAATTAAATCATGATCTGTGTAAGAGGAACAAATAATAATAAGTAAAAACATACTCAAAAAACAAAGCAGTTATTACATGAAATGATGAAAATAAGGAAAGACTGTTAATAGACAGGTAAAAAGATGTTATAAAAGAACCATATAGTATATAATAAATATTAATAATTTTCTAGTTTAATTTAATAATTTTCCAACAACCATTATACATGAGGTTAATTCATGTTCGGCCAAAGGAAGTATAAGGTAAGTGGAATTATAGTCTCACTTTTGTTTCTGTGAGACTTATACCATATTCACCCCTTACTTATTTTATATGGTGTACATAATTTCCATTTTTCATTTAATATCATTAATTATTAATTATAAATGGTATTTATAGTTTAAATATGATTTATTTGATGAAAGGGTATTTGAACTTAATGTTACCAAGTGGTAAATACATTTCATAAATCAATTCCTTTTCATTGGATTATATTACTTTCACATTTTCTTTAATATTAAATGGTTATGTGTATAATGATTTTTAATACCTATTAATATATTTACACTTATTTTATTTGTATTTAATGTTCATACAAATAATAAATTCATTTATTAATTCTCATTTCAACATTAAGTTAATATCTGGGGTTTATTTCACAATGTCATTCTAATCGAGTTTGTTTTTATTGAATTTCCATTAAAGGAAATTATATAATAATTTTTTAAAGAACACTTTAATTTTATTCTACTATGGTTATTCATTATATTTTCCAATTAATATAAACATTTTTAAGTCTTTTTTTTAAAATGGGTTTTTTAGAAAACCTGACTCCATTTCTCTCTTCATTCTGAGATCTATTTTATCTCAAAACCATATCTATAAAAATAATTTAAAAAATGATTTTATCCATTTAAAAATGATTTAATATTTAAATTTTTCCCCTTTTTTATTTTAAGGAATATTATAGTTTCTTTTTGAATAAGGAAATTTTCTATCATTTTCATCTTGAAAAAGGAATGATCTTTTTTTACGTTTTATATAATTACCCACCTTCATTTCATTGAATATTACACTATAATTTTAGAAAGTTATTTTTAAAGAATATATTTTTAAAATTTATTTCACAAAAAATAATTTTCTAATTTTTTGTTCAACATTAAAATTAAATATTTTTTTAATAAATGTTTTAAAAGATATTTTTAAATTATTTCTATTTATAAATGAAAAAACCTTAATTTTACTTCACTTGGGATGATTTGTATTGATACCATGCTTATTATTCCTCTATATGGTTTATGATATATTTTTCAAAGGATAGTATTGAAATTCACTTCCTTGATTTATTTTTGAAGTCACCTTGAAATATTCACTTTCCAATGATAATTAAAGATTAAATATCCCCTAAATATACATATAATTTATCATGGATGTGATTAGTTCCTGAACCATATACCATTTTAACATATGGTGTTTACTTGGAATGTTATTTGATATCTGGTCAAATTTTGATAAATCCATATCTTTTAAAAATGTAGACATTTGATAAGAATTTTTTTTGAATTAAATCATTTATTTGATATATGAGGAATGATTTAGATAGGTATGAAATGTGTGGGGACTAATTATATATATCCCCTTGACGCATCAGTAGTCTCATGGGATAAGTTAGTTGGCTAGCCTTAGTGGGGTTTTCACCCATTATGTTTTAAAGTGTCCTGTGAAATGGCTTGATGGTAAAGGAATCATGTTCCTAGGAGACATGTTATCCAATAATTAATCATTTACTTCAGTCAGATTCACCTTTTATTATCCATGATATTTTCACTATGAAAAAATCTATGGAAGCATTTTATTCTCATTTTATTGATTAAATGGATTGTATTTCTCGTTATTTACCTTGTTATATTATTTATGAACTTCTTCCATAGTCTATTGAATATATGGATTTTATATTTAGTTATTACCTTGCTATATTGATTATTTTAATTGATTCATTACTACATTAATTATAATTAAAACATACCGAGTGTTTGAGTTCAACCTTATTTTGTGTCCTTTCCCCAAGATTCCATAAAGTGTAATAGGAAATATATTCAAGGATACTCTAGATGGAATTGATTTATCATAAAAAATTGCGTAGTAATTTTTTCATTCATTTCTAATATAAGGATCATGTTTTTATCTAGATTATCATGACAACTGAACTGATTGGTCCTTCAGGATTTGTTTCCTTGTATCTTATGCCAATGTAATGGATGAACAACAGCAGCTTCGGGCGTAGTGGGGTTATTGAACTATATTTGTTTTATCAAAGGAAGTTTAGTATCAACCTTGATAACTAGGCTTAGGAAAACATATATTTTGTATCATCCCTATGATAGACATTATGGATAAGTATAGAAGAATATCTTAATGATTTGGTGATATATAGATTAAAATTAATCATATGTTCTAAGTCTTAAACTCCACATTTTTAGGTATCATATAATGTGATTCTACCAGGATTAGGGATATTTTGGAAGAAATTTAAAAGTAATCATATGTTCTCGCTTCCCGTGCGCGGTTCGGTCTCCGATGAGACTTCTGTTCATCGGGCATCTGCGGCCTGTTGGGGTTTGGTTGGAGGTGGGGCTCCGACCTTGATTCTGGCGACTGATGAAGGTTCTGGTGAATGATTCAGGTTTTGGATCTGGATCTTATATGTTTTTTATGCACTCTGGATTTTGGGTTCATGATTTATTTTTGATTGGATGCTCGCAGTTGTTTTTGAATTTTTTGAAGATTGTGGTCATTCTGGTTGAATCGGTGTTGTGTATCTGCGTATTTTGTTCTGGTTGGTCTGTGAGTTTGGATGATTGTGACGTGGTTCTTGAATATTTTCCTTAGAAGAAGACATTGATTCCTACCCGACAAGTTTCTCCGCGGGCATGAAAAAACGATATGCAACGGAACGAAAATGATGGACTCCAGCTTATTCTCCAGCTATGTGGACGGTGATGGCGGGACGGCGATAATGTCGAGGGTTAATTGGATTCTATGTATTTTGAATTTTGAATTTCAATTTTGAACTCTGTTTTGGGCTTCTTTGAATCTGTAACCCGCACTTGTTTTTCCGGTTCCCACTCACCCACAAAGCAGACTATTTGAAAATCAAAAAAAGAAATTGTCCGTCAGTCAAAATACGTATTTGGGGAATAATTTCCATATATTTCAAAAACATTATTTTAAAGTTATTTATAACATTTAGTGTTATTATGATCATTTATGACATTATAATAGTGGTAAAATCAGATTATTAGGATTTTAAAAAAAAATTATATTGAAAACCCTTTCCGAAATGTTATTTAGTGAGTAAATTTTAATGATTTACTTCAAAGTTATTTTGGAAATTATATTAATATGGTTTTAGGAAAATGAATGCCTATAAAGAAATAGGGATTGAACCAATGACCAAAGGCTGAAAATAGTTTTTCACCTACCACTGACATATGCGATGTATTGGTTAATATGTCAATTTTTTCAGTTAAACAATTTGACAAATAAATATCAATTAAGAACCAATAGAATTAATTTTTGGTTTAGAGATCAAGGTATTAACCATATTGGTTTTGGAATATATTTAAAGACAGAAATTCATTTCATCCTTTCATGTATCATAATATCTATTAACAAGTTAATTTAAGTGATTCATAAATAAAAGTACATTTTTTGATGTTCACTTATTGGGAGAATCGATCTAAAAAAACCAAAAGAATAAATTGTGTCTATATAAATACATAAAGTAAGAATAGTTTCTTTTATTATTAGGGAGTAAAATAATTACTTGATATTAGGAAAATTATCATGAAATGAAATGCCATACTTATACCTTAATTTTTGTTGAACATATGGTATTTAAAATCATCACATATTTATGGGTTTGAGGCTCGCAAAATTCCACTGATTATTCACTTTTTTGTGATCAATGACCTCAATCACTTCCTATAAATATTTATTATTTTCCTTTACATCAATATCTTCACTTAACACCAATGTTTTCCTACTTAGAAACCTAGTTATATTCTATTCCATATAATCATTTTACTTCCCTTTCTTTCTTATTAGGTGGATATTTAATTGACCCTTTTATGATGAGGGTTTTTCAACAATGGGATTTTAAAATTTTAAATACTAGATTACCAATATCGTGTTTAAATTGTGGGGACACAATTTATTTTATTTGGGGAGAATGTAACAACCTGAAATTATAAAATAAGGATATTATATTTCATAGTGCATATGACACATAAAAAGTGTATAATGGAATATAACCTTTCACGAATTTATGAATTTTAAATAAAATTTATATATTCTATAGCTTCCAATGTGCACAGTATTGAGTTTGGTTGTGTCGCACATAAAAAAACATTTTACCAAATATTATTAATATTATTATTTAAAATGAAAACTATCTCCTAGTAGATAATTTAGTGGATATGAATAATATTAAATAAATTATTAAAATGTATAGTTGAATTCATTGGGAATAGATTCATTAGAAAGTAATATATAAACCAATTGAATATAAAGGATACATTAAAAAAAAACTATTTTATGCACCAAAAAATTTTATCTTAATAAATTAAATTAATCACTATTTTTTAATGATAATAATTAAATTTATATATTATCTACATAAGATTTTTTTTGTATTCATGCAATACATTTTATATGTATATGATAGGAACAAACACAATTTTACATTGAAAACCCTTATTTTTAAATGTAGTTTCTTCGCCATTTAATGGTGTATGTATCTTCAAAGTAATTTTTGAAACAATTAAACTTAAAAAATTAAAAAATAAACATTATTTTTGAATGTTTTATGTCATAATTAGCTTATTTTTTTATTTTTTCTATAATGTTTCTTTTTTTGTTGAATATTGAAAAATACTGAATTTTAATTAAAAATGAATTTTCATATAAATAATTTATAGTTTTACATTTTATTTTAATTATATTTAAATTATTATTGAATAAATTTTAAATATATTAATACAATTTTGGTCATTGGAGTCATTTTTTTATTAAATTTAGATATAAAAACATAGTAAATTTTTGAACATTTCCACTTGAAAACCCTGTTTTTTCATCCCATCTATGGGATTAATTTTAAACTAATTTTTACTAATTTTTTTATTGTAATTTTGAAAAATGTATTAAATATATAGAATAATAATAATTTATTAAGTCATAATTACATCTTTACTAAAAATATTTGTGAAATAAATAAAATTTAGTATCATCAATTAAGAGAAAAACTAGCTTAACAAGGGAACAAACATTAAACTTAAGGGACAAAATGACCTAAAAACTTGTACAAAAGCCATATTCTGGCAATATTTTGAGCATATACAATACTTTATTGAATTGTTTTCATTATTTGAGGCAATTGATGTAACACACTGAGATTTTTTTGAAATATTTTGTTTCTAAATTAGTTTAATCTTTTTTATATTTTTCATTTCCCACAACACTGAATTTAGTTTTATTTATATCAAATCACTAAATATAACACCCCAAGCTTCCACGATACGCTTCTCTTGGAATAATATAGTAGCGTGTGTTGTACGCATCTTCGAGTTCTAACACACACTACAAAAACTCAAACTAGTCGTTATGAATAGTAATACCACATTTTTGAAATTTTATACATTTTATCTTTCAAAATGGAATTCATTTTTGGATTCATAATATCAAAATTAGCTTAGGGTGAATATTTGACACTTTTTGAATAAATTTCATATTTTGATGAATAGTGAAAATTACTAAATTTCAATTAAAAACAACTTTTTTAGTCAAAATAATTTATAGTGTCAAATTATTCATTTTAATTATTTGAAAGTATATTTAGAATATATTTTTACCATTTAATAAAATTTTGTTCATTGGAAATAATTTCACATTTAAACCGAACATAAAAAATTATCAATCTTATGATCGTTATTATTTCTTAAAAACACGGTTTTTATTTTGACAGCGGGAATTAATTTTAAATTAATTTCTGCTACTTCTTTTTTTTTGAATTTATAAAAATAGATTCCATATTTATAATCAATATTTCCAAATTGTGTAAATAGGTAACTTTTATTTTTAGACATTTTGAATAATTACTTTAGCAAATATTTTATTTACCATGGTTAAAGGGTAAATCCGGTAAATAAGGGTAAAAAATAATATTATAATAATAATAAATTACCCTAAAACGTGTCCTAACCCTATTGGTTTATACATTTATGACCATGGGATTCTTTGGGTCGATTTTGGAACCCATTGGATCCACTTGTAAGTGATAATGACACTTTATATTAATTAAGTTAAAGTAAATAAAAAAATGACATAAGCATATATCTTTTAGAAAAACAATTTTTACATAGCGTTATATATGTTATATTTTCGACTATAAATATTTATTAAAAAGATAAAACTATTTCACAAAAAATGGTATTTTATTTATAATTTTCATATATTTAATAATTAATGTTATTTATGACATAATAATGATGCAGTATTTTCCTTATTAATCAATGAATCAAATAATTTGTATTATAAATTATAAAATAAAATAATTTGAAAGTATTGATTCCATCCACGAATTTTATTGATTAATATGACATGTTAGGATTGCTTAAATGAATTTTTTTAGAATTAATAAGGATTTTAAGACTTTAACAAAAATGAATTATTAAATAGTGTCAAAATTGATATAAATGAGTTTTTAAAACAAATATTATATTATTAATTGTTATTCTATTTCTAAAAATCTATGTTTTGGCCAAATGTCTTATATAATGATAGGTGTATCATTAATGGACCCCTTCGGGGTCTCTTGGAAGTATATATAAAGTTTATTAACCATATAATATAAAAATAAAAAGTGACATTGTAAATGTCAAACTATTTAACTAAGAATTAAATATAAAAGATATGGTTAATATAGTGACCCAAAACTGTCTAAAATCTATTGGATGAATGTATTTAGACCCATAACGACCTTTTAAATTTAATAATTCACTTTGGATCCATTATAAACCGAGTATTAATTTATTATAAATTAATACTTTATGTTTTTTCTAAAGAGCCCCTCCTCCTCTTTATAAAAGGACACCACTTCTAACCAATTATTCATACCTTCGAAGCCTTTTTTGTTTGGGAAATATCTTCCAAAATAACCTCTCAACTATCCTCCTTTAATACTATGGGCATTACTTTAGTCATAAAGCCAACCTAAGTATCCCATTTGATCAAATCAAATGGAAGAACCCGAAGAAGAGGTAATGTTTTCACCACCATTTTTCAAGTTCCGTTCTTCTTCAACTTCTTCTTTCTTTGTTGTTTCCATTCAAAAATAATAACTCAAGTATCTTCTATATACTATAATGTTATTATAAATATGGTACAACCATATTCAGTATTCTATCCATCCTTTGAATGACATGTCACCATACGTGCGTACGTACGGCTTACCGTCTCCACATCATGGTGTAATTGTTATTCAAAACGTTATTATTTGGATGGCTATGATAATGATGTTTAATTGATGTAAATAATAAATATAACATGATAATGATTAAGTATATTTGATATTACATCCAATTATATATTATATTAATATCAAAAGAATGATATTGTCGCTCGTGCGTACGTACGGACTACCGTCTCCACGAACGTAATGAGAGTCATTACCCATCGTATCCATTCAAGTCTAATTATCATTTGATTATTACAAATAATTTTTAAGGACTTGATATCATTCTGAATATGAATAATATACAACCTATCCATAACAAACACGACTTATGTAACAAAACATATAAAAGTAAATGAGTAAGTTAACACCCGAAACAACGATAATACTAAGATATTATTAACAATGCAATGTTAAAAGATCATATATGATATCATATTAATGTATATGATTCTTGTATAATTTAATAAAAACTATTTCACCATTATATAGGAGTTTAAACTACCCTCCATCAAAGAAAAGTACAAGGTAATTGTTTATTTCACAATCTCTTCATTATCCGAGTTTGTTTATACGTAATTATTTATTGGGACCTCTTTATCATCCACATTCTTGTTTCTTAAAAATGTATTTCAAAGAATTTTTACTATTTTACAGACTAATGGTTAATGTCATTTATACCCTTATTGACTTTTTATAATATGTTTATAAAGGAATATTTCCGTCTTTTTCCAAACAAGGTCCTTTTTAATTTTTTTTAGAAAATTAAGGTAGAAGTTTTTTTTAACTTATACGGCTGGTGCGACTATTTTCTACCGTTATAAAATTGTTTAAGCTTCCATTATAGTATTATAAGAATACTTTCAATGAAAATTTTTTCTTTTATAATTATGTGACTCGTAACTGATTTAAAAAAAGAGATATTTCCCTCAAATAGTTTTGATTTTATCTATTTCAACATAATTTTAAATGTTTTAAAGATTTATTCTTCTAAACCATTATCATTAATGTACATGTTTTCAAAATGTTTTTAAGGATTTATTTAAATGGACATAAATGTGTTAAAATGTTAATTATTTTAAAAACTTTCAAAGTGGCATGGGACACTTTGATTCAAAAATGTCATTAAATATCTCCCTTTCTAAGTGTGTGACTTTTAAATGTTTTAATGAAAAGAGATAATTCAATAAAAGTGTTTTACAAATAAATTCCATCTATGTAAAATCATTTAATGGATTTTAAACTTATTTAGAAGTTGATTTATTATGATAAAAAACTTCTATATTATATTGACGGTTTTGTGATATGTTTGACTATGGATGTGTTATTTTTATACCATTCATGGTTTATGGTTAAAGTATTGACATTTCGTATCCTAGTTCTTCTACGAATGTTTATGCTTCAACCTTTTAATATGAGGAAATTATTGGACATAGTAAGTGACGGGTTTAGCCCACTATAGCTCCTCGATACATTGGTAGGACTCATGAGACAACTAGAAGTGGAATTGGCCGAGGCGTTTTCCCAATTTGTTTTATGGTTTTGGCCGAGGCCTTAATCATTTTTTGACGTCTTGGATGAGGCCTTGAAAAGATGTTTTATAATTTATGGAGTTATACATTCCCTCATTATGGAAATAATATTGATGGTTCATATGGTCATTCAGCTAGTAGAATACCCATGATTATGTTTTATTAGGGCATTATTTACTCAGATCATATTCTTGCCATAAAATTATTCATGTTTATTATTGGTAAAGGCATCCGGTTTCAATTATTCACCATGCTTAATATTTATGTTATTTTCTCCTATATTGTTTACCCTTACTGAGTGTTTGAGCTCACCCCTTTATATGTTTTATTTTTCGAGGATTCCAAGAAGTGTATTGTGATTGATATACAGGGTTAAGCTAATGGGATAATGGCATTCACAAAGGATTATTTAGGTTGTGTTGTATGTTACAAAGTGTAATGTAAAATTCATTTTTGTGATCTATTTTCCAAGACTGCTACACCGATCGGTCCTTCGGGACTTGATTCCTTGTCATCATGCCAATATATTAAAATAATGCACCGACTCTTGGTAACTCAGGCCAGGGAATGACAGTTGGTATCCGAGGAAGTTTTCCAATAACCTTGGAAACTAGTTCCGATAAACTTTGATTAGAGCATATAGCCCTAAGATATACTTTGAGGATTAGAATAGAATAACTTCCTATAATTTTGGTATTATAGATATTTTGTGTGTTTTCCAAGCAATACATCCCTGTCTGGATACGAGCAGGTAGAGGCGGCTCTGTCACAGATGTACCTAGGGGTAAAACCCGAAAACCCCACTTTGAGCTAGACTTGAACTGGAACTGGTGCACAACAATGGGCCTTGTTGCATTCTTGGTTACGACACTCCCGGTGGATACACTTAGGATAATTATCATTTTCTTTACAAAACAATTTGAAGGGTTTATGAGTATATAATTCCTCAAAGAAAATATTTTTATGATTATGGATTATATCCATAAACTATTCCGTTTACATTTGGTATTTTAATTTTTTGCAGTTATTCATTGCAATTCATAAACTGACCTAGTGTATGCCACTGTTTAGAAATGGCGCCTAGTAGAAGGAATGAGAACTCCAACAATACGCATGATCCTGAGAGTAATAAGGATCATATCTTTCCCGGTCTTAAGCCATAATTTATAAGGGAAATAGTCTCCCACATATTATCATCATATGAATAAATAGTATCATGTTTTGATAAGATAAGTAAATAATTCTCAGAGTTCTATGGATTTGAAGGGAAGCCATAGAAGAAAAGGATGGTAGAGAGAAGGACAAATAAAGGGAAGAAGGTAAAGAAGGATTTTCCCATATGTGATAATTGTGTAAAGAAATACCCTATAAAATTCTTGAAAGGAATGGGAGTATGTTATAAGTGTGGAGAAAAAGGACACCACGTTCATGATTACGAGGGTAAGAAAAAGGTTTCAAATGTACAATGCTTCATCTACAAGGAGTGAGGACACTACAAAAATCAATGTTCAAATCATTAGAGTATGCCCCAAATGATGCTATTGGATAATAATAATGTTATCATACTACCACAGATGAAGATTAATGACTAGTGTTATTATGTTGTTATTAAAGAATTATTTCATTTTAGTTTTGTATCAATGATGTACTGGTTATATGAATTATGGAGATAAATAAGTATTGTTCTGTAGTACTATTTCCTTGAGGATTTGAGAATATATGGTACTATGAAAAGTGACTCAACAATAAGTTAATATTTTTTTTGAAAATACATGATTGAAGGAAAGGTAATCATTAATATTGTCTTGATACTGAGGTCGTAATTTTGGAATAAGAGATGGTTGATTTGGATAAATTATATTTGATATTCTTGGATTCCTTGGAACTGGTTAATAGTTTGTTGATTTCATTGTTGTTGGAATATTAAAAAATTTTATATATAAGGAATATATCCAATATTCTATAACTAATAAGGGATCATGAATGAAATAAATTAAGGTTTTATGGTAATTCAGGATGTTGCCATGTTTTAAAAAAATACATGATGAAGGTGTCCACATGTTATTACATGTAAAAAAGGATCTTCATTGTGTTTAAACTCCTTATAAATTTTGGACTCTGAGTTTGGATAGAATTATTTTAGATAAGTCTAAAGGTTGGAATGAATTAGGTTTCAAAGGTTATTTTTTGGATTTTTATAAAAGGACAACACGCAGACCGTGTGACAACCCGTCATGTCGGACAAAGTTTCCGGAATCGAACCCAAAACTATAGTGCGATTGGGATTTATTGCTTACCACTGGACTACGTGAAGATCCTGGATGGTATAATGTAGTTTCTTTTTTATAAAGTGTTTGATATGTGAATTATAAATTCATTATATATGGAACCCTGTACGATTAATTTTGAGTTGTATTATGTTTTGGAGTGAAGGATGAGTTTGTGGTAGAAATTTATTAAAGGATAAAACTCTAATTATAAATTAAGTATATATCCTTATGATCTTACACAATCTCATAAATAAATTCCTCAACATTAAGAAAAGGAACATAGAACAAAAATATTGTCCTAGATGGTACCTAAGATCACCACAAATTTATGGCTTTGTGATTGTTGGCCTTTTTATAGCCATGTTCTCTACCACGGTCCATCCGATATTGATGGTTATATTTCTCTTCCATATCCATGTTATCCTACATGGAACCCTAGTATGTTTTATTTTCAGTAACCTTCATACTTACCACTCTTTATTTTAAATAGAGGCCTCGTTAATCCATTTTTCGATGTGGTATTTCAATTTAGATATTTTGAAATGTCAACCCCAAGTTTCCAATACCGAGCATAAATTGCCAGGACACAATTTATTGAAGGTGGGGAGAATGTAACACCCCAAGCTTCCATGGTACACTTCACTTTGAATAATAAATTAGCATGTGTTGTACGCAACATCGAGTTCTAACACACACCACAACCAATCAAACAAGTCGTTATGAATAGTAATACCCATTTTTGGAATTTTATACATTTTATCCTTCAAAATAGACTTAATTTTTGGATTCAGAATATCAAAATTAGCTTAGGGTGAATTTTTGGCACTTTTCGAATAATTTTCATATTTTAATGAATAGTGAAAATTACTAAATTTTAATTAAAAACAACTTTTTTAATAATAATAATTTATAGTGTTAAATTATAAATTTTAATGGTTTTAAAGTATATTTATAAATTTTTTTTACCATTTAATACAATGTTGGTCATTGGACATAATTTCACATTTAAACAGGACATAAACAAGTGTCAGTCTTTTGATAGTTATTATATCTTAAAAACATGCTTTTTGTTTTCACAGCGGAAATTAATTTTAAATTAATTTCTGCCACTTTTAATTTTTTGAATTTAGAAAAATGGATTCCTTATTTAGAATAAGGAGGTCCAAATTGTGTAAATAGGTAACTTTTATTTTTAGTCATTTTAAATAATTACATCAGTAAATATTTTATTTACCATGGTTAAAAGGTATATCCGGTAAATAAGGGTAAAAAATAATATTATAATAATAATAAATTACCCCAAAATGTGTCCTAACCATATTTTTTGATACATGTACGAACATGGGAATATTTTGGTCGATTTTGGGACACATTGGATCCACTAGTAAGTGATAATGACACTTTATATTAATTCAGTTAAAGTAAATAAAAAAATGACATAAGAATATATCTTTTCGAAAAAAAATTTAAATAGGGTTATATATGTTATATTTTTTACTATAAATATTTATTAAAAATATAAAAAGATTTACTGAATAATGTTATTTTATTTATAATCTTTATACATTGAATAATTAAAGTTATTTATGACACAATAATGATGCATCATTTTCCTTATTAATGAATAAATCAAATAATTGGTATTACAAATTTTAAAATAAAAATAAATTTAAAGTTTTTTTTCCATAAAATAATTTTATTGATTAATATGAAATGTTAGGATTTCTTAAATGAATTTTGTTAGAATTAATAAAGACTTTAATACTTTAACAAAAATGAATTTTTTAAATAGTGTCAAAATTGACATAAATGAGTTTTCAAATAAATATTATATTCTTAATTGATATTCTATTGCTAAAAATATACGGTTCGACAAATGGACTTATATCATGATATGTGTATCATTAATGGACCACTTTTGGGTCTTTCGGAAGTATATACTATGTTTATTTACCATATAATATAAAAATACAAAGTGACATGGTAAATGTCAAACTATTTAACTAAGAGTTAAATATAAATGATATGGTTAATATAGTGACCCAAACCTGTCTAAAATATATTGGATGAAATTATTTATACCCATAACTACTTTGGACTTTTAATAATACACTTTGGATCCATTAGAAACTGAATATGAATTTATTATAAATTAATTCTTTAAGTTTTTCCTAAAGAGCCCCTCCTCCCCCTTATAAAAGGACACCATTTATAACCAATTATTTATACCATAGAAGCCTTTTGGTTCTCCAATAATCTGCCGAAATACCCTCTCAACTATACTCCCTTAATCATAGAGTCCTTAATTTAGTCAGAAAGCCAACCTAAGGATCCCTTTTGATCAAAGAAAAAGGAAGAACCCGAAGAAGAGGTAATGTTTTCACCACCCTTTTTCAAGTTCCTTTCTTCTTCAACTTCTCCTTTCATTGTGGTTTACATTATAAAATAATAACTCCATTATATTCTATATAATTTGATGTTATTATAAATATGGTACAACCATATTTAGTATTCTATCAGTCCTTTGAATGACATGTCACCATACGTGCATACATACGGCTTACCGTCTCCACGTCGTGGTGTAATTGTTATTCATAACATTATTATTTGGATAGCTATGATAATGATGTGTAATTGATGTAAATAATAAATATAACTTGATTATGATTCTTTATATATTATATAACATCCAATTATATATTATTTTAATATCAAAAGAATGATATTCTCGCTCGTGCGTACATACGGATTACATCTCCACGAACGTGATGAGATTCATTCCCATCATATCCATTCAATTATATTTCTCTTTTGATGATTAAAAATAATGTTTTAGGACTTGATATAATTATGAATATGAATAAGACACAACATATCTATAAAAAACATGACTTATGTAACAAAACATATAAAAGAAAATGGGCAAGTTATCACCCGAAACGACGATAATACTAAGATATTATTAACAAAGCAATGTTAAAAGATCATATATGATATCATATTAATGTATATGATTCTTGTATAACTTAATAACAAATATTTCAACATTATACAGGAGGTTAAACTACCCTCAACCAAGTAAAAGTACAAGGTAAGGGTTTATTTCACAATCTCTTCATTATCTGAGGTTGTTTATACGTAATTATCTACTGTGACCTCTTTATCATCCACATTCATGTTTCTTAAAAAGGTATTTCAAAACATTATTACTATTTTATAGACTATGGGTTAAAGTCATTTATACCCTTGTTGAATTTTTATAAGACATTTATAATGGAATCTTTCTGTCATTTTTCAAACAAGATCATTTTTAACCTTTTCAACAAAATAAAGGTAAGAATGTTTTTTTAACTTATACGGCGGGTGCAGATATTTTCTACCATTATAAACTCGTTTAAGATTACATTACAATATTATAATAATATTTTCAAGTTAAATGTTTTCTTTTATAATTATGTGACTCTTAAATGATTAAAAAAACTGATATTTCCCTCAAATAGTTTTGATTTCATATATGTCAACATCATTTTAAATGTTTTAAAGATTTATTCTTCTAAACCATTATCATTAATGTCCATGTTTTCAAAATGTTTTTAAGGATTTATTTAAATAGACATGAATGTTTGAAAATGTTAATTTCTTTTAAAAAGTTTCAAAGTGGTATGGGACACTTTGATTCAAAAATGTCTTTAAGTATCTTTCTTTCTATGTGTGCGACTTTTAAATGTTTTCATGAAAAGGGATATTTCAATCAAAGAGTTTTAAAAATAATTTTTATCTATGTTAAATCCATTAATGGATTTTAAACTTTTTTTGAAGTTGATTTATTATGATTCAAAACTTCCATATTGTATTGAAGGTTTTGTGATATGTTTGATTGTGGATGTGTTATTTTTATACCATTCACGGTTTATGGTTAAGGTAATGAAATTTCATATCCTAGTTCCTATACGAATGTTTATGTTTGAACCTTTTCATATGAGTAATGTATTGGATATAGTAAGTGACGGGTGGAGCCCGTTATAGCTCCTCGATGCATCAGTAGGTCTCATGAGACAACTAGACATGGAATTGGCTGAGGCCTTTTCCCAATTTGATTTATGGTTTTGGCCGAGGCCTTAATCATTTTTAGAAGTCTTGGCTGAGGCCTTGAAAATATGTTTTAGAATGTCTGGCATTATACATTCTGTCATTATGGAAATAATATTGATGGTTCATGTGGTCATTCGACTAGTAGAATACCCATGATTATGTTTTATTATGGAATTATTTACTCATCTCATATTCTTGACATAAAAGTATTCATGTTTATTATTCGTAAAGGAATGTAGTTTCAATTATTCACTATGCTGAATATTTATGTTATTTTCCGTTATATTGCGTACCCCTACTGAGTGTTTGAGCTCACCCCTTTCTATGTTTTATATTTCCAGGATTCTAAGAAGTGTATTGTGATTGATATGCAGGGTTAAGCTAAGGGAATAATGGCATTCATAAAATATTATTTATTTTGTGTTGTATGTTATAAAGTTTAATGTAACATACATGTTTGTAATCTATTTTCCAAGACTGATAAACCGATTGGTCCTTCGGGACTTGATTCCTTGTAATCATGCCAATGTATTAAAATAATGCACCAACTCTGGGTAACTAGGGTCGGGGGGTTACACTATGTTTGGAATGCATTATATGAAACACAAAGTTAACCATGAACTACATGAGACAATTATTTTATCTTTTGGTACACGCAATAAAATATTGGTCTTGTATTACACACAAGACCAAGTCCCTTTGATTACTTTCATTACATGCAAGGTTGAATTTTTATAGAACAACAATATACTATTATATGATTATTAAAAAATGATTATAACTACCAGCTATATGTTGGAATGAAAGTTACTAATAATATTAAATAAACTTTAAAAATAATATTTATACATTTAGAAAAAATAAATTCTTTGGTTATCAATTAGAAGAAGTGAATGAAATAACTATTTGAAAATAATGAAATTACTTCGCCAAAAAAATATTTATGAATAAATACAATTATATCTCAATAAATTAAAAAAACGAATTTTGGTTAAATTTATCAATAAAAATTTTATTTTATATATTAATTCAATATTCTTGATAATCCTCCAATATATTTGATTGGTATACGATAAGGATAAATCCAATTTTATGAATATAAATATGTATTTTTATAAAAGGTAATTTTACCAGAATTTAATGGAGAACCAAATTTAAATATGATTTTAGAAAAATTAAAATAAATTATTTGAAAAAAATTAAATCTTATTTGGAAGTGGAAAATCAAAATTTACTTTGGTTGAATTTTTTTCTAAGATGTTTCATTTTTGGACGAATAGTGAAAAATAATGAATTTTAATTCCAAAATGATTTTCATCTAATTTTTTATGTAGTTAAATTATATTTTAGTTTGTTTTTAATGATAAATTAGATCAATTTTACAGTAATTAATTCAATTAAGGTCATTATAATCAATTTCAAATTGAAATTGGATGTAAAAATATAGCACTCTTTTGAACATTTTTACTTGAAAGACCAGCTTTGTCATCCCGTCTACATGATTTATTTTAAATTAATTTATGACAAATATATGTTTAGAATTTTCAAAAATATATTCCATATTTGGAATAATAATATTTTAAAATTTATAATAAGTTCAAATTATATTGTTACCAAAACTGTTTGTGAAATTTATTAAATTAATTACCCCGATTGAGAGAAAAATTAGCTTAACAAATGAAAAAAACAATTCATAATGACATAAATGACCTAGAAAGTTTTCAAAAATACATTTTTTCATATTTCTATATTATATTCCCTTTTCATGAATTTTTACCATTATTGGAGCCAATTTTTAATGAAAAAACGTTGGTAGAATTCTCATTTCAATAATATATAAGAATTCCACTCCTCCTCTACTATAAAAAAGCACTCAACTCTCCCACATCCTCATACATCTCAAGCCTTTTTGATACGAAGAACTCTGATAAATAATCCTTCCCAAATCCCTAATTTCCTCTTTTAATCCCTCCTCTGTGA
The DNA here is from genome assembly GCA_963277665.1 of Viscum album. Taxonomy (NCBI): domain Eukaryota; kingdom Viridiplantae; phylum Streptophyta; class Magnoliopsida; order Santalales; family Viscaceae; genus Viscum; species Viscum album. The sequence goes on along the minus strand of OY728127.1, from coordinate 342,050,501 downwards.
ATAATACCAACCATGGAATCTATTTTGTGAAAACCAAAAGGAGTTAACCAAATAAGAGATAACATCCTTCCTCAAGATCATTTTTTTTATTTTATTTCTCCACCACTCAACCATTCTTATTACATTATTATATAATAACCTCAAAATAGAAAACATACTATGATTTTTTTCTTATAGTGGTTTTTCCATAAATGATACATACTTCTTTATAATGGGTAATGAACATACCATTCCTGTGTATGGGGAACTACTGACTCACAAAATAATGTTGTTCGTTCCTCCTTTACATCCTCTCCTGGGTCAAAATTAAGATGGAAACTCTCTTTTTTATGATATATATGATATTTTTTATTTATTTACTCTTATGTATGTATTACATAAAACATAAATTCTTGTTATTCATATTGTGGATTTATGATAACTTTGTTTGTGGACATGTGGACTACCGCCTCCTCAAAGCGATGTGATTCGATTAAAATTTACATGGAATTTATTAAGGATGGTAATAGTGAAAAAATATTATATATATACGACAAAATAATTATAGCTTAATGATATTATATATATACATAAATGTCATTTACATTATTTATTTCAATAATTCAAGAAAACAGAAACAACTTTCATGTATATGTAGAACCCACCGTCTCCAGGAGCGGTGTATTTGGTTTAATATTTATATATTTTATAGATTATTATATATAGATAAATATATTGAATATATATGATATTTATATCATGGCTTAAATTCTATAAATAATTAAATAATTATCTATGTAAGATGACAAAAAAATAAGTCAAAACGTTATGGAAAACCCGGTGGTAATCACACAAAAAATAACATCCACTTGGAGTTATTGATAAAACGGTAATATAAAGTCTTAACTAAATAATATATGCTATTATATATATGAATATGGTTCTGTATATGGATTATAATAATCTTATACTTATTATATAGGAGGTTTTAATGTGTATGGCACGAGTCAATACACAAGGTAAGGGCTTCCTCATATCACTTTTATTTTATATGAGACACAAGCCATGTTCACCTCTTATTACTTATATATGTTGTGTATACCATCCATGGATGTTTTATATGATTATTTTTCTTCAATTAAATTTTATTTAAATATCCATTTTATGATATTTATTTCATGGGGTTTATATTTCCAAATTTACCAAATTGGTGAAGTAATTTTGTCTCAATTTTCATTCTTTGAGATACATGCCATGTTGTGGAACAATATTTTTCTATGAGGTGTATATACTAACATTAAAATGCTATATCATGAATATAATAATTTTAATTATATTTTAAAAATAATTTTATGTTATTATCTCCATCGTATTATGATTTAAGGTTACGGAAGTTGTAACTGTTTATTGATACACTCTCATCATTTATAGAGATTGTTTATGATAATAATTTAATTGATGAAATATTTTAATCCATATCTCAATAAATATATGAATTTAATTACCCAATAGTTATTCATGTTATATTCAATTAATGGTACCATTTTCCTACTATTTTGTACTTAAGATACTTAATAAAATGGTTTTTTGGAAAATATGACTTTATTTATCCTTTCGGTCTGAAATTTGTGTTCTTTGAAAAAGAAGTTTTCTAAAAATGTTTTTAATTTTTTATTGTCATCATATTATGTTAAAAGTAAATTTTTACCAATTTAATACCTTTATAATTTTTTTTGAAATGAATCTTCTTTTCATTTTATAATCAAGGCTCTTTTCTAAACATTTAAGGCGCAAATGGAATGTTCGACATGTACAAACTTACTCTCCACCCTGACCATCATTTAATTGATTCTTCATTTCAATGTTTAGAAAGATAATTTTTTAAATAATTGTATTTTTTTATATTCAAGATATTTTGTGATTTTAAAATTTTTATCAAATAAAAAGGGGTTTCCAAAAATATCTATGATTAAAAAGGTGTTTAAAACATTTTCTAGACCATCTATATGTTTTCAATGAAAAAGGTTTTCAATTTGTTTTAAATTTTGGTTTATAATTTTAAAAATATATTTTTAAATATTAAATGGTTTTAAAAATAATTTATTATTTATGGATTTTTTTCTAAATCAGAAATGATATTTTAATTACGAAATATTTTTAGAAGATATATTAAAATTATTTTCCATCTAAGATGATATCTGTTAATGTTACTCATTCCTTCTTGGGAGATGATTCAAAGGTTCAATTCATATTATTATATTAATGGTTCATGTTTTCATGGAATTATTCTTATGAAGACCGTTTCTATTTCACATGTTACATGTTTATAAAACCTATTTCACATTCTCTGGTTATCTGTTTATGAAACCCACTTCTATTTCAAGGTTTATATGTTTATGAAACCCTCTCTTTTAAATAGGTTATGATTTGATAAAATTATTATGAAACATGCCTTTTTTATAAAAAGGTTATGGTATGATTACATATTTATGATACTTATTTCATTTTATGGGTTATGATATGGGAAGTTATGAAATTTTGGAACACGTATGTATGATTTCATTATGAGATGTCTGGGACCTATATCTCCCTTCAATGCACTGGTTAAAGATTTATATCTCAATAGTATGAAATGAATGAAATGGGAAGTGGACCAAGTTCAATAATACTTGGATGTAATGAGGATTGAACTCAGTTTAGTAATACAGGTCCTGAACAAGGAGTGAACTTAGTTCAGTAATATAGGGTTGGAACATGAAGTGAACCCATTTCAGTAATACATGGATGAAATGGGGAGTGAACTCGGATCATTAGAGGAATTTGTATTCTATGATGGTCTTGAGAGTGAACCTTAACAACTGAGATGGTCTTAGGAGTGTACCTCAACTACTAAGATAGTTTGTGGAGTGAACCCATTTCACTAAGATGGATTTTGAATTACACAATGAATAATACTGAAATCATTTTATATTCTTATATATTTTCAAACAATTCTATTAATTATCTTGATGTTCTGATTTCATGTATTAGGATCTTGATTTTCTTATAATTAATTAATTAAAAACTTCATAAAAGTTATTCTATGACTCATGTATAAGATCTTTGATATGCATGGTATGATGTTTTTTTATTCTCATGTTATCACACCCTTATCCCCATGTTATGAAAATATATCTCTTTTGATTACCCTTACTGAGAATATAATATCACATCATTATTATGATTCCTTTCCATAGGATATGATGAAATGTTTCATGCATATGTAATAAATGGGAAGATATTTATGGGAAAAATTGGATATCTTTCATCAAGTTAAAAAATTTTGTTCCATGTTTCCAAAGATACTAACTTATTACATTCCTCAGGTGTATATTCTTTTTAATGTGATAAATATTTATCTAAAATGATATATTTTCCATGTATATTACGCCTGGGTCGCTATAAATGATATCAAAGGAATGATTTTGTTATCCTTTAAAAACTAGTATGTGAAAACTTTAGGGATATCCCTAGGGATATTTATAAGGATATGTATAGGGATGTCTCTATGGTTAAGTATACAGATAAAGAAAAGTATATAAATATTTCCTTGAATTTTAGTAATGGATAGAGTGAGTGATTTCTTAGTAATAAATACTAATCTGGATACTGCAAGTGGATCTGTCTATGGGATATATGTATATATGGGTAACCTGAAATCACCGTATTGAGCTTGAATAGATCATGAACAAGAGAATGACAATGATCCATTGCTGTATATCTGGATTGACACTCCTGAGGGATATTGCATTGTAAATTAAAAAAATCATTAAAAACCATTAATAAGTATTTTAGTCAAACATAAATATGCATAACCATAGATAATCCTAAGGTGACATCAATTAAAAATTAGGTGTCATGTTTTCAACTTCCTATATTTATTTTTCATGATTTTGTGGTTTTCCATTATGATAAGTGTTTCTCGAACTATTCATTGTGGTTTTATCCATCGGTGGGAACTCAAAATAAAATTGTTAAAGTTGAATGTTTTAGATGTGGGATGTATGAGAATTATACAAATTGATGATTGAAGTGGAAATATCATAAAGATAATTAGGAAGGTGGTACGAGTATTCAATATATTGCTAAAGATATGGAGACCAAAAAAGACAAGCGAAATGTATGGGATGTTCTTTATATATTTCAAACATTAATCATAAGAATAATGATTCAACTATGGTTGGGAGCATTAATACATTATTCACATTATATATTCTAAGATATAGGTATTGAGGATTATGTTGATGAAACTTGAGTGATGGTTTAAGAATAAAGTGGGATGATTTGTGTGTATATATTATATTATATGAATCATGATGTATATAAAGATTATTTTTAAAAGTTTATATTTAAGTAATTTGATTTAATGAAAGTTTTACATTAAGGTATGTTAACCACTAACATGTTCATATAGATAAAAAAATGTTATTTTATTTGTATAAATTGATGATTATATGGATAAAGTAAATTTGATAGAATTTATAACATGAGAATGAATAATGGATTTGTTGAGAAAGTGGTAAATGATAACATGGATGAAGTTTAAAACTTAATGGATTTAATGAATTTATATAGTAAAATTTTTAATAGGGAATCACTCATTTAAAATAGATTTATGGTTATTTATGTTATTACCATGTTTCAAGAGAATATATGATGAGGTAATTCAAATATTTTGAACATGACAAAAAAGAGATGAATTTTGATATATTAGGGATCAATGTTAAGATGGTTTAGTGACTATATTTCCAATGATTTGGATTTTCATCTTTGAGAAGGTTTATAAGGTTAACTATTTATGAAAATTTTATGTTAAAATTCAGGCGAAGTTTTTGAGATTAAAGTATTATCTCACTATATGAGGATTTATGCATATTGGATGTCCTTTTCTAACTACATTGTGTTTCCTGTAACTAATGATAAATAGGATAAAATATCCTTCTCTTTAGGTATGTCATGATCAGTTAATTCTTTAGTAATGAATAATTAAACTTCATTTCTTGGAATAAGAGATGAAGTGGAAGTTTATTAAGGCATGAAAAAGGGTATGGTTGTCTTGAAATAATGTAACTATATATTTTCATGAATATTATTTGTCTTTATGGAAGGGGTATTGAAATAAAATGTTGTCAAGTTATCATAAATTTTAATTATATCAATGAACTTTTTCATGAATCTTTGGGTTATGGATTTGTGACTGTTAACATTCTTCTAATAATGTTCTCTCTCACTCTCCATTAGAACATAATTATCAGATTTCCTTTTCATGTCCATATTTTCTCTTTCAACCTATGTTATTCCATGTGGAGACCTAGTTATGAGTTACTTTGTTTGACCATCAGGTTTCACAAATTTATTTTTAAATTATGTTTTAGTATTCATTTTTATGAAGTGTGTTTTTATGAATGGAACATTCATGTAAAAAACCATTAATAAAACAGAAAAGTTTCAAGGGAAAAATCATTTTTAAGGGGGTATATTGTAACACTATGAGATTTTGTGATTTTTTTGAAATTAATTTAATATTTTTGATATTTTTCGTATAACACAACACTGAATATAGTTATATATATATAAACTATGTTTGGCTAGAATTATACGCAAAACCATGTTAACCATGCACTAAACAATAGTTATACTATCTTTATGCACACACTAAACTATTTTTGTCTTGTATTATAAACAATATCAAATCCCACTGATAGCTTTCATTACACACAAGGATGTGTTTTTACCGAAGAATAATATATAATTAACATGATTATTAAAATATTATTGTAACAACCACCTAACCATTATAATGGAAGTTATGAATAATATTTAATAAATTTTAAAAAAAGGATTTACACTTATATGTAAAATGAATCCTTTGGTTATGAATTAGTATAATTTAATGAAAGAACTCTTTGAAAATAAATAAATTACTTTTCTAAAAAAAATAGTGTACAAGCACTATTTTATCTCAATAAATTAAAAAACCACATTTTTTATTATTATCAATAATATATAAACATTATATATTCAATAAATATTTTTTTATACTTATCCAATATATTTTATGGGTATAAGATAATAAAAAATCGAATTTTATGAACAAAAAGATGTATTTTTCTGAAAGGCACTTCTACAACCTTTTATTGGAGAACATATTTTAAATATGATTTGTGAAAAATTAATAATTTCTATTTGAAAAATTAAACTTCATTTTTTGAATAAAAATATCAAAAGTTACATTGGGTGAAATATTTTTATTTTTCTGAGAAGTTTCATTTTTGATGAATTGTGAAAACACTAAATTTTAATTGATAACTGATTTTCTGTATTACTTTTTTATATAGATAAATTATATTTTGGTTTTCTTTTAAAGTTTAATTAAATAAATTTTACATCAATTAATCTAATATATGTCATTATAATCAATTTTAAATTTCAATTGGTTATAAAAACATAAAATTCTTTAGAATATTTTTACGTTAAAAACATGATTTTTCGTCTCATCTATGGGATTTATTTTAAAATAATTTCTTCCATATAAGTGATTGGAATTTGGAAAAATGTTTCAAATATTCATAATAATAATAATTTATAATGTATAATATGTCCAACTTAGTTTTGTAGAAAAATTATTAGTGATACAAATTAAATTTAATTACAAAGATTAAGAGAAAAATTAGCTTAATAAAGGACTAAAAAATAAACATAAGCCCTAAAATGACCTAGAAAATCATAAAAAATCCATTGAATGTAAATATTCAGATGATACAATACCTTGGAATTTTTTTTGACCAAAATTGAATCCAATTTACATAGGAAAATGTGGGTGGAAATCCCTTTTAAAAAATTTACAAGAATGCCAATTTTCCTCCACTAGAAAAATATACTCACCCCTCCCACATCATTACAACTATAAAGAAATTTTTCATGATAAAAATATATAAAATATCATCCCAACTCCTGTAAATTAATCTCTGAATCCTGAATTTTGGCAGAAATCTTACCAATGAATCCATCTAGTGAAAACCAAAAGGAGTTACCCAAAAAAGAGGTAACGTCCTTCCTCAAGTTCCTTTTTATTTTTTTCCACCCCCAAAAACCTTATTATCCCATGATTATATAATAAAATCAGTATCCATAGTATACTATGTTTTTTTATTCTAAGGGTTATACATAAACTTAAAAATACTTCCATCTAATGGGTAACGAACATACTGTTCTTGTGTTTGGTGAACTACAACCTCACAATATGATGCTCTTTGTTTTTTCTTTACAAACTATCATGGGCTGGAATTATGAAATAATATTTATTTTCATACAAAATATAACATATTTATTAGTTATTTATTATTATTTAATTTTTATATAAAACATACCTTCACTCATTCCTTATTGTGGATATAAGATAACTTCATTTGTGGTCATGTAGACTACCAACTCCTGAAAGAGAAGTGATTCATTCACACTTTACAAAGAATGTATCAAGGATGGTTTTAGTGAAAATATATGATATCTATAAAATATTAATCATAATTTAATGATATTATATTTATATATTCCTAAATTTAATTTACATTCTTTCCTTTAATATGAAAAAAGAAGAAACAATGTTCATCTGTACGTATGACCTACCATCTCCATGAAAAGTGTTGTTCATTTAATATAAATATATTTTATATATTATTAAAAATAAATATATAATTCATTTATATGATATTTATATTATTTTTTAAATAATATAAATAACGAAATCATGATCTATATTAGATGACTAAAAATAATTAGTCAAAACATGTATGAAAAACAAAGAGGATATCACTCGAAACGTAAATTTAAAATGGGGTTATTAATAAATGTGTAATATGAAATATTAAGTAAATAATATATGGTATTATATACATAAGTATATTTCTATTATATATTTATAATAAACTTACAATTTTATACTAGATTTTTGAATGAGTACGACGAGTGTCAAGACACAGGGTAAGGGTTTTCTCAAGTTAGTTTTATTTTCCATGCGATAGAATCCATATTCACCTATTATTTATTATATGTGGTGTGTAAAAATCCCATGAATTTTTAAGATTATTATTATAAATAAATATATGGGTATTTAAATGTCCATTTGATGATATTTATTTATTGGGGTTTATGTTTTAAAAGTTACTAAATTGGTGAATTAATTTTGTTTCAATTTTCCTTCTTTGAGAGACATTCCATGTTATGAGGCTATATTTTTATATGAGGTGTATGTACTTCCTTTTATATTTTATATCATGAATCTACTCATTTTAATGATATTTTATTCTTCTTGTTATTTTATTATTCCCATCATAATATGATTCAAATTCACCAAAGTGGAAAAGATTTATTACTACAATCTCATCATTTATCGATATTATTTATGATTATGATTATATTGATGAAATATTGTGATACATATATCAATTAATATTATTAATTTATTTAACCGATAATAATTAAGATTATATCCAAGTATTCGTAACATTTTTCAATTCTTTTTCACTAAAGATATTTAAGAAAATTCTTTTATGGAAATATGAATTCATTTCTACTTTCAGTCAAAAATAAGTGTTCTTTCAAAACCATGTTTAAAAAAAATCCAAAATCATTTAATTTTATCCTAGGATATTTAAATAAAATTTTTTACAATGTATTATCTTTCTAAAAATGGTTTTAAAGGGAATCTTATTTTCGTTTTTGGATTAAGGCACTTTTTTAAACTTTTTTAGTGTAAAAGAAATGTTTTACATGTATGGAATTACATTATTTCATGACCATAATTTTCATGAAGAATAATTTATTATTTAATATGGTGATTTTTATGTATTTTGTTTTACTAATATTTTGAAATTTTCTTGATTATAAAATGTTTTTTATGGAAAATGTTTTTAAAAAATATTTTCTTTTAAAAAGGTGTCTTAGATGTTTTAAGCCCTTCTTATATGTTTTCACAGGAAAAAGGTTTTAGAAAACTTTTTTAGATTTAATTATATGTTTTCAAAGATATTTTGAAAGAAAAAAAGGTTTTCCAAATTATTTTTTTTAAATAAAACGTTCAAAGTGGAATAGATATTTTCCCCAAGAAATTATTTGAGAAGATATTTCAAAATTATTTTCCATCTAAAATAGAGTCCATTGATGTTACTCATGATTTTATAGGAAAATATCCAAAGGTTAAATTAATATTATTTCTATGAATGGTTTATGTTTTGATGACATGATGTTTATGAAACCTGTTTCTCTTTCACGTGTTGCATTTTTATGAATCTCATTTATCTTGGATGAGTTATATGTTTGTAAAACCCATTTTCTTTTAAGAGGATATATGATTATTTAACTCATTTCCGTTTAAGGGTTATGGTTTCATGAATTTTTTATCGAACCCATCTATTTTTCCATATGCTATGGTATGATTACATGATTATGATACCCATTTAGTTTTATGGATTATATTATGATTGTTTATAATCTCATGACACACATATTTATGATTTAATTATGAGATGGGTGGGACCTATATGTCCCAACAATGAATTCAGTAAAGATTTATATCTCATGAGTATGATAGGATAGGAATGGGAAGTGAACTTGGTTCAATAATACAGGGGTATAATGAGGAGTGAATTTAGTTTATAAATACATGTCTAGAATTAGGAGTGAACTCAGTTTTGTAATAAAGGGTTGAAGAAGAAGGGAACCCAGTTTAGTAATATTGGGTGGTAATGGGGAGTGAACCAAGATTAGTATTGGAATTATTCCACTAATATAGTCTTGGGAGTGATGCTTTACTACATATATAGTTTGAAGAGTGAACATATTCCACTTAAATGGCCTTGTAATTATACCATGAATACTATGGAAATAATTTTATATGATTATTTTTCTACCCGGAATTCTATATCTTATACCTATATTATGATTTAATGTATCGTTATATTTATTCTATTAGGATTCATTCATCATTAAATACCAATATATATTCCATGACTCAAGTATATGATCATTGATTTGTTGGGTGTGTTCTTTAAATGTTATTCTCATATTGTCATACAATTATTCCAATGTTATGATTTTGTATATCTTTTGTTTACTATTAGTGAAAATATAAGTTCAAATATTTATTATGTTTCCTTTATCCTTGTTATGAATAAATTTTTTATATATAATTACAATGGGAAAGATCATTATGGGAAACATTGAAGATCTTTCACCAAGTTAGATGATTTTTCTCAAAGATTCAAAATACACAAAACTATTATTGTCCTCGAGCATGTATTTTTTAAATGATCCTAATATTCATCCGAAATGATGTATTATCTAGGTATTTTAATATTTGGTTTATATACATGGTTTAATGTAGACCTCATAATAGTATTTTGCTTTTTTATTTACATGAACGTGATTCCTCCTCCACTACAAAAGGGAACTCACCCCTCCTAAATATTCACACCTATAAATCACTTCTGAATCATAAAAAACCTGGCCAAATAAGATCTAAAAATTCATACCCTACTTCTATAATCCTAACTTTTGGATGAAATCAAACTAATGAAGTCTTTTGGTATATCCAAAAAAGAGTTACCTAAAAAAGAGATAATGTTATCCGATGAGCACTTTTGTTTTCTTTTTTTACACCCATTAAATTATTATTATATATTTATTATATAATTACATTACTAAAATAAGTATACTAATTTGTTTTAATTTTCGGGTTATAACCTAAATTTTCACACACTTCCATCAAATAAGATATAGAATCATCTTTCGTGTGTAAGGTGGACAACCGCCTCATGAACTAATGTCATTAATTCTTCCATTACCACCTATATGGTTGGTAATAATGATTTTTTAGTTTATATATTATATATATGATATATATAATTCATTTCTTCTTTTTTACTTTTTTATAACACATAAATTCATGCTTTTCATTTTGTAGGAATACGATAACTTGTTTATGGATGTGTGGACCACCGCCTCTTCAAAGTGATGTGATTCATACTCACATTAAATGGAATGTATTAAGGATGGGTTTAATTAAAATATGTGATATATATGATAGAAATATGATACTGTAATGATAAAATAAATTTATATAATTTACTTTTATTCTATCAATACATTAAAAAAGGGAAACAACATTCATGCGTACGTATAACCTAACGTCTCTATGAACGGTGTATTTCATTTGTTATCTCCAAATTTTATGGATTACTATAAATACATATATAATTAATATATATGATATATAAATCATGTTTTACACTATTAAGATTATGAAACTAGGATCTATGTAATAGTATAAAAAAATAACAAGTCAAAACAACCTCAAAATACAAAGTAGTTGTTATGCGAAATGATGAAAATATAGATGGATTATTAATTGATGGTTAATAAAATATTATAAAAGAATCATATATAATATCATAAATATTAATAAGATTCTTCTTTAATTTAATAACATGCTTAAAACAGTTATACATGATGTTAAATCATGTTTGACTGAAGGAAGTGTAAGGTAAAGGAGTTTCTAGTCTCATTTTTCTAAGTGATACATATGCTATATTCACTTATATTTTATTTTTTATGGTTTATATACCATCTATTTAACATAAAATATCATTAATAATTCATTCTTTATATTATTTTTAGTATCGATTTTAATATTTCATGTAAGGTGATTTGAACTTAAGGTTACCAAGTGGTAATGAAATTTCATAATTAATTCATTTTCATTGGGTTATACTGCTTCATCATTGGATTTAATATTCTATGATTATGCATATAATTAAATGGAATATCTATTTATTTATTTTCTATTATTTTATTTGGATTTATTTTTGATACAAATAATCAATTCATTGATTGATTCTCACTTCAAATTTATGTTCCTTTTAAGGGTTTATTTCACAATCTCATTCTAATCATATTTTCTTATTCCAAAATTTCTGTTAAAGGGAATTATATAATAGTGTTTAATAATCCTATTAATATTCATATCCTCATGTTATTAATGATATTTTCTAATTAAATATACCATTTTACTACTCTTGTGTACTTAATATTTATCATAAAATGTTTTTCAGAAAACATTACTCCATTTATCTCTTCGGTCGAAGATCTGTTTTCTCTTGAAACCATGTTTATATTTTTTTCAAAAATGTTTTTAACATATTAAAAATAATATATTAATGACATTTTCACACATTTGTTATTTTATGAAATCATATTTTTACTTTCTAAACAAGGCACTTTTATAACCTTTTTACCAGGCAAACAGAATATAATTTTTTACCTTTTACAGAATTACCTACCATCATTTATTTAAATTTTATTTTGAAATTTTAATTTTTTCTTAAAGAATTTTTTTAAAACTAATTTTCAAATAAAATGGTTTTTCAAATTTTTTTTTCAAAATTAAAATAATATTTTCCTCAAGAATGTTCTTAAAATATATTTTCATAGTATTTATATTCATTAATGACAATAAAACATTATATTTTACTTCAATTAATATATTTTTTATTGATACTAACCTTTTTCCTCCTCTGGATGGTTCATGATTGAATTGGACAAGGATAATATTGAAATTCACATCCTGGATTTATTTTTGCAGCACCATTGCAATATTCACTTTCTAGTGATCGTTGAACATTAAATTTCACCCAAATTTCTATATAATTTATCATGGATATTATTATTGCATAGAATTTATATTATTTTTAAATATGGTGTTTAATTTGAATGTTATTTGATATATAGGGAATTATTGAAAAATCTAGATATTTTACTCGATACAGATATTTAATAAGGTACATTGTTCATGAATTAAATTAAATAATCAATATATGTGAAATTATTTAGAAATATTTGATATGGATGATTCCTAGTTATAGATATCCCCTCAATACATCAGTAGTCTCATGGTTTGAGTTAGTTGGCCAGCCAAAGTGGGTTTTTCACCCAGTGTGTTTTAAACTATCTTATGAAAGGTCTTGATGGTGAAAGTATCATGTACCTAGGAAATAAAAAGTCTAATAATTAATCATTTAATTCATTTAGATTTTGATATTATTATCCATGATATTTTCAGTATGAAAAATAAACAAATGCATTTTATTCTCATTTTATTGATTAATTTTTATGTGTTTCCAGTTATTTACCTTTCCATATTTTGTATCCAATTTATTCTCATTTTATTGATTATATGGAATGTTTTTTCTATTATTACATCTCTATATTTATTATTCTAATTGATTAATTATCACTTCCGCCGTACTGATTCCTTACTAAGTGTTTGAGCTCACCTAATTTTTTTCTTTACCCAGGATCTCACGAAATGTACTAAGATATATTTCTAAATATATTCTTCATTGAATTAAATAATCCTTGAAAAAATAATGTCATTTTTTATTAATATTTAATATAAGACTCATGTATGTATCGATTTTACTAGGACTACTAAATTTATCGGTCATTCATGTTGTGTTTCATTGTATATAATTCCAATGTAATGGTAGCAAGAAAAAGACTCTTAGATTACTAGGGTTAGGGTGTGATAGTTGTATTAATGGTATATCGACCACTTAAATTTTCATACTGATGGAGCATCACCATCTCATGTGTTCTATCTTGGTTGGACAGTGTCTACTTTGGGACATATTCTGTTCTTATATCGTCCACATGAGACAAGCTACTCATATTGTATCGACCAAATGAGATGTGATATAGAAGGAAAATTTTCTATTTTTAGGATAGTGAAAGTGGTGATTTTTACCCCTATGGATGTCATCCTATTATTTCATAGTCCACTTGGGGAATTTAGATAGTGGTATTTCAACCTCTTAAGAAGTGATACCAATGATATACCATACAAATAGATGGGTTGATTTTGTGGTACTAAATACTCCCAATATATAAGATAGTGGTATATATTCCCCCTGAGCATGGAGGAGTAATGTATTATCTACCTAGGATTTGTGATACCTCATTTATCATTGTTTAATCATTCACCTTTTATTTTTTGAAGTGATGGATATTTATCCTATATTACTTGTTATGGTGATATATTATTCACCTAGTGATGAATCTTAGTGATATCTCATTTACCATGAAAACTATACAAGGATTGATATATCATTACTCCTCAAGGTGTGTGATTTGAACATGGGTATATCATCCCATTATAGTATTGGCCGAAGTAGGTATGGTCACTCGTTGTTTGGTGGAAGAACTCTAGAGGGTGATTTTTTTTATTTACAAGTATTTCATATAGATAATGAATCTATATTTACTATATTTTCTAGTGAAAATATTTGCAGTTTCATAGAGTTTTATACTCAAAACCTGAGTAGGTGATCTAGAACCCGAGTACACTTCATTTTAAATAATCAAATTAGTTGATAGGGTCATAAAACATTAGATAGATGAGCTGATAGATATTGGTGGGAATTTGAAGATAGGTCTAGGCCATGACTTGGGACCAAATGTGGATGTATCATTTTTCTTTTCAATATTTTGGATTTCTTTGTATATAATCCTCCAATTGGGGATCCTACTATGATTGATTGACCTATATAAAATTTACAATAGTTAATTTTAATATATCTTGTATTGATATTTATTGGTGGATTGAATTTACCAAGGATATCTATTTATTAATAATTTTATTTTGTGATGAGTAGTTTATATTATTACATACATTGTGTCTATGGTTATCTATACCAGAGTGAATAATCTCACCAAATGATATATATGAACTCTCACTATTAGTTGGAAGACTCTTCCTTGTGGAGAGGCATGCTTGAGGTATTCAGTGCTGTAGTTAAGTCACAGTGTAGGTGAACCATATCAATAATGTTATAGGTACTATCAATATTATTCATTATCTTAGACATCATATATCCTCCTCATCCATCCTCAACAATTGGTTGAAATTAATTAAACATTAATTAAACTTATTTAAATTATTTGAACATTTTTATCAATGAATATAGAATGAATTCAATATACATATCATTCATTAAAGGATACCTTTGGTCTCTCTAAGTCATTAACATACTCAATTATTTTGATTACATGAGTAGAGAATAATGTTACTTCATTTTTTATATATGTAAATATTTCCTTTTAGAAGATAATTTATTACTTATATGCTTCTCATAAAAATATTTACCAACATTATAGAAAATTTCAACATTCATTTACATAGGAAGGTGTGTCTTTAATACATAAAATTCTACTATATTTTTAGAATGATTCTTAAGTATTAAATTATTCTAAGATGATTGTTACATTAAGATGATTTATTATATAATATTGACCTCATTGTAATATTTAATAATGATAATGATATTTTACCGACTAAAAATGTTTTCATAAGGGGAGTATCTTGCTTTATATTCATTTAATAAAGAATTTTATTAAATGTGATCCCAAAAAAATGATGACAACTTGAAATCACATAATATATAATAACGGGGCATTATCTATAATTTACTAACTAATTAACCAAATTTTTAGGTAACCTCATCAAATTATATATTTAGTTACGCAACAATTACAATTATATCATATATACCTCTTATATGATTAAGAAATCAAATATTTTCTCAGTGCATCATATGGATAAATAAAACCCTATTATTTAAGTATCCCAATCCTATCAAGGTTTCCCTAATAATTTTAACCAAAATAAATCACCAAAATTGTAACATAATACTATTTAGGTCTCCCATTACTTCCTTAATTTATATAATATATTCTAGGGTAACTGTGATTTGAAGTAAACTGACTCAGTTAGACATTTAAGGTATTGACAAGTGTTTTATTTAAAAGGAAATTAACACTCATTATTTTTAAGAGAATTTAATCTCAAAATCTTATCTCATTCATTCCATTTATGTGTATAAATTAATCTAATTATTTATTTTTAGATCCTATTCTATTATCCAAATCAATATGTTCAAACCATATTTATGTGTAACCTTTTATCTAACTCATAAACAATCCAAAGTTAAGTTAGTATAAAAATAAAATAAACCATCATACCTGGCATGTAGCTTCTTAAATTCATGCATTAATGTTTTAAGAAGTTGTTTAACACTTTAAATCAATGAATATAAATATACATAATATTGCAAATTTTAGATGAATAAAGTAGGAAATTACCTAAATAAATAAATAATTCATATATTTAAACATTAGGGAAACATTTATGAATTATTCATAAAAAAATTATAAAAATTTTATAAAATGGTCATGAATAAACATGAACAATTCAATTTAATAAAATATAGAATTTTTAGAAAATAAATTACATGAACTAAATATTAACTCCATAATACTATAAAATAAAAGATAATTTATGACCACTTTTATTATCATATAATAATAATTTTACAATTCATTTAAATTTTTTACATAAATTAAATATCACATATTTTATATTAATTAACCCATTGACCATAACATAAAAGTATTCCTTTTTGAATGGCTTAAATAATCTATAAATAATTAATTATTATAAACATTTTATGTTCAAATTCTTGAAATATACATAAATAAATATGAACAATTTTGTATTTCTTCTTATTTTAATTTATGAACACTATAAATTATTCACCATTTAAATAAAATTTTAACATTGATCACATAAACAAAATTGATTTTGGTTTGGTCTAAATCTTCACATCATATTTAATGTGGGACTAGAGGGACTATGTTTGTAATTGATTTTGAGAATTTAAAGATTTGGATATTTATTTATTTAAGGTTTTACAAACACTTAAAAATTAATTATAATATTTTATAATTAATTAGTCTATAAACACTTAATAAATTTAAAAAAAATACCCCAAATAATTTTTTCTATAATTTATAAATTTTTTATAAATTATATAATTCCAATCAGAATTTAAAATAGAAAATTAAAAAATTTATTATATATCAAATTTTATGATATAATTGATATCATATGGTGTGTTACAGATTCATCTCTAATGATTAGGGTTACATAGTCTATCATAGATAATATAACATTATTTATCATATTTTAAAATAAATTTTATATTACATAATATAGTAGATAATCATCACCTATAACTCCTTGATATCTCCTTAGTGACACGATGCCCTATTTTCAGACTAGGATCAATGCCATAATAAGCTACACTTACCTCAGGTCGCATGTCATGACATGAGAAAAATATTCACTATAACTTTCGCTATGATATAACATAATATAATTCATAATGATGTTCAAGGTTATGAAATCCTAAGTTGCATGATCAACCACAATTCATTTCTATATCATATTCAATGATATGTAATACAATTTCCAATATCATTATTTTTAAAACATTATTTTTAGAATCATGAAGCACGATAATTATATGATACAATTGTTAGGTTTATATGGATTAAATAAGGCCATTTCAATGTATCACAAGACATTATAATCCTAAAAATTAACATTTTCGTGCTCTGAAAAACTGAAACGCATATTTATTAAAAGATGAACATATAACCTAAATTGATCATAGTCTCAACCACTTCCCTATATAATATGGTTTTTGAATGTCCAATAAAATAAACCATAAGGTTATTTCTTCTACGGTGTATCCATGGGTCAACTAAATCACCCAATGTTTGAGAAGTATTCTCCTTATAGCCACAATATGCTAGTATCTCTCAGGGAAATTGAAGGAGGAAGATATCTATGATAAAATAATCCAGATGAGACACACTATCTTGAACAACCATATAAATACAATTAATCACCTAATATAACCCCCACTGTTTTCCCTAAGATTTTATATAATTTACCTAAATATTATGAAAAAGATGAGTAATTGTATAATTAAAACTCCATTATAATGTTTGGATGAGTGAATTATCCCCAATGGTTCATTGTATTAAATGTAATTAATAATGATAACCACTATATAAGTAATCCTATTGTAAAATATTAAATTTAAAATAATTTTTACCAATCATAAGATGTTATGCTAGTCATATCATTTTATAAACCCATATGACTACATTATGAAACAACAAAATTTTATGCTATGATTGGCCAAGGAAAAGGAAATACAATATAACCATATCATTCCTTACATTATTCCTAAAAAAGTAACATAGCTTTCCATTTAAATATAGATTTAATCTCATATGATATCCCCATATCGTACACTATAATATTAGTTAACATGTATCACATAAATAATAGAATTATTATTATATCACCATCATAAACTTCCTAATACAAATGAAATCCTAAACCAAAGACTAACCCACCACTGGGGTCATAAATTCCACTTTTCTCTACTATAAAATTCACATTACTCCATCCTATATATCAAAGAAACATATAATAAGCCTTTACTTAAAATCAACAAAATCTACATTAGAATGAAGATTCCCATGCTGGGGGGTGAGTATAAGACCGAGTGGGATTTTCCCATTACTCCCCATGAATCCCATGTATGTGTGAATCTATCAATATCCATTGAGTTTGACAAATAATTCCCATCCCATGAAATGTTATCAAACAAATATAAAAAAATATGGATAATATTCAATAAGTACCCATGGATCATAATCTAATAAAACCCCGAACCCATATTGTAACAGGATAATTAGAATTGTTGTTATTTTTATTCATATTTTATGAAAATAAATGTATATAATTCATATTAATTGGAGAAAATTATAATATATTAGAAAAAATTTATTTAATAAAACCCATATATATTACATTATTACATGACTAAAGAAATCAACTACTCCAAAAAAACAAATTGTAATCACTTGTAACACCATTGGAATACATCCCATCTATATAATAAAACAGATAGTGTAACCTCCATCCCATGGATCGACTATGATAAAAGAAATGGAAAGAATAATAATGGAAATTATAAGAATAAGAAGAATGAAAAAAACCATTTTTGAAGAAGGAAATGAACAATGAAATTTTGTGTCTTTGAGTACATGTGGACTTGGGTATTTATTCAATTTTTGTATGTGACATTTGTAAAAAAATTGTTATAGGAATAAATTTTTAGTAACCATTTGTGTTTATAACCATTGGGTTTTATTTTTTCCATTGTGTGTTTTAAAATTTTAAAATTAATTTAAAATAATATTTTTAATTAATAAAATTAACAACATGTATATTTATTAATTATTAATCGGATATTATAACAATATGAGTTAATAAAAATGATTTTATATTTTTAAATAAGAATGGAAAACTGATTTTATTATTTTAAATATATATATAAATATATATATATATATATATATATATATATTCTTCTTCTTCTGATTATTTAATATTCTTCTTATATTTAATAAATTTTTATCAAAAATTTTGCGAAGTACACCCCAAAATCCAGAGAAGCCTTTAAGGCCATGACCTTGAGGTTCAGTGGAGGGAACAACAGAATCCTACTCGAGCAGCAATAAATCTAGCCCATGTATAGGGCTAACAAGAATTAGACATTGTATATTTTGGGTCGTGGCCCGGGTAGAGGCCGTGTATAAGCCTCCCCATGTGTGTGGGTGTAGTTACATTGGAGTAATTCCACCCACAAACACCTATATATGTAATTTCCTAAAACCGAATGGTTTCGATGTGGATTAGGCTTTTTTTAGAAAGGTGTGATCTTGACCACACGATCAGATCTCGTCCAATATTGGTTGTTCAATCACTTTCCCCACTCGATTGATCTCTCTCACACTAGGCCATATTTTTTCTAGTCGTTTGTTTTCTCATAGCCTCATCCAGTCTTTCTACCAAAATATTCCGATTTAGCCTCCCCTTTTAAGACACTAGCTTCTCATCTGAGCTATTTTATCAACATGGGATGATCCAAGACATTCTTCCTATCCTTATCTTTGAGCATATGATGCACAGAGAGTCATCCAACGAAAACCTTTTTCTCCTCCCCTATTCATCATCAACCTTATATCGACCCATGATGCTCCTCCATTCTCTATTCATGGACCCATGCTCACTAATTTTCCATAGAAGCGATGATATTGGGTTATTTTTAAACCAAATTAGTTGCTCAATACCCAGATCCCTCTATAGGTTTCGCTTATAAAACTATATATCTTTATCATTTTATTTTCCTTATATTTTATATTAATTAAAAACATTTGTTTGATCTGAGTAATTTGCCAAATGGGTCCAAACCCATTTCCAATTTGTCAAAAGGTGTAAAATTATTTAACAAAATGAGTTTTATTTAAACCCTCTTAAATACATTTTGAATCACCTTATTCTCAACCTCCTATGTTCTCTTTCCCATTCTGCTCAAGTTCAAGTCCCTTGATTCATCTAATCTATATAAGGATTAATTTTTCTTCTAAAAATTAATGTATTTTTACAAAGGGTTACACACACAGACACACAAATATATATATATATATATCTGTTTATATATATAAATATATACACATATATAACAATTAATCTTATGTAGAGATATATATATATATATATATATATATATATATATTAATTTATATATATATAAAATACATAATATTTTCAGATGTTATAAGATAAAAGGTTTTTGTCTTAAATATTAATTCTAATCCTATGATTTTCATTAGATTAATTTTATTATTGGGGGCATTATGTTTATAATAAATTATATATATATATAATTTATATTTTATTAAATAGAGGTTCTGTTTCAAATTTTACCTCTAAGATAATTTGTTGTAAGAAAATGGCTTATCAAAGGGTTTGCTTGTGCTTGTAAAACATTTTTTATGAATAAGGAAAAATGATTTGTATTTATGTATATACACATATGAATATCAATTTATTTTTTAAAAGGGGTTAAGTATTTTATTTACAAATATATATACAATGTATACAATTTATATATAATTTAATAGGTTTATGGTTTATTTTATGTGTAACCATAGTTTTAAAATGATAATAGTAATAATTTTATGTGCCAGTCCAAATAAATCAATTATTTCATGTGGGAAATTTTATCTACACCTCTTGTATGTAAGGTATAATTACATATGACCATTATATAATTTATAAGTGGAATTTCATGCATTGAAATACAGTGCAAACATATTTTTTTATTTTTCATTATATTTATAACTTTTAAATAAGTAAAGAAATTTTTAATTGTGGGATTCTCCTAAAATATTTTTTAAATTTTTTTCAACAATATTATAATGACATGTGATAAGAAATGTTATTTTTAAAAGAAAATTAAATTATGTATGTATTTTTGAAATTTTTTTGGGTTAGAATTGAGAATGGAAGGTCCATTGAAAGTGTTTTCAAAAAATTTTCAACAGTATGTCATGTGGCATTATGAGGAGTGAACCCATAAGTTTTAAGGGAACATTATTCCAATGTGTTAAGACTAGCAGCCTGATGTTTTTTAATTTTTTGTTCCATGTTTCATTAATGACCCACCGGAAATTATTATTTTTAATAGATAAATCCCAACAGTCTTTTCAATTTGAATTAATTTGAAAAATAAATGGTTTCATAAATTTATTTATTTAGATTCAAACGTTATAAAAATGTAATTTTCTATATATAATTTTATTATAAATAAATGTTTTAAAATAATTTATTAAATTGTTTTAAAGCCCCTTACTGGGCATTTGAAATTCGTAACTTATATTTTAAAATGATTTTTACAGGTTTACTAGATTTAGTAGTGATGTATTATTTTATGTGGAGGAAGCGTTCTAAATAAAATATGTTTTAGTTAATTTTATTTTATATTAATTTGTTGAAATGTAATATTTGTATCTAATTTTCCAGAACCAATACCAGAAAAATTTCTAAAATTTGTAATGTGTTGTGTAATTATTCAGATCCTTTTATAAAAAAATTACAATGCATGTTTTTGCTCAGAATCAGAGAAACTAGGCTTGGGTATGTATAGTTGGTATCAAAGGGACGGTATAGATAATTTCATAAAATTTAAACAAATTTTAAAATACATTGATCACACCTACCTTATAAAAAATTCTTTTCCCAGATATTTTCAGATGGAAGACAGAATATCGAAAACTTATCTTTTGTCCCTTCCATATGAGATACTTGAAAACATAATTTTAAAATCATGTTAAAACATATACTAGAATTTCCAAAATAATTATTTATCATGTAAACATCCATATAAAATATCTAACACTCATATTAGACTCTGTTTATTTTGAGGACCAGGCTCTATTTTTTTTCATAGTGAGTGCACAAAATTCATTATATGCATGCCGAGGAAACTATTCCTAGGGTTTCTTCAAAAATTTTACCATGTATAATGAGTTTCAGTCCATAAAGAATTTAAAGGAAGCTTCTGAAGAGGGTGACCTATTAAAAACATATCTGTATCAAGTCTTGAACCTCAGTTCATATGGGAGACATTATGATTTTAAAATTTTAGGAAACGTTGTAGTTCAGTTGTTTTATAGAAAATGAGTCAATTCTGATGTCTTCATTATTTTCATCTCCTATGACAATTACTTAAGATCCAATCACTGTATAAAATATTTTTACCCTATCTACTTGAGAAGTGTTTACACAAAAGATATTGGACAAGTTAGAACTACATTGGGAACCAGAACAATAAGGAATCACGAACACTTGTGGAACTGGTGAAGGTATGAATTAAACGTTATAATATAAATTGTATAATTAATAATAATTAATTTTCTTCTGTATTCACAACAAGATTTATTTTGTATGGAATAAAATTGTGAGAATATGTGTACTAACAAATTATGAGGGCATAATTCTGTTAAGTGGAGAGAATGTAACACTGAACCCAGGTGGTGACAGTGTAATTTGAATTGTTGTTATTTTTTATTATTATTTTATGAAAATAAATATTTATATTTAAAATGAATTAAAAATAATAATATATTAAAAAAATATTATTTATTAAATCACGGATACAATACATTATCAGAATGATAAATAACACAACCACTCTAGAAAGATCATTGCAAGCCCGAGTAACATCGCTAGAAGACCTCCCATAAGCATAATAAAACTGATTGTGTATCCTTAATCCCTTGGACATAAAACGTTAAAAAAGCAATGAAATGAATAATAATGGAAATACTGGGAATAAGAGGAATGAACAAAACCATTTTTGAAGCAAGAAAACAAATGTGATGTTTTTGTGTATTTGAGTACCCACTGGAATGGGTATTTATACACATTTAATGTGACCATTATAAAAAAATAGTCATGGGAATTAATTTTTAGTGACCATTGGTATTTATAACCCTTGTGTTTTCTTTTTTCCCTTCGATTGTTTAAAAATTTAAAATGAATTTAAAATAATATTTGTATAAAATAAAATTAATGACATGCAATGTTTTAATTGTTAATTGCATTATATAACCTTAGAAGATAATACAAATGTTTTTTTATTTTTAAATAATAAAGGAAAACAATTTTTATTGTGATGAATATATATATAGACATATAAGTATATATATTTTATTCTTCTTATGTTTAATAAATATTATTATTTTGTATAAAAAATTTTATCAAAAAATTTGTAAAGTACCCCCCAAAAGAGAGAGAAACCATTAAGTCCAAGCCTTTGAGGTCCAATGGGGTGAATGACACAAGCCCAAATGAGCAGTAATATGTCCAACCCATATATAGGGCCAATAAGAATTGAACCATGTATAAGTTGGGTCATGGTCTTGGTGGAGGCTATATATAAGCCTCCCGAAGTGCATGTGTTTTTTATGTCATCTATGTAATGCCACCTGAATCTAGATACATATTGGGT
Source organism: Viscum album (assembly GCA_963277665.1). Lineage (NCBI taxonomy): Eukaryota > Viridiplantae > Streptophyta > Magnoliopsida > Santalales > Viscaceae > Viscum > Viscum album. The sequence goes on along the minus strand of OY728127.1, from coordinate 342,026,655 downwards.
AACCCAAAACTGAATGGTATTGATGTGGGAGGTGTTTTTTTAGAAGGTGTGATCTCAACTACAGGATTAGATCCTATCCCATATTGGTCATTTGATCCCTTTCTCCACACGATCCCTCTAATTCACGCTGGACTAGTCTTTTTCCTAGTCATTTTATTTCATATAGAATCTTCCTGGCCATTAGCTGAATAATCATGATTGGACCTCCTCTTTTAAAATACTAGGGTTACATATCATACCATTGATCAATCAGGGATTATTTGGGCCGTTCCCCCCTTTCCTCCTCATTGAGATCATGCTGCATAGAGAGTCAGTTTCTGGAACCCTTTTTTCTCCTCCACTATTCTTCATCCACCTTACATCGACCCATGATGATCCTTCTATCTCTATCTATGACCCCTCACTCACCAATTTTCAACAAAAACAATAATATTAGGTTATTTTAAAATGTACTTAGTGACTCAAAGCCAAGATTCCTCTATAATTTTGTGTTTTAAAAATAACTACTTGTATCATTTCCTTTTATTTAAATTTTATATTAATTAAAAACCATTGTTTGATCCAGGTAATTGGAGAATTAGGTCCTAAAACAAAGCCATTTTTACAAAAAGAAGTAAAATTATTTAATAAAAAATGTTTAATTTAAACCCTCTTACAAACATTTTGATACACCCGAATCTTAACCTCACATGTTCGACTTCACATTTTTCTCAAGTTCTTATCCCTCGATTCATCCAAAACATGCATGAATTGATTTTTCTTCTTCAAATTATTGTTATTTTTATAGGGTTACATATATATGTGGACATATATATGCATATATACACATATATAATGATATATTTTTAGTATATCTATATATGTGAATTTATATCTATCTGTATAAATTAATATTTTCTAATGTTATAAGATAAGGGGTTTTATTTTAAATTTTAATTCTAAGACTATGGTTTACATGGGTTTAATTTTATTATTGGGGGAATTATTTTGATAATAAAGAATATATACATATATATATATATATATATATATTTCTATCTTGAAGATTTTATTAATATGAGCTTTTTTTTTATTTTACCTCTAAGCTAATACGTTGTAAGAAAACAATTTATCAAATGGATTGCTTGGGTTTTCAAAAAATCATTTATTAATTAGGTAAAATTATTTATATTTATATATACATATATGAATATGAATATATTTGTAAAAAGGGGTTTAATCTTTAATTTCCAAAACTATATACAAAGTTTAGAGTTTATTGTTATTCTAACATTTTATGGTTTATGTTATGTGTAACCTTAGTTTTAAAATGATAATAGTTAGAATTTTATGTTTCAATCAAAAAGAAGATATTATTTCATGTTTGAAATTGTGTCTTCACCCCTTGGGATGTCATGCATAATTATGTATTTCCATTACATAATTTATAAGTGTTATTTCAAAAATTTTAATCAAGTGTGGACATAATTTTATTTTTCATTTTATTTATAACTTTTAAATATATATATAAACTTTTAAGAATGGGATTATCCTAAAAACTATTTTATAAACTCTCAATAATATTATGATTACATGTGATAAGAAATGTTATTTTCTTTTAAAGAAAAAATATTAAGTTCTTATTTTTCAAATGGTTTTTGGTTAGGATTCAGAAATGTCGGTCCATTGAAAGTGTTTAAAAAAAATTGTAACTAGTATCTTATGTGACGCTATGAGGAGAGAACCCATATGTATTAAGGGAAATTTGATTCCCATAAGTTACAACTAGTGAAATCTGTTTTTTCAATATGGTGTACCAATTATCATAAATAAACCATCGAAGATTATTATTTTAAATGGAGAAATCCTAAGGATATTTTCAATTATAATTATTTATAAAAGTTAGCGGTTTTATAAATTTATTTATTTAGATTCAAAAGTTATGAAAATATAATTTTAAGTATGTATGTCTATTTTAATGAAATGATTTATAATAATATAATAAATTGATTCAACCCCATTACTGGGAATTTTAAATGCTCAAACCATGTTTTAAAATAATTTTTATTGGAGTAATAGATTTTTTAGTGATGTATATTTATATGTGGAGGTAGCACATTAAAGATTATATTGTTTAATTATTTACATTTTTCAATGTTTTTTTATGATATTCCATATTTTTATCTAATTCTACAAATCCTAGAATAGAAAAAGTCCTTGGATGTGTAATGTGTTGTGTAATTATTCATTTTATTTTATAAAAAGATTACACAACATGTTTTTGCACCAAATACAAGCAACTGGGTTCAGGTTGTTACAAAAACCACCCCAAATCAATCAAATAAATCAAACCAACACCATCTTCTTGTGTGCCAACCAACACCCAATGGATCCCTTAAACCATGAGATATCACTTAGAATGGGTATATCTTAATAATGGATGAACCAAAGACAAATCTCAACATACCCATATGAAAAAGATCCCCTACCCATTGTGAGCTTACCACCACCTCATCTCAACATAAATGAAGAGTTCCCAATAACAATGTTGTATTTTTTCAATTCTCATCTATAGTACCTTTATAATAACATATTAAAATAGTGACTCCTTGGTGGGAAGACCAATGCTCAAAATAATATAAAAATGTTTAAAGGGTTACAAAATTTTAAAAGTAGTAATTCTATTATAATAAATTTCATGGAAAATATTAAGATCCGTTGGGAGGTTTTTCAACCACATTTCATTGTTGTTTAGTCTTTTTTTTTGGATAGAACATCTACCACCACATTCTCCTTGAGTAACCATGAGTAATAATATGATTGATCTCAGAAAGTTATTAGTGGAATTCCATCTATTTAGAAGTGAGGGGACAAGCGAGGTTCCCCATTCCATTCTATAGATCTTTCATGGTGGTGGTGGAGTTTCATTCAATATATATGTTATTCAAACCTCTTTGATTGATAATATCAAACACAATAATAACACTACACATATCTTTTTCTAAAGAGGAGGCAAATCCAAAAGTACAATAATAGCATCCAAGGACTTGTCCATTGTGATCTCTACACACCACTCCACAACCCAAAAGGCTGGGATTTACCTTTGAGGCACCATCCACATTGATCTTAGTCTATTCAGGAAAATGGGATTTCTAGAATACATCCATGAACCACTTCAGTTGGTTGTACCTTTGTTGAATTCCATAATGACTAAGAACAATATGTTCTTTAACATAGTTGTGGTAGATACCAATTTGCATCATACTACCTTCATTGATCATTGTGAATATCTTCACCTGAGCAGCATGAAAATTGATATTATTATTATGATGAATATAATATTTTTTGCCATACCAGACTATATGCATCAGCTCAGCTACATCAGTTATGAAGAGCTGACTAATTTTTTGTGATACATCCACATTAGTGCATAGTTGGAGTTGTAACTAAATGGAGTCCAAGACTATCTATATCAGATAAAAAATGCAAAAACTTTATTTATATAGAGAAGAATTAGTAGCACAAGATAAAAATAGATCATTAGAATCCTCTCTATGTTGGTTGTAGAGACAACATTTGGAGCAAAGATGGATCCCAAATAGGTTAAGACAATAATCAGTGGGAACATGATTGGGGTCTATTTTCTAGAAAAGGGTGATCCTAGAGCGTCTAACCAATGGCTTATCATAGTTATTTAATAAAAAAAATCACGATTAGTATCAATGAAATAATAATTGAAGAAAATATTGGATTCCAAAATTCCATTTTTGCAGGTTCCAAAACTAAAATGTCATTAATATTAAGCAAAGGGTAATTGTTAACTATAGCATTAATATTATTCGGTAAATCTGAGTATGGAGAATGAAAAAAATCATTTATAGAAATACTAATTTTGACCGGTAATTGCATCGGGTCATCCATAGAAAGAAGTAGAAATACATTCATGTTATCCACCCAAAACATCAAAGAATATTCTCTATTTACAAGCCAATTGGAACGAGGCATAATATTTTTAATCGAGTTTTTGATAGAAGGACAGATAGAGGAGTACATGTAGAGAAAATTTCTTTATTTCAGTCTATTTAGAAACCCACCTCTAAGGAAATTATAATCCGTATATTTGTTATTTAATATGTTCCAGGTTAGACTAACCTGTAGGGAATCATTAAAATTATCGAGGGTTTTAATAACATCCCCCCATTGGATAAAGGATTACAACAATTAGTCCAAATAACAATGACTATCTTTCATTGAAGAAATCTTCCACTCTAAAAAAATTATTTGATACTGAAGCAATGATTTTTAATAAAACCAATGGGCCATTTATAAACCATCCTGGAATAAAACGGTTTATAAAAAATACTATTTTAAAAAGAAAAATTATGTCATCCATATAGAAAGATTTTCCTTTCCAAGTAGAGAGATGATTTTTTTATTTGATCAACTATATTGGAAACATAGGTGTCTTTAGGATTTACCCAAAATATATGGACCCCAAGATATTTAAAGGGTAAGGAGACTTATTTAATACTAAGGTCATTCATAGTAAAATTTTTCCTTGCTATAGGGAATATTTTTCCAAAGAAAATGAAATATTTGTTCTTATTTTTGGATTGACCAGACATATCATCATAGTTTGTGAAGGAAAAATTAAGGATTTGAATATTTATTTTGTCACCATTTAAAAATAAAATGTTTTCATCTGCATATAATAGGTGAGAGGGAACATTTATGTTCCTAGAGGTAATAATGTGCTTCATTTTACCCTGATTTACCATTTTTGTGAGAAGTCAACTAAGGCAGTCCTTTACAATGGAGAAAGTATTCGATAGAGTGGGTCACCTTTCCAAACAACATTTGTATAATTGAAATAACCTTCTGGAAATCCATTATTTAGAAAATAATATGATCTAAATTTAAAAATGTTTTGATTTTGTTGAAAAACCTCTTGTTGAAACTCTAGTCCATAGTGTCATGAAATTTATAAATATAAGATTAATTGTAATGCTACCTCCCCAAAAAGATTTATTTAAAAGATTAGTACACTCATAGGAAAGGACGATGAAATCCTAGATGTTTCTTCCCTTGAGTAATCCAAAATTGTTCCAAGAGATGATTTTATTGGAAATAGGGGATGGTCTATTATCTAGATGTGTAGAGATGATTTTATAGAGTGTGTTTATGAGGAAAATGGGTCTGAAGTGGTGGATTTCAGAAGCATTTTCTGCATTGAGAATTATAAAGGGGAATTAAGAATTAATTTTAACACCCTGTGATTTTATGAGATAGATTATTTTTAATTTAATTTATGTCTTGTGTTGTATTCTAAACCAAGATTATCTTGCACTATACACAACACCGTATTAGCTTTCAATATATGAAAAAATGTACTTGGCTTGGGTTGCACACAATTGCAAGTTCATTTGATAGAATTGATTTCACACAACAGTGAGTTTAGATTTGGTTCAATGTATAAATGAAATTTGTTTTGATTATGGTATTCATAATAGAAAATGAAGCTTACACTACACACAACACTAACTTGGCTTGCGTTACACTCCAGAGCGACCTTCCTCGAGAGCTTGCATTGCACACAATACTGAGTTTCCCTAAACAACGGTATATTATAAAAAAATTATTATTTAATGGGATATAAACTAGAATTTATGAATAGTATCAACCAAATTTTACATTTTATATCATTATAATTCATTATACACATTTTCTAGAAAAAAATATGAGAAAAAAATCAATTTTTTGGATAAAAGAAGTATTATAAAAAAATGTAGTTTTATCACCTTTTGTTGGCACACCCATTTTAAATCTATCTTTTGACACATTTATAAGCTCAATTTGACAAGATATACTACTTCTTAGGAAGGGGAACATAAAAAATTACTTTTTTTTGGGATTTTTTTTTGTATTTTCCTGATAAAAGTAAAATTTTAATGAATAATGAAAATACTGCATTTTATCTCAAAATTTCCTTTTTATGAAATTTATTTATATAGTTATGTTATCTTTTTAATTTGTTTTAAAGTTTAATTAGATTATATTTTTATCATTTAATCCGATTTTTTCCATTGGAAGTAATATCACTTTAAAATTGGACAAAAACACATATCAATCTTTTCATAGTTATTACTTCTTAAAAACCTGATTCTTGGTTTTGACAACAGACATAATTTTCAAATTAATTACGGAAACAAATGTGTTTGGAACTTGGAAAAATGGATTACATATTTTGAATCAGAAGGGTGAAATTTTTTAAATAGCTACATTTTATTTTTGGACATTATGAATAGTAAATTTAGTAAATATTTTATTTACTATGGTTAAATGATAAATCTGGTAAATAAGTGTAGAAAATAATATAATAATAATATTTATCTACCCTAAAACAAGTCTTAATCATATCTGATGAGGTATTTCTGACTACATGAATCTTTGGGTTGATTTTGGAACCCCATGGATTCACATTGATGTGAAAATGATAATTTATAACAATTATTTTAATGTAAAGATAATTATAACCTAAACATATATATCTTACTAAATTGATTTTAATAGAGGGTTATATAACTAATATCTATGTATATAAATATTCATTATAAATTTAAAAGTATTTCCTATATCATGGTATTTTATCTATAATTTTTATAAATTATTTAAATAAACTTATTTATGACAAAATTATGATGTCGTGATTACCTCATTAATGAATGATTCAAATAAATGACTTTATATATATTAAAATAAATTTATTTTTAACATTTTGATGTCATAAAAAAGTTTTTTGGATGAAATTGGAATATTATATATGATTTAATGTCTTCGGTTCAAATTAATAAGGTTGTTATGATTCTTTTTAAAAAATTAAAATTTGAATATTGTCCAAAATTTACATAATTCAAAACTGAAACATAAAATAGTTTAATAAATGATATTAAATTTATAAAAATATATGATTATTTAAAATTTTTAATATAAAAAAAAATTTATAAATAATTTTTTTGGGTTGTTTGACATGATATGAAAATTACATTAACCCATAATGTGTAAATAACATGATATCACAATAAGATTAAAAAGGGTAAAATAAGGGTAAAACCAAAATGATAAGGATAAAAAAATATTAAAAAATTTCAAAAAATTATTGTAATATAGGTATTCAAAAAAAAATCTTATATTTGAATGAAATACGTTTTGAACTATTTTAAATTGAAATTTAATTTATAATAAATTAATATTTTGGAACATTCCGAAAGTACCCCTCTTCTCTCTTATAAAAGGAAACTTCCTCCCTCTTCTCCTCACTCCATTTTGAGCCTAAAAGATCAATCGAACCCTGCCCATTTATTTTATCAACTTCCCTAGTCTCATTTTAGAGGTTCTGGTCTTCTCAAAAGACTAACTCTAGTGCCCTAAGAGGAGATTTAAAGGAGGCATGTCAAGGAAGAGGTAATCTCTTCTACCAATTTTTTAAAATTTATTTCATATTATACTTCCTCTTATCTAGCCTTTTCATTATAAATTAATAAAATAAGTAACACTCATATACTGATATGTTATTATAAATTGGAAACAAACCTATTTAAACTTCTATCCATCCTATTCAAAAAGAAATCACTACACGTGCATACATACAGTTTACCGTCTCCACGTCGTTCTTTAATATGTTTTCACCACTAACTTACATGGATGATTATAATGGTGGAAATAATAACTATATATTATTATTATAACATGATAATAATTATGATATATTATACACCATCCACCTCAATACCATTTAATAATTATGGGAATGATATCATCGCTCGTGCATACGTACAACTTACCGTCTCCATGACGCGATGAGATTAATTGTCCATGTTAACCATTAAGGAATCATTATAAAGTATATATAATACATAATAGTGAAATATATGACATAATAATTATACTATATTTATGTATATATATTTCATTTAATTACTTCCATCCAATTCAATATGGAAACTAAAACAGTGTTCATGCGTACATACAATATACCATCTCCATTAATAGTGCATTACATTTCGTTTATTTATATATATGTATATATTTATATAATGAATATATATGATATATACAAATCATTTTTTAGATACATGATGTATTTAAATCAGGATCTATTTAATCATATGAAAAACAACAAGTCTAAACAGATATAATAAATGAAACGATTATTACTCAAAATGTTGCTTTAACATTGAATTGATAAATGTACGGGTAATATATAGTCATAAGGTAATAATATATGATATAATAAATATTATTATGGTTCTATTACATGTTATTAATTTGTTTAAACCCACCTTAAAAGAGTTTCAGACACATATTTAATACATCAGACTTAAGGTAAGGGATAACATTTCCAATCTCATTTTATCTGATACTACTTATTCGTAAGTATCTACTGGGGATATATTTATCATTCATATCAATATTTTATAAAAAAGTATATTCTCCTAAAATGTGTACAATTATTATATGTAATTTTAAATTATTTTTTACCCATTTTGAATTTTATTAAATGGTTTCGAAGGAATCTTTCTTTTGTTTACCATATGAGGTAATTTTTGACTTTTCCAGCAAAAGTATGAGGAGAATGTTTTTTAACTTATACGATATGAACAGATTTTTACACTTTCATAACACATTATTTCCATGTGTCATCCTTTACATGACTTTCTGTTTATTTACAATTAAATTATTTTCTTTTTGAATTTCATGACATTTTCAGAATAGAATAAGTTTTTGAAGAAGGAATGATATTTTCCTCAAGAATTAAGTTCAATTATTTTATCAAAACAAATTACATCTAATATGACATATGGTTATATCTCTATCCCTATAATTTCATTAATTTGATTGGTTTTATAATGTAATTATTTTTATAAAATCCAGTTCTCTTATTTGGATTATGTTATGGTGAAATGATGTTTAAGAAACCCATTTTATTTCATGGGTTATGCTATGGTGAATGTTTTTACGGTTTTTGGAACACATAAGAATGAATTATTTATAGCATGGGTGAGACCTATATCACCCTCCAATGAATTGGGTAATTATTTATATCTCATGAGATATACATTAATGGAATGGTAGGTAAAACTGGTTCAATAATACGTGGCTGAATTACATGTAAACTCGGTTCAGTAATGAACTTTACCCATTATGATGGTCTTCGCTACAACGCCTTGGCCACTATGGAAATCATATTGTGTGCTTAATGGTTTTCAAAAATTTCAGGTTTTATTCCCATGATATTTTATTAGGATTAGTGTTCCTTTATGATCTATGCCTTACATACTGCCAAAATTTATTTCATGACTCATGATGTTGACTTTTAAACATTATGTTCTGGTTTTTACATTCAAACGTATATGGTTTGTTTTATTTTCTCCATGTTTACCCTTACTGAGAATTTTTTCTCACCGTTTTTTATTTTTTATTTTCCCTAATATATAAAGAAAGGTTTTAGGTAGGGAAAAAAGGGGAAGATATTTATGGAAGATGTTGGAGATCTTTTACAATATTAAAAGACTTTGTTCCAAGTTTCCAAAGACACTAAACTAATATGATCTTTGGGAATATTTTTGAGTCTTTTATTAAGTATTATGAAAAAGAAATGTAATTTCCAAGTACGTCAGGCTTGGATCTCTATTGTTGGAATCAGAGAAATGGTTTAGTTAACCTTTGGAAACTTGGATGCGAAAAAATTAGTGAGATCCCTAGAGATATTTATAAGGTATGTCTAGGGATGTCCATAAATTTAAGTATAAGAATAGGCTATAGTCCTAAAATTATGGTAACAATCATTAATAACCAAGAATTATACATAATATTTTATATATTGAAGGTACTCCCCCTTGACTATGCTGTTTTACTTGTATGTTTTTTGCCTCTCACACTATTCTTTTTCGGTTTTAGATGATGGTTGGAACTCGAAAGAACCATGTCAATGATCAATGAACTAGAAAATGCAATGATTATCCTCCTGAAAAACCAAATGTTATGGGAGATGGAATGAAAAATCTTACTTCGATACATAAACAAGCTGTGAATAATTCGGAACTCCCAAACGAGCAGATAAGAAAACAGCATACTATTGAGCCCTTCATAAGGAAACATCCACATTTTAGTGGGTCATCTGATCAACTTATTGCTGAAAAATGGATCAGTTCAATTGAAATGATATTTCTGATAATTCCATGTTCGAAACACGGAATGTTCATATTGTCTGTCTATCGTATAGAAGGTGAAGCAGACCAGTGGGGGAATTTATTTAAAAATACAAGGCGACAAGATGAAATTGAATCCATGGAATGGGATGAGTTCAAGAAAATATTTTTCGATAAGTACTTATATTTTATTCTTCAAACAAAGATGGAAAAGTAGTTACTTGAGATTAAGAAAAAATTTGATGAATCTATTTGTACATACGAGGCGAATTTTAGAAATCTTGGAAGGTAAGATTCTGGCTTTATCATCCAACCTAAAAGTAAAGTTGATCGATTCATTAGTGGATTAAAAGAAATTATTTGAAGGGAAGTAGCTATAAGGGTCTTCAGTAGCTATGAATATATTTTTCATTATGATATCATGGTAGAATTGGATGTTAGTGTAACATATCCATCTCATGGTTTTGACAAGAAACAAAAGATAAAGTTCAATGAAAAATCTCAAAATAATAGTGAAAAGAAGATGAATGTTTCTTTATCCTCAATGTGTGGAAAGAAGAATGGTCGAGATTGTATTAAAGGGACTATACAATTTTTGAAATGTGGAAATGAAGGTCATCAAGCAGTTGAGTACAAAATTAATGGGAAAACTATTACAAATAATATGAATACGGAAAAGACAACAAAGAACACACCACCAACACTTCAATGCTACAAGTGCAAGGAAATGAGGAATTATTCTAACCAATTCCATAATCCAAGGGTTGATGATGTTCGACATCAGAAACCTTTTAAGGAAAAAGATAATGGGAAGTCACATCTGATCACTATTGGCGATGTTGAGTAGGATAACAATGTAGTGGAGTGATTAAGTATTTCTATAATGGGATTTCAAAATAGTATTGTGGAGCCTAATTTAAAGTATTATTGAATATTGGAATATCTATATATTAGTATATTATGGGTTTTAATAATTATATGGTACCAATAACCATGATAAGTGATTGAAATATTTTTGGAAAGCATGTGATATGCACATAATGAAGGGATAAGGACATAATGATTTGTTTTATTGTATTAATAACCTCATGAATGATATAAGGACAAAGTGATATCATTGTTTGAATATATATAATTTTTTTGTATTTTTTAGGGAAAGAGTTATCTTTTGATAGAATTCATGTTTTCACTACGGTTATATGGTAATTTATGTTATTATCATGTTTTAAGAGAATAAATTATTAATGTAATCACATGTTTGGAATGTTAGAACCAAGGACTGCCAAATGAGATATAAGAGACAGATGTTAAGTCAATTTAGTTCGCCTCTATCTAAAGTTTTTTATTTTCAATTTTTGGAAGGATTTTGATGTTATCCATTTAAGGATAGTATAATTTATATTCTGGTTGTTGTTTGTTAGATTAATATATTATCTTACTCTAGGTAGACATATGCGTATTTAATAATCTGTTCTAAGCTTTTTTTGAGATAGATGGAATAACCTATCATTCTATTGTATGATCTGCGAACACATCAAGAATGACAAATTCAAATTCATTTCTTTAAATAATAGATGTAGAGGAAATTGTTTAGGGAATGAAAAAACTACGATATTAAACAAAAAACAAGTAAGTATTTCTCCTCCTACAAAAAATTCTTCAACTTTAGGGAAATGATCTTGAAAACCAAAAATGATATCCCAGTACCCTCTTATCCAATAAATCATATGGTCCCTCAAATAATCATAGATAAATTACTTTATATTAGTTTATTTTCTCCAAACCTTATTCTCTATTACTATCCATCAGAACTTAATGATTTGATTTCTCTTCCATATCCATGTTTTCACTTTCCACCTATGTTCTGCAGTGTGGAAACCTAGTGATGTGTTACTTTGGGTAATAGTTATATTTCTAACTTTCCTTTTCAAAATTAAGTTTTATAATTCCTTTTTACAATGTGAATTTCCATTAAATAAGCTTTCATGTAGAAAACCTTTTATAACCCCTATGAATTTCGAGGGTGACATTCATTTTAATTGGGGCAGAATATATAACTTCGAGATTTTATGAGATGAATTATTTTTAATTTAATTGATGAATTATGTTTTAAGATACACCAACATTATATTATTCTTTACACAACACCATATTAGCTTGAAATATACACAATAATATACTTTGCTTGTGTTGCACACAATTTCATGTTCTTTTGATAGAATTGATTTCACTCAACACTGAGTATTGATTTTGTTCAATATATAAATGAACTATGTTTCGATTATGTTATAAAAAACACCAAAAGAATATTACACTACACTCAACACTGACTTGGGTCGTGTTACATGGAAGAGCATCCTTCCTCCATAGCATGCATTGTAGACGAAACCGAGTTTAACTAAACAATGATATATTATTAAAATATTATTATTTAATGGGATATAAACTCGAAGTTATGAATAGTATTAAACAAATATTTAATTTTATATCATTATAATTCATCCTACACATTTTCTAGAACAAAATTTCAGAAAAAAAAATCAAATTTTCAACAAAAGAAGTATTTTAAAAAAATGTAGTTTTACCACCTTTTGATGGCACACCCATTTTAAATCTATTTTATTGACACATTTATAAGTGATATTTTACAAGATTAACTTATTATTTAGAATAGGGAAATAAAAATTTAATTTTTTTGAATTTTTGGTATTTTTCTAATAAAATAAAATTTTTAATGAATAGTGAAAAATACTACATTTTAACTTAAAATTGCCTTTTTATCTAATTTATTTATATAGATAGATTATATTTTTAATTGGTTTTAAAGATTAATTATATTATATTTTTATATTTTAATCCAATGTTGGTAATTGGAGGAAATTTCACATTTAAATCAGAAATAAATAGATGTCAATCTTTTGATAGTTATTATTTCTTAAAAACCTGATTTCTGGTTTTGAAAATTGGGAAATAATTTTAAATTAATTACTACAACTTATATGTTTTGAATTTGTAAAAATGGATTCCGTATTTGTAATCATAAGGGTAAAATTGTGTAAATAGTAACATTTTAGTTTTGGACATTATGAATAGTAAATTCAACAAATATTTTATTTACCATGGTTAAAGGGTAAATATGTTAACTATAATATTATAATAACTTTAATCAACCCTAAAAATTTTCTAATCCTATTGGATGATATATTTCAGACCATTGGAGTCTTTGGGTCGATTTGAAGACCCCATGGATTCACTTGGAAGTGAAAATTACAATTTATAATAATTAATTTACGGTAAAGATAATTCTATCCTAAACATATAAATTTTACTAAATAGATTTTAGTATAGGGTTATATAACTAAACTCCATGTATATAAATAGTTATTATAAAAATAAGAATATTTTATACATCATGTTATTTTTTTTTATTATTTTAAGACATTATATAAATATATTTATTTATGACAAAATTATGTTGTAGTGATTTCCTCATTAATGAAAGATTAAAATAAATGAGTTTATAAATAATAAAATAAATTTAATTTTAAAATTTTGATGTCACACACGAATTTATTGCATGACATTGACATATTGGAGAAGTGTTAATGAATTTGTTTGGAAGTAATAAAGTTGTTATATATTTTTTAAAAAGTTAAATATGAATTGTCTCCAAAATTGACATAATTCATAACTTAAAACATAAAATAGTTTATTAAATGATATTAAATTCATAAAAATATATGATTCAATAAAATGATTAATATAAGTAAAAATATGGCATAAATAAAATTTTCTAGTCATTGGACATGATATGGCAATTACAGTAACCCACAAAATGTAAATAACATGATATCACGGTAAGAGTAAAAAAGGAATAATAAGGGTAAAACCAGAATGTTAAGGATAAAACAATATTAAAAACTTGGAAAACAATTATTGTATGATGGTTATTCGAACCAAAATCATCTTATATTATAATTAAATAATTTTTGGACCATTTTAAATCGAAATTGAATTTATAATAAATTAATTTTTTGGAACTTTCCTAAAGTGCCCCCCCTCTGTTATAAAAGGGCACCTGCTCCCTCTCCTCTTCAATCCATTTTGAGCCTTCAAGCTCAGAGAAAACCAAAATATTTCTCTTTGAAACTTCCCTAGATACATTTTAGAGGTTATTGTTTTCTATATATACCAGCTATAGTGTGCTAAGAAGAATTTTAAAGGAGGCATGTCAAGGAAGAGGTAATCTCTTTTACCGATTCTTTCAAATTAATTTCTTCTTCTACTTCATCTTCTTTAGTTTTTTAATTGTAAAGTAATAACAATGGTATATTTCATATACTGATATGTTGTTATAAATATGAAACAATCCAATTTCTCCTTCTATCTATCCTACAAAAATCAAAATCACCCCGCGTGCATACGTACAACTTACCGTCTCCACGTCGTGGTGTAATCTATTTTTCACCACCACCTAACATGGATAGGTATATTGGTGAAAATAATAACCAAATATTATTACAATAAAATTTAACTAATTATGAGATATTATACACCATCCACTTCTATAACATTCAATAATTATCAGAATGATATCATCGCTCGTGCGTACATATGACTTATCGTCTCCATACTGTGATGAGATTCATTCTCCATGTTAACCATTCAAGAATGATTATAAAGTATATATAATAAATTATAATGAAATATATTAAATAATTATGCTAATATATTTATGTATATATATATATTTCATTTTCTTAATTCCATCCAACTCAATAAGGATATGAAAATAGTGTCCATGCGTACGTATGACCGACCAGCTCCATGAACGGTGTATTCCATTTCATTTATCTATCTATTATATAAATATTTATATAATGAATATATAAGATATATATAAATCATGTTTTAAAATCTATAAATAATTAAATAATTACCTATTTAATCATATAAATAATAAAAGGTCCAAACACCTATGATAAATGATACGATTATTAACCAAAATGTTGCTTTAACATGGAATTGACAAATGAAAGAGTAATATAAAGTCGTAATTGAATCATATATAATATCATAAATATTATTATGTTTCTGTTACAAGTTAATAATATTTTTAGACCCACTATACAAGATTTACAAACACATACATAATAAATCGGACCTATGGTAAGGGATAACTTTCCAATCTCATTTTATCTGAAATTATTTATACGTAGGTATCTTCAGGGGATATATTTATCAATCATGACCATGATTTTTAAAAAACATATATTGTCATAAAATGTGTACTATTATTCTATGTATTTTCAAATACATTTTTACCAATTTTGACTTTTATTTAAATGATTTTTAATTTATTTTCAATTGAATTCTTTTCTTTTATAATTGCATGTTATTTTGAGAAAAGAATACATTTTTGAAGAAGAAAGAATATTTTCCTCTTGAATTAAGTCAAATTGTTTTATCAAAATTATTTTCCATCTACAATTGCATAGGGTTATGTATATATTCTTACTATTACATTAATTATATTGTGTTTATGATGGAATTATTTTTATAAAATCCTTTTGTCTTATATGTATTATGTTATGATGAAATGATGTTTAAGAGACCCATTTTATTTCATGGTTTATGCTATGGTGAATGTTTTTTTTTGTTTTGTGGAAGTTGTAAAAATGATTTAATTATGAGATTGGTAGGACCTATATCTCAATCCAATGCATTGGGTAATGATTTATATCTAATGAGATATACATGACTAGAACGATAGGTAAATCCGGTTTAGTAATACATGGCTGGAAAGGAAAGTAAACTCAATTCAGTAATGAAATTTCTCCATTATGATGGTCCTGGAAACAATGCCTTGGATACTATGGAAATCATATTATGTACTTAATGGTTTTCCACAATTACAAGTTTTATTCCCTTTATATTTTATCATGATTAATATACCTTTCTGATCTATGCCTTACGTACTTCCATGATTTATTCTATGACTCATGATTTTGATGTTTAAACTTTATGTTCATGTGTTTACATTGAAATGTATATGATTTGTTTTATTTTCTCTATGTTTACCCATACTGATCATTTGAGCTCACCATTTTTATGTTTTATTTTATCTAGGATATAAGTAATGGTTTTAGGAAGGAAAAATGGGGAAGATCTTTATGTGATATATTGATTATCTTTCACAATGTTAGAATATTATGTTCCATGTTTCGAAAGACACTAAACTAAAACGGTATTTGAGAATATTTTGGTGTCTTGTATTAAGTATTCCACAAAAGAAATGTAATTTCCATGTACGCCAACCTAAGGTCTATAATTTAATTCAATGTGGAAGTATGCTATTAGAAAAGAAATATTTATGAAAATTTCATACATCCATATGAATTGTATCCCAATAGTTCTGGAAAAATGAGTTAGTAAAACCATCAGGCCTAGAAGAAATATTAGACTTCAATATAAAGATTGAATGTCTTATTTCATGGTTAAGGGGGACACTGTCTTGGGAAAGCCTATCGTTGTTTCTAACCATGCTAGGAATGACATCTGGAAATAAGTTTTTATTTAGGTGAGGACCATTAAAAATATATTCTAAAACATGAGATAACATGGTTGGTTAGACCCTCATCATTTCCAATTACAGTATCCCCATCTTTAGGATGGTGATGGGCCAACAGAATTTTCTAGTTCTTTTAAGAAAATTATAAAACATTGTGTTCCTACCACCATATTTATTCCACTTTATCCTGAAGGTTGGTTTTTGAAGATTATATTTTAAAGAGAGAAGAGAGTTAAGCTTGATATATATATTAATTTCATGCTAAAGATCAATTATGAAATAAGTAATAGTAGATTCAATCTGTTTTTGGTTAAGATTTTTTTCTAGAAGGGTTATTTTTTTTATCACTTTGTTTTGTTTTTTCTTTTCACCATATCTTATATTTTTGTTTTAATAATTTTAATTTCATGATACCGGTGAAGGTGTCATTGACAAAATTCATGGATTTCTAAGTTTCCATGACAATGTTATGAAATTCAATAACCAAGGTCCATGAATTATTAAATCTAAAAGGGAGGATATGTTTGAATCTTTTGGTATTAAGAGTTACTAAAATTGGAATATGGTCTGAGTTTAGTCTAGGAAGGGTAATTCTGGAAATGAAATTCCATTTATCATGGGTTTGAAAGTTAGAGAAATACCTGTGACATTTATTTGCCAGTACAATATTTGAATGTATTGTATACCAAGTATATTTGGCCCCTAGTAGCTTTATCTCAATAATATTTTTATCTACAACACATAATCTAAATTCTCTATATGGGATATTAGAATGATAAGGACCCATCTTTTCACTAGGCCCAAGGATGGAATTAATGTATTCAATGATGATAAGAGGATCATGGATTTTATTGTTTAGAGAAGACAAATTCTTCCAGAGACTTCTCCTACCAAGATACCTATTTTTACAAAAATAAAAGTGAAAAATATGAGTGTTTTGATAGGGTACTTCACAAGTAAAATATTGATCATTATTCTTATGTAAACATAATTTGTTTATTGAAGAGTGAAAAAATATCCATAAAGATAATTTGGAAGAGTTATTAGTAGTATCACCGATAAAGAAATTACCAAAATGATCTAAATGAATAAAATTAAATGTAATGATAATTTTAGGAATAGAAATAGAAAATATTTTGGGTTATTGAGTGTAAATTAATATTTTTTAAGTATTAATGGTGTCACTCTTTTCAATAACATAACAATTATAATATAAAATATTCACTTGGACATGTGTTTGGGGTTTGAACCTCCTTTTTCCTCTAGAGGTCTTAGTTCTGGTTGATTTCCAGATTGTATTGGGAATATTTCTACTTCATATAGAATATTCTTTTTCATATATGTTCAAAGAAGAGTTAGGGGAGGTAAAGGTTTTAGATTTACTTATCTAGGAGCCCATGGGAGCCCTTTGTTATTTGTCGCTGCTCTATTGCATGTTGTTGACCCTTGTAGATGTTGAATTAAGGGTATTCCTAAAAAAAATAGTGAATCCAGATTATGGCTGATCATCTATACTATTATATTTCATTTCATCAGTGTTTATTGGGTCAACCTCTTTGGTAGTATTCTTTATAGTAGACTATAAGTTCTCGAGGTTCTTTTTAGTATTGCCCCTTCATTGAGAATCACTTTGTTGAGGTGGACCATCAATGAAAATCTCAATAGGCTTGTCACAAGGTAGTGTATCCCCATAAAAAAATCAATACCAAAATCATAAAACAAGAATACAATCCTAATTTCACTTAATGAAAAAGACTCAATAATATTTAACCCCTGAAGAACCAAACCCACACACTCGGTTTCTGCACATATAAAGGTTGGGAAATTTTTTATAAAAGTAACTTAGAAATAAAAAACATTTAATACATACCACAAGCTTTTCTGGTCTAGGTTTTGGATAACAAGATACAAAAATTACAACTTATAAAACTATTCAAAATAAAATAAATTTTAAAAAATACTTTTCACATGTTTAATCCTCAATGAAATTATTATCAAATTATGTTACTAAAAGTTTAACACAGGTTCAACATTAATTTTTATTTGTAAGGGGTTTTAAAAGTAGGTAATCATAAATATTTATTTAAAAAATTATTTGAATCTTTTTACATAAAATATAAAAAATATATTTTATATATATAGATAAAAATTATTTCCAAAATATTTCATGAAATTAATTATAATTAATTTTGAAAATATTATTTAAAAATTATTTCGAATTATTATTGAATGTCATTTGAAAATAATAACACATTTATGGATTATAAAAATAATTGAAAGATTTTATAACACTCATGAGGCCACTCAGTAATATCACCTGTAAGAAAACATCCCCTAGAGGTGGTGGGATTAGTCCCCACTCTTTTACATTTCCTTTGATATAAAACTGCCAATTTTAATTTTTTAAGAAAGCATTTTTTAAAAAACTTTTTTATCTTAAATAATCCTTAATAACTATTCAAAACCCCTCATAATTTAATTCACCAAATTTCAACGATGAAAAAAAATTTATACACACAAACAATTATCACAACCAAATTTTACATAAAATATTTTAATGCTGGGAGAAATCCATATACTTAAATATTTCAGAAGCATGCCTTAAATTAAAAATTTAGAACAAGAGTTTATTATTAATGAATGGAATTTAAATGTTATTCATAAAACCTAGACATGACTATATGTATATATAACATCCAATAATTTCAATTAAAATAACATGAAAATATGATTAGCTTTCTATGAACAATATTTTAGAAATAAAACATTTACATATAGCAATGTTTAGAAGATATCATAATAATAATAATATTATTGTTTTTTTTCATAAAAGGATAATTTATAAATTGGAAACACCATTTAATGGGTTATTATATTATTTCATTAACATCAAATTACTCTCATCTAGAAATATGAATAGAAATACATATTCATAAAATAAAATTTTATAAAACATAAAATCATAAGATGATTTTCTATATTAAAAAAATAATATCCTGAAAAAGTAATATATAAAATCTTATATTTCATTGAATTCAGAAATAAGTATTTGATATATATATATATATATAACATGTTCTAGAATAAAAAATTCTTATTGAAACAAAACTTTGATAAAAATAAAAATAGTCCCTACCATGATTAGATACTTGAAACTAGAAAGAACAAGAAATTTATCTTAATTGATATAGATGTATATAAAATAAATTTTAAATTTTAAATCAATAAATGAACATATAAATATATTACTGGGAATTGGAATAAATGAAAAATTCCCATTACTTTATTTGCAGTCAAGTAGAAAACCATCTGCTCCTTCAGATTCCCTTTATTTCTCTCTAGACTAAAAATTAATTATCAATTCACATTTGGGCATTAGTGTATGAATTTTATAGACACAACCCTAAAGAAATATAGTTTCATGAAGAGAAAGATGAGATTAAAAATTCTTAAAAAATTAACTAAGAAAACAGATATATCAATTGTATAATCATATGTTCACTGTAAGCTATTCATCCAAAGAAAGACGACACAAATACAACCCAAACAATTGATAAATACCATAAATTAAAATGACTATAAAAGTTACATATGGTGAATAACAGAACAAATATTGATAGAAACAGCTAAAAAAAATCCACATAGGATTTAAAACTACAACTATAGGGATATCTGGAATGATCATTATATAAAATAGGGAAATAAAAATACAGTGACCTATGAAAAAGAGTCCATAGTTGGATTCAACACCAAGAATATAAAATAAACACATACCTATCTCAAATATAATGAATATGAATAGATCATCTACCTTACCGAAAACCACAACACTAACTGTGATTGGATCTCCATCATTGACACTCGAAATCAGAACCCTAACCTCAAACGAAACCCTTTGATGATGCTTGGTCTACACTCGATGGTGGTCAAAATCCTTCCTCGTTGGGGTCGAACAATACTCAGGGTTCGTTGACAACATTCAGGAATCATCTTGTGGTCGACCTTCTTCTCAGATGATACTTGGATTCAGTTTCGTCTCTCTCCATTGAATGCAAACCCCTTATCCAAAAAACTGATCCCCTCCTTAAACTAGAGTTGTAATTTTTTTTTCTATAATTTTATCATATTCATTTTTTTAATTTAATTACATCATTATTTTTTAAACTAAAAAATATATCATATTAAATCTTATATATATATATATATACATTTATAAAAAAATTAAAATCATATTAAATCATATTTTTAAATCTTAACACACATATTTTCATTATACTTACATTAATTAATTTCCATTATTTAAATAATTTTTGTAAAAAAAATTTAAAATAGTTAAAATCTTATATAGGAAATATATTACCCTAACGATAACAATAATTTTTCTTAAACAGTATGTTTTCCTTTAATTATTTTTATGATTTTTATTACTATCATTTTATATAATAAATTTATTATAAGTATCACTAAATTTAATTTATTTTCAACTGATGATAAAATTTAAATTATTATAATAGAAAGATATATTTATTTATTTCAATGTATATATTTGTTAAAATGTAATTATTATATTTTAAAATATTTAGTTATTCAAATTTTATATTTTTAAAAAAATTTCAAATAAAGACATTTCTAATAAAATATTCTTATAATTAAATTAATACCACATTAATATAAATAGTATTTGTTTTAAGTTCAAATTGTTTTCTTTAAAAAATAATGTGAAATTTTAAAATTTATTCCAATCTTAGTTTTAGTATAAAAAATATCATATTATTATAAAAGTATTCATAAAAAGACTTTTTAGTTAAATATAAGAAATTGAAAAACTTTAAATTCTATTAAAATTTTCTTGAGATGTTACATTCATCCCCCCTTAAAAGAATTAGGCCCTCGTAATTCGTCTGTTAGAATCTAGAAAATTTGGAATTTCCTTCTTCGGATATAAGAAAAACTAGTACTTCTAAACTTGTATACTCTAACTCCTAGATTTTTGTTTAATAATATCATCTAGAATCCAAATATATCTAAACCATTTCCATTATAGAAATTGTGAAAACCTGAATCTGCACTTCTGGGTTCAGTACATTTAAATGTTGTAGATTTGTTTATAAAAACATAGAACATATAAACAATATTTAATACATACTAATAATTTTTCAATTCCAGGTTTTAGAGAATCATATATATAAAACACAACATTAAAAAATTGATCAAAATAAAATTATTTAAACAATAAGTCTTCACATGCGCTGCCTCATCAAAGAAACTATACTCAACCTATAAAAATAAATTTTAAAAATATGTTGTGCATTAATTTTCCCAGCTTGGGGTTTTAAAACCATGTTATCATAAATGTTTTGTTTAAAAAATCACTAAATCATTTTATATCAAATATAAATATAAATATTATAAATATATAGATAAAACACTTTTCGAACTATTTCAATAAAATACTTATCATTTATTTTAGAAATATTATTCAAAAATTATTTTGATTTTCCTTTGATTGTATTTTTAAAATAATAATATATTTATGGATTATAATAATACTCGACAGATCTTATAAATCCCATGAGGCCACATAGCAATATCACTTATAGGATTGTTTCCCCTTGATCCATTTGGTTCACTCCTGACTCCTGTACATTTCCTTTGACATGGAAGTTCTAATTTTAACTTTTTAAGAAAACATTTTTATCAAGATCTATATTTCTTATAAATTACCCATTAAAATTTTCAAAACTATTCATAATTTACATGAAATATTTTCTGAGATGAAAATAATTTGATACACATCACACTTTATCACAACTAATTTTTCCATTAAACATTTTAATTCTTATAGAAATTCCAGGGATTAATTATTTTGAAAGCATTCCATAATTTATAAATTGAGATTAAGAGTTTCTTATTAATTAATGGAATTTCAATATTATGCATAACACATGGGAATTACTATATTCATATACAAAGTGTAAAATTTTCAATTCACATGACATAATAATACACTTAGTTTTCTATGTTCACTCGTTTTGAAATTAAACTTGTAAATATAGTAATGTTTAGAAGATATAATAATAATAATAATATTCATTTTGCATAAAAGATTAATTTCTAAATTGAAAACATAGTTTCATTGGTAATAATAATTTTTCATGAAACTAAAATTATTCTCAACTAGAAATAATAATATAAATTTTTATTAATAAATTAAAATTTTATAAAACAAAAAATCTTAAGATGATTTTCTATATTAAAAAAATAAATTAACAAAAAAAAAATATTATATCATCTAACGCATAGAATTAAAAATTAAAAATTTGACACATATATACAAATATATATATATATATATAATACAAATAAGGATAATAATTTATTATTGAAACAAAACATTGAAAAAAGGTCCATACATGATTAGAAACTAGAAACGAGAAATAACTCAATATTTATAATAATAGGTATAGATATTTATAAAATAAACATTAAATTTGAAATCAATAAATGCATATGTCTTTATATATATATTACTAGAAATTTGAAATAATAGAAAATTTACCTTAATTGATTTGAAGACAAGAAGAAAACCATCTGCTTCTTTAGACAACCATTCTTTCTCCCGGGACTAAAAATTGATTAGAAATTCACATTAATGATTTGGTGTATGAATTTTATAGCCAAAAACCATAGGGATATATAAAACCATGTATAGAAAGATGATTATATAGATGTTTAATAAACAAATTTAGACATCAAATATATCATTTGTATTTTCATATGTTCACTGCAATCTATTCATCTGAAGAAGGACGACAAAAAACAAATATAAAAAACTGATAAAAACATAATTAAAAACAACTATAATAGAGACATATGAAGAAAACCATAAAAAATATTGATATAACAGCTCAGAAAAATTGGAAGATGATTTAAAATTACCACTATAGGGAAATATGAATTGGTAATGGTAGAAAATTAAGAATAAATCAAAACAATGACTTCTGAAAAAGTGTCCATAACAAGATTCAACACCAAGAATATAAAATAAACACTTACCTATCTCATATTTGAAGTCTATGAAAATATCACTTATCTTGCTGATAATCGCAACCGTATTCGGTCAAGGATATCCATCACTAGTGATTGAAATTAGATCCGAAACCAAAAACTAAACCCTTTAACAACACTTGGTCCATACTCGACAGTGGTCGAACTACTTCCTCACTAGGGTCAAACAATACTCCGGGTTACCAGATAATTTTTTATCACTATTTATTGGTCGACCCTCTTCCCAAAAGACACTCGACATTGACTTCATCTCCCTAAATCAAACATGAACCCCTTATCCCCCAGAACAGATCCCCCCTTTAACACAATTTCTTATTTTTTTTATCGTTTTATCATTTTAATTTCAATTATTTCATTCCATTTTCTTAATAAAATAAATCATATATCATATAAAATACGCTTTTTATATATTCATATATTATCAAATTAAAACGATATCAAATCATATTTTTAAATCATGACACTCATATTATTATAATACTTATATTAATATATTTCTTGTAATTTAATATTCTTTATAAAAATACATAAAATAATTACAATTTTAGATATAATATATATAAACCTAAAAATGATATTAATTTTCTTCTAAAAACATCTTGTTTTACAGTTATTATTATTGTGATTATTTTTATCATTTCATATAATAAATTTATTATATTTTTAATTGAATTTTATTTATTTTTAAATGAATATTAAAATTTAATTTTTAATATATATATATATATATTTCATTGCATATCTATGTTAAAATGAAAATATTACTTTTTAATTTATTTAGTTATTCAAATTTTATATTTTTAGAAAAATATTAAAAAGAATAAATTTATATTAAAATATTCATTTAATTAAATTAATACATCATCAATATAAATAGTATTTGTTTTAAATCAAAATTTTTTTCTGAAAAAAAGTGATATTTTTTAATTTAATTTAAATATTATTTTTATTATACAAAATATCTCAATATTATAAAAGTATTTATTAAAAAAATTCTTAGTTAATTTTAATAAAATATAAAAACAAAATTAATATTCAAATTTTCAAGGGATGTTACAAAACCTATTCAACTCAATGGACAAACTACATTAACAGCAACATTAAAAAATTTCAAACTCAAAATAGTGATAAAGATCCTTAAAAATCAACATAATAACTCAATAAGTAAAAAACCATGAAATACAAGGAATCCATTACCCACAATATCAAACACCCTTTTTTATTTCCCAAAATTTTGGAAAACATGCAAGCAGTAGAATTTTTACAACATTTTATGTTCACCCAAAAACACTAACACTAGAATCCTTTATTTCTAAACAATAAATCACATGCACATTTAATTAATTTACATATATAAGTTAAATAAATTACATGTTATACAAAATACATAAGGTTATTAAATCTTATGTCCAAGAGAACGCACATACCTCAATTAATGAAGAATCCAATCCAAAAAAATCCACGATCACTACTCCTTAAAGCCTTATCAAATACCTAATAAAATTTCCCATTAATTCTAAGTGTTTTTATATTCCTTGAAAGAACATCATGTAAAAATCCATGTTATATAGAGAATAAGAATGAAGGAAGATATGTGATAGACATACCTTCAATCCCATACCCAAACCTCCCAAGATACAAAGAAGATGAGATCCAAAGGGAGGGTTCCATAAAAATATTCCAAAATCACACAATTAGGGACTTATCCCAGTTGAAGATTGAAATAGAGGATATAGAGGGTTTTTTATTTTTTAAAATTTTATTTTTAAGGAATTTTAAGGGTATGCTACTCAACTTGATAGTCCTAAGGACCATGCATTGACCTTCAAAACTTTTTTTTCTTAATGAACCATGCTATAAAGTCTAGCCTCATAGTCCTAGGAACGATGCATTGACCCTGTAATACCTTTGTATAACCACATTGGTTGCATGGTACCACACACTACCAAATGTAACCAAATCAATTATGGATACCCTTATCTTACAGACCATGACAACCAGAACACTGTAATCCATGTTTAAATACTGTTTTGGCCCACCATATTTTTCTTAGAACACATAACCCCATATCTAGACTAATAGATGAGAAAATAAAACCGAAAAGTTGGATGAAAAGTGATATTGGATCTATACATTACACACTGATGCCAGTGATTACCCATAATAGAACCATCCCCAAACACATCCAATTGAACTTCACCATACATTATGTATCTTTAAAATAAAATCATATGGTCCAATAATTCAATTCCTTTGTAATTTTTGGATAAAATACAAAACAATTCTAAACACTAATCTC
This sequence comes from Viscum album, assembly GCA_963277665.1. Lineage (NCBI taxonomy): Eukaryota > Viridiplantae > Streptophyta > Magnoliopsida > Santalales > Viscaceae > Viscum > Viscum album. The sequence continues at coordinate 342,000,530 of OY728127.1, read as the reverse complement.
CTAGGAAGTACATGAACATTATCAAAGGAATTTATACAATGCACATCAGCTCAAAACTGAAAATAGAACCTCAATAAAAAAACAAAAAAGAAACACTCTATCCCACCCAAAAATAAAATCTATAATAAATTACAAATTTGAAATTATCATAACATCTATCCATAAAATTAAAATCAAAATTTCAAAATATTTATTGGAAATACTTTCTACAAGAATACATTCCCATAATTCATAACTGAACACTCTTACATTATTGGTATAATGACCCATAATTTTCATATATAGGTATCACGTATTAATAGATGAATATTCCTTTAATTTTATAAAAAAACTCCGGAGGACTATAAATGCTATGTATATTCAGAAACTAGGATTGATAAAAAAACTAATTCATATGTCAACTACATCATCTACCATTAGGATTTTTATAAATATTACCCTTCTTATACATATCATACATAACACCTTTCTCATAACCTTAGGAATAGAAACATACTAAAGGATGGTATTTGATGCTTAGTAAGAAAGAAGAAGGGAGATATAAACATAATATGATCATAAAGGTATGATAACACAATGATAGCATTTAATAACCATGACCTATGTATCGTAAATCATAAACTCTTGTCATGACATAAATAATGTATTTTCATAAGATATGTATAACAATGGAATCAAATAAATGAAAAATGAGAGCATTCCTTTGGCATAAGACATGGATTTTTGGCATCCACATAAGAATAGAGAATTATTTCCTTTTAGGGATATTAAATTCTAATGGTTTTACTAACCAAACAATCATATTAGTCATGTTTTACTCCCAATACAATCATAGTTTATAGAGTCCCTTACTGATCAAGGATTATATTCCATTCCATTTATTTATCTCATGACATATTCATAATTAACCAATTTATTGGAGAGATATATAATTATGATCCCACCCATCACATATTGAAAATCATATATATATATATATATGTGTGTGTATTCAAAAATATAATAAAACATTAATCATATCATATACCATAGATATAAAATGGGTTTTATTATCATTTAATCATATCATAACCTGTTGAAATGAAATGGGATCCATAAGTATAACCCATGGAAAAGAAATGGGTTTTATAAAACATTTTTTCATAATAATAATATATCATCCATAAGAAGAATAAGTTTTTTTATAATTTTATAATATCTCTATTATACCATAATTATAAACATGGGTGGTTTTCATTGATGATTATAAATACCATTAAAATATCATTAGAAACATTATTGAGGGAAATTACATTTCAACTTGGAAAATAAATTTTTAAAACTAAAAATTCAAAAATTATTATCAAAATAATTTTCATTGAAAATAAAAATGGAAAATTATAATATATAATTAATTTAGTAGTCATAGTGGTGGAAAATTATGTTAATTCCGTACACATGAAAACAATAATTTTATCTAAATTTTGGGTAAAAAGTAAAAAAGTTATTCATTTCAAAAATAAAAAGAAGGTTAATTTTATACCATATTTTTAAATTTAAAAAAATGTTAAAAATTAATTTAAACATTAATTATAAAATATTAAAAATATTATTTAAACATTTTTTATAAAAAAATTTATATTTATGAAGAAGTATTTTTGACTGAAGATGGAAATAATTCTGATCTTCCTTAAGAAACTTATTTTTGAATATTGATTACATAAAGATTAGAAAATGATAGTGACACATGTAATTTAAATAATTAAAAATATTATAATAACATTAATTATTTTCATGATAATTATATCATAATATTTTATCATCAAAAACTTAATCCAATATAATATTAGTGAACAATGAGAGTGTAATGTAAAACCCATACTGCTTTGGTAACATCTAAATTGTATGAACCGTGAAAGAAAGAAACATATATGGATATGTATATCCCATGACATTCATAATAATAATACTACTAAAATAAATTAATGGTTATTATATATACCATAAAAAATAAACCAATGGTGAATATAGCATGTGTCTCATAAAAATAAAAGTGAGATGGAAATCCCATACCATAGGTCGGACTTCCACCATTTGAGTGTTAAAATCCTATAAAATAGATATTAGTTTATTATAAATATATTAAAAAACCATAATAATATATTTAATACAATATAATATTTAATTATAAGCTTTTATCTCCCATTTATTATCAATTTCTTGTTAAAATTACTATTTCAGTTAATAACTGCATTTTTTCTTCTATGTTTTTGTTTAGTAATTTTTCCCTGTACTTTCATGATGGTTCAAACTGATAAATAGTGTTAATAATGATATAAATTTAATATATATACATTATATAAATATTTATATTCATCCATAAAAGTATATATAGAAAAATATATTACACCATTCAGGGAGACGGTAGGCCACATATATGAATGAATGATGTTTCCATTTTCATGATGGACAGAAAACAATATTGATAAATATTAATTCACCATTAATGTAACATCCCAAGTAAGTAATGAATAATAGATATTTTTATCTATGTCTATTAATGAATTAGATAGTGTTTTAGAGGCTTAAAATCAGAAAAAATCCAATCTTAAGCATGGAATACACTAATATTTTTAAAAGATTGTTTTGCTGCCATTTGATGGAAAACCATATTTTAAATCTATATTTTGACAATTTTATAAGCTCTATTTTTCAAAATAAACTTATTCTTTATGATTGGGACATTTAAATTTACTTTGGATAAATTTCTGGTATTTTTCTGATAATGTTCATTTTTTTACGAATAGTGAAAAGTGTTGTATTTTAATTCAAAACCACTTTTTAATCGAATTTATTTGTATAATTAGATTATCTTTTAAATTGGTTTTAAAGTGTAATAGAATATATTTTTACCATGTAATCCAATGGTGGACATTGGAATTAATTTCACTTTGAAATCGGACTTGAACTAGTATCAATCTTTTGATACTTATTGTTTCATAAAAACACGATATTTTCTTAGACAGCGGGAATTAATTAATAAATTAATTAATGTAACATATATGTTTTGAATTTTTTAAAATATAAATCATTTTTGAATTTGGAATATCAAATATAGCTTAGGGTGAAGTTTTGGTATTTTTCTGAAGAACTTCAATTTTTGATGAACAGTGAAACCACAAAGTGGTACTTAAAAAAACTGATTTTTCGTTTAAATGAAATTTGACCACCTCTATGTTTTGAATTTCAAAAATCCAACATAAATGGTTGTAATTAAGAAGTAAAATGTGGTTCAGTGGGATTAAAATATTTTTTGGTGAATAGAAACTTATTAAGTTTTTAATCGTGATTAGAGGTAATTAGTGTAATTTAAGGTAAGAATAATGTTTTAATAATATGAGATGAGATTGACACATGTACTAACCTTATTGGATGTGTCATGGCCGACCAAGACAAGCCATGGGTCAACTTGGGGACTTCATGGAGCCACTTTGGTAGGAAAATGACATTAATATGTTTTTATTTAATGTTAAAATTAAAATGACACAAACAAGAGTTGTTTTACTAAAACAATTTGTAAATGGGGTTATAAAAGTCATATTTTTTACTATAAATAGTAATTGAAAAGATAAAACTATTTCATACATCATAGTATTTTATTTATAATTTTTAGACCTTAAATAAGTTAAATTATTTATGACACCATGATGATGCATCGATTACCTCATTATTTAATGATTTAAATAAAATGAAAATATAATGTAAAATCTGAGACCTACACTTGTCAAAAACCTATTGGATGGGAGGATTTAGAACTCTTATAACCTTATACTCGAAAAATATAATTTGTGGACCTTTAAAATCCAAAAATCATATTATAATAAAGTATCCTTTTATTACTTTCCAAGAGTGCCCCTCCTCTCCTCTTATAAAAGTCCCCCACCTCTACCTCCTTACACACACTTCCAAAGCCTTTGGCTCGGGCAACCCCTAAAAATTTTGTATCTCCACATCCCTATATAACTCCTAGAAGCCTCACATTTGGATGAAGTCTTCCCAAGGAAGCCTTTGAGCTCAAATCAAAAAGAGTTACCCGATTTAAAGGCAGTGTCTTCTCTTGTGTTCTTATGTTTTATTTTGCTTCTCCAACCCCCTAATCTCTTTTTATTCATTTATTTTGTAACAAAAACAGTATCTTACATATACTAGGTTGTTTTTATAAGAAGGAATCGAGCTACACTTACACATACCGACATATAGTGGTTAAAGAATATACTGTTTCCGTGGATGGCAAATTTCTGCCTCACGAAACGATGATTGTTCAACACTCATATATCACCTTAAAAGTTGGACATTAAGATGTAACTATATTAATATATTATATATAATATGTTTATGTTTTACTTAAGCTTATTTATTCTTCATTTATGGCATATTTGTATGGTTACCATTATGGGTATACACGATATCTTCATTTTAGGAAGTGCGGACTACTGACCCTCAAAGTGATTTGATTCGTTAATACCATATTTGGTACGTATAAAGGATATATTTAATGATATTATATATGATACCATACTGGAATTAAAATACTATTATTTATCATTATGTTTTAATTCCATAAAATACGAATTAGAAATGAAAGTAGCGTTCATGCGTACGTACGACTTACCGTCTCCATGAACATTGCATTTCATTTATTACCTCTAAACGTTGTGTAATATTATAAATTCATGTATATACTGGATATATATGATATATATGATATATAAATCATGATTATAACTCTGGATATAATGGGTACATGATCAACTTGTAATTATAAAGAGCATATTTTGACTCAAGTACCAATGATCGTTAAAGTGACCATTATTAACTAAAATAATTACATAGTGTTCATGACATGGTAATAAGTGATATAAAAGGAATAATGAACTTGAAAAAGGTTATTAAGAAAGTAGAAATTAACTCAAGTTTATTATTTAGGAGATTAAATAATGATCAAGTCAAGTCGGATACGAGGTAAGGGAACTTCTTAACCCAATTTTCATTCTTTGGGTTAATCTCCTACATTCAAATTATGTCCTGATATTATTATGTCCTATATTGTATTGTACATTATTTATGTGTACATATGTTGAAAACACATAATAGATGTATTTTATTAAAAAAATGATCTTTGTATGGGACTTCGTCTCAATATCCTTTCATTGAGGAATATTTTGTTTTATACACAACCTTCTTTTATACGGTGTATAAACCCCTCTGACTTTTACGTTTATTCAAAAGGAATATTTTTTATACGAAGCGTTTACTAAACGACAAAAGGGAATGTTTTTTTTGTCATACATATGCGGCGACAACGACTTCTCCGCTGCCATGACCATTATTTGAGTTTCGGCTTCCTATACAATCCATACTTAAAAAAAATACCATGTTTTACTTTTCTTTTATTATAGTATTGAAAATAGTTTTCATAATGTTTTTATATCAATGTGTTGTATTTATATCTTGTGATTGAAAGGTTGAAATGTTATGTTTCCTTTATGCATGTTTTATGTGATACGATTATATTGTGGTTCTTGGGCATTATTATGAAGACGGGTGGTTTCATGATAAACTAACAGCAGGTGAGCCCGATATAGCTCTCCAATACATTGGGTAACACAAAGGAGTGAAACATTATGGTTTCTCTGAAGAGATTTAGGGAATATACTATGATGGGTATTCCAAACATAACCAAGAGGGTTACTCCCTACGTAAGAATGTTATGAATGCCTAAAGTTACCTTTATGTCTCATGATTTCTATGATTTATTCATGATTTGATTAGGTATATTAAAGTGCCTATGTTTTATGGGTAATGTATGATTTCATTCTTATGTATATATGAACTCATGTTTCTGTTCCATATTTTTATAACCCATACTGAGCTTTTTATGCTCATCCCAAGTTTTTGAAATGTTTTTCATAGGTCAAGGGAAAGGTACATGATATGATGATAGTGTCAAGGAAGTGTCAAGAAAGAATCCATGTTTTATTTTAAATATGTTTCCGTTGATGGTAAAAATGAATACTATCTTTTTTGTAACCACTTTGGTTAAATGTGGAATGTAATACATGTTTTATGATCTAATTCTCTAAAACTCTAAACCTGAAAAGATCCTCAATGTGTAATCTTGTAATAACTCAAGATTAAGTAAGGTTTAAGGCTGGGGCCTTATAGTTGGTATCAGAGGTTGGTTTAGACAACTTTAGGAGTTAGAATTCTATTAAATGATTATCCAAAAATATTTTTTTTGGTCAAATTGAAATGATATAGCATTTTAAGATTACCATGTTTCTTCTCCTAAGATATTTCTGTCTTAAGAATGGTTTTCCATATAGGAAACAGAGCAACTTTTCTAGGAAGTAATACAGAGTATAATGACCTTTCGAATCAGCAACCAGAGATGGTCGGAATCAGAATTGAGAAGTTTACTGCACTGATGGCTCAGTTGAATCAGATGATAAATGGTGTTTGTGTTTATTGATGATATTTTGGTGTTTTATAAAATTAAAGAGGAACATGAAAGACATTTAAGGGTTATTCTGCAAACCGTAAAAGAAAATAAATTTTATGGTGAATTCAGAAAATGTGAGTTTTGGTTGCAAAAAATTTCTTTCCTTGGTCATATTGTTTCTAAAGATGGAATAACTGTGGATCCTACAAAAAAAAGAGTTGTGGATGAATGGCCAAGACTCCCGAATGTAACCGAGATCTGTAGTTTCCTTGGTTTGGTAGGTTACTACCGAAGGTTTGTTGAAAATGTTTCACGGTTATCTAGTACAATGACTAAGATAACTCAGAAGGGTGTTAAGTTTATCTGGACAAAAGAATTTGATGATTGTTTTCAGTTGTTGAAAAGAATATTGGTGAATGCACCAATTTTGGCACTACCTTCCAGGAATGGTGAGTTTGTTATCTACAATGATGCTTCATTGAAAGTAATTGGTTGTTTCCTTATGCAGAATGATCAGGTAATTGCTTATTCTTCATGACAGTTGAAAACTCATGAGGTAAATTATCCTACACATGATTTGGAATTAGCTGATGTTGTTTTCGCTTTAAAAATTTGGAGGCATCATTTGTATGAAGGAAAGTTTGAAATATATACTGATAAAAAAAGTTTAAAGTATATATTCACTCAGAAAGACTTGAACATGAGACAGAGGAGATGGCTGGAATTAATCAATGATTATGATTGTACAATTCATTACCATCTGGGAAAAGAAAATAAAGTGGTTGATGGTTTGATTCAAAAAAGTAATGCTTCATTAACCATGCTACGTTTGGAATGAGATCATTTGGTTTTTTATTTGATGAACTTTGGCATAGAAGTTGTTGGTGCAGGAAGTTCTTCTGTTTTGTTTCAGGTATCAGTGAGATCATCTCTATCAGACAGAATCAAGCAAGTACAGAAGAAAGACAGTGAGTTGCAGAAAAAGGTAGAGCTGTTTCATAATGGTAAGTTGCATGAATTAAAAATTGATAATGATTGTGTTTTGAGATTTGAGAAGAGATTGTGTGTGCCTTGTGATTCACAGTCGAAGAGAGAGTTGTTATGTGAAGCTCATTGTTCTCCGTTTTTAGTTCATCTAGGCAGTACTAAGATGTATAGAGATCGTTGGGAGTATTACTGGTGGGATGGAATGAAAAGAGATATTGCTGATTTTACTGTGAAGTGTTTGACTTGTCAACAGGTTAAAGCAGAGCGGTAGTTACCGAAAGGGATCTTTCAGTCTTTACCAGTGCCAGAGTGGAAATGAGAGAATATATCCATGGACTTTGTTGTTGGATTACCGAAGACATCTTGAGGTAATAATTCAATCTGGGTTATTATTGATCGCTTGACCAAATCTGCTCATTTCCTTGCTATAAAAGATAATTGTTCCCTAGATCAACTTTATCGTTTGTATCTTAATGAGATAGTAAGGTTACATGGATTTACCCTCTCTACTTTATCTGACCGTGATCCCAGGTTCACTTCTAACTTTTGGAAAGGCCTTCAGAAGTCGTTGGGTACTGAATTAAATTTTAGTACAAATTTTCATCCTCAATCAAATGGGTAGTCAGAACGAATGATCCAGACTTTGGAGGATATGCTACGTGCTTGTTCAATAGATTATCTGGGAAGTTGGGAGCAACAAATTTCTTTGGTTTAATTTTCTTATAATAACAGTTTTCATTCCAGTATACAGATGGCACCATTTGAGGAATTATATGGGAAGTGGTGTCGAACTCCAGCTTTCTGGGATGAAGTGGGTGGAAGGAAGTTGATTGGGCTAGAATTGGTAGAAGAGTTGGCAGAAAAAGTTCAGCTGATACAAAAACACATGAGAACAGCTCAGAGCAGGCAGAAGAGTTATGCAGACAATAGGAGGAAGGATCTCTCTTTTGAGGTAGGTGATCATGTTTTTCACAAAGTCTCACCATGGAAAAGTGTGATGCGATTTGGTAAGAAAGGAAAGCTGAGTCCAAGGTTCATTGGACAATATGAAATTTTAGAGATATTTGGATCAGTTTCTTACCGAGTGTCTTTACCTCCGAGTTTATCTCAGGTACACAATGTTTTTCATGTTTCGATGTTGAGAAAGTATATGCCAGATCCATCTCAAGTTTTGAGTCCAGAGGTAGTTCAGCTGGAAGAGAACCTATATTATGAGGAACAACCGGTCCATATTCTTGACCATAAGGAGAAAGTGTTACGGAATAATGTGATTCATCAGGTAAAGGTTTTGTGGAAAAACCACATGATTGAAGAGGCAACATGGGAATATGAAAATGTAATGAGGGATAAATACCCCCACTTATTCGATAAGTAAATAAATTGCGGGGATGCAATTTTCTAAAGGGGGGAAGGATGTAACATCCCACGTAAGTAATTAATAATAGATATATTTATCTATGTCTATTAATGAATTAGATAGTGTTTTAGAGGCTTAAAATGAGAATAAATCCAATCTTAAGCATGGAATACACTAATATTTTTAAAAGATTGTTTTACTGCCTTTTGATGGAAAACCATCTTTTAAATCTATCTTTTGACAATTTTATAAGCTTTATTTGTAAAAATAAACTTATTCTTTATGATTGGGACATTGAAATTTATTTTGGATAAATTTCTGGTATTTTTATGATAATGTTCATTTTTAGGAATAGTGAAAAGTGTTGTATTTTAATTCAAAACTACTTTTTAATCGAATTTATTTTTATAGTTAGATTATCTTTTTAATTGGTTTTAAAGTGTAAATATAATATATTTTTACAATGTAATCCAATGGTGGACATTGTAATTAATTTCACTTTGAAATCAGACTTGAACTAGTATCAATCTTTTGATACTTACTGTTTTATAAAAACACGCTATTCGCTCAGACATCGGGAATTAATTATTAAATTAATTAATGTAACTTATAAGTTTTGAATTGTTTAAAATAGACATCATTTTTTAATTCGGAATATCAAATATAGCTTAGGGTGAAGTTTTGGTATCTTTTTGAAGAACTTCAATTTTTGATGAATAGTGAAACCACTAAGTGGTACTTAAAAATACTGATTTTTCATTTAAATGAAAGTTTAACATCTATGTGTTTTGAATTTCAAAAATCCAACATACATGATTTTCATTAAGAAGTAAAATGTGGTTCAATGGGATTAAAATAATTTTTTGGTGAATAGTAACTTATTAAGTTTTTAATCGCGATTAGAGGTAATTAGTGTTATTTAAGGTAAGAATAATGTTTTAATAATATGAGATGAGCTTGAAAAATGTCCTAAGCTTATTGGATGTGTCATGGCCGACCAATACAAGCCATGGGTCAACTTGGGGACCCCATGGAGACACTTTGGTAGGAAAATGACATGAATATCTTTTTATTTAATGTTAAAATTAAAATGACACAAACATGAGTTGTTTTACTAAAACTATTTGTAAATGGGGTTATAAAAGGCATATTTTTTACTATAAATAGTCATTGGAAATCTAAAACTATTTCCTACATCATAGTTCTTTATTTATAATTTTTAGAAATTAAATAAACTAAATTATTTGTGACACAATGATGATGCAGCGATTACCTCATTATTTAAAGATTGAAATAAAATGAAAATATAATGTAAAATCTAAGACCTAAACTTGTCAAAAAAATACTATTGTATGGGTGGATTTATAAATCTTAAAACCTTATCCTAGAAAAATATAATTTTTGGACCTTTAAAATCTTAAAAGCATATTATAATAATGTATCCTTTTATAACTTTCCAAGAGTGCCCCTCCTCTCCCCTTATAAAAGGTCCCCACCTCTACCTCCTTACACACACTTACAAAGACTTTGGCTCGGCCAACCCTGTCCCATTTTGTCTCTCCACATCCCTCTCTAACTCCTAGAAGCCTCACATTGGGAAGAAGTCTTCCCAAGGAAGCCTTTGAGCTCAAATCAAAAAGAGTTACCCGATTTAAAGGTAGTGTCTTCTCTTGTGTTCTTATGTTTTATTTTGCTTCTCCAACCCCCTAAACTCTTTTTATTAATTTCTTTTGTAACAATACCATATATTCCAAATACTAGGATGTTTTTATAAGAATTTTTCAAGATACACTTACACACACCTACATCTAATGGTTAAAGAACATACTATTTCCGTGGATGGTGAATTTCTGCCTCACGAAACGATGATTGTTTAACACTCATATATCACCTTAAAATGTGGCCATTAAGATGTCAATATATTTATATATTATATATAATATATTTATGTTTTACTTAAGCTTCTGTATTTTTCATTTATGGAATATCTTTATGGTTACCATTATGGGTATACACGATATCTTCATTTTAGGAAGTGAGAACTACCACCCCTCAAAGTTATTTGATTCATTAATACCATATGTGGTACGTATAAAGGATATATTTAATGATATTATATATGATACCATACTGGAATTAACATACTATTTTGTATCATTATGTTTTAATTCCATAAAATACGAAATAGAAATGAAAGTAGCGTTCATGCGTACGTACGGCTTACCGTCTCCATGAACGGTGCATTTCATTTCTTACCTCTAAACATTGTGTAATATTATAAATGAATGTATATACTGGATATATATGATATATATGATATATACATCATGAGTATAACTCTGGATATAATGGGTACATGATCATCTTGTAATTATAAAGATCATATTTTGACTCAAGTAACAATGATCGTTAAAACAACTGTTATTAACAATAATAATTACATAGTGTTCATGACATGGTAATAAGTGATATAAAAGGAATAATGAACTTGAAAAAGGTTCTTAAGAAAGTAGAAATTAACTCAAGTTTATTATTCAAGAGATTAAAGAATGATCAAGTCAAGTCGGATACGAGGTAAGGGAACTTCTTAACCCAATTTCCGTTCTTTGGGTTAATCTCCTACATTCAAATTATGTCATGATATTATTATGTCCTATATTGTATTTGTAATTTATTTATGTGTACATATGTTGAAAACACATAATAGATGTATTTTATTTAAAAATTGATCTTTCTATGGGACTTCTTCTCAATCTCCTTTCATTGAGGCATATTTTGTTTTATACACAACCTTCTTTTATACGGTGTATAAACCCCTTTGACTTTTACATTTATTCAAAAGGAATCTTTTTTATACGAAGACTTTACTAAACAAAAAAAGGGAATGTTTTTTTTGTCGTACGTATGCAGTGACAACGACTTCTCTGCGGCTGTGACCATTATTTGAGTTTCGGCTTCCTCTACAAGCCATACTTAAAAAAAATACCATGTTTTACTTTTCTTTTATTATGTTATTTAAAATGGTTTTCATAATGTTTTGATATCAATGTGTTGTATTGACATCTTGTGATTGAAAGGTGGAAATGTTAATTTTCCCTTATGCATGTTTTATGTGATACCATTATGTTGTGGTTATTGGGCATTATTATGAAGACGGGTGGTTCCGTGATAAACTAAGGGCGGGTGAGCCCGGTATAGCTCTCCAATGCATTGGGTAACGCGAAGGAGTGAAACATTAAGGTTTCTCCGAAGAGATTTAGAGAATATACTGTGATAGGTATTCCAAACGTAACCAAGAGGGTTACTCCCTACGTAAGAATGTTATGAATGCATCAAGTTACCTTTATGTCTTATGATTTCTATGATTTATTCATGATTTGATGAGGTATGTTAAAGTGCCTACGTTTTATGGGTAAAGTATGATTTCATTCTTATGTATATATGAACTCATGTTTCTGTTCCATATTTTTATAACCCTTACTGAGCTTTTTATGCTCATCCTATGTTTTTGAAAGGTTTTTCACGGGTCAATATGATGATAGTGTCATGCAAGTGTCAAGAAAGAATCTATGTTTTATTTTAAATATGTGTCCGTTGATGGGAAAAATGAATACTATCTTTTATGTAACCACTTTGCTTAAATGTGGAATGTAATACATGTTTTAGGATATAATTCTCTATAACTCTAAACCTGAAAAGATCATCAATGTGTAATCTTGTAATAACTCAAGATTAAGTAAGGTTTAAGGCTGGGGCCTTATAATTAAATAATAATTTTTATATCATATATATCATATATTTTTATTAAATATATCTTTATAACAACTAATTTCAAATAAGATGAAAAACACATCGCATCGCTTCATGGAGGCAGTTTCCCACATGTTCGCACGAGCGATGTTATTATTTTCCAGTAGTTATTAATTTATAAGGTAGATGTGAAATTATAATTATAGAAGTATAATTATTTCACAAATATAATTTAATTATATTAAGTCCATAATTATAACCAATCATGATAGGTGGGGATGGAAAAAAATTACATTAGTTCACGAGGTGGTAGTCCGCCATACATACAATCAATGGTTTTGTTTTCCATTTGATGGAAGAGGAGATAAATGTAGGTTATTAAATGAACATTATATAATCTTAGTATATTTAATATAATGATGTTATTATATCATCATAGTTGAAGAATATTTTATGGAGGTGGAAGAATAAATTAAACAAAAACATGTTGTTAAGAACTATACCACTTCTTTAGAGAACCTGTATAGGATTATACCTAAAGAATTAATAGGAGGCTCTAAAAAACAAAATAAAGACTATATAAATATGTATGATATATATGTAGTTTATTTGGTTTGATATTTTTTGAACAAAAATGATATGGAAGTGTGAATAGGAGAGGAGAGGGGGCATCCGTTTATATGTTTGAGAGAGGAAACACTCGGTATTTTTGGAAACAAGAAAAGTTGCCCAAGTTTTATACAGACATAACTGCCAAAAAAAAGAATATTTTAGAAATTTAAATTTTATAAGGTCAAAATATGGTAATAAAATATAAATTAGATATTTTTTAGGTTATTGTAACCTTTATCAGTTTGGATTAACCCTTGATGAACCAGTTTCAAACAGAACCCTGGTAACAAATTTTTACATTTCATTATGAAAAAAATTTTAGTCCAAATAATTATATAATATTAAATTTTATAATTTAAAATATGGAATCCATTTTACAAAATTCAATTTAAATTTTTTTCCTAATTTAATTTAAAGATAAACGTGTAGAGGCGGCGAAAAAGTGGTGTTCTATATATTTTTTTACCGTAATTATAAAAAGGTTTTCTATAAATATTGAACATATAATTGATCAAAATGAACTAAATAAGATTAATAATAATTTAATTTAATTTATTTTACCATTAAAACCATATTATAACAATATTTAATTTTTAAAGGCTTCAAATGAAAATATAATTTTAATTAAAAATAAGTATTTTTCACTATTCATCAAAAAAATAATCATTTTAGAAAATCCGAAAAAATTCCTTATAAGATAATGATGAAATTTTGAATTCAAAATTGAATTTATTTTTTAAAATTAAATTTTAAGTGAATTTTATAAATTTATTTTATTTTCATTTCACAAAAAACAATAAAAATCATTTTTGAGGAAAAATGTATTTTTGTAGCATATAAAGACATTACTGAAAATTAAGCCCTTACATATCAATATATTTAATTTATATATGAGAATTTTTTTATTTTCCTATTATTACCAATATGTTTAAGGGCTAGGTTATAGTAGAATTGTTTAAATAATAATATTAATATTATATTATGGTTTGTTAAAATTCAATGTTTCATGTAATGAATGTTTTTGAATAATTTAAATTTATTTAAATTTTGTTCTCATAAAATGTTAGTGTGATACATTATACCCCATAAATATAATTTATCCCTAAAAATGATGTCACTCTAAAATAAATAACTGAGGATACTTCTACATCATCATATCCTCAGGTTCTTATGCAGCTTAATCAAATGGGTGGTTTCAACAAAAAACATTTTCCAGGTGAGTGGTCTTATTTCATTGAAATTTCTCTCTATGATCATGAATATCCACCAATTTTACCTCATAAGAGAGATAAAAATCCAGTGGTATGACCTATTAGTTTAGTATATGCGAAGGGTCTAGTATGTACTTCATTATAAGGGATATGTGGAAAAAAATTTAACATGAGAGAGTTTTAGTGGAAGAGAAAAATGACAAGATACCATCCAGATTCTATCAAGTATATATAATAGAAAAATATTTCTATGGATTAACTTATAAAATATTCTCAATACCTTAACATTCATCCCTAGAGATATTAATAGATAAATATTCCATCCATCTTCAAATTCCAGATCACTATGACAATTATCAACATAACTTTTTTATCGACTCTGAGATGCATTGATATATCGTTGAATGTTTCTAAATTTCTATACCATTTCCTCATCTAGATTAGGTCCTAATATATTTATTTCCCAAACTTCATCCTAGAATTTTAGAGTTATATGCTTCTTTCTATAGAGTGCTTTATATCTATCCATCCCATTTCTAGAGTGAATGATATTATTGTAAGAAAACTAGATTAGAGGAAGGTGTTGATCCCAGACACTTTTAAATCCATATAACAAGATCATTGAATATACTTTAGGCTTTGAATGATACTATAAAAATGAACATCAATGTATGGGTTATACACTATACTAAAACTCAACTCTGTATCTTGATCCTACTCAATACTTTTCCAAAACATGGAGATAAAACTCAGATACAATAGGATGTGTTAAAACATGAAATCTTGGCAATTAATTAATGTAAATACTTTCTAGATGATCTATAGATAAATATTATCTGATATAAATAATGTTTTATGACTTTCTAAGGTGATCGTCTTCATCCCAAATATAATTATTCCCATTAAACGTTTTTAGGATTCTAATGGAAAAATTGATGGTGGTGTTTTCCATTTTTATTCTGGTACGAGTAATGGTTTTAACATCCCATTAGAATTATTATCTCAAACATAACATGATGAAAACCAATAATTGAGATAAAAAATCTATAATATCTCTCTTCATCAAAAACCACCATAAATACCCTTTCATATCTCTACACATATTTCAACTTCTAGGATGAATAATGAATGAAGAACTATGAGTTTCCTATAACATCTACTATTTCAAATCAGGTATAGATATAACACATACAATGTACATAAAAATTATATTATAGTCATAATGAAGGATAAAATCATTAACATTTCTAGCCTTCTTTAACAACTCTACATCTTACTTCTGTGCCTCTTTAATCATCATTTATAAAGATGGTTCAACAAAAATTTGATAAAGACATGATTTCTACCAATCCATTACAGTTTATAGATTTGTACTTTGTAAATATATAAATATTTTATGTTTTTACCTTTATAAAATATTAGATATCCTGATCCTTTTCACTCAAAGCATTAACCACATTTTTTTCCTAGGTTTGTAATGTATTGTGCATTCATAATCATTAATAAATTCCAACCAAGATCTCTAGTTCATAATCTACTCATTATGTGTAAAAATATAATTTATTTTTTTATCAGTATATATACCACACCTTTATCTATAATGAAATTTCTTCCATGAATTTAATGAAAAATTTACTGTTGAAAATTCAAAACCATGAGTTGGGTAATTAATATCCTTATCCTTAAAATTTCATGAGGCATAGCCTAAAACCATGTAATTTTCCACGACAAAAAATCTAAATCCATTATTTGATCCATAACTATATATTATAATCACTTCTACACAACATGTTAATTAAGGAACATGTGCACTAGGTATCCTTTTATTTATTTTGAAAATTTAATCACATTCAGCTTTCTAAAGGAACTTTTCTCCCTTATGAGTTTATAAATCAATTGGATTAGATAGTCATGAGAAATTATCCAAAAATCACTAAGAATCTCTATCCAAACCAAGAAAACAATAGATCTAATTCATAGTGGTTGTTCTATGACAACATTCAATAGCTTCTATATTTAATGGTTTCATTGATATACCCTCCTTTGAGATTACATGACCGAAAAATGAAACGTTTTTTATCCAAAATTAATAGTTTTTAAATTTTACATACAACTTATAATTCCTTTCCCTATTCATTACAATCCTCAGGTGATTACCATATTCTTCCTTACTCCACGATTATATAAATATTTTATCTATACAGACTACCAAAAACAGATCAAGGAAACATCTAAAGAATCTATTCATTAAATCTTGGAAAATAGTGGGGGAATTAGTAAGAAAGAGTGTAGTTACTATATGTTCATAGTATCTATACCTTTTATGGAATTATATTGTGGGTATATCCTCCATCATGGCCCTAAATTAATGATAATTTTAATAAAGATCAATATAGGAAAATTATTAATTTCCACACCGTTGATCAAATAAGTATTCAGTATAGGGTTGATGATACTTGTTCTTGATTGTGATGTTTAGTTCACAATAATAAATAAAATTTAACATCTATCTATCATTATTCACAAAAAAATAATAGGTTCACCCCAAGGTGACACACAAGGATGAATAAATCTGTTAGCATGATTCCCTTAAAGTTTCTTCTTCAATTCCCACAACTCAATCAGGGCCATTCTATACGGAGTCATTGAATAGGTATGGCTCCTATGTGAGTTCTGTTGAAAACTCAACTTAAAATTTTTTAGGAATACTTGGAAACTATTTCAAAAAGTAATTGAAAAAAACTTGCACAATAAGAATATCATTGATGCTGAGTTTCTCACTAACTGACTAAGACAAGCACCCATTTAAAATGGATGAAGATCCATAAAGTGGATGTTATTTCCACTAGAATTTCAATGTTATCATCACACTAATAGAAAATCATAGGTTTTTTTGGAATATTGAATATCACTTTACTTCGTATGTATTTAATATGGGATTTATTTTGAGAGAATGAATTCATGCCTAAGATAACATCAAACTGAACCATTTGGTGGATAATAATATTAAAAAAAGTACATTCCAAAAAAAAATCAATTGGAGAAGAATCATATACTTTATTGTAATCATCATACAATTAGAGTTTTTAACTTATAATTCAAAATCTAATATTTGGGGTAGTATTGTGATACCCTTAGAAAATTATTAGAATATCAAAGAGTGTTTTAATCTAGAATCACATAAGAAATTGTAGTTATAGAGTGGATGCTAAGTATAAATTTTATCATATCATTATCACACCCCACATTATAAATAGTGATCAGATGAGATTTCTCTTTTTCTCTGGGAATAAGAGGTTTTGGATTTTGATCATCATCATTAACCTTTGGATTTGAGAACTGGTATGAATAATTAAGATAATAATATCATTTACAACACTAGAGTGTGGGTAGTGGATTATTGGGATATTTATCTCTATTCACATCAATATCTAACATATTTAAATCACTTAATAATTTATCTACTTGATGAACTTACTTTCCACACAAATAACATTTACCATTCCCCTTAAGACAATTTCTTCCATGTCCCATTTAACACTTCAATCATGATGGAAAGATAATATTTTTCTGTACATTTTTTAGAGATTCCTTTGAATTCCATATTTATTTTTTTATTAAAACCAAGATATTTATAGGTAACTCCAATTTCCATTTACACATTGATAGAAAATTAAATTATTTATTCATGGATAGTGATGTCCCATATGGATAACACCCTTATGCGACTTGGTTTTAAGACACTAAATAGTGCATCAACCTTACTTTCACATTTGATGATAATACAAGATGTGTTGTTCATAAGTACTATAAAGTTTTCCTCATTGGTTCCCAGAGATTCATAATACTTGTACTATATCTCAAATAATTACTTCTCCATTTTTATATGAATAATACGAGGAATGAACATATTGAAATATAATCTCCTAAAATGATCCCACTCGATGGATTCAATTTCATCATATTTCCTCATATACTTTATAAGAGTCCAACTTTGACCCACTTCACCTCCAAATGATAGAAAACCGTAATGACTCATTCATAATCCAAACATTGGAGAATTAAAAATAACTTTTCAATGGAATTGATCCATTTATTGGAAAATAGTGGATTAGAGGAACCACTACCTGAAGGTTGACATTTACCCATCAAGGACTCAATCAAAAATTTGTCCCTATTTTTTTAGTTTATATGTTTATAATGATTTATCGATTGAGAATGTTTTGTGATAATAGTAATTATATTTTTCATTCCAAATCCCATAAAATTATGATTCTCAGAATAAAAATCATTTAATTATTCATTTCATTACTCACTAACATGGTTCTTTCAGGTCCTAGCCATTTACTAAAACCAAAAAACATAATGTGATAAATATTAATATTAGTTGGAAAATTATTAGACATGAGAAATATTTTATGGGATATCTAAATAATGAAACATTATTTTCAATCTATAACACCTTAGGTTTAAACTAGTTCCTCCATGTTAATCATCTATTCAAATTCATTATTTTTTTACGTGAACCGGATCTGGTCACCTTCAAAACCGACACCCAACTTGGCCTTTAGAGAAACCCAAAGTGCATTACCAATCCCCATGGGTTGGAACCATTCCCTAGGTATCATATATGAGTCTTTTGGGAATGATTTACCCATGTTTAGAAATATTTGACAACCAAATACAATAAATAAACTGAATCTGAAATTTTACCCCAATCATGCCTTTAATAAAATTCAAAATCGGTATTCAGGGTCTATACAAAGCCCGAAGACTAAAACAAATATGAAAACCAACATGGAAATCCAAAGAACCACCTCAAAGAAATGGGAAATCTCCCTCAAACCATATCCACAATACCACACCATGAAGGACTGCTAGAAACTATGACCACTAGTTCTAAGAGATTTACTCAAACCTGCAGCAACCATTACCAAGTCTACTTACACCCAAAGGTGTAAGTAGGGTGTGAGACAAATCCCAATAGGATGCCACCACAAAAACATTCCTTGTGATAATCATTATAAAAAAATCATGCAAGTTTTATAAACATGGAATGATAGTAAAAATCATTCAGAAATGCAACATTAAATAAAATCACTTTTCAAGTGGGATATTTTAAAGAATCAACACATTTAAATGAAATGCACCAGCTACATAATTTTTTCAGTCAAACACACCGTATGCTGACAATGAGGGTAAAATTTTCAATGAGCCCTAGAAACAAGAACACCCCATGGCACTAGCTCATTGTGGGTCCTAGGTACCTCATATCTCAGTGAAAGTAACCATACAAATATCATTTCTATTGCACAAAATCCACTAGTAGGGATCATACCCATAACCAAGTGGTCCCCCAACATTATCACCATAATAGTTTAGTCAGTGTTGTAATCATCAAACTTGCTACGTGAAACAGGGGCCAAACCCCACAGGATCACTGGCATACTTGTACACGTCCACCCACCTAGATACCCGGGTATTCCCTCTTGTGATCAAATAATCTCCACAAGACAAGAAATACCAATTTTATATTCAAATACCATTTAAAAATAACACACACACACACACACAAACCCACACACATGTCACATAATTTCAATTTTCATTAAAATTCAATTTGAAACCATACTCACACCAAAACAACCCACAACACGTTTCACATATCTTTCACACATCAATAAATACATTAAATAATTTTATAAAACATTTACAAGATAGTACACATCAAATAACAACCATTTCACATTAGAATAGACCATTTCAAAAGTACACCCCAAACCAAAACAGTTTTCCAATATATTTGCTCCTCTAGCATAAATAAAGAAACCATTTAAAACTTTTATAAAACAATTCCAAGTAGAGTAACCAAGATTTTCACATAAAGTACTTCATAAAACCATATTTTCAAACCAAATGCATTCCAATATTACATAAAACCAAAATTTCATTCCTATAACCATTTAGTAAAACCATTTCATGAACCGTAAAATATCCCCAAGTTGTACATCATGGAATACACATGACAAACATACATTTTTAGACAAAAATGATACTTTAAAGTTATCCGCTCAACCAATGCTTCCAAAAAAAGTTTTTGCACAACCGAAAACAGATTATTAACATTATGAATATATAAATCAAGCAATCCAACACATCATGAAATTGTTACACATGGAATCACATACCACAAAATCCATAACTCCAAATCCTTGTGTGAATGTTCACCCGCACCACCACCACACCACAATGGGAGTTAAATAAAACCTAAAACAACAAAATTAGACCAATAAACCCAAAATAAACCCCTAGGCTCGATTACCTAATTTTTGTAAATTAGGAACTTCAAGAAAATATGGATGAAACCCTATGAAAAAGGATGAAACCCTAAGCAAATGGGAGAAGGAAGGAAGGAAACCCACTTATATGAGATATCGTGAAAAAAGCACATCAAATACACTAGTAGATGAATTTCCAAGCGTCCAAAAATGAAAGTGAGGTTTGAATAAGGCAGATTCAGTCAAGTGAGATCAGAAAAGGAGGGAAAATAGAAAAAATTGAAGAGTTATGAAAGAAACAAGCAACCTCTTCGAATCTTGGTGATTTGAGAAATCCATATAAGTTTTTCCCTAATTCGCGATGAAGATGAGCTCCAAATAGGGAGAAAAGAGAATGGGGGTGCATCTTGGGTATGTGGACTCGGCTGAGAGTTGGAATCACTGGAAAAATTAAAAATTGAATGAGATATTAAAGAATTAAAAAATTTCAGTAGGAAATGATCTTACGAGCTGACCCAATACCTTAATAAAAGAAACCCAAATCCATTATGATTATGGATTCCTATGAGGTCAAAATTTATATGGTGGTTTTAATATACCAGGGGATTTTAATTTTGAAGTGTAATGGGTGTTAAATGTTGATAATTATGGATTCAAAAAATAGAAAAATTTGTTTTTAAAACATGAAACGAGATTTGGGTTTGGCCCAAATCATAAAAACACACCCTTTCCTCCAAAAATACTTGGGAAACCCCCACCAAAAAAATCATGAATTGTAATTAACTAAAAAACCATTAAAAGAAGTCATGTATTTGACAATTATACCTGACATAAATCATTCCTCCCATGAAAAGCCACATTAAGGATAAAAGTAAAAACCAAACCCAACCGAATGGCCAAAATGGACTCCTTTTCCATGTTTTGGCCACCCCCAAAAGGCCAAAACATCTCCAATTGATTAATCAAGGAAGGAATTATCTCACCAAAAAAATAAACCACTTCATGAAATGATCAAGCATTTTAAAACTAAATCCCAAAATAAAACACCTGAAACACAATCTGACCAAGACTCAAGAAACATACCTTGAATGAATAATGAAAACAAACAAGGTCACTACCGCCTTCTTCAACAAAACCATTTTGTGCACTCCAATCCCAACATTTTATCAAGAAGGAAGTTTGAGGTTAAATAAATCAAAATGAGACTACCGATTTCTAGACCAGCACTAGGAACACTACTAGGTTACTGATACGACGAGACACAATCATACGCCCCACCATATGGGGCAACTTGATTATTTTTCCAAGATAGAATCAGGACACTAATGTGGGGAGGACCAAACAGACTTCCAGCATATGGGGTAGACTTTCATTATAATTTTCCAAAATAAGTTACATGAGACTCATTATGGGTCTCCCCACTATAAGAACCAACCATCTTAACTGATCAGCATAGGCCAACACAAAAATACACCAAAATTTAAAGAGTTGGCACAACCGCATGGTTAGTCAATAGGGTTTGGGATTCCGTGCACTAACGATGTATAGAATTATGTAAAAATGGGAGGCTAATCCTAGTTACATGGGATGAGGAGAATGAACGTGAGGAGACTATGCGGTAGCTAATGTCTCTTATCACACGGTTTCCTAGGTTGGCACACAGTTACTACTAACCGTGCGCAAACTGTTCTTTTCAATCTACCTATCCCAAATTCCATTATTTTCCATAAAAATTCATAGTAAATCCAAAATAATAACATGAAATCTGGATATAACCTAGAAACAAGGTCCTCCAACCTCTACCACTGAACGGGAAAAACTGGAAGAAGATGAAGACATAAGAGGTTTAAACTATTCCTACCTTTCATACAAAGCACAGGACATTAACCAAAGGTTTTAAAGCCCCATGATTTCTCCTGACTATGCGCGAGCTTCACTCTGGGACCTATGGAAGATCTAATGTGATTGAAGCATCTCTTGTATCACAATCAGGGTGTAGAAACCCCCAAACAGAACTTCTACTTTCAGGGCCATAATAAATTACACTATGATCTCAAATAGGCTTAATGAGACATGAAACACTTCAAACTCACTTCACCCTAAGCTATAATTTTACCAAAACAAGGTCTTAGAGGATGCACACCAGTCACCCCATGCTTCTTTGGATGGGAAACAAAAAAATTAATGGACACATAGAAACACTTTTCTCTAGAACATAGGATTTCGGAATTCCTTGATGGGAGACACGCATAAGAAAAAATAGATACCCTAATAATATTTCAAAACTTTCACCCTTATAGTCAAATGAACACACAACAAAACAAGGCGTCGCCAAACATGACCATTGGTGATAATCAAAAAACACAAGGAGTGGTACTTTATTCCTCGTCCCAAACTGCACATGATTCCAACAAGCGGCCAATATAGCCACTCTTGGCCCTATTTTCCACATTGGTGGCCTAACAGGAACTCATTCATCGAAGAGAATGACGAGAGACCCAAATTAACTTTATGAAATCATTCTATATTGACAACCCTTAACTACATTAACCTTCATTGAATCATGAAACTTATGAAACTGAGTTCTATTTCAACCTCCCATAACTAATATCCCTCTACAAGGGAATCCACAAAACCAAAAAAGAAGAGGAGTAAAATCAATCTACAAAGCTCAAGAAGAAATTCCTTATGTTGATCAACTGGAGGATCATCCAATGGAACATAACCATGGTCCACACATTAGTCCTTCATTAACTCTTTATGGGGGCATACCCCAGCCAACAAGAAAACCCAAGGACCCAACCAAGCTATTCATTAGGTCACAACATACCATAAATTATAACCAAAAACATTAGTGGACCCACCACATTAGCCTCCTTAACTTTTTCTCAAAAAGAGATTCCTGACCAACACTTCATTCCAACTTATTGAAGAAAAACCAACCTAAAACATCATTTAAACAGGGGGATCTTGAACTTGAAACATCCCACAATAACATTCCCAAAAACACATAAGCCACACCTCCCAACCACACATTATCAAAACACTACACCTTAATTAAAAAAATCTAAAACAAACAGTGTTGGTGGGATGAGCATATACCAATGGTATCTCACGATCCTCACACATGCATGTTTACATTCCACAGCAGGAACCCACCTCATATCCATCCTGAAACACATTCAGTCCTTCCATTGACCATCCATATTTTTATATAATCCAATGCATGTGGTCAACCTTGAGAACACAAAATAACAAATCAAAACCATTCCTCTTTTCAAAATCAATACATTTTAGCTACACTTCCCCTTTCTCAAAACCGCTAACCATAAAATCAAATCCAAATTTATACCTTAGAAACCAATTTAGAAAAACACCCATCATTTAATAAAAAATCACATTCATGCCTTGTAGAACCATTTCAAAACATTTCAACCCATTTCAAAACACTTCTAATTTCATGAAAAACTCCATTTCATAAATCACCTTTTAATTAAGAACTATACTCTTCTAATTTCAAAACAAGGTTATAAATTTTCATAAAACTTTTTAAATAATCATTAGTTACCAAATCAAAATCCATCCTCAACCACCACACATAAATTTTAAAACACATTATTCCATTAGAAACAATATTAAATAGTTCAAAAAAAATTATTCGAAACATATTTTCAAAAACCAGTAAACCTAATTTATATTTTTAATGGTGGTGTAAACACAACATTTACCATTTCAAAACAATTCTAAAAATTAATTTGCACTCTTTAGGAAATAAAAAAACATCCACTTTTTTGAAAATCTACTCCAAAAAATTTCACCTTTCTTAAAACCAAGTCATTTTTATTTTAATACTATATTTCCAAGATTACAAAACAAAAAGATAGAATATAATACAAAAAGAAAATAGTGTTAGTGGGTGTCGTGGACATATGGTTTGTGGCCATACACTAATCACATCACCATCATGGAGAATTTTCTAAGGCAATATCCTCGGCTCCACATGGTTTTCTTGGCCCTGTGAGATCATTGGGACCATCAACCTAACACCCTTTTCATTTCCCCAAATCATCAACAAACCAAGAGAAACAAAGAATTCAGATAAAACCCGACTTCCCCTAAATACTTGAATATGATCACGAGGTGTGCTTTCCATGAACCCTACATGTAATCAGAATGTCAATTACTGAAAATACTAGCCCCGAACTATCCCTCCTCTTCCCCAAAAAACATTCCCTAAGAGAGAGAACCTCCTCTAATATAAACTTGTCACGATGCAGATCTGGTCATCTTCAAAACAGGAACCCAACCTAGTCCTTGGAAAGACTCGATGGGTGTTATAAATCCCCATAGGTTGGAACAAGTTCCAGGGTATCATATATGAGTCTTTGGGAATGATTTACCTAATTTCAGAAACATAAGACATCCAAATACAATAATTAAAATGAATCTGAAATTTTACCCCAAACAAGCCTCTAATAAAATTAATAATTGGGAAACAAGGTTTATACCAATCCTAAAGACTAAAAATAATAGTAAAGACAAAATGGACGACCCAGGAACCACCTCAAGGTTAGTGGGAATCACCCTCAAGCCATCTCCACAATACTACTCCACGATGGACTGTTAGAAACCCGGACCACCAGTTCTAAGTTCATTACCCAAACCTACATCAACCATTACCAAGTCTACTTACACCCAAAGGCATATGTAGGGTGTGAGAAAAATCCTAGTATGATTCCAACAGAAAAATATTCCATGTGATAATCATTATAAGACCGAAACTTTCATGTTTTGTAAACAAGGAATGCTAGTAAAAATCGTTAAGAAATGAAACATTAAATATAATCAATTTTCCAGTGGTCTATTTTAAATAATCAACACTTTTAAATAAAATAAACAACTACTTAATTTTTTCATCCAAACATACAATATGACGACGATGAGTGTAAAATGATCAATGAGCACTAGCAATGGGAGAACCCCTAGAAACTAGATCATTGTGGGTCCAACGTACCTCGTTTCTCGGTTAATGTAATCATACTAATATCTGTTATCGTGCACACAAGCCACTAGAAGGTATCATACCCATAAAATACTAGTCCCCAAACAACATCATCATCATATTTTAGTTAGTATTTTCATCATAAAACTTGCTACATGAAGCTGGGGAAAACCCCACTGGATCACAAGTATACTTGTACATGTCTAGCCACCTATATACCTGGGGTTTCCCTCTTGTTTTAAAACAAGTTCCACAAGACATGAAATACCATTTTCACATTAAAATACTATTTTTTTTAAAAATACACACCAAACAGCCCACACACATGTCACATAATTTCCTTTTTTCCTTCAAATTCATTTTAAAACCATACTCACACTTAAACATCCACAACACATTTCATATCTTGTTCACAATTCAATATAAAACACTTCCAATATAGTACACATCACGTAACATCACATTCACATTAAAATAGACCATTTAAAAAATACCCTCCTACTAAAACTGTTTTCCAACATAGTTGCTCCTCTTACATAAATCAAGAAACCATTTAAAACCTTCAAAAAACAATTACAAGGAGTGTAACCAAGATTTTCACAAAAAATCCTTTTAAAAATGCTATTTTGAAAACAAATTTATTCCAATAAAACATAAAACAATAATTGGAATCCCTAAAACCTTTTACTAAAACCATTTCATAAACAATAAAATAGCTCTATGTGGTATAACATGGAATACATTAGACAACACATGAATTTTTACACAAAAATGCTACTTTATAATTAGTCGCTCAACCAATGCTACCAAAAATATTTATTTCACCAAACACAACATATTAGGAACATTATAAATAAATAAATCAAGTAGGGAAACTCATCATGAAGTAGATACACATGGAATCACCTACCACAAATTTCAATACACCAAATCCTTATGTGAAAGTTTACCCGCACCACCGGCGCACCACAAGGGAGTTAAATGAAACCTAAAACCAAAATATTAGAGCTATAAACCCAAGATAAAAGCCCAGGTTATAATACTTACTTTCTAGAAATTATGAACATCCAGAAAATATGGATGAAACCCTACGCAAAAGGAAGAAACCCTAAGAAAATGGGATAAGGAAATAAAGAAACCCACTTACTAAAGATATCTTTAATAAAACACCCAAAATACACTAGTAGATGAATTTAGAAACATTAAAAAAACGAATTTTAGGTTTGGAAAAGTCTGCATGGGTCATTTTTGAACTGAAATGGAGGGAAAATAGAAAAAAATTAAGGAGTTATGAAAGAAAAATCTTACCTCTTCAAATCTAGAAGATTTGAGAAATCCAGAAAGGTGTTTCCCTAATTCGAGATTAATATGAGATCCAAAGAGGGGGAAAAGAGCATGGGGGAGAACCTTTGGTAAGTGGGATTGGTTGAGAGTCAGAATCACAGAATAACCTTAAAACTTAAATGAGATATTAATGAATAAAAAGAAACATTAAACCAGGAAATGGGCTTTTAGGCTGGCCTAATACATTAATAGAAAACCCAAATCCATCAAGATTATGGATTCCAATGAATTAAAAATAGATATGGTAGTTTTAATATACCAGGGGATACTAATTTGGATGTGGAATAGGTGTAAAATTTTGAATCATGAATGATTTATAAAAAAAGAAAATATGTTTTTAAAACATGAAATGAGTTCACATTTTGGCCCAAATCATGAAAACAGATCCTTTTCTCCAGAACTACAAGGGAAACCCCCACAAAAAAAATAAATATTAGTAATAAAATGAAAAATACCTTTAAAATATGTCATGTATGTGACGATTCTTGTTCGTAAAGAGAAGATGGATTTAGAAAATATATCCTATAGGAGTTTCAAACTTCGTGTGAAGTGGGGCCCATTTTCACGCATGAGATGATGATCAATTCAAATCCAAATCATCATTTTAAAAGTTATTACACCTAGGTAAAACTATTATGAAGACACATTCCCTTGTATTATCGAGAAATAGATGTAATTTCTTGGAAGTCACTCGCTCAATCATTCACCCAAATTCCAACTCACTATCCTATAATTTGACTTATCCTTATACTTAACCCTAAAGTTATTGATAATTCTTCCTCAACCTAGTTCCAAAGGATATATAAATCTATCTACCTATACCAAATATAAAAGTCCATAATTTTCATACAGATATATAACATCTTAATAGATGTATATTCATTTCATTTCACACAAACATACATGAAAAATGTAACAGTTTAGTGTCTTTGGAAATTGGGATACATAAATAATTAGATTATTAGTGAACTAAATAATTTCTCACTATGTTCTTCATAAGTATTACCCTTATTAGACATATGATACACAATATCATTAATCATAACCTGGGGAAGGAAAAAATATTAATGAGTGAGCTCAGATGCTCAATATGCGAAAATAAGAGAGATATCAACATTACATGAGCATAAGGACATGAGAACATGAGTATAACATTTTAAAAAAAATACCCTATATATAATTGGTCATAAAATGACTCGTTTATAAAATCTTGGAATTATATAATTCATGAATCATAAATGAATAAATATAAATGATCCAAGAGAGAATAACATTATAATAAAACATGGATTTGTGGCATACACATAAGTATATGGAGTCATATTTTTAGTAGTAAAGGTTCATTTACATGGATAATATAATGGAATGGTTTCACTCTATAAATCATCAAATTATTTAAGGTTAACACTCTAGACTGTCATAGTGGACCATGTCCCTTATAGAACTGGGTTCACTCCCCAACTCCCCATTCCAGTCCTGTTTATCTCATCAGATATCTATCATTAAACAATGCATTGCAGGGATTTATAATTATATGACCACCCATCACATAAATAAAATAAAAAATATGTGTTCCAAAATATCATAAAACATCTTGTAATCATAATGATAATCCATCCATAGAAATAATATGAATTTTATAATGGGATCATATAAACAATATAACATAAGTAAAATCAAGTATTTTTTTCATTTATGAAATTAAATACCATAAAAAGATCGTTGTAGATATTCTAGAGGAAAATAACCTTTACACATTGAAAATAACTATTTAAAACAAAAAATCAAAAAAAACAGAAATAATTTTATGTTAAAATAAACATGGGAAAAAATAAATTAATCTTTAAACAATTGAATCTAAATAACCATATAAAATTTAATGAATTCCATACAAGTTAAAATAAAGTCTTCTTTCAAATTTTTAGTAAAAAGTCAAAAGTACCTCATTTAGAAAATGAAAAAAATTTATATTTTTTCATAAAAAAATCAATAAATATTAAAAATAAAATCATTTAATAATAGTTAAATAATTACTTATAACATTTTCTAAAAACATGGATATGGATGGATAATGTTTTTTTACCGAAGTGATAAATAAAGTAGATTTTCCTTAAAAACATTATTTTGGACTCTTGAGTACATAAAAAGAAGAAAATATAAATATAAATTTTAATTTTCATATATATTAATAGGAGTATAAAATTAATTATTTTATTTATAGATAGATCATAAAATTTCATCATCATAAAATTACTAAAAAACAATCCCGATAAATAATGAGATTATACCAGGAAACACTTACAAATTTGGAAACTTTTGAATCATAATCGCTAAGAAATAAATAAAAAAACATGTATATATATGTCCCATATTATTCGTATTATTAATCATAAAATATGTTCATGGGTATTATATGCACAAAACAGAAGAAACATGTGGTGAATATGACAAGTGTCCTATGGAAATTAAAGAGAGAGGAAAAACCCTTACCTTACGTCTGACTTCCGTCATGCACATTCAGAATTCATATATAAGAAAGAGAGGTTTTTTTAAAATTTATTAAAACCAAAAAATCATATATTTAATACCACATATAATTTTCTTATAACCTTTTATCAACCTTTTATTAATTATTTTATTAAAATCACTATATTGGGTATTAAGAGATTTCCGTTTCATATATGTTTGGGTACCATAATTTTGGGCCACGTGCAATGATCATGGGTAAACCATATATATAATTTCCATCATGATATAAATATAATATATATTCATTATACTCATAATTAGAGTCATCTATAAAAAAATATATTGAAAAATAAATTTCACAGTTTATAGAGACAGTAGATCGTACGTACGCATGAACTCTATTTCCATTTTATCGACAGATAGAATAAAAGAAATGTAAATATTAATCAACTTTGTGTAATATTTTCTATATAATAAATATAATATATATTCATAAAATTTATTTTTATTACCATCCATGTCAAAGTAAAATGAAAAATGTATCGCATCGCTTCATGGAGATGGTAGTGCACACGTACGCATTAACGATGTCATGGTTTTCAAATCTTTTGGATGGTAAGAATTTAGATGTGATATTATAATTCCAAAATAACCAATAATTCATGAATATCTATAAATATATTAAATCCATCATTATATATAGTTTTTATAGGTGGTGATGTAAAATTAATTGCATCGGTTCGCGAGGCGGTAGTCCACCAGTCACACGATAGACAATTTCATTTCCCATTTAATGGAATAGGACACCTATGTAGGTTATAAAACTAACATAATAACATATTAGTATATGGTAGATATAGATGATATTATATAAAAATATTATAATATAATTTTAAGGAGGTGGAATTAAAAATAAAACAAATATTCATGGTTAAGAACTGTACTTCTTCTTCAGAGAAACTCTTTAGGGTTATAACTAAATCCTTTTTATGAGGGTTTCGTAATAAAAAAATGGCCCCTAGGACATGGAGGGGGAAATGATTAATTGATTTTTTATTGATTTTATGAAAAAAGGCTTCAAATTTATGAAGATAATATGGGATGGAGTTTCTTTCTATCAGTGGGGGAGAGGACACAATTGAAATTAATGAAAATAATAAAATATACACACATTTTAATCACACTAAATGGATCCAAAATGGACCATTCCAAAATCATAGAGGATATAAGGTCTAAAGATGAATCATTAATAACTTATATGGTATAATTTTCAAATAATAATATCTAATATAAATTATAAATATTTTTATGTCATTTAAACCCTTATATCTTTAGTTTAACACCTTGTAAACCCATTTGAACCTTAACGAGATAAAAAAATTTGATTCTTCTTACTATTCATTATAAAAAAAATTAAGTTGAACATATTATATATTGTTATTTATTCTTATTTTGAATATGGAATCCATTATACCAAAATAAATTCATTGAAGTGTAATAATTTATTTCAAAATTTAATCCACATATGCTATGAAAAAGTTGGTTTTCATAGTAAAATTTTTCATAATTAAAATAAGTTTTTATATAAAAATTAAA
This sequence comes from Viscum album, assembly GCA_963277665.1. Lineage (NCBI taxonomy): Eukaryota > Viridiplantae > Streptophyta > Magnoliopsida > Santalales > Viscaceae > Viscum > Viscum album. Next base: position 341,969,443 of record OY728127.1, on the reverse strand, counting down.
CAAATAATAAATATAAATGACCGAAATAGAAATAATAATATTATAATTAATATATTTTTACTTTTAAAACCTTCTTAAATTAAAATTGAACTATTAATTGAATTAAAAAAATACTATTTTTAAAAAAGATTGGTGTTTTTCACTATTTAATAAATATTATTCTTTTTAGAAAACTCTAAAAAATTCACTCTTAGATTATTTTGAAATTTTAATATAAAAATTTATGTTCCTTTATTCAAAAAAAATTTCTAAAATTTAAAAAAACATAATTTTTTATTTGTTAAAAAAATTATTTTTGAAGGAAAATGTTTTTTAAAAGCATAAAAAGGATTCACTAAAAATTAATTACTTATTTATCAATATTTTGTCTTTATCTAAAACCTTTATAATTAATTTTGAAACTTTTTTTTTAATATTCATACCTACATGTTTAATGTCTATGTTATAACATTCATGTTTAAATAATAATTTTAGTTGTATATTGTGGTTCATTAGATCCCAGAGTTACGTTTAAGGTAAGCTATCAAAGAGATTAAACTTATTTGAAAAAAATATTAAATAAAATATTGAGTTGTCACAGAGGGAAACATGAGTTTATCCATTTTAATCATTCTATAAGTATATAATCTCTAATAGGAACACATACTAAAAGTAACTATATATTTATGAAAATTTATAAATGACTGTTGACCTAGGACTAAAAAAATCCACAATGAAAAAAATTCACTAAATCAAATCCAATGGGTAATCCCAATTCATATAGGATATAAAACTCCATAATAATTAATTTGTACTATCCACTTCACTTTAACACTAACTCAAAATCTTTACAAATTTAGGGACCATTAGATATATTTCATAAATCCTTCAATATTATACGACTAGGTTAAGCTACAATACCTCTTAGGATTATGTGAAAAATATTAAAAATTATCATATACTAATTCCATGGACCACCAATCTCAAACATATCCATAAAAAGTATGACATTAAGCTATTTTACTATTCAATATTCACGTACAACAAATACAATTACTATTACTCTATCACTACTACTGCCTTTCTAGGTCGGTCTACACAGTGGTGGTTGGCGTCAGCAAAGTTTGGGTGGTCTCAACTGAGTAGAGAGATTGTATTAAGTAGGAAACGACATGGTATTGTTTTTTGTCTACTACTAAATTTGGGGGTAGCTGCATCGTGGTGGTTGGGATCCGATATAGTCTCCTTATTTGTGAAGGGGGTTTAGAATAATGGTACATAGGGATATGAAGTATCAATTAAATCCACTTAAATAGTATCTTACCATGTAACCTATAAATGAATTTGACAGGGGGTGGCTGTGGAGTGGTTCCATAAGAAATTTAGTAGAATGCTCCATGTTAGGGAGGGTTGCAATGTGGTTTAAGTAGCTGCACCATGGTCTCTTAAAAATGTTTGTCAACAAATACTGTGAGACCCATGAACCCCACATCTCTCCCACTTCATCCCCTAAAAACCAAGGAATCCTTGAGAGGGTTTTTAGGATCTTTAAATCCCCTTTTGATAGGGATTGATCTCTCTCTCCTAGATATTATTCCCTAGTAATTCAAGGTGAGTTCTACCATATTTTTCTAGAGGTTTCACCCCATTTGGTGTTTTTACTCCCATTTATTGTCTCCATGATTTTTAATTTTATCTCCTATATTCTAATGGAGTTTTTATTTTCATTTTATGGTGTTTTCATGTCATGAATCTCTTGGGAGATCATAATTATTTCTGGTGAGGTGATTAGAGATTCGTGATGTTGGTTTGTTCTTATGTGAAGAGTGTTGTTGCCTTTATGGTAGGGGATTCATTTCATCACTTTTATTAACATGAAGTCATAAATGTATCATGTTTTATACCTTCTTATGGTAGTGAAATTAACCTAATAAATATTTACCAAGATTAAATATGAAATTGGTTAGTGATAACATGTTATTTTTTATACCATGATAATTGTTTTCCTCTAGATTTTGTAGAGAGTGTGATATCTATTCCTTTACTTTATCACATTTTGTATTTATTGGATTGAAATGATGATTTTATTGAAAAATGTAGAAGAAAAAAATTGGAAATTGTTATATTAGTGGAAAATAAACTCAATGAGGTATAGTTAATTGACTTTGGTGGTTCTTATAATTTTATGTTAATTCAAATTGATGAAATACATATGTTTAATTGAATAAGATCTTCCATGTTTTAATGGAATTTATAAATAATGTGATGTATGAGAGTTATTTTTTATTATAATAATAAAATTCATGTTAAATAATAATTTTTATTCTCATAGTTTATTGAAACTGGTTTTGATGCTTGAGAGATGGTTTAATATTTTTATATCTTAGTACAGATGGTGCCTTTGGATTCTGGTAGTTGTAACCCTTAAATAATGAATCATTAAATTAAATATGGAATAAAAAATTCTCATTTTTTTAATATTAATCATTGTGTTCAAGATTTGAATTTTCTAATAAAAGACTAATGTCTTCTGTTGGGAACTATGAAAGCTCATTTGTTTGTAAAGATTGAATACCTTGTTTTAGGTACAAGTTACCCTATTAGTAATGCTTGTTTTATTACTACCTTCTAATGTTCTAGATGGGAGCCTTCTATATGGTGTGATACGAGACCATGATGGATGACCCTTGGATAGTTGATGAGATATGGGTGGGGAGTTCCTGATAATGTGGTAATAGTTAATGAATATGATGGAAATATGCATCAAGATATTCATGTGGGTGTTGAGGATGAAACCAGAGATGATGGAATGAGTTAAAGTTGGGATCACAAATTATTATGATGAAATATGGATACTTTATTATGGTTAATATATTTAATGGATAGATAATTTGGCTTATCATTTTATATACATTCCTTTCACTGCTACTGGAGTTAGACAGAGTTTTTTCATTGAATATTTCCTCATGGTAGAAGATTAGAAAAGTTTTCATAGATTACATGGACTAGGAAAATTTAATAATCTTTAATAACTTTTTACCCATGGGTTGGTGATGATTGAATACAAATGTTGAAAATATATTGATCTTGAGAAACTATGGACTTAGTTTGGATTATAAACGGAGGGAATGGAATTGAATATTTTGGTTAATGTAATGTAATATGGAATAACATGAAAAGTTAAATATATATAATGATATAAATAATGAATTTAAATGAAAAAAATAATTTAGTAATTAATATATCTCTTTAAATGATTATATTATTATAGGATATCAAGTCCATAGTAGTGGAAACCTGGTGTCTGAACAACAAAGCTGCAATTAATATTAAGACTATGTTATACCTATAGCGTGGCTATAAGATATATTATATCATGTACATTCTAGGATTTTATATCAAACCCCAACCATGTCAGTTAGGGATACTAACACTGAGTGGACTATGGGATTGTGATTTCCCCAATATCATGGTGGGAGAATGGATTTATGACTACACCGTTGGACTAAACTCTCTTCTTTTGTATTATTATGTGTTATCAGGCATGGTAGTTACTTTCCCATATATGTGTATAGAGGGATATAATGGATTTTAGTAATTTCACAGATATGTATCTTTGGATAATGTATCCAATGAGTTATTATATGAATTATGTGTATAGGATGTGATGAAATGAGTCACCTAACTCGGTGTATGGGATGTGATGGGCTGAGGTATAATACTCGATGTTTGATACACATCATATGAGCTATGGTGGATCTTAAAAACAAATTGGTTATTATATAGAGATTTTATATGAGATGATGTTATGACGTGATTCTCGATATGTGTGTTGTGATACTCAGCCTCATTGTCTATGGGATGTATTATTTTGTTTAGTGATGGATTAGGACGTATGATGTTGGGGAAGAGATAAAAACTAGTGGGGAAGAGGTATCAGGGTACCCTTTATGATTTATTATATTATATGATACCTTGTTTGCAATAATTGGTGATAGATATCCATGGTGAGTCTAGGAACTGAGCACACCAATTTCGGTGACGAGTTACTTTCAATTGTTGTTCATTGGTATTTAATATGTTTTCATTAGCAATTTCATGAGAGGATGCAGAGGGGATCCTACTAAGTATATTGTTATGAATACCCCATATATATATAAATAGTTTTTTGGTTATTAGTATAAGGTTGGATATTGGGTTGGATATTACTTGAATGTAGTTTCAAAAAATCAACTTGGGATTTATAGTCACTATCAAATTTACCTTCTTTTGATACTCCTGCAGTTTTCCTTCCAGTGTCATTGGTACTATATGGAATTACATGTATGTTCTTGGGATTAATTTTATATATTTTAGCAGGCATTGATTGGTGTATCTATATTATCTCATTCTTCTATATGTTCTTGTTATGGTTAATTCCACCCACATGTATTATTATTATTCCCTCGGATCTAGTCGCCAACCTAGGGCCCCCTCAAGATAATACTCAGGTATTAACAATCTCCCTTCTCACATTTTGGGCATAGGAGGGGTACACTTTGGATGCAGGGGTTCATGAAAGAGTTGTATCAAGGGTTCATGTTGAGGGATATGATGTGGGGTAGAGTTAATCACAAGTGGGACTACAAGGGTTGGTGGGAATCATTTTCAGATATGTTTAGCAAGCAAAGTAAACAAAGTAGTCTGACTGAGACATGGGTGTTTAAGACCCCATGTGATCTGATGCATGAACCTTTATGTTTATCAAGCCTACTAAAAAAATTTCATACTATTTTGGGGTAGAGACATAAGATATGATCATGGATTAGTATTCTATATTATTGTGTTTGAAATGGGTATACCTTGGTTTAAGTTAACCCATAAAAATAGATAAAAAATAAATTTATTAATACATTTTAAGTATTCCATATTATAGTTTTAGGAATTTTAACATTTTTTACTTTTAATGTGTAGGTCTTGGTTGAAATAGTCATTATGTTTTTTGATAAATATGTTCAATAGTATATTCCAAAGGATTATTATAGAGTATTTATTGATTATAAAGACACACGGAGGAGGTTAATTTGAGTGTTTTTCTGATAGAGTTAGTAGAAGAATGGGCGATCCATTTTAGACATAGTAACAGAATAATTGTTATTGGATGGATAGATCACATTCAGGTTGACCTATTCGAATATAGATCATTAGGTTGCATTTGATGGGAAAATACTATGTGATTTATAAAATAAGTGGTGGATATTGTTCCTTGAGGATCGTGAGGAGTCACTAGTCTCATTGGGAGATGCTCTAATGTAACACCCCGAGCTTCTACGATACGCCTCTCTTTCAATAATGCAATAGCTTGCATTGTACGCAAGTTCGAATTCTAACACACCGCAACTAATCAAAGTAGCCGTTATGAATAGTAATAACCACTTTTTAAAATTATAGAAATTTTATATTTCAAAATGGACTTTATTTTTGTATTCCTAATATTTAAATTAGCCTATGTTGAATTTTTTGTAATTTTCTGGGAACTTCAAAATTTTTATGAATAGTGAAAAATACTTAAAACAACTTTATTAATCAAAATAATTCATAGTGATAAATTATACTATTTAGTGGTTTTAAGTTATAATTAGAAAATATTTTTACCATTTTATCCAATGGTGGTCATTAGAATTAATTTAACATTGAAATTGGACATAAACAATTGTCAATCTTTTGATATAAATTGTTTCTTAAAAACACGCTATTTGTTGTGACAGCGGGAATTAATTATAATATTAATTAATGCAACTTATATGTTTGGAATTTTGTAAAATATACATAATTTTTGAATTCGGAATATCAATTATAGCTTAGGGTGAAATTTTGGCATTGTTCTGAAAAACTTCAATTTTTGATGAATAGTGAAACCACTAAGTGGTAGTTAAATAACTGATTTTTCGTTTAAATGAAATATTACCACTTCTGTGTTTTGATTTTAAAAAATCCGACATACATGGTTGTCATTAAGAAGTAAAATGTGGTTCAATAAGATTAAAATAATTTTTTGGTGAATAGTAACTTTTAAGTTCTTAATCGCGATTAGAGGTAATTAGTGTAGTTTAAGGTAAAAACAATGTTTTAATAATATGATATGAGCTTGACACTTGTCCTACTCCTATTGGATGATTTATGGCCGACCAAGACAACCCATGGGTCAACTTGGGGACCCCATGGAGCCACTTTAGTTAGAAAATGACATAAACACCTTTTATTTAATGTTAAAGTAAAAAATGACACAAACATAAAATGTTTTACTAAAACAATTTTTAAGTGGGGTTACACAAGTCCAAATTTTGACTATAAATATTCATTGGAAAGCTAAAAAGATTTCCGACATCATAGTAGTTTTTTTATAATTTTTAGACATTAAATAAATTAAATTATTTATGACATAATTATGATGCAGCGATGACCTCATTATTTAACGATTTAAATAAAATGAGAAGATAATGCAAAATCCAAGGCTTACACTTGTCCAAAGCCTATTGGATGAGGATATTTAGAAACCTTATCACCTTAGCCTCGAATTATATAAGTGTGGGACCTTTGGAATCCGAAAAGCATTGTGAAATAATGTAACATTTCAATCTTTCCAAAAGTGCCCCTCCTCTCCACTTATAAAAGGCCCCCACCTCTCCCACCTCATTAACACTTTCAAGCCATTTGGCTCGGCCAAACTCTGCCCAAATACTCTCCCAACTTCCCCCTCTTACTCCTAGAATCCTCACTTTGGGCAGAACTCTTCCCAAGGAAGCCTTTGGCTCAAATCAAAAAGAGTTACCCGATTTTGAGGTAATGTATTTTCTAATGTTGTTTTGTTTTATTTTTCTTCTCCAACCCCCTAAACTCTTTTTATTAATTTCTTTTGTAACAACACCAGTATCCTAAATATACTAGGATGTTGTTATAAGAAGGATTCGAGCTACACTTACACACACCTACATCTAATGGTTAAAGAACATACAGTTTCTGTGGATGGCGAATTTCTGCCTCATGAAACGATGATTGTTCAACACTCATATAACACCTTCAAAGGTGGCCATTAAGATGTCACTATATTTATATATGATATATAATGTGTTTAAGTTTTACTTATGCTTCTGTATTTCTCATTTATGGCATACTTTATGATTTCCATTATGGGTAAAACGCGATAATTTCATTTTAGGAAGTGCGGACAACCGCCCCCTCAAAGTGATTTGAATCGTTAATGCCATATGTGGGATGTATAAAGGATGGAGTAAATGGTATTATACACTATATTATACTGGAATTATATTATACATTTATATCATTATTATTTAGTTCCATTAAATATGAAATTGAAATGAAAGTAGCATTCATGCGTACGTACGGCTTACCGTCTCCATGAACGGTGCATTTCATTTCTTACCTCTAAATGTTACATAATATTATAAATGAATGTATATACTGGATATATAAGATATATATGACATCTAAATCATGAATATAATTTTGGATATAATGGATATTTCACCACATAAACAAATTGTAATTATAAGAAGCTTATTGTTGACTCAAGTACCAAAGATCGACAAAACGACCGTTATTAACTTAAATAATTACATAATGTTCATATCTTTGTAATAAGTGATATAATAAGGATAATGAAATTGAAAATGGTTCTTAATAACGTATATATTAACTCTAGTTTATTATTCAGGAGGTTAAAGAACGGTTGAGTCAAGTCAGACACGAGGTAAGGGAATTTCTTAACCCAACTTCCATTCTTTGGGTTAATCTCCTACTTTCAAATTATGTCATGATATTATTATGTCCTATTTTGTATTTTTACTTTCTTTATGTGTACCTATAGTGAATACACATAATAGATCTATTTTATTTTAAAAAATGATCTTTTTAAGGACTTCGTCTCAATCTCCTTTCATTGAGGCATATTTTGTTTTATACACAAATTTCTTTTATACGGTGTATAAACCCCTTTGACTTTTACGTTTATTCAAAAGGAATCTTTTTTATACGAAGTGTTTTACTAAACGACAAAAGGGAATGTTTTTCTTTCCGTACTTATGCGGCGACAACGACTTCTCCGCCGCCGTGACCATTATTTGAGTTTCATCTTCCTCTATAAGCCATCTTTTTTTTAATGAAAAATAAATACAAAGTTTTAACTTTCTTTTATTTTGGTATTGAAAATGGTTTTGAAAGCGTTTTTATTATATCAATGTGCTGTATTGATATCTTGTGATTGAAATGTGGAAATGTTATGTTTCCTTTATGCATGTTTTATGTGATACAATTATGTTATGGTTTATGATATGTTTAAACCTATTCATATGAGGAATGCATTGGACTTAATATGTGACGGGTGGAGCCCGCTATAGCTCCTCGATGCATCGGCAGGTCTCATGGGACAAACTAGTGTCTTGGCATGAGGCCTTGACAAAATCTTATTTGTGGTCTTGGCACGAGGCCTTGACTACGTGGTTATGATAGTCTGGCATTATGCATTCCATCATTATGAAAGTGGTTATTGATATTGCATGTGATTATTTGACCAGTAGAATATCCATGTGAAGAAGTAAATGGCATTATCTCATTTTACTTTTTCCATATTATGTTGATGTTCAAGTTTAAAAGGCTTTTGTTTTAGTTATACATTGCCTTAAATGTTTATGTTTATTTATGAGAGCTTCCACAATATTGTTATCCTTACTGAGCATCTGAGCTCACCCCTTTCAATGTTTTAATATTTTCCAGGATGTGAAGAAGTATTTTATGAATGACCTGTAGGGATAGTCAGAAGAGGATATGAGTGTGGACTATGGAGACTTTGTTATTGTAGTTTTTCACTTTATGATGTAATGTAACGTTTACGAATGTATCTAGTGTTTCCAAGGCTACTAAACTAATCGGTCTTTCGAGACTTGATCTTTTGTGATCATGCCAATGTTACGAAGTAATGCACCGACTCTGGGTAGCTGGGGTCGGGGCGTTACAGTTGGTATCAGAGGCAGTTTAGTACTAACCTTGGAAGCTAGATTTAGATAAACTCTGATTAGAGCACATAGCCCAAAGATAGACTTTGAGGATTAGTATGGAAGAACTTCCTAGAATTTTGGTATTATAGAGATGTTATGACTTTTCCGAGCAATACATCCCTGTCTGGATACGAGCAGGTAGAGGCGGCTCTGGCACAGATGTACCTAGGGGTAAAACCCGAAAACACCGCTTTGAGCTAGACTCGAACGGGAACTGGTGCACGACAACGGGCCTTGCTGCACTCTTGGTTACGACACTCCCGGGGGATATGCTTAGGATAATTATCATTTTCTTTACAAACCACTATGAACGGTTATGAGTATATACTTCCTCAAATAAAACCTTTTTATAATTATGGATTATATCCATAATTAGTTCAATTTATGTTAAGTGTTTTACAAGTATGGAATTATGTATTTTGATTCATAAACTAATCTAGTTTATGCCATTGTTTAGAAATGGCGCCTAGTGGAAGGAATGGAAACCGTATCAATGCATGCACTCCGTGTATGAATTGCCCTCCTACTCAGGATAATTATGGTGGAGCTAGTGATACAACTGGTGCTGATCAGCTTCTCACCGTACTGGGACAACTCACGCAGGTTATGAATAACAACCTTACTCGTATGGAGCACCCTGATCCGCAACGTGGAGGATCAATGCTAGACCGTTTCATGAGGCAACAACCACCAACCTTCAATGGGAGTACAAATCCTATAGTAGCTGAGCAATGGATAAATTCCTTAGAGAAAATATTCCATGCCTTGGGGAGTAGTGAAAGGGAGAAGGTTGTCATGGCAGTTTACCGCCTCACTGGAGATGCCGATCAGTGGTGGTCGCTGATTCAAAACACAAAGGAAGATGATGACGTATCGAATATGGAATGGAGGGAGTTCAAAGATCTTTTCTTAGAAAAATACTTTCCTCGTGACCATCGAGCAGATATGGAAAGGCAATTTCTGAGTCTGAGGCAGAAGGAGGATGAGAATGTCGCAAAGTATGAGGCTAACTTTACAAGGTTAGCGAGGCATGCTGCCGATTATATACGTAACCCAAGGAGTAAGATTGATTGTTTCTTTGATGGGTTAAAACCATTTCTCCGTCGAGCTCTAGTGTCACAATATTTCTCAACATACGAAGATATAGTCTCATGTGCTATCAAGACAGAAAAGGAATTCTCTAAGTCTTATGACAACAAAGTAAAGCAAGAGAAGAAGAGAACGGTGGAACAAGAGACAGATAAAGGGAAAAAGGGAAAGACAGATTTTCCATTATGTGATAATTGTGGGAAGAATCACCCTGGTACTTGCCTAAAAGGAATGGGAGTCTGTTATAAATGTGGAGAAAAAGGTCACCAGGCACGTGATTGCAAGGGAAAGAAAGAGGCTGTCAAAGTTGAATGCTACAATTGTAGAGAAATGGGTCATTATGCAAATGAATGTCCTAAGCGTCAAGGAAACTTACCTCAGAAAAGGCCAAGGGATCAAGGACAATCTTATGCTATTACTACAGTTGAAGCAGAATAACTAATGTATTGGTGATTTTGGACTCAAGGATTATATTCTGGTTATAAGAATAATGTAATATATATATATGGATTGTACTGCAGTACTTTTTGATTTCAGTAAGGTTTTAATATGATTAAGGTAATCATATTTTTAGTATGTGACAATAAGAGAAACTTTTCTTTGTTTTGGGAATCTGATAAATTGATTTTGGAATTTAGAGACCTTTTAGAGAAAGTCTGGACGGAGGTATTTTGGATAACTATTAAGGTTGGAATGGATTAAGTTGAACTTTGGATAGTATTGTTTAAGGCTAAAAAATTTATGAAGATTATTTTTGGAATATTATGATACTATAGGACAACCTGCAGGGTGGGGCATAACCCGTCGCGTCGGACAAAGATGCAGGAATCGAACCCACAACCATAGTGCGACAAGCCTTTATTTCCTACCACTAGCCTACAGGAAGTCCCTGGTTATTACAAAATAGTTTTACTAATCTAAATGGTATGTGTTAACATTTTGAACCTTATACAATTAGGATAAATAGAATATTTTTGAGTTCTGTTACCATTTGGAGTAAAAGTTGGGTTTGTGGTAAAACTTTATTAACGAATGAAAGTATACATAACAAGTATGTATATTCCCTTACGTTCTTAGTAAATCTCATAAATAAATTCCTCAACATTATAAAAGGTAACTTAAAACAAAAATGTTGTCGGTTAACTTTTCCAACTGGGGATTCAATGACCGTTTAACCAATCACAAGTTTGTGATTTTCTTATGGTTAAACTTTCTCCCAATCCTGTTTTCTATAACTCTCCATCCGACCTTGATGGTTTGTTTCTCCTCCATATCCATATTTTTATATAATCCTAGAATGGGCTATATCGGGTGACCTTTGTAATTATCCTGCTTTCTTTTAATGTTATATATTTATTAACCTTATTTCCGATGTGGGTTTTCCTCAAAGGTATTTTCTCTTTTCAACCTTTTATTTTCCAAGAAAAATTTCAAATTGCGAGGACGCAATTTATTGAAGGAGGGGAGAATGTAACACCCCGAGCTTCTACGATACGCCTCTCTTTCAATAATGCAATAGCTTGCATTGTACGCAAGTTCGAATTCTAACACACCGCAACTAATCAAAGTAGCCGTTATGAATAGTAATAACCACTTTTTAAAATTATAGAAATTTTATATTTCAAAATGGACTTTATTTTTGTATTCCTAATATTTAAATTAGCCTATGTTGAATTTTTTGTAATTTTCTGAGAACTTCAAAATTTTTATGAATAGTGAAAAATACTTAAAACAACTTTATTAATCAAAATAATTCATAGTGATAAATTATAATATTTAGTGGTTTTAAGTTATAATTAGAAAATATTTTTACCATTTTATCCAATGGTGGTCATTAGAATTAATTTAACATTGAAATTGTACATAAACAATTGTGAATCTTTTGATATAAATTGTTTCTTAAAAACACGCTATTTGTTGTGACAGCGGGAATTAATTATAAAATTCATTAATGCAACTTATATTTTTGGAATTTTGTAAAATAGACATCATTTTTGAATTCGGAATATCAATTATAGCTTAGGGTGAAATTTTGGCATTGTTCTGAAAAACTTCAATTTTTGATGAATAGTGAAACCACTAAGTGGTAGTTAAATAACTGATTTTTCGTTTAAATGAAATATTACCACTTCTGTGTTTTGATTTTCAAAAATCCGACATACATAGTTGTCATTAAGAAGTAAAATGTGGTTCAATAAGATTAAAATAATTTTTTGGTGAATAGTAACTTTTAAGTTCTTAATCGCGATTAGAGGTAATTAGTGTAGTTTAAGGTAAAAACAATGTTTTAATAATATGATATGAGCTTGACACTTGTCCTACTCCTATTGGATGAGTCATGTCCGACCAAGACAACCCATGGGTCAACTTGGGGACCCCATGGAGCCACTTTAGTTAGAAAATGACATAAACACCTTTTATTTAATGTTAAAGTAAAAAATGACACAAACATAAAATGTTTTACTAAAACAATTTTTATGTGGGGTTACACAAGTCCAAATTTTGACTATAAATATTCATTGGAAAGCTAAAACGATTTCCTACATCATAGTAGTTTTTTTATAATTTTTAGACATTAAATAAATTAAATTATTTATGACATAATTATGATGCAGCGATGACCTCATTATTTAACGATTTAAATAAAATGAGAAGATAATGCAAAATCCAAGGCTTACACTTGTCCAAAGCCTATTGGATGAGGATATTTAGAAACCGTATCACCTTAGACTCGAATTATATAAGTGTGGGACCTTTGGAATCCGAAAAGCATTGTGAAATAATGTAACATTTCAATCTTTCCAAAAGTGCCCCTCCTCTCCACTTATAAAAGGCCCCCACCTCTCCCACCTCATTTACACTTTCAAGCCATTTGGCTCGGCCAAACTCTGCCCAAATACTCTCCCAACTTCCCCCTCTTACTCCTAGAATCCTCACTTTGGGAAGAACTCTTCCCAAGGAAGCCTTTGGCTCAAATCAAAAAGAGTTACCCGATTTTGAGGTAATGTATTTTCAAATGTTGTTTTGTTTTATTTTTCTTCTCCAACCCCCTAAACTCTTTTTATTCATTTCTTTTGTAACAACACCAGTATCCTAAATATACTAGGATGTTTTTATAAGAAGGATTCGAGCTACACTTACACACACCTACATCTAATGGTTAAAGAACATACGGTTTCTGTGGATGGCGAATTTCTGCCTCACGAAACGATGATTGTTCAACACTCATATAACACCTTCAAAGGTGGCCATTAAGATGTCACTATATTTATATATGATATATAATGTGTTTATGTTTTACTTATGCTTCTGTATTTCTCATTTATGGCATACTTTATGATTTCCATTATGGGTAAAACGCGATAATTTCATTTTAGGAAGTGCGGACAACCGCCCCCTCAAAGTGATTTGAATCGTTAATGCCATATGTGGGATGTATAAAGGATGGAGTAAATGGTATTATACACTATATTATACTGGAATTATATTATACATTTATATCATTATTATTTAGTTCCATTAAATATGAAATTGAAATGAAAGTAGCGTTCATGCGTACGTACGGCTTACCGTCTCCATGAACGGTGCATTTCATTTCTTACCTCTAAATGTTACGTAATATTATAAATGAATGTATATACTGGATATATAAGATATATATGACATCTAAATCATGAATATAATTCTGGATATAATGGATATTTCACCACATAAACAAATTGTAATTATAAGAAGCTTATTGTTGACTCAAGTACCAAAGATCGACAAAACGACCGTTATTAACTTAAATAATTACATAATGTTCATATCATTGTAATAAGTGATATAATAAGGATAATGAAATTGAAAATGGTTCTTAATAACGTATATATTAACTCTAGTTTATTATTCAGGAGGTTAAAGAACGGTTGAGTCAAGTCAGACACGAGGTAAGGGAATTTCTTAACCCAACTTCCATTCTTTGGGTTAATCTCCTACTTTCAAATTATGTCATGATATTATTATGTCCTATTTTGTATTTTTACTTTCTTTATGTGTACCTATAGTGAATACACATAATAGATCTATTTTATTTTAAAAAATGATCTTTTTAAGGACTTCGTCTCAATCTCCTTTCATTGAGGCATATTTTGTTTTATACACAAATTTCTTTTATACGGTGTATAAACCCCTTTGACTTTTACGTTTATTCAAAAGGAATCTTTTTTATACGAAGTGTTTTACTAAACGACAAAAGGGAATGTTTTTCTTTCCGTACTTATACGGCGACAACGACTTCTCCGCCGCCGTGACCATTATTTGAGTTTCAGCTTCCTCTATAAGCCATCTTTTTTTTAATGAAAAATAAATACAAAGTTTTAACTTTCTTTTATTTTGGTATTGAAAATGGTTTTGAAAGCGTTTTTATTATATCAATGTGCTGTATTGATATCTTGTGATTGAAATGTGGAAATGTTATGTTTCCTTTATGCATGTTTTATGTGATACAATTATGTTATGGTTTATGATATGTTTAAACCTATTCATATGAGGAATGAATTGGACTTAATATGTGACGGGTGGAGCCCGCTATAGCTCCTCGATGCATCGGCAGGTCTCATGGGACAAACTAGTGTCTTGGCACGAGGCCTTGACAAAATCTTATTTGTGGTCTTGGCACGAGGCCTTGACTACGTGGTTATGATAGTCTGGAATTATGCATTCCATCATTATGAAAGTGGTTATTGATATTGCATGTGATTATTCAACCAGTAGAATATCCATGTGAAGAAGTAAATGGCATTATCTCATTTTACTTTTTCCATATTATATTGATGTTCAAGTTTAAAAGGCTTTTGTTTTAGTTATACATTGCCTTAAATGTTTATGTTTATTTATGAGAGCTTCCGCAATATTGTTATCCTTACTGAGCATCTGAGCTCACCCCTTTCAATGTTTTAATATTTTCCAGGATGTGAAGAAGTATTTTATGAATGACCTGTAGGGATAGTCAGAAGAGGATATGAGTGTGGACTATGGAGACTTTGTTATTGTAGTTTTTCACTTTATGATGTAATGTAATGTTTACGAATGTATCTAGTGTTTCCAAGGCTACTAAACTAATCGGTCTTTCGAGACTTGATCTTTTGTGATCATGCCAATGTTACAAAGTAATGCACCGACTCTGGGTAGCTGGGGTCGGGGCGTTACATCTAAGACCAGTTATGAGTAGAAATTATTTCATAAACCATAAATGTTTCCAATCACCAGGAGCTTCTTACCCTTCTATATGGTATTTCTTTCATTCCATAGTTTGGGATCTATTAAAAAACCATTCTGTGATACACTTCAAACCTTTTTCCAACTGAGGAGGCTAGGGTGGCATTTTTAGAAGTCATTGCATCCAGGGATCCAACTCTTGGACACCCCATTCATGTTATATACATATATTGATATTTTGGTGGGAGAAGAGGTTGTCGAGAGGTCATTAGTCAGATCATGATCATACTAAGAGTGGAGTCATTAGTGTACGTCATAATGTAGAGTAGGGGTCTAGGGTTCCTAGACTCCTAGATAGAAGAGCTTTTATTCATCCAGGGGGGGTCCTAGTCCTCATCATCTTATTTATATAGGGGTGGATGTTCTCATGACTATACCGGGAGATAAGATTCAAGTTTTTATTATAGAGGATATAATCATTAGCAATGTGAGTTTCTAAATTTTTTGATCATTCCACATGCACTATCATTTTTTACTTTAGGTTTATTAATTGAGGCATTTTCAATTGAGAAATAAGTAGGTGGTTTTTTCATTTTTGGATCATGATAGAAGAGATGGGGCAGCCATAGGATAGCCTCAAGATGCTACTCATTCTCAGTGAGTAGAGTGTGACCATGGAGGTGGTCATAGTCAGGGTCACAGAGGCTGTGGATTATGTTGTGGTTTGTATCATGCTTTAACATTTCCAACACCAGGTGACCTAGAAATCATTTTAGTTACCCTTTTCTTGTTTTCTATTTGGATATATGATTTTTTTGATTCATGAGCTACAAACTAATTCAAATCTCTTACCCTAATCCATGATTTGGAAATTGAGGTGGAGTGACTTTTAATGCCTCTGAAAGTCACTATGCTAGTTGGAGGTTGAGAAGAATATTATAAAGTATATAGAGACTTCTAGCTAGTGTTGGGGTAGAACCACTCTTAAGGAAACATAATTTGTTTATATATATATATATACATATCCATACAATATCATCCTTAGAAATGATTGGTTGTATGTGGTGCAGACTATCATAAATTTCTTTAGAATGAATGTTATATTATATGATGCTGATAGAGAGTGTGTAGTGTTCATTGGAGATAAATTCCCTTAGTTAGGTCAAAGGGGTGTTCCTTCCATATCATCCTTTTTAGTTGAGTCCGTGCTTAGTTTTTTAGAGGTTAATCGATGGTATTTTCTAGGATTTTACCATATTACCCTAATGTTTTTATTAATGATGTTGTAGTGTTACCCACCTATTAATATATTTAGTATAGGATTGAACTACAACTCAAAATTCCTCCAATATAAATTTCTACATATATGACAAATACTTCAGAGTTATGAGAGCTATAATTATTGTTATATTATTTATTGTAGTTAGGTTTTATTCATCCTACTGTGTCATCTTGGGTGCACCAATGTTGTTCATAAATAATGCCAAAGGTAGTTTGATTATCTATAATGATTATCATCACATGAATCAGTTGAAAGTAAATAACAACTACCATCTTCCAAGTATTGGGGATTTATTCAATCATTTGAAGGGAGAAAGTCGGTTCTAGATAACTGATCTACAGTTGGGATATCATCAGATGTGGATAAAGGATGAGGATATTCCAAAAAACCACATTCCATTATAGTAGCAGGAATTATGGTTTCATTATGATGTTGTTTTGTGTGAAGTATGTTGTTTCTGTGTTCATAGATTTGATGAACTAAGTGTTCAGGGAGTTGATGGTTTAGTTAATGGTGATATTTATTTGTTAAATCCTTCTATACTCCATATCCTAGGAGGATCATATAGATAATTTGAATTCCATTTTGGGAGTTCTTCCTCATTAGAAGATTTCTAGGAAGTTGTATAATTTTGAGTTGTGGTCTCATGATGTTTATTCTTGGGGAATGTAGTATCCCATTGAGGTGTAGTGTTTTATCCTTCAATGATATAGGTGGTTGTTTCATGGAAATCCAAAAAATACTGTAGCATATTTATTGAATTTCCTTGGTCTTGAAGGCTATTATATGAGGTTCATATCTAATTTACCTCAAGTTTAAACTCATATGATATCCTTATATAGAAAGTATCATGTGTTCTTTTGGACTGAATCGTGTTAGTAATCTTTTTTTTACCTTATGTTGATGTTAGTCAATCCTCCTTTCCATTATTTTTCAGTAGAGGGAGTATAATTTGAGGTTTTTCTTGACACTTCGCATCTCAGTTTGGGTTTTTTATTTATGTAGCAGTGATCAATTGTTTCTTATGTGTCTTAGTAGTTTCTTTCCCATGAGTATAACTATTCTACATATGATCTCAAGTTGGCATAATTTTTTTCCTTAATGTTGCAGTAACATTAACTAATTAGTATGAATTTTTTGGTTTTCATTGATTAGAGATGAATATGGCATGTCATCCCCCTTATTAAATTGAACTTATGAAAATCATTGGAGAAGGAGTTATTGAAGGACAATGAATTTTAGATTTCATCTACATCTAGAAAAGTATATGTTGTGGCTGATACACTAATTAAGATTTCACATAGCAATACTTTGCATGAATCTAGAGATTTCTAGAGAGTGAATAAAGAACTCTTATTGACGAATTTGGATATGGGAGTGTTTAGAGGCTGATTTGGTCTTTAAAAAAAGACAATTCATTCATCAATGGTGAAATAGGTGGAAGATTCTATGTTGGAGGATTTTGTGTTGTATTTCCAAAGAGACCGAGTTGTTTTTATTGATTCCCATGATAGTTATATTGACGATAAAAAACACCCAGTCTTTTTAGGGGGGATTATTTTCATACCTTTGGTGATGTATGTTATTTTTATTTATGAGTTCTATATCCCACCATTAGTAGTAAATCTTGGCGTGATGAAGTCATTCTAAGCTCTAATAGGTCAGTTTTGGTGGAGTGGGTTGAAGTGTGATGTTTCATAGTTTGGGTCTCGATGTTTGGTCTACTAAAAGGTGAAGGCAGAGAACCATGTTCTTAGTGGTTGGTTATGGCTATTAGATGTTCCCCAATAGAAGTTATAGTACATATCTATGGACATTTTTACCAGTTTACATCATGCTCGTGGAGTCTATGATTCTATATGGGTGATAGGGTATCCTTTTATGAAATCATAACAATTTATTATGATCACAGAGTCTAGATGAGTGGAGGTTTTATCGAGATAGTTTTTAGATGAGTTGGGGAGACTCCAGGGACCCCCTAGGGAAATCATACTTGATTGAAATCATCATTTCCCCCCATGTAATGGGGATGTATCTAGTATTATTTTAGATCACTGATATTCCTTATAAGTACTTTTCATCCACATATGGATGGTCTAATAGAGTGGACCATCCAAACTCTTAAAGGCATGTTTCATTCTTGTGTCCTAGATTTTAGAGGTCTGTAGATAAGTAACCTTCAAATGGTTTATTTTTCATACAATAATAGTTTTCAATCCACCATTGGTAATAACCCATTTGATTCTTTTTATGGATGAACTTTCTGTTTGCCATTATTCTGGACCAGGGTTAGAGAGTTAGAAATTGTCAGGTGAGAGCTAGTGACAAATAAGATAGAGATGGTTTATGTGGTTCATGATAGGATGAAAGTAGCATAGGATAATCAAAAATACTTTTCCAATCATAGTAGTAGACTTATGGAGTTTGAATTTATAGATCACATATTTCTGAATGCGAATCCACATCATTGGTAGTGAAGGTTTGACTAAGGGTGTAAGGGTTATTATAATAGTCCCAAACATTCACTGCTAGAATCCATGATAAAATCATAAACATTACATTTATAGATATGATAACAATGAATGTGTCCCAATGTTTTTTCATAAAAACATATAATATCAAATGGAAATATTGGATCACCTACATACTCAATGAAAATTATGTTTTAGTTTTTTTATAGAATTAGGAAAAACTCTCTAATAATCAATACAAATAAATTCAAGGGATTATTAGTTTTTATTATTAATAGCTTTTGATATTCCATACTAAGTCTTAAAAAACTCCCAAAAACTTTATCACATTAAAAAACCTTCGATGCACAAATAATTTAATCATCATTCCTCATAACCTGGAGAATATGGAATATAAGAAGGGTGAGCTCAAATTTTGAGTAAGGGTAAACATAATCCTTAACAACTATATTTCATCAATAATAAAAATATGTGTATATGGGTATGAAGACATAACCGAAGTTCATGAGAATAATATAAGAGAAATCATACCCATGAATAATTATATCATAAATCATTAAACATTGCAAAAGTCTTTTACAAATAAATGTTTGATAAGATTCAATACGTGATGTTAATCATGATCATAATTATCATTAAAAACACATAATAAGAATAAAGAAAACATGTTGGTATCTTGGAAGATAATATCTTCATATCACACTTAAAAATGGAATAGCCAATATGGTCAACTTACATCTTTAAAGATCCCAATGAATTAGAGGGATATAATGGACCCACTCATCATTGATTTATAATGTAAACACCCATTATTGGTAAATAATGTAACCAACCATTCTTGTTTAATAACATAAATACCCATAGGTGGTTGATAACATAATCACTTATCCTTAGTTTATAACAGAACCACCCAAAATCATATAAAATTTCCAAGAACTATATCATTAATAAGTATATAAATATTTTATTTAATCATAAATCTCAAAGAAATAAGCATTATTCCTTTTAAAACATTATTAACCCATGGAAACAAAATGGGTTCAATGGAAATATATTTGAAATAATCATAATACATTTAGTGAAATAATGAGGATGGTATCATTACAAAATATCCCCATTGAAGCATAATTAACATCAAGGGTTATTGACGTAAATGAAGGGAAATACCATTAAAATATCTTTAAAACATTCTTTTGGAAAATAACCTTTTCTCCATGAAATTCACTTCTAAAAAAAATTTCACAATGATATTTGAAAATACATTCCTTTAAAAATAAAATTTGAAACTTATTATAAGGCCCTAGACTTAAACATTACTTAATCTTGAGTTACATCATGAATACACGTTGAGGATTTTTTTTAGGTTTAGAGTTTTAGAGAATTAGATCATAAAACATGCATTACATTCCACATTTAAACAAAGTGGTTACATAAAAGATAGTACTAATTTTTCCCATCAACAGAAACATATTTAAAATAAAACATGGATCCTTTCTTGACACTTCATTGACACTATCATCACATCATATACCTTTCCCTTGACCTGTGAAAAACATTTCAAAAACTTGGGATGAGCATAAAAAGCACAGTAAGGGATATAAAAGTATGAAGTGAAAACATTAGTCCATGTATGAAATCATACATTACTCATAAAACATAAGCATGTTAACAAACCTCATAAAATCATGAATAAATCATAGAAATCATAATACATAAAGGTAACCTGAGGCATTCATAACATTCTTACGTAGGGAGTAACTCTCTTGGTTACGTTTGGAATACCCATCATAGTATATTCCCTAAATATCTTCGGAGAAACATTAACGTTTAACTCCTTCGCGTTACCCAATGCATTGGAGAGCTATATCGGGCTCACCCACCCTTATTGTATCACAGAACCACCCGTCTTCATAATAATTCGCAAGAACCATAACATAATCGTATCACATAAAACATACATAAAAGAAACATAACATTTCCACATTTCAATCACAAGATATCAATACAACACATTGATATAATAAAAACATTATGAAAACCATTTTCAATAACAAAATAAAATAAAAGTAAAACATGGTATTTATTTTTCTTTTAAAAAAATGTATGGCTTGTAGAGGAAGCCGAAACTAAAATAATGGTCACAGCGGTGGAGAAGTCGTTGTCGCCGCATACGTACGACAAAAACATTTCATTTTGTCATTTAGTAAAATGCTTTGTATAAAAAAGATTACTTTTGGATAAATGTAAAAGTAAAATGGGTTTATACACCGTATAAAATAAGTTTGTGTATAAAACAAAATATGCCTAAACGAAAGGAGATTGAGACGAAGTCCCATACCTCAGGTCCGACTTGACTCGATTGTTCCTTAACATCCTGAATAATAAACATGAGTTAATTTATACTTGGTTAAGAACCTTTTTCAAGTTCATTATTCCTTTTATATCACTTATTACCATGTTATGAACACTATGTATTAATTTAAGTTAATAATGGTCGTTTTGTCGATCATTGCTACTTGATTCAAAAGTAAACTCTTTATAATTACAAGTTGTTCATGTAGTAAAATATCCATTATATAAAGAATTATATTCATGATGTAGATTTCATATATATCATATATATCCCATATATACATGCATGTATAATATTACATAATCATTTAGAGGTATGAAATGAAATACACCGTTCATGGAGACGGTAAGCCGTACGTACGAATGAACGCTACTTTCATTTCTATGTCATATTAATGGAAATAAAACTAAATGAGAGATATGTATATTTTAATTCCAGAATTATATTCATCATTTAGATGTAACATACATCATATATATCCATTATATATATGTACTTATAATAGTACATTACATTTGGGGATAAGAAATGAAATGCACCGTTCCTGGAGAAGGTAAGCCATACGTACGCATGAACGCTACTTTTATTTCTATCTCATACTTTAATGGAAAGAAATAATAATGATATATAGCTATATTATAATTCCAGTATAAGATCATATATAATAACTTTAACTCCATCCTTTATATATTCCACATATGGCATTAACGAATCAAATCACTTTGAGGGGGCGGTAGTCCGCACTTCCTAAAATGATGATATCGCATTTACCCATAATGGAAACCATAAAGGTATGACATAAATGAAAAATACAGAAGCTAAAGTAAAACATAAACATATTATATATCATATATAAATATAGTGACATATTAATGGCCACCTTTGAAGGTGTTACATGAGTGTTGAACAATCATCGTTTCGTGAGGTAGAAATTCGCCATCCACAAAAACTGCATGTTCTTTAACCATTAGATGTAGGTGTGTGTAAGTGTAGCTATAATAAATCACATAAAAAAATCATATTATATTGAGGATACTGGTTTTGTTACAAAAGAAAGTAACAAAAATAGTTTAGGGAGTTGGAGAAGCAAAATAAAACATAAGAACACATGAGAAAACACTACCTTTAAAACGGGTAACTCTTTTTGATTTGAGCTCAAAGGCTTCCTTGGGAAGACTTCTGACCAAATTGAGGCTTCTAAGAGTAAGAGAGGGATTTGGAGAGACAAAATGTGCAGGGGTTTGCAAAGACAAAGGCTTGAGAGGTGTGGGTAAGGAGGTAGAGGTGGGGCCTTTTATAAGAGGAGAGGAGGGTCACTCTTAGAAAGTTATAAAATGTTACTTTATTATAAAATGCTTTTCGGATTTGAAAGGTCCCAAAATTATATACATCGAGGATAAGGTGATAAGAGTTATAAATCCACCCATAAAATAGGTTTTTGACTTGTTTAGGTCTTATATTTTACATTATCTTTTCATTTTATTTAAATCATTAAATAATGAGGTAATCGCTGCATCATCATGGTGTCATAAATAATTTAATTTATTAAATGTCTAAAAATTATAAAAAAATATCATGATGTAGGAAATATGTATATCATTCTAATGAATATTTATATTAAAAAATATGACTTGTATAACCCCATTTAATTTCTTTTTGTAAAACAACTTATGTTTGTGACATTTTTATTTTAACATTAAATAAAAAGTTATTAATGTCATTTTCCTACCAAAGTGGCTCCATGGGGTCCCCAATTTGACACATGGATTTTCTTGGTTGGCCATGACACATCAAATAAGGGTAGGATATGTGTCAAGGTAATTTCATATTATTAGAACATTATTTTTACCTTAAATTATACTAATTACCTCTAATCGCGATTAAAAACTTAAAAGTTACTATTCTCCAAAAAAATTATTTTAATGTCATTGAGCCACATTTTACTTCTTAATGACAACCATGTATGTTGTATTTTTGAAATTCAAAACACAGAGGTGGTAAAATTTCATTTAAACAAAAAATTAGTTTTTTAACTACCACTTAGTGGTTTCACTATTCATCAAAAATTGATGTTTTTCAGAAAAATACCAAAAATATACCCTAAGAAATATTTGATATTCCGAATTCAAAAATTATATCTATTTTAAAAATTCATAACTTTTAAGTTTCATTAATTAATTTAATAATTAATTCTTGCTGTCAAAACAAAAAGCGTGTTTTTATGAAACAATATGTATCATAAGATTGACACTAGTTTAAGTCCAATTTCAAAGTGAAATTAATTCCAACGACCAAAATTGGATTAAATGGTAAAAATATATTCTAATTGTACTTTAAAACCCATTAAAAATATAATCTAATCATATAAATATATTAGATTAAAAAGAGGTTTTGAATTAAAATACAACATTTTTAACTATTCATTAAAAAAATCAACTTTATCGGAAAAATACCAAAAATTTACACAAAGTAAATTTTGATGTACCGATTCTAAAGAAGAGTTTTATTTGGTCCAATAGAATGTATAAGAGTGACCAAAACCATATTTATAGACGGTTCGCCATCAAAAGGCGATAAGTCTACCTTTAGTGAAAATTAGAGTATATATGCCTAAAATTGAATTCTTTTCTTATTTTAAGCATTTTTCTTTTATTGGATAAATGTAAAAACATTTAAAAAACATATATAATCATATTTTAGTTAT
Organism: Viscum album; assembly: GCA_963277665.1. NCBI lineage: Eukaryota > Viridiplantae > Streptophyta > Magnoliopsida > Santalales > Viscaceae > Viscum > Viscum album. Next base: position 341,945,313 of record OY728127.1, on the reverse strand, counting down.
TTCTATTCATTCTTACCAATACAACGGCTACGTGTTAACTTCCATTTAAAAAAATATTATTATATTACTAGTGTCAAACGTAAGATTTCAAAGAAACTCGTTGTTGTGTATCGGGGACGCTATCGAACCTAGCAACCCCTTTAAAGTAAAAATAATATTTTATTCGCAAATATTAATAAATATGAAAATATATTATTCTTTATTTACGTGGGATTTTACATCCTTCCCCCCTTTTGGGAATTGCGTCCTCGCAATTTTATTCACTTATCAAAATAAGTGGAGGTATTTATCCCTCATAGCATTTTCAGATTCTCATGTTGCCTATTCAACCATATGGTTTTTCCACAAAACCTTTACCTGGTGAATTACCTTATTCCACAACACTTTCTCTCTGTGGTCAAGAATCTGGACTGGTTGTTCTTCATAAGAGAGATTCTCTTCCAAATGAACTACCTCTGGGCTCAAAACATGAGATGGATCTGGAATATACTTTCTCAACATCAAAACATGAAAAACATTGTGTACCTGAGATAATCTCAGAGGTAAAGCCGCATGGTATGCAACTGATCCAACTCTGTCCAGAATTTCATATGGTCCAATGAACATTGGACTCAGCTTTCATTTCTTACCAAATTGCATCACACATTTCCATGGAGAATCTTTGAGAAAGACATGATCACCTACCTCGAAAGATAGATCCTTCCTCCGGTTATCTGCATAAATTTTCTATCTGCTCTGAGCTGTTCTCATGTGTTTCTGAAGCAACTGAACTTTTTATGCCATCTCTTCTACCAATTCTGGTCCCATCAGCTTCCTTTCACCTACTTCATCCCAAAAAGATGGAGTTATACATCGTTTACCATATAATTCTTCAAACGGAGCCATCTGTATACTAGAATGAAAATTTTTATTATAAGAAAATTCAACCAAAGAAAGATGTTGGTCCGAACTTCACTGATAATCCATTGAACAAGCACATAGCATATCCTCCAATGTCTGAATTGTTTGTTCAGACTGCCCATCTGATTGAGGATGAAAAGCTATACTAAAATTTAATTTATTACCCAACGACTTCTGAAGGCCCTTCCAAAAGTTAGAAGTAAACCTGAGATCATGATCAGACACAATGGATAGGGGAACTCCATGGAACCTGACTATATCTTTAAGATATAATCGAGAAAGTTGATCTAGAGAGAAAGTATCTCAAATAGGAAGGAAATGAGCAGATTTAGTCAAGCATTTAACAATAACCCAGATTGCATTATTATCTCGAGGTGTCTTTGGAAATCCCACAACAAAGTCCAAGGATATATTCTCCGATTTCCACTCTGGTACTGGTAAAGGCTGAAGCATCCCTTTTGGTAACTGCCGCTCTTCTTTAACCTATTGACAAGTGAAACACTTCACAGTAAAATCAGCAATATCTCTTTTCATTCCATCCCACCAGTAATACTCCCGCAGATCTCTGTACATATTAGTACTGCCAGGATGAACTGAAAACAGGGAACTATGAGCCTCACATAACAACTCATTCTTCAACTGTGAATCACCAGGAAGACAAAATCTCTTCCAAAACCTCAAAACACAATCATTATGAATATTAAATTCAGGCAACTTACCCTTCTGAACCAGCTCTACCTTTTTCTGCAACCCACTATATTTCTTCTGCACTTACTTAATTCTGTCTGATAGAGATGATCTCACTGATACCTGTAACAAAACAGAATAACATCCTGCACCAAAAACTTCTATTCCAAATTTCATCGAATCAAAAACCAAAGGATCATGTTCCAAACGTAGCGTGGTTAATGAAGAATTACTTTTTCAACTCAAAGCATCATCAAATTTATTTTCTTTTCCCGGATGGTAATGAATTGTACAATCATAATCCTTGATTAATTCTAGCCATCTCCTCTATCTCATGTTCAATTATTTATTAGTGAATATATACTTTAAACTTTTTTTATTAGTATATATGTCACACTTTACTCCATGAAAATGATGCCTCCAAATTTTTAGAGCAAAAACAACAGCAGCTAATTCAAGTCATGTGTAGTGCAATTTACCTCATGATTTTTCAACTGACATGGAGAATATGCAATTAACTGATCATTCTATATAAGGAAACAACCATGTCCCTTCAACGAAGCATCAATGTATATAAAAAACTCACCATTCCTGGAAGTAAGTGCCAAAACTGGAGAATTCACCAATCTTCTTTTCAACTCCTGAAAAAAAATCATCACATTCTTTTGTCCAGATAAACGTAACACCCTTTCGAGTTAGCTTAGTCATTGGACTAGATAACCGTGAAAAATTTCTAACAAATCTTCATTAATAGCCTACCAAACTGAGGATGATACGAATCTCAGTTACATTTGTGGGTCTTGGCCATTCTTCAACAACCTTTGTTTTTGCTGGATCAATAGTTATTCCATCTTTAAAAACAATATGACCATGGAAAGAAACTTGTTGCAACCAAAACTCACACTTGCTGAATTTCCCATACAATTTCTTTTCTTTTAAGGTTTGAAAGATAACCCTTAAATGAATTTCATGATCCTATTTACTTTTAGAAAACCCCAAAATATCACCAATCTCATCGCTATCCCTGATATTTTTCACCATCGACCACCACTGATTAGCTCCACCTTCAAAACGGTAAACAACAAGACTAACCTTTTGATGTTCTGAACACCCCATGAAATCAAAAATCTTCTCCAGTGATTTAATCCACCCTTCAGCTAGCATAGGGTCAGATGATCCTTTGAATGATGGGGGATGTTGCCTCATGAAATTTTCCTCCATTGATATGTTCCTCTGCGGTTGATCTGGATGATCTCGTGCATAGATACCACCACCATTTATAGCCTGAGTCAACTATGCCATCACTGCAACAAACTGTTCAGTTCCAATTCCAACCATCTCAGGTTGCTGATTTGGATGGTTGCCTTCCTCCTGATGTCGTCCCAACATAGCTTCCCTATTTCCTCTACGGAAAACCATTCTCGACACAGAAATATCTTAGGCAAAGCAACATGGTAATCTTTAAATGCTATATCATTTCAATCATACCATAAATTAATTTATAATTTAAAAATTTTCTAACTCCTAATGTTGTCTAAAATGACCTCTGATACAAAATATAAGGCCCTGGCCTTAAACATTACTTAATCTTGAGTTACATCAAGAATACACGTTGAGGATCTTTTCAGGTTTAGAGTTTTAGAGAATTAGATCATAAAAAATGCATTACATTCCACATTTAAAAAAAGTGGTTACATAAAAGTTAGTACTAATTTTTCCCATCAATGGAAACATATTTAAAATAAAACATGGATTCTTTCTTGACACTTCATTGACATTATCATCACATCATGTACCTTTCCCCTGACTTGTGAAAAACATTTCAAAAACATGGGATGAGTATAAAAATCTCAGAAAGGGATATAAAAGTATGAAGTGAAAAGATTAGTCCATGTATGAAATCATACGTTACTCATAAACCATAAGCACGTTAACATACCTCATAAAATCATGAATAAATCATAGAAATCATAAGGCATAAAGGTAACCTGAGGCATTCATAACATTCTTACATACTAAGTAACCCTCTTGGTTACGTATGGAATACCCATTACAGTATATTCCCTAAATCTCTTCGGAGAAACCTTAACGTTTAACTCTTTCGCATTACCCAATGCATTGGAGAGCTATATCGGGCCCGCCCGCCCTTAGTTTATCATGGAACCACCCGTCTTCATAATAATGCCCAAGAACCATAACATAATCGTATCACATAAAACATACATAAAGGAAACATAACATTTCCACATTTCAATCACAAGATATCAATACAAGACATTGATATAATAAAAACATTATGAAAACCATTTTCAAATCCAAAATAAAATAAAAGTAAAACATGGTATTTATTTTTCTTTTAAAAAAAGGTATGACTTGTAGAGGAAGCCGAAACTCAAATAATGGTCATGACGGTGGAGAAGTCATTGTCGCCGCATACGTACGACAAAAACATTCCCTTTTTCCGTTTAGTAAAACGCTTTGTATAAAAAATATTTCTTCTGGATAAAAATAAAAGTCAAAGGGGTTTATACACCGTATAAAATAAGGTTGTGTATAAAACAAAATATGCCTCAATGAAAGGAGATTGAGATGAAGTCCCATACCTCGGGTCCGACTTGACTCAATCGTTCTTTAACAGCCTGAATAATAAACTTGACTTAATTTCTAATTTCTTAAGAACCTTTTTCAAGTTCATTATTCCTTTTATATCACTTATTACAATGTTATGAACACTATGTAATTATTTAAGTTAATAATGGTCGTTTTGTCGATCATTGGTACTTGAGTCAAAAATAAACTCTTTATAATTAGAAGTTGTTCATGTGGTAAAATATCCATTATATAAAGAATTATATTAATGATGTAGATATCATATATATAATATATATCCATTATATACATGCATTTATCATATTACATAATCATTTAGAGGTAAGAAATGAAATGCACCGTTCATGGAGACGGTAAGCCGTACGTACGCTTGAACGATACTTTCATTTCTATGTCATATTAATTGAATTAAAACTAAATGAGAGATAAGTATATTTTAATTCTAGAATTATATTCATCATTTAGATGTAACAAAAATAATATATATCCATTATATATATGTACTTATAATAGTACATTACATTTGGGTATAAGAAATGAAATGCACCGTTCATGGAGAGGGTAAGCCGTACGTACGCATGAACACTACTTTCATTTCTATCTCATACTTTAATGGAAATAAATAATAATTATATAAAGGTATATTATAATTCTAGTGTAACATCATATATAATAACAATAACTCCATCCTTTATACGTCCCACATATGGCATTAATGAATCAAATCACTTTGAGGGGGCGGTAGTCCGCACTTCCTAAAATGAAGATATCGCGTTTAACCATAATGGAATCCATAAGGGTATTCCATAAATGAAAAATACAGAATCTTACGTAAAACATAAACATATCATATATCATATATAAATATAGAGACATCTTAATGGCCACCTTTGAAGGTGTCACATGAGTGTTGAACAATCATCGTTTCGTGAGGCAGAAATTCACCACCCACAGAAACAGTATGTTATTTAACCATTAGATATAGGTGTGTGTAAGTGTATCTATAATAATTCACATAACAAAATACTAGTATATTTATGATACTGTTTTTGTTACAAAAGAAAGGAATAAAAAGAGTTTAGGGGGTTGGAGAAGCAAAATAAAACAAAAGAACACAAGAGAAAACACTACCTTTAAAACGGGTAACTCTTTTTGATTTGAGCTCTAATGCTTCCTTGGGAAGACTTCTGCCCAAAGTGAGGCTTCTAGGACTAATAGAGGGATGTGGAGAGACAAAATGGTCAGGGGTTGGACGATCCAAAGGCTTGATAGGTGTGGGTAAGGAGGTAGAGGTGGGGGCCTTTTATAAGAGGAGAGGAGGGGCACTTTTGGAAAGTTATAAAAGGTTACTTTATTATAAAATGCTTTTCGGATTTAAAAGGTCCCAAAATTATATACATCGAGGATAAGGTGATTATAGTTCTAAATCCACCCATAAAATAGGTTTTTTACATGTGTAGGTATTAGATTTTACATTATCTTTTCATTTTATTTAAATCGTTAAATAATGAGGTAATCGCTGCATCATCATGGTGTCATACATAATTTAATTTATTTAATGTCTAAAAAGAATAAAAAAATATCATGATGTAGGAAATATTTTCATCTTTCTAATGAATATTTATTTTCAAAAATATGACTTGTATAACCCCATTTAAAAATTGATTCAGTAAAAAAACTCATGTTTGAGACATTTTCATTTTAACATTAAATAAAAAGTTATTAATGTCATTTTCCTACAAAAGTGGCTCCATGGGGCCCCCAAGTTGACCCATGGAATGTCTGGGTTTTCCATGAAACATCCAATAAGGGTATGACATGTGTCAAGGTCATTTCATCAATACATTATTTTTACCTTAAATTACACGAATTACCTCTAATCACGATTAAAAACTTAAAAATTACTATTCACAAAAAAAATTATTTTAATCTTATTGAACCACATTTTACTTCTTAATGAAACCATTTATGTAGGATTTTTGAAATTCAAAACACAGAGGTGGTAAATTTTCATTGAAAAGAAAAATCAGTTTTTTTAACTGCCACTTAGTGGTTTCACTATTCATTAAAAATTGAAGTTTTTCAGAAAAATACCAAAAATTCACCCTAAGCGATATTTGATATTCTGAATTCAAAAATGATGTCTATTGTACAAAATTCATAACATATAAGTTGCATTTATTAATTTTATAATTAATTCCCGCTTTCAAAATAGAAAGCATGTTTTTATGAAACAATATGTATCAAAAGATTGACACTAGTTTAAGTCCAATTTTCAAACTGAAATTAATTCCAATGACCACAATTAGATTAAATGGTAAAAATATATTCTAATTTTACTTTAAAACCCATTAAAAATATAATCTAATCATATAAATAAATTAGATTAAAAAGTACTTTTGAATTAAAATACATCATTTTTAACTATTCATTAAAAAATGAACTTTATCGAAAAAATACCAGAAATTTACACAAAGTATATTTTGATGTCCCGATTCTAAAGATGAGTTTTAGTTGGTCCAATAGAATGTATAAGAGTGACCAAAACCATATTTATAGACGGTTCTCCATCAAAAGGTGATAAGTTGACCTTTAGTGAAAATTATAGTATATATGCCTAAAATTGAATTCTTTTCTTATTTTAAGCCTTTATATTTTATTGGATAAATGTAAAAACATTTAAAAAACATATATAATCATATTTTAGTTATTTATATTCATTCCTTCCAATACAATGGCTACGTATTAACTACCATTAAAAAAATATTATTATATTACTAGTGTGCAACGTAAAATTTCAAAGAAACTCGTTGTTGTGTATCGGGCACGTTATCGAACATAGAAACCTCTTTAAAGTAAAATTAATATTTAATTCGAAAATATTAATAAATATGAAAATGTATTATTCTTTATTTACCTGGGATGTTACATCCTTCCCCCCTTTTGGGAATTGCGTCTTTGAAATTTTATTTACTTATCAAAATAAGTGGGGGTGTTTATCCCTCATAGCATTTTCAGATTCCCATGTTGCCTTTTCAACCATATGGTTTTTCCAAAAAACCTTTACATGGTGAATTACCTTATTCCGCAACACTTTCTCTCTATGGTCAAGAGTCTGGACTGGTTGTTCTTCATAAGAGAGATTCTCTTCCAACGGAACTACCTCTGGGCTCAAAACATGAGATGGATCTAGCATATACTTTCTCAACATCGAAACATGAAAAATATTGTGTACCTGAGAAAAGCTCGGAGGTAAAGCCACACGGTACGCAACTGATCCCACTCTCTCTAGAATTTCATATGGTCCAATGAACCTTGGACTCAACTTTCTTTTCTTACCAAATCGCATCACACTTTTCCAGGGAGAAACTTTGAGAAAGTCATGATCACCTACCTCGAAAGAGAGATCCTTCCTCCGGTTATCCGCATAACTTTTATGTCTACTCTGAGCTGTTATCATGTGTTTCTGAATCAACTGAACTTTTTCTACCATCTCTTCTACCAATTCTAGTCCCATCATCTTCCTTTCACCTACTTCATCCCAAAAAGTTGGATTTCGACATCGTTTACCATATAATGCTTCAAACAGAGCCATCTGTATACTGGAATGAAAACTATTTTTATAAGAAAACTCAACTAAAGAAAGATGTTGGCCCCAAATTCCCTGATAATCTACTGAACAAGAAAGTAGCATATCCTCCAAAGTACGAATTGTTCAATCTGACTGCCCATCTGATTGAGGATGAAAAACTGTACTAAAATTTAATTCAGTACCCAACGACTTCTGAAGGCCCTTCCAAAAGTTAGAAGTAATCCTAGGATCACGATCAGACACAATGGATAGGGGAAATCCATGAAACCTGACTATCTCTTTAAGATACAATCGAGAAAGATGATCTAGAGAGAAAGTATCTCATATAGGAAGGAAATGAGAAGATTTAGTCAAGCGATCAACAATAACCCAGATTGCATTATTACCTCGAGGTGTCTTCGGAAATCCCACAACGAAGTCCATGGATATATTCTCCCATTTCCACTCTGGTACTGGTAAAGGCTGAAGCATACCTTTCGGTAACTTCCGTTCTACTTTAACTTGTTGACAAGTCAAACACTTCACAGTAAAATCAGCAATATCACTTTTCATTCCATCCCACCAGTAATACTCCCAGAGATCTCTGTACATCTTAGTACTGCCAGGATGAACTAATAAGAGGGAACTATGAGCCTCACATAACAACTCATTCTTCAACTGTGAATCACCAGACACACATATTCTCTTCCCAAACCTCAAAAAACAATCATTATCAATATTAAATTTAGGCAACTTACCCTTCTGAACCAGCTCTACCTTTTTCTACAACCCACCGTCTTTCTTCTGCACTTGCTTAATTATGTCTGATAGAGATGATCTCACTAATACCTGAAACAAAACAGAAGAAATTCCTTCCCCAACAACTTCTATGCCAAATTTCATCAAATAAAAAACCAAAGGATCTTGTTCCGAATGTAGCATGGTTAATGAAGCATTACTTTTTTGACTCAAAGCATCAGCCACTTTATTTGCTTTTCCCAGATGGTAATGAATTGTACAATCATAATCCTTGATTAATTCTGTCCATCTCCTCTGTCTCATGTTAAATTATTTCTGAGTGAATATATACTTTAAAATTTTGTGATCAGTATATATTTCACACTTTACCCCATGCAAATGATGCCTCCAAATTTTTAGAGCAAAAACAACAGCATATTATTCCAAGTCATGTGTAGGGGAATTTACCTCATGAGTTTTCAACTGATGTGAAGCATATGCAATTACCTGATCATTTTGCATAAGGACACAACCTAGTCCCTTCAAAGAAGCATCACTGTATATAAAAAACTCACCATTCCTGGAAGGAAGTGCCAAAAATGGAGCATTCACCAATCTTCTTTTCAACTCCTAAAAAAATTCATCACATTATTTTGTCCAGATAAACATAACACCCTTCCGAGTTAGCTTAGTCATTGGACTAGATAACCGTGAAAAATTTCTAACAAATCTTCGGTAATAGCATGCCAAACCAAGGAAGCTACTATTCTTAGTTTCATATGTGGGTCTTGTCCATTCATTAACAACCTTTGTTTTTGCAGGATCAACCGTTATTCCATCTTTAGAAACAATATGACCAAGCAATGAAATTTGTTGCAACCAAAACTCACACTTTCTGAATTTCCCATATAATTTCTTTTCTTTTAAGGTTTGCAAGATAACCCTTAAACGACTTCCATGCTCCTATATACTTTTAGAAAACACAAAAATATCATCAATCTCATCACTATCCCTGATATTTTTCACTATCGACCACCACTGATCAGAACCACCTTCAAAACGATAAAAAACAAGACTAACCTTTTGATGTTCTGAACACCCCATGACATCAAAAATCTTCTCCAGTGCTTTAATCCACCTTTCTGCTAGCAGAGGGTCAGATGATCCTCTGAATGATGGTGGATGTTGCCTCATGAAATGTTACACCACTGACATGTTCCTCTGCAGTTGATCTGGCTGATCTCGTGCATGGATACCACCACCATTTATAGCCTGAGTCAACTGTAGCATCACTGCAACAAACTGTTCAGTTCCAATTCCAACCATCTCAGGTTACTAATTTGGAAGGTTTACTTCTTCCTGATGTCATCCCAACATAGCTGCCTTGTTTCCTCTGCGGAAAACCATTCTCGACATAGAAATATCTTAGGTGAAGCACCATGGTAATATTTAAATGCTATATCATTTCAATCATACCATAAATTAATTTATAATATAACAATTCTATAACTCCTAATGTTTTCTAAACCGACCTATGATACCAACTATAAGGTCCCATCCTTAAACATTAATTAATCTGGAGTTACTTCAAGAATACACGTTGAGGATCTTTTCAGGTTTAGAGTTTTAGATAATTATATCATAAAACATGAATTACATTCCACATTTAAACAAAGTGGTTACATAAAAGATAGTACTCATTTTTCCCATCAATGGAAACATATTTAAAATAAAACATGGATTCTTTCTTGACACTTCATTGAAACTAACATCACATCATGTACCTTTCCCCTGACCTGTGAAAAACATTTCAAAAACATGGGATGAGCATAAAAAACTCAGTAAGGGATATAAAAGTATGAAGTGAAAACATTAGTCCATGTATGAAATCATAATTTCTCATAAAACATAAGCACGCTAACATGCCTCATCAAATCATGAATAAATCATAGAAATCATAAGACATAAAGGTAAGATGAGGCATTTATAACATTATTACATAGTAAGTAACCCTCTTGTTACGTATGGAATGCCCATTACAGTATATTCCCTAAATCTCTTTGGAGAAACCTTAACGTTTAACTCTTTCGCGTTACCAAATGCATTGGAGAGCTATATCGGGCCCACCCACCCTTAGTTTATCACGGAACCACCCGTCTTCATAATAATTATAAGGCCCCATCCTTAAACCTTACTTAATCTTGAGTTATTACAAGATTACACATTGAGGATCTTTTCAGGTTTAGATTTTTAGAGAATTAGATCATAAAAATTGCATTACATTCCACATTTAAACAAAGTAGTTACATAAAGATAGTGTTCATTTTTCCCAACAATGGAAACATATTTAAAATAAAACAAGGATTCTTTCTTGACAATTCCTTGACACTATCATCATATCATGTACCTTTCCCTTGACCTGTGAAAAACATTTCAAAAAAAAACTTGGGATGAGCATAAAAAGCTCAGTAAGGGTTATAAAAATATGGAAAGGAAACATGAGTTAATATATACATAAGAATGAAATCATACTTTACCCATAAAACATAGGAACTTTAACATACCTTATCAAATCATGAATAAATCATAGAAATCATAAGTCATAAAATGTAACTTGAGGCATTCATAACATTCTTACGTAGGGAGTAACCCTCTTGTTTACGTTTGGAATACCCACCACAGTATATTCCTTAAATCTCTTTGGAGAAACCTTAACGTTTCACTCCTTCGCGTTACCCAATGAATTGGAGAGATATATTGGGCTCACCCGCCCTTAGTTTATCACGGAATCACCCTTCTTCATAATAATTCCCAAGAACCATAACATAATCGTATCACATAAAACATGCATAAAGGAAACATAACATTCCCACATTTCAATCACAAGATATCAATACAACACATTGATATAATAATAACATTATGAAAACCATTTTCAATAAAAAAAATAAAATAAAAGTAAAACATGGTATTTATTTTTCTTTTAAAAAGAAGGTATGGCTTGTAGAGGAAACCGAAACTCAAATAATGGTCACGGCGGCGGAGAAGTCGTTGTCGCTGCATACGTACGACAAAAACATTCCCTTTTGTCATTTAGTAAAACTCTTCTTATAAAAAAGATTCTTTTTTGGATAAATTTAACAGTCAAAGGGGCTTATACACCGTATAAAAGAAGGTTGTGTATAAAACAAAATATTCCTCAATGAAAGGAGATTGAGACGAAGTCCCATACAAAGACGGTATCCTTGGTTTAAGGATAAATCAATTACATAATTATGTGTGACAAACGAATACACCAAATATAAGTGGATATTAAGTGTTAAGAAATCAGTGGTTATTCACACATATTCATAGAACGAAATATTCAAGGAGTACAAGTTTATCCCAAAGAATCAAATTTGGGTTAAGAAGTTCCCTTGCAAAAATTTGACAGCCTAACGACGTCACTTCAAAATTCAGAAAAAGAGTTGATGAGAGATTAAAAGGGTATCTCATCACTTGGAAATAAAATTTACATCAATAAGGATATATGAGAACATATCCCAACATAACAATATGTAAATTAAAAGACCCAACAAAAGAAGTCTTTTAAAAAGAGGAGGGTGAAAGGTTCCCTTACCGACTTGGGTATCTTTCGAAACATACACCCCATGAAAGAAGGACAATACATCCTTGATGTAAATACTCATAAACGAAAGTATATTACACAAAGAGTAGAATAATGGGAAGTACATACACCACTCAAAGGAAATTGTGGCCAATGTAGCATAAATCTTACAGGAATAAAAGTGAGATGAAAAATCCCTTAAGAAAACTCGGCATCGTAACTGCGCCACTTAAAACTTACAAAATGGATTGATGAGAGAAAATAGGGTCTCTCATCATATTAACATAAAGTTTACAGAAAGAGGAATATAAAATAACATCCCCCAACATAACAAAGAGGAGATTAAAAGAAGTGACATAAAGGAGAGTACTTAAAAAGAAAGAGAGAGGTTAGATCTCTTATGAAAATTCGGCAGCCTAACAGCGCCACTCAAAACTTCCAAAATGGATTGATGAGAGAGAATATGGTCTCTCATCATATGAACATAAAAATTACAGTAAGATTAATATAAAATAACATCCCAATAACAAGAAATATGATCTTTAAAAGGAATGACATAAAAGAGTGTACTTAAAAAGAAAGAGAGGAGTAGGATCCCTTATCTCAAGTCCAACTTGTCTTGTTCGTTTTTTATATTCCTGAATAATAAACTTTGGTCAATTTATAATTGCTTAAGGACCTCCTATAATGATTATTATTCAGTTCATATCACACATTTTAATGTTATAATAATTGGTTAATAATATGAGTTTATATCAGACGTTTTGGTCGATGTTTGGTACATGAGTAAAAAATTGTACTTGTTTGAAAATAATTTTTGATGTAGTTATACGTACATCATATCCAGAATAGTATTTATGTATTATATATCCATTATATATTCATTTTATACTATTCCATAGCATTTTGAGATAAAAATGAAAAGCACCGTTCATGGAGATGGTAGGCCGTACGTACACATGAACGCTACTTTCATTTTTTGGTCATATTAATGGAATGAAAAATAAATGACACACATATATATTATAATTCCAGTATAATATATATGTTATATAGGTCACATATGTTCATTAATTTCATTCTTTATACATTCCATGTATTGCATGTACGAGTCACATCACTTGAGGGGGCAGTAGTCCACACTTCCTCATATGAAATTATCGCATTTACACAACATGAAAAGAATAAAGGTATTCTTTAAATATAAAATATAGAAGAATATAAACATAAATACCATATATATCATATATAAAATACAGTTCCATAATAATGGCCACCTTTAAAGGTGTTAAAAGAATATTGAACAATCATCGTTTCGTGAGGCAGAAAATCGCCAACCACAGAAACAGTATGTTCTATAACCATTAGACGAAGGTGTGTGTAAGTGTAGCTCGAATAATTCTTATAAAAACATCATAGTATATTTATGATACTGTATTTGTTACAAAATAAATGAATAAAAAGAGTTTAGGGGGTTGTAGAAGCTAAATAAAACAAAAGGACACAAGTGAAGACATTACCTTAAAATCGGGTAACTCCCTTTGGTTTGAGCTCAGAGGCTTCCCTGGGAATACTTCTTCCCAAATTGAGGCTTCAAGAAGTTATATAGGGATGTTTAGAGACACAATGGGCAGGGGTTAGACGATCCAAAGGCTTTGGAAGTGTGGGTAAGGAGGTATAGGTGGGGGCCTTTTATAAGAGGAGAGGAGGGGCACCCTTGGAATATAAAGAAATGTTCCTTTATTTTAAACTTATTTTCGGATTTAAAAGGTACCACATTGATATAATTCGAGGATAACATGATAAGGGTTCTAAATATACCAATACAATAGGTTTTGGACATTTGTAGGTCATATATTTTCTATTATCTTTTCATTTTATTTAAATCCTTTATTAATGAGGTAATCACTGCATCATCATGATGTCATAAATAATTTAATATATTTAAGGTATAAAAATTATAAAACAAATATCATGATGTATTAAATCTTCTTATCTTTCTAATTAATATTTATAGTCAAAAATCTGACTTGTATAACCCCATGTAAAAATTGTTTTTGTAAAACATTTCATGTTTGTGTCACTTTTACTTTAACATTAAATAAAAAGTTATTTATGTCATTTTCCAACCAAAGTGGCTCCATGGGGTCCCCAAGTTGACCCATGGATTTTCATGGTCGGCCATGACACATCCAATGAGGTTAGTACATGTGTCTAGGTCATTTCATTTTATTAAAACATTATTCTTACCTTAAACTACACTAATTACCTCTAATCGCGATTAAAAACATAAAAGTTACTATTCACCAAAAAATTATTTTAATCCCATTGAACCACATTTTAATTATTTATGACAACCATGTATGTCGGATTTTTGAAATTTAAAACACAGAGGTGGTAAATGTCCATTTAAATGGAAAATCAGTTTTTATAAGTACCACTTAGTGGTTTCACTATTCATCAAAAATTGAAGTTTTTCAGAAAAATACCAAAACTTCACACTAAGCTATATTTGGTCTTACAAATTCAAAAATGATGTCTATTTTACAAAATTAAAAACATATTAGTTGCATTAATTAAGTTAATAATTAATTCCCGCTGTCAGAGCAAATAACGTGTTTTTATGAAACAATAAGTATCAAAAGATTGACACTAGTTTAAGTTCAATTTCAAAGTGAAATTAATTCCAAAGACCACTATTGGATTAAATGGTAAAAATATATTCTAATTTCACTTTAAAAACAATTCAAAATATAATCTAATCATATTAATAAAATAGATTAAAAGGAGGTTTTGAATTAAAATACAACATTTTTCACTATTCATTAAAAATTGAACTTTTTCAAAAAAATACCAAAACTTTACACAAAGTAAATTTTGATGTCTCGATTCTAAAAAAGAATTTTATTTTGTCAAATATTACACATAAAATTTTCAAAAAGTGGATTTAAAAGTGGTTCTCCTTCAAAAGGCGGTTAATCGACCTTTTAAAGAATATTAGAATGTCTACGCTTAAAATTTGATTCATTCGCATTTTTAATCCTCTAACATATATAATCATTTTGTAGTTAGTTCTGTTCATTCCCTCCGTTATAACAGTTAGGCGTTATCTACTATTTAAATTAATATTATTTTATTATTAGAGTGCAACGTAAGATTCCCAAGAAACTCGTTGTTGCGTATTGGGTACGCCATCGAGCATAGCCTCCCCTTTAAAGTAATATTAATATTTTATTCACAAATATGGATAAATATAAAAATTTCATATTCTTTATTTACCTGGGGTGTTACATCCTTCCCCCCTTTTAGGAATTGCGTCCTCGCAATTTTAAAATTGGGATTGGAAACTTCATTGAAAATCCCACATCGAAACAATAGTCAGTAAAAAAATCACCTTAAAATAAAGAAAGAGAAGTACAAAGGTCACCCGAGTTAACCCATACTAGGATTCCATGTAAGAAAATATGGATATCGAGGAGAAAACAAAGGGTCATGTTCTGATGGAGAGTTATAGTAAACATGTCTAGGAGAAAGTTAACCATAGGAAAATCACAAACTTGTGATGGGTTAAACGATATTCGATTCTCCAGTAGGAAAAGTTAATAGACAACATTTCTGTTTTAAGTTACTTTTTATTGGGGAATTTATTCACAAGGAAACATAATCACTTATCATGTTGACTTTCAACTTTTATTAGATTCCTTACAAAAACTCATATTTTCTCCAAAAGATGAGTATTTAGGAAGACTTGTTCACATTAAGAGTACTATAATCAACTTCTAGAGAATCACCTAATCCACAAAAGAGAACTATATACTTCCCATGTCTTTAGACTTTAACCAAAACCAAAACCAAAAAGGTTAGTACAAGATCAGGTAATCCAGAAAAGGATAACCCTTTATAAAAAGAAAATCTATTCTTAATCTCCAAAATTTGTCCAACAAAACCCAAAGTTCAACTAGGGCCATTCGATAGACAATTTATCCATAAAATTATTCAAAGTAAACCAAACTAAGATTGATACACAAATATTTGAAGGATTTAGTCACATAGTCTTCCACGTTAAATCGTAACATTTTTCTCCAAAGAACATAAGTTGCTCTTAAAGTCTCGTATTGAAAAGTAATTAACCTAATCACATATCCTCCATGATAGGTTAAAAAATTTCCATAGATAACCCAAAATAATCTTACTCTTAATTCATAAAATCATCTAACTAAAAATAATTAGTCAAACTAACCAGGGACTTCACGTAGTCCAGTGGTAGGCGATAAATAACAGTCCCACTTTGGTTGTGGGTTCGATTCCCGCAGCTTTGTCCGACGCAACGGGTTGTCACACGGTATGCGTGTTGTCCTTTTCCCAAAACTATATAATTCATAAAACATCCCCAAAACGAGATAAAATCTTCAAAAATAATCATAACATATTTTAACCTCAAGTTTATCTCATGCCTTTCATTTTCCATCATAACATATAATTACCTATAATTACCTCAAAAGTAAGGATCATATAAACCCTAATGGTTACCTTTATAATTATTACCTGAACTTCCACATCGATTGGTCATATCGTACATGATGCACTACAGAACATACCAAGGTACAAGTGGATGATCATGACTCCTTGATAGTTGGTTTAGAACAACCACGAGTTTCCTCATTGAATACCCCATTTCATCCAGTCTCTTAATCAAAGAACCACCACAGTTTCCTTCAAACCTATTGTCACTTTGCTGCCTACTAGATCCATCCAGTCACTAAAAACAGAAATGTCAGTGTGAGTATATCAACAAAACCATCATGTACTAATGAGGAAGATAACCACTAAGATATACTTACTCATTCACATTATCTAAAACTAGGACTCTTTCTGAAATCCTATCCATTATGGTACTGTCACTTATTCTTAGAGAATACCCTAACCTCTAAAGTTATCTAAACCGACCTCTGATACCAACTATAAGGCCCCAGCCTTAAACCTTACTTAATCTTGAGTTATTAAAAGATTACACATTGAGGATCTTTTCAGGTTTAGAGTTTTAGAGAATTAGATCATAAAACTTGCATTACATTCCACATTTAAACAAAGTAGTTACATAAAGATAGTATTAATTTTTCCCATCAACAGAAACATATTTAAAATAAAACATGGATTCTTTCTTAACACTTCCTTGACACTATCATCATATCATGTACCTTTCCCTTGACCTGTGAAAAACATTTCAAAAAAAACTTGGGATGAGCATAAAAAGATCAGTAAGGGTTATAAAAATATGGAAAGGAAACATGAGTTCATATATACATAAGAATGAAATCATACTTTACCCATAAAACATAGGCACTTTAACATACCTTATCAAATCATGAATAAATCATAGAAATCATAAGACATAAAAGGTAACTTTAGGCATTCATAACATTCTTACGTAGGGAGTAACCCTCTTGGTTACGTTTGGAATACCCACCACAGTATATTCCCTAAATATCTTCGGAGAAAACTTAACGTTTCACTCCTTCGCGTTACCTAATTCATTGGAGAGCTATATCGGGCTCACCCGCCCTTAGTTTATCACGGAACCACCCATCTTCATAATAATGCCCAAGAACCATAATATAATCGTATCACATAAAACATGCATAAAGGAAACATAACATTTCCACATTTCAATCACAAGATATCAATACAACACATTGATATAATAAAAACATTATGAAAACCATTTTCAATAACAAAATAAAAGAAAAGTAAAACATGGTATTTATTTTTATTTTAAAAAGAAGGTATGGCTTGTAGAGGAAGCCGAAACTCAAATAATGGTCACGACGGCGGAGAAGTCGTTGTCGCCGCATACGTACGACAAAAACATTCCCTTTTGTCGTTTAGTAAAATGCTTTGTATAAAAAATATTCCTTTTTGGATAGACGTAAAAGTCAAAGGGGTTTATACACCATATAAAAGAAGGTTGTGTATAAAACAAAATACGCCTTAATGAAAGGAGATTGAGACGAAGTCCCATACAAAGATGGTATCCTTGGTTTAAGGATAAATCAATTACATAATTATGTGTGACAAAATAATACACAAAATATAAGTGGATGTTAAGTGTAAAACAATCAGAGGTTATTCACACATATTCATAGAACGACATATTCAAGGAGTACAAGTTTATCCCAAAGAATCAAATTTGGGTTAAGAATTTCCCTTGTAATAATTTGACAGCCTAACGACGTCACTTCAAAATTCAGAAAAAGAGTTGATGAGAGATTAAAAGGGTATCTCATCAATTGGACATAAAATTTACATCAATAAGGATATATTAGAACATATCCCAAAATAAAAATATGTAAATTAAAAGACCCAACAAAATAAGTCTTTTAAAAAGAGGAGGGTGAAAGGTTCCCTTACCGACTTGGGTATCTTTCAAAACATACACCCCATGAAAGAAGGAAAATACAACCTTGATTTAAATACTCATAAACGAAATTATATTACACAAAGAGTAGAATAATGGAAATTACATACACCACTCAAAGGAAATTGTGGAAAATGTAGCATAAATCTCACGTGAATAAAAGTGAGATGAAAAATCCCTTACGAAAACTCGACAGCCTAACGACACCACTTAAAACATCCAAAATGGATTGATGAGAGAAAATAGGGTCTCTCATCATATTAAAATAAAGTTTACAGAAAGAGGAATATAAAAGAACATCCCCCAATATAACAAAGAGGAGCTTAAAAGAAGTGACATAAAGGAGAGTACTTAAAAAGAAAGAGAGAGGTTAGATCTCTTACGAAAATTCAGAAGCCTAACAGCGCCACTCAAAACTTACAAAATGGATTGATGAGAGAGAATAGGCTATCTCATCATATGAACATAAAAATTACAGTAATATTAATATAAAATAACATCCCAATAACAAGAAAGATGAGCTTTAAAAGGAATGACATAAAAGAGTGTACTTAAAAAGAAAGAGAGGAGTATGATCCCTTACCTCAAGTCCAACTTGTCTTGTTCGTTTCATTATATTGATGAATAATAAACTTTGTTCAATTTATAATTTCTTAAGGACCTCCAATAAAGATTATTATTCAGTTCATATCACATATTTTAATGTTATAATAATTGGTTAATAGTATGAGTTCATATCAGACGTTTTTGTCGCTGTTTGGTACATGAGTCAAAAATTGTACTTGTTGGAAAATAATTTTCGATGTATTTATAGGTAAATCATATACAAAATAGTATTTATGTTTTATATATCCAGTATATATTCATTTTATACTATTCCATATCATTTGGAGATAAAAACGAAAAGCACTATTCATGGAGACGGTAGGCCGTACGTACCCATGAACGCTACTTTCATTTTTTCGTCATATTAATGGAATTAAAAATAAATTATATATAAATATATTATAATTACAGTATAATATATATGTTATATAGATCACATGTATTCATTAATTTCATTCTTTATACATTCCTTGTATTGCATGTACGAGTCACATCACTTGAGGGGGCGGTAGTCCTCACTTCCTCATAGGAAATTATCGCATTTACACAACATGAAAAGAATAAAGGTATGCTTTAAATATAAAATACAGTAACATAGAGTAAACATAAATACCATATATGTCATATATAAAATACAGTGACATCATAATGGCCACCTTTAAAGGTGTTAAAAGAATAATGAACAATCATCATTTCGTGAGGCAGAAAATCGTCAACCACAGAAACAGTATGTTCTTTAACCATTAGATGAAGGTGTGTGTAAGTGTAGCTCGAATCCTTCTTATAAAAACATCCTAGTATATTGAATATACTGGAGTTGTTACAAAAGAAATGAATAAAAAGAGTTTAGGGGGTTAGAGAAGCAAAATAAAACAAAAGGACACAAGTGAAGACATTACCTTAAAATCGGGTAACTCCATTTAGGTTGAGCTCAATGGCTTCTCTGGGAAGACTTCTGCCCAAAGTGAGGCCTCATGGAGTTATATAGGGGTGTGGAGAGACAAAATGGTCAGGGTTTGGCCGATCCAAAGGCTTTGTAAGTGTGGATAAGGAGGTATAGGTGGGGGCCTTTTATAAGAGGAGAGGAGGGGCACCCTTGGAATGTAAAGAAATGTTCCTTTATTTTAAAATTAGTTTCAGATTTAAAAGTTCCCACATTGATATAATTCAAGTCTAAGGTGATAAGGGTTCTAAATATAACCATACAATAGGTTTTGGACATGTGTATTTCATAGAGTTTACATTATCATTTCATTTTATTTAAATCCTTTATTAATGAGGTAATCGCTGCATCATCATGATGTCATAAATAATTTAATATATTTAATGTCTAAATATTATAAAAAAACTATCATGATTTAGGAAATCTTTTTATCTTTCTAATGAATATTTATAGTCAAAAATCTGACTTGTATAACCCCATGTAAAAATTGTTTTATTAAAACATCTCATGTTTGTGTCATTTTTACTTTAACATTAAATAAAAAAGTATTTATGTCATTTTCCAACCAAGGTGGCTCCATGGGGTCCCCAAGTTGACCCATGGATTTTATTGGTCGACCATGACACATCCAATGAGGTCAGGACATGTTTCTAGGTCATTTCATTTTATTAAAACATTATTCTTACCTTAAACTACACTAATTACCTCTAATCACGATTAAAAACATAAAAGTTACTATTCACCAAAAAATTATTTGAATCCCATTGAACCACATTTTACTTCTTAATGAAAACCATTTATGTCGGATTATTGAAATTCAAAACACAGAGGTGGTAAAATTTTATTTAAACGGAAAATCAGTTTTTATAAGTACCACTTAGTGGTTTCACTATTCATCAAAAATTGAAGTTTTTCAGAAAAATACCAAAACTTTACCCTAAGATATATTTGATATTCCGAATTCAAAAATGATTTGAATTTTACTAAATTCAAAACTTATTAGTTGCATTAATTAATTTAATAATTAATTCCCACTGTCAGAGCAAATAGCGTGTTTTTATGAAACAATAAGTATCAAAAGATTGACACTAGTTTAAGTCCAATTTCAAAGTGAAATTAATTTCAACGAGCACTATTGGATTAAATGGTGAAAATATATTCTAATTTCGCTTTAAAACCAATTAAAAAGATAATCTAATCATATAAATAAAATATATTAAAAAGCGGTTTTGAATTAAAATACAACATTTTTCACTATTCATTAAAAATTGCACTTTTTCGGAAAAATACCAAAAATTTACACAAAGTAAATTTCGATGTCCTGATTCTAAATAAGAATTTTATTTTGTCAAATATGACACATAAAATTGTAAAAAAGTGTATTTAGAAGTGGTTCGCCTTCAAAAGGCGGTTAATCGTCCTTTTAAAGAATATTAGAATGTCTACGCTTAAAATTGGATTCATTCGCATTTTTAATCCTCTAACATATATAATCATTTTGTAGTTAGTTCTCTTCATTCCCTCCATTACAACATCTAGGCATTAACTACTATTTAAAATAATATTATTTTATTATTAGAGTGCAATGTAAGATTCCCAAGAAACTCGTTGTTGCGTATTGGGTACGCCATCGAGCATAGAATCCCCTTTAAAGTAATATTAATATTTTATTCACAAATATGGATAAATATAAAAATTTAATATTCTTTATTTACCTAGGGTGTTACAATAATGCCCAAGAACCATAACATAATCTTATCACATAAAACATACATAAAGGAAACATAACATTTCCACATTTCAATTACAAGATATCAATACAACACATTGATATAATAAGAAAATTATGAAAACCATTTTCAATACCAAAATAGAAGAAAAGTAAAACATGGTATTTATTTTCCTTTTAAAAAAATGTATGGCTTGTAGAGGAAGCCGAAACTCAAATAATAGTCACGGTGGCGGAGAAGTCGTTGTCGCCGTATACGTAGGAAAAAAACATTACTCTTTGTCATTTAGTAAAACGCTTTGTATAAAAAATATTCCTTCTGGATAAACGTAAAAGTCAAAGGGGTTTATACACCGTATAAAATAAGGTTGTGTATAAAACAATATATGCCTCAATGAAAGGAGATTGAGACGAAGTCCCATACCTCGGGTCCGACTTGACTCGATCGTTCTTTAACATCCTGAATAATAAACTTGAGTTAATTTCTACTTGCTTAAGAACCATTTTCAAGTTAATTATTCCTTCCATATCACTTATTACCATGTTATTAACACTATGTAATTATTTAAGTTAATAATGGTTGTTTTGTCGATCATTGGTACTTGAGTAAAAAAAAACACTTTATAATTACAAGTTATTCATGTTGTAAGATATCCATTATATCAAGAATTATATTCATGAAGTAGATATAATATATATCATATATATCCAGTATATATATGCATTCATAATTTTACATAAAAATTTAGATGTAAGAAATGAAATGCACCATTCGTGGAGACGGTAAGCCGTACGTACGCATGAACGCTACTTTCATTTCTATGTCATGTTAATGGAATTAAAACTAAATGAGAGATATGTATATTATAATTCCAGAATTATATTCATAATTTAGATGTAACATAAATCATATATATCCATTATATATATGTACTTATAATAGTACATTACATTTGGGGATAAGAAATGAAATTCACCGTTCATGGAGACGGTAATCCGTGCGTACGCATGAACGCTACTTTCATTTATATATCATGCTTTAATGGAAAGAAATAATAATGATATAAAGGTATATTATAATTCCAGTATAACATCATATATAATAAATTTAACTCCATCCTTTATACACCCCACATATGGCATTAACGAATCAAATCACTTTGAGGGGGTGGTAGTCCGCACTTCCTAAAATGAAGATATAGCATTTATCCATAATGGAAACCATAAAGGTATTCCTTAAATGAAAAATACATAAGCTTAAGTAAAACATAAAAATATTATATATCACATATAAATATAGTTACATCTTAATGGCCACCTTTGAAGGTGTTACATGAGTGTTGAACAATCATCGTTTCGTGAGGCATAAATTCGCCAACCACAGAAATAATATGTTTTTTAACCATTAGATGTAGGTGTGTGTAATTTTAGATATAATACTTCACATAACAACATCATAGTATATTGAAGACACTGGTGTTTTTAAAAAAGTAAGGAAAAGAAATAGTTTAGGGGGTTGGAGAAGTAAAATAAAACATAAGAACACAAGATAAAACACTACCTTTAAAACGGGTAACTCTTTTTGATTTGAGCTCAAAGGATTCCTTGGGAAGACTTCTTCCCAAAGTAAGGCTTCTATGAGTAAGATAGGGATGTGGAGAGACAGAATGTGAAGGGTTTTGCCGAGCCAAAGTCTTGAGATGTGTGGGTAAGGAGGTAGAGGTGGGGGCCTTTTATAAGAGGAGAGGAGGGGCACTTTTGGAAAGTTATAAAAAGTTACTTTATTATAAAATGATTTTCCTAATTAAAAGGTCCCAAAATTATATACTTCGAGGATAAGGTGATAAGAGTTCGATATCCACCCACACAATAGGTTTTTGACATGTGTAGGTCTTAGATTTTACATTATATTATCATTTTATTTAAATCGTTAAATAATGAGGTAATCACTGCATCATCATGGTGTCATATATAATTTAATTTATTTAATGTCTAAAAATTATAAAAAAACTATCATGATGTAGGAAATATTTTTATCTTTCTAATGAATATTTATAGTCAATAAAATGACTTTTATAACCCCATTTACAAATTGTTTTAGTGAAACAACTCATGTTTGTGACATTTTTATTTTAACATTAAATAAAAAGTTATTAATGTCATTTTCCTACCAAAGTGGCTCCATGGGGTCCCCAAGTTGACCCATGGATTTTATTGGTCGCCCATGACACATACAATAAGGGTATAACATGTGTCAAGGTCATTTCATATTATTAAAACATTATTTTTACCTTTAATTACACTAATTACCTCTAATCGCGATTAAAAACTTAAAAGTTACTATTCACCAAGAAATTATTTTAATCTCATTGAACCAAATTTTACTTATTCATGACAACCATGTATGTCAGATTTTTGAAATTCAAAACCCAGAGGTGGTAAAATTTCATTTAAACGAAAAATCAGTTTTTTTAACTGCCACTTAGTGGTTTCACTATTCATTAAAAATTGAAGTTTTTCAGAAAATTACCAAAAATTCACCCTAAGAACTATTTGATATTCTGAATTCAAAAATGATGTCTATTTTAAAAAATTCATAAAATATATGTTTCATTAATTAATTTAATAATTAATTCTTGCTGTCAAAACAAAAAGCGTGTTTTTATGAAACAATATGTATCAAAAGTTTGACACTAGTTTAAGTCCAATTTCAAAGTGAAATTAATTCCAATGACCACAATTGGATTAAATGGTAAAAATATATTCTAATTGTAATTTAATACCCAATAAAAATTTAATCTAATCATATAAATAAATTATATTAAAAAGAGTTTTTGAATTAAAATACATCATTTTTAACTAATCATTAAAAAATGAACTTTATCGGAAAAATACCAAAAATTTACACAAAGTAAATTTTGATGTCCCGATTCTAAAGAATATTTTTATTTAGTCCAATAGAATGTATAAGAGTGACCAAAACCATATTTATAGACGGTTCACCATCAAAAGGCGATAAGTCGACCTTTAGTGAAAATTAGAGTATATATGACTAAAATTGAATTCTTTTCTTATTTTAAGCCTTTATCTTTTATTGGATAAATGTAAAAAAATTTAAAACAAATATATTATCATATTTTAGTTATTTCTATTCATTCCGGCCAATACAATGGATACGTGTTAACTACCATTTTAAAAAAATATTATTATATTACTAGTGTGCATCGTAAGATTTCAAAGAAACTCGTTGTGGCGTATCGGGCACGCTATCGAACATAGAAACCACTTTAAAGTAAAATTAATATTTAATTTGAAAATATTAATAAATATTAAAATGTATTATTATTTATTTACATAGGATGTTACACTTATAAGGGAATATTTAAAAAAAATTAGTGGTACTGATGGTGTGAAATTCCATTCTTTCAAAACATGAAAAAATACTACTTTCACATTTTTCGTAAAATTCAAAAAGTACCCCATTTAAAAAATGAGAGGAAGATTTATTTAAGATAAATTTGTAAAAGTAAAACATGGGTGAAAATGTATTAATATATATAAGAATAAATTAAAAAAATTAATACATTTTTAGAAAAAAT
This sequence comes from Viscum album, assembly GCA_963277665.1. Taxonomy (NCBI): domain Eukaryota; kingdom Viridiplantae; phylum Streptophyta; class Magnoliopsida; order Santalales; family Viscaceae; genus Viscum; species Viscum album. The sequence continues at coordinate 341,919,908 of OY728127.1, read as the reverse complement.
GGATATAGAAGAAAAAGATTCCCGATCTAGAGAAAAATACAGGATCAACATCACTTACAAGCAACATTATTGATATTTACTCAATCAGTAAGGGAAGAAATGAAAATTAAACATGTGAGAAAAATTCATAACAGTATTAGAAAAAAATATAGGTGGTTCAATAAAATAATATCATATTATTTCCTCTAAAATACCCTTTAACATAATTTTTAACAAAAATAAATGATATTATAACATAAAGCCTCTGTAACTTTGGTAACTCTTCAATCGTAATACCCATGAAATTATTAATTCAAATTAAAAATTAAATATAATAAAAATAATGATATTATTGATATAATTTTTCAAAAGTTTAGTATATACTCCTCACAAATGAATATAGGTTTATATCATAAACTTATGTCTCCATGAAAGATAATTTGAGATGAATAACCGTTAAAAATATCATAACATTGTATTTGAGAATTTGTCAAGGAATAGATTAAGTGTAACAAATATAAATATAGATAAAAATGTTTAAAAAAAATAGGATAATTAAAATCCATTTCAATTATAATCATATAATATGAAATATAATAATGAAGTAATATAACCCAATGAAAAGATAGTGAGTTATGAAATTATTTAACACTCGGTAACATTCAAGTCCAATACCCATGGATGAAATAGTTCAAATAAAAAAATAAAATACCCTGATGTATGAGGTATTGATTACATTTCATATAAAATGGATACTATATACACTATATAAAATAATTAGTTGCATGGCATTAAAATATTCCCCGATTAAGGGAAAATTAGACGAAGTCCCTTACATCGAGTCCAGAATTTCCATGCATGTACGTTAAATATGGTATAATAAGGTTATATGAATTATTTTAATTCTTGAGAACCTTTTACATGTTTAATAACTTAATATTAAATAACTTATTATAATGAAATATTTAAAAACTTAATTAGTTAAGTCCACATTGGGTGTTTTGAGGCTGCTTGGTTCATCGTTCCAAAATGAATTCAGTGTGTTGACTATGGTAAAAGAAGTAATTTATCCATAAAATATAGAATATTAATAACTGAATAATTATAATTTTTATAAATAAACTATTATTTTAAAATAAATCATGAATTATGGTTATGAAAAATGAACTTTGTTATGGTTGTGGAGATAATAGGTTGTATGTACACATGAGTAATGTTTCAATTTTTCAATGATCATTATGGAAATAATGTAATAAATATTTAATATTTATATAATTATAGTAATTCCATAAATTACATATTATTTAATTTAATATACTTTCATATATCAACCATGTGATTTTATGATGAAAAAATAATCACGTACTTCATAGAGATAATAGTCCACACGTACGCCTGAACGATGTTATCATTTTTTAGTGTATAAAATAAAATGATATATAAAATTATAATCATGGTAAAAATATCAATAATAATTATTTCCTTTATATCACACATATTCATTAACATTATCCTTATTACCTTCCATGTAAATAAATATTGAAACAATGAATAACATCGCTTGTGGGGTGGTAGGTCGTCATACCCACAAGAGAAATTATCATAGCCCTAATGGAGTAGAAATTGAGAAGGTATATATGATATAATAATTAAAAATAAATAAATCTATGAAAACAATATTAGATATACTTTAATTATATATTTATAATGATTTTTAATAGGTGGTGATGAAAATCAAATTACATCGGTTCGTGATGCAGTATTATATTATGCACATGAATGATGGATTTTTTCCCATTTGAAGGAAGAAGAGTTGAGTTTATGTTATTTATTTAACATAATAAAATAACAATGTATTTTAGATAATGATGTTATTATATGAAAATAACTAAGGAATATTTTATGGAGGTGAAAAAAGAAATTAAATAAAAATGCTCATTTAAGAACACAACATCTTCTTTGGAAAAACTCATTAGGTTAGCACCAAAATAGTTATTAGGATAGATTTATGATAAACCATAGACTCCAGATAATATGTTTTTTAATTATGGAAGACATTTTTTGAGGTCTAGTATTAAAAAATGGATCCAATATGTGAAGAGGAGAGGGGGTGGCATTTTATAACTAGGGAATAAGACACATTTGGATTTTTTGAAAATAAAGAGTTATACCTTTGTTTTTAGCCTACAACAAGGATCCCAAACACTCCCTTATAGAGGATTAGATTATTTAATATATAAATAGGGTTATATAGTATATTTAGATCAATTTTTAGTTCATTTATACCCATATATTTTTAGTTTATACTCTTGGTAAACCAGTTTCTACATTAACTATAGTAAAATATGTTTACTATTAATTAAGACCACAAATTAAGTTGAAATTACTATACAATATAAATTATTATTACTAAAAATATTAAATTCATTTTACAAAATTCAATTCTTAGATGTGGAAGAATCAAATTTAAATTAAAACCAACAGACGCAATGAAAAAACAAATTTTCAAGAGATATAATTTTCTAGAAACAAATTATATTATTTTAAATATATGACCAATAATAATCATTATATTAATTTAAATTAATATTTATAGATATATAATCTATAAATTTCATTAAAAAATTCCCCATTATATGTTTATTATTTATTAAAATGGAGAATCACAATGCACTTTAAAATGGTTTCCATTAAAATGTGTTTTTAAACCTAAAATATAACCTCAACTATAATCCAATATAAGGATGATTAAAATTCATAAAATTATATTAAATATATATAAATAAATATTATTTCACTTTTAATAAAATTTTATGATGAATGGGTTTTTTAAATTACATAATTTATTGAAAATGAATGATTGTTTTAAAAAAATCTGTTTTTTTGTATTCACTGAAAAATCAATATTTTTCAGAAAAATACCAAAATTTCACTATATGTTAATATTAATATTATAATTCAAAAAATATATATTAAATTTTCAAATAAATTCTCTAAAAGTGAAAAAAATTAATTGTTAATTATAAGCATAGAGAACACGATCAAATCACTTTTTAGAAAAATACATTTTCTAAGCACAAAACTAGATTTATTCTTAATTAAAGAATATAAAAAATAATAGATGAATAATAATTTTTTATTAAATTTAATATATTTATATATATATCATTAAAATAATTATCCAAAAGTGATTAATTTAATTCATTAATACAAATATTCTCAATGTGCATAAATTTTTTTTTATAGAAAGACATTTAATTTACATCCAAATTAAATTTATTTTCATTGGAAATAAATTATAAAATTAATCTATTATAATTTTTTAAACCATAAAATTTTTATAATTTAGTTATTCCAATTCATATTTTCCAATTTAACTACTAGTTAATAATTGTCATATTTTAAGAAATATTATTTCTTGGTTCGTTTATGCTCGATGTTGTGCGCCTTGTAAAATATCGGGCATAGATTTTTTTTTAAAATATTTATGTTTTATATTTCTCCCTATTTTTTTAGAACTTTTTATGTGATGAGTTATTATGGATCTATGACATATCATATTACACTTCCATTATATATAATCCAAATATACAATGTTTTTCATGCGTCGTTGTATCTTAATTATATTCAAGATGAATATAATTTCATTAATTATGGATAAATTGATGATGATGATGAAAAAAACATCGTGGAGTGGATAATGGAGATCTAGGACCACCTTGAGATATTGCTGTGTGGGTGTTCTCTTCCCTTGGTTTGTGTCTTGTGGAGAAATCCTGACATTGAGGAGAGTGCCTAGGAACATGAGTCACATATACATGCTTAATACCACTAGTGGGTTTTTTTACCTCATATATTGTCATCATTATCATTTTTATGGTTTTGAACCGTTCCTTTGTTATGAGATGGATTTATCTTGTTTTTTGTTGTGCAAATTACTCTTATTTTAGAGTTTTCTCCAACAAAAGTTAATTTATCTGTTGGTTTTTTTAGTTGCAAGGTTTTACAGATGTTCCCTAGATGAGGTTGTTGAGATACTGTGATTGTGAGATCCTTTAATGGTATCTCATAGGGTGGCTGTTCAGATGACCCCTTTTTATTTCTTTCTATCAATGTGTTATTTTTAATTTCTGAGCATAATAATGTTTTAAGAAATATATAATCTAAGGTCCTTGATTTTGAAATCCATTTCCTTTGCATTTTTTGGGTGCTGCAGGCACCTGTAAGAGGTTTTAGATAGTTTGGAGGTTATTTGAGGAGTTTTGGGAAATCCACTGCCAAAAATGGAATAGATGTGGTATAGAGGGTATGCTGCACTATAATGGAAGTGGGTGTAGTATAGTGGCTCTAGGATATGGCATAGAGGATCTCGATATAAGAAAATTATGTTACATTCATTTTAGGCTTGAATACATCATGGTGGTTGACTATGGAATATGTTGGGTGGTCTTAGCCGCATGGCTATAACAAAATCAGAAGGATTCAATAGAGTGGCATTTTGAGGCTACTTCCAAATCATGGGGTATCTACACTATGGTGGTTGGGATGTGATATAGAATCCTTATTGGTGAATGGGATTCTGTGGTGTGGTACTTAGGGTTTCACCCTAGCCCCCAGATCCCCTTAAATAAGTTCTGGACATGGAACATGGAAATTACATTGAACGGGGGAGGCTACATAGTGGTCCCTTAGGCTACACTATATAATTCACCATGTTAGGAAGGTATGTTGTGTGGTCAAAGGGGTTATACATTGGTGTATTAAAAAATTTCTATAAATACACAGAGACCCCTGAACCCCACTTCTATCTCACTTCTTCCACTCATACCTAAGGTGCACTAGAGATGTTTTTGGGTCTCTTTGAATCCCGTTTTTATAGATATTGATCACTTGCTCCTAGATATCAATTCATGCTTATCCAAGGTCATTTATTCTCTATAGGGATCAATTTATGGTTTTTTTGGGTACTATAGTAGTGATATAGAAGGTATTGTTTGGTACTATAGGAGTCAGAACTATTCATCTTATTTGGGCCTTCGGGACACCGATTTGGGCCGATGGGTCTCAGGGCCTTCAGGACACCAAAGTCCTTCAAGACATAGGGATGCTAGGTCATCATGGGCCTTTGGGTTGAGCTACCAATGGACTTCAAGACATAACGATTTCAGACCACATAGACTAAGAAGCATCCCATGTAGACAACATAGGAGCTGGTCCAGAAAAGGATTCAGAGAAAACAAGCAACCATCATATTAGATTATACCATATTGTAATAATGAGAGGGGTATGAAAACTGAAATCAGTACTAGGTAACCTGTAGCTATGCATAGGGAAATTATTTTTGATCTTTCATGTGAGGCGGGGAGCTAGGTGCCTTTATTATGTAGATGATACGGAGGGGATACTTAAAATGTGTCTCATCTTGTTCATTCAAGGTCATCTATTGGGGCTTGTGGCTCTGGGACTTCAGGCCATGTATGGGCCTTATGCCATGGCCCTATGGGTCATGTAAGGGTTCCCCCTCAACCCATAAAAGTGGGATTTTCAATAAATCAATAATGATTTAAGAACATAATTATTTCTAAATAAATTTAGTTTTTATTTTCATTTTAGGATGTGTTTAAGAAATAATGTCATTGGGATGTCATAGTTCTTAAGGGATAGGTGATCGAAGATCAATGATGTTGGTATGTTCTCATGTGAAGAAATTTTATTCTTTCAAGGTAAGGGATTCATTAATTTTATTTCATTTTTTTGAAATCATAAATTGATCATGGTATATCCCTTTACATGGAAGCGAAATTAACCTAATAATTATTTAATTGGATTATATTTAAAAATGGATAACCATCACATGTTGACTTTTTATATCGTGAAAATAGTTTGTCTCTTGATTATCTAGATAGTGTTTTATATATACATTTCATTTGTAGCATGATTTTATTATTAGTTTATAATGATTCATTATTTAGAAAATGGTATGGAATTTAAATCTGGTAATTATTAAATTATTTTTCTATTAAATTTAAAAAAAACATTTTATATTTTCTATAATGTTTCGTATAATTTAATGGTAATTCAAAATTATGAAAGGATTTCTTAATTGAATATGACCATCCATGTGTTATTGAATTGATATAGAATGGGAATGTTGTTAATACTATTTGATGATAATATAAATGGTATGTTAAATGAGATTTGTTCTTCTCACATATTAATGATACTAGTTTTGATGCTTGAGAGTATGTTTTATAGTTTAATACCTTGCTATAGCTGATGCCTTAGGTTTCCAATAGTTTGAACTTTTGAAAAATGAAACGATTAATTCAAGAAAGAATAAAAATAAGTTTATAATTATAGATAAATATTTGGGGTCTAGACTATTAGTTTTTTATAAAGTCAGAATACCTTGTGTTGGGAGTTGTGAGAGATGGTTTATATATGAAAGCTGAATAATTATTTTTAAGGACAAGTTTCCATATTGATTATTATTTTTTATGATTCATTCTAATTTTTTCTAGATGTGATCAGGCAGTGTGATAGGATATAAGTTTTGGATTTCTACACATGGGATGGTTAATGAGATATGGTTAGGGTGGAATAGATGATATGACTATAGTTGAATCCTGTACTATAGAGATTCATCAAGATATGTATGTGGGTGTCGAGGAAAGAATTAGATATGATTGAACAAGTTGAATCTGGGATCACCTATTGTTTTCATGAATGTTGTTTTATTGAATGTTGTTATTCTATTTAATGGGAATATGGATGGGTTACTTGTTTAATCTATATTTCTATCCTCATTACTTGAGGAATATAGATGTGATTTTTTTCAAGTTTCCTCATGGTGGTAGCATATGATTTTTTTCTTAGAGTACCTTTATTATAGATTTTTAATAAAATTTAATAATTCTTAACCCATGGGGTTGGTGATTATGGAATATAAATGATGATAATATGTTGTTCTAGAGAAACCATGGTCTCAGTTTTGATTATTTCCAAAGGGTATGGAGTTGAACCTAGTTGTTAATGTGAAGTAATTTGGAATAACATGAATGTTTAATTAATTTATAATTAAGTAATTAAATAATGGAAATGTTAAAAATGAAATTTTTAATTAATATTGACCTTTAAATGTTTGTGTTCTTCTAGGATATATAATCCCGAACAGTGTACGTAGGGTTTCTGAGTGATGATAGATGTTATGGTTCTTAGGACTAGTTTATTCTAGTAGTCCAGTTATGAGATATATTTTATTATGTATATAATGTGATATCATACAGTACCCCACCTATTTAAGATAGGGATATTGAAACCCAAGGGACTCAGGGAGAGTGTTTTTCAAAATACAATGGAGTGAGGATAGATGGAAAACTATCCCCACTTGGACCACTCTGTTATCTTGGTAGTATTATGTGTTGGTTTTCAGGGTAGTAAGTTTCCCAAATATGTGTGTTGAGGGATGTAAGAAAATGAGATTATTTTTCACACATGTATCTCGTAATATAGTATCTAGTGGGATATAATCGGTATGATATGTATAGGTTGGGATGGCATGAGGTACCTTCATCAGGGTATGAGTTCTACTGGCTTGAGGTATAATACCCGATGTATGATACACATCATATTTGGTTTGGTGGTCCCCAAAAACTGCTTTGTTACCATATGGATATATGATATGGGATGGTTTGATGATGTAATGTATTAGATGGATGTTGGGATACATTTCCCCAAAGTTTATAGGGTAGCTTATTTTGGTGAGATATGGCCTAGGATTTGTGTTGCTGGGGTAGAGATAAAACCCATCAGGGTACCCGTATTGATTTGTAATATTCTATGAACCCTTTTATGAAATATTTTGTGATACATAACCATAGTGATGCTGGGAATATATAATACCTATTTGGATGATGAGTTATTTTCACTTGGTGTTTATTGTGATTTATTGTGGTCTCTTAATATTTTTCATGAGAGGCACTAGAAAGGATTCTATTGAGGATAATATTATGATTACCACATGTATATATAAACTATTTTTCAGGTTACAAGGAGTAGGTTGGATATTAGGCTAGATATTACTAGCTCATAGTTATGAAGGTGTGGTTTGGGATATATAGTGACTACTAAGTATAACTTCTTTTGGTAATCTTATAGTTTTCCATTTAGTTGTCGATGTATTGTTTAACATTTCATGTATCCTCTTTAGATTCCATTAATATATATAATATGGTTTTATATTGATGTATTTATCTTATTTCTCCCTTCCACATGTTATCTTAAAGGTTAATTCCCCCCATCTGTATTATTATTATATCCTCAGTAATAGTCAGCAACCTGAGGCCTACTAGAGTCCTGAATGAAGTGGTCAAAATCTCCCTTCACTCATTTTTGGCTGAGGAGGGGTATATTTTAGGCGAGTGGGTTATGAAAATTTCTTATCATTATAAATGCTTTTAAAATTTCTAAAAAACACAACTCCCATTATCATGTTACCCATTTCATACCATTTGAAATTCACTTTATGAAAATAATATTACTATAAATTTCATTCATATTTTAAACTACCCCATGTTATAATATCATCATTTGACCAACACAAATAGTGACTGAATTAGTTTTACCAAAATACCATAGGAATTCCTCCCCATACACCCAAGGATGTTGAATATTAGTGATGTTTTGAAAGACCACTTGGGGATACTATATCCTATAGTATTTTCTTACAATAATAAGTAAATAACTAATCATCCTTAAATTTTATAACATTAGAGTACATATTATGTATATGTCATCAAAATCATTCCACAATAGTAATATATCCATGCTATTAAAAAATTACATGTGTTTATAGATTCATTCAATAGAAATGGATTTTCTAATGTGTCGATCATATGAAGTATTTGAATAATTAAAAAAGAAATTAAAATTAGACTAAAGCATTATTTGGGGTCTCACCTCAGTCCTTTCTTCATCGCCCCACTAACATTCTCATGATGATCCACTTTGATATACAACAACTATATGATTTTTAGACACAATGATGTTCTTGTGTAGGGTGTGAGGATAAATGTTAATAGGCCACCCACAACAATTTCCCACATAATTACAAAAACACATGTGTATACTTTTAATAAATAAAATATAATCCATAACCATCTCATAGATACACCAGTCACTTTTTTTTGGGTACCTAAAGTGTCACTCAAAAAGTGGATGCATAAATTCTTTAGGCAATTATATAATTGGATGATTCTTTCATGGAATTAACATGACATGAGGGTGAACCATATATAAAAACTCACAAAAATATACAATTGAATCAGATATAGATATGTAATGATCTAGGGTTAATGATGTATTATAAATTCATAAGCCAAAGTGCTTGATATATCACTATAGTCATCAATAAAGTTGGCTAATAGACCACCATATATAATAAGTAAAAATGGGTATTTTCGGTTAAACCATGTATAAAAATAAAATAATAAGAAGAAAAATGTATCATGAGGTGAATGATATATCATCACACCACAAATGGGTGAATGATGTATTTTTCATGAATGAAGTATCACAATAACAAAAAATAGCGTAACTAATGTTTCTTCGAGTTATTGATGTATCACCTCAAAATAATAGGTAGAATGATATATCACTAGGTGAATGATATATCCATATATTTAGATTAATATTGATGATGTATTTACACACTAATCACAACCAGGGTAAATGACATGTTACCATACTTATAAATATCATGGAAAATATTGTACAATCATTGACATTATCCAAGGTGGATCATTTACCCCCAACATACCAACTAAGGTTCATAATATATCATGATTCAGTAAAATAAGATTAAAAAACTATCACCATAATAAATATAATAACAAGGGTGAATGATTTATCACTATAGATTATGAATCAACATAATATTATCATATCCTGGATGAATGAGACATCAGTCTAAGATTTGGTTTATCCAAACCATGTGTATTCCATAGGAAACCCAAGTCCATGATAATACAAACCTATGAAATTTAAATCAATTCCAATATCCCTCCAGGAAGTTTATAATTCTATATATTGACCTGTATCACAAGGGTTATGCAATCTTAAGAACCCAGTATGTTAAAGTCCCATTATAAGGCTAGATCGTCACATAGTCTAGCCAATATGTGTTTTACTGATGTAAAAAAATATGTAATGGAATAATTCATGTTTTATGATTTTTCCTAGGTACATGGAAACCACCCAGGGTTCCTTTACCTAGTTATCAAGACACTTTACTAGGTAACATGAATATTGGTGGTCACATGTTCATCTTTAATGGACTATGGATCTTATTATGATCCTGAAAACTCAAAATCCTAAATCATGAGGTAGTATGACTTGAATTTGTTCCATGATAGACCACTTTTTCCTACCCAGTAGACTCATAAGTCATAAAAACACACACATGTTATCTAAAGTCTCACCCCTTCGAATCACTCTAAATGAGAACCACATATCCATAATGAGACCTATATAGTTTACTCATGTTGTAGATCTTCAATGGGAACCCTCTTGTGTTCCCAATTAATATTTTCATGTCCCTCATGTGAAAAACATAACCATAAATGACTACATAATAATATACACCACCTGAGCACACACTACATGTTTTGTACAACCCCTAACCTTGCTTCTCATAAAGAAAACCAGTCAGAGTTTCTATTTAGGACCCTCAAACCAACTCATTGGAACATAAAAAACATAAAATATATATGAGCAACCATATAATATGATAATATTAAGAACCATGGTCGAAAAACTAATGTTATCCCCTTATGTATGCTCAGTCCATCTTTGGATGAGCCTTTTCATGGTGTTATCAACTACCTCAAGCCCTTAGCTCATACAATGGGCTTCTAAATAAATTTAAAATAATTTATAATTAATTTACCCAGTTAATACATAATTATTTAATTAATAATATATGAGGGATAAGATACCAAATTACATAATGACACCAACACCTCAACAAATGATGTGTGTTTAACACACAAGATAACCCAAGGCCACTTCCAAACAAAGACCTAATATCTAACTTCAATTATTTAACCAATAAAAATATGATTTGGTGAAAATAAAAGGAATAAAAATGTTAGGGACATACCACCATGTAAAATTCCATGTAATAATTTAAAATACAGCCACAAACACTAATAATCAATCAATATTTAAAAAATACAAATATTTCCTTGGTTTCAAGCTTATAAGAGATCGCATTTTTTCGAAACCCACTGAGACACTTTATCTTGGTCCTTTACACATGTCATTGGTGTTTCACAAGATGAACAAGATTATTTTTCCAAAAAAAATCAACTTGAATAAATAATTTTGATTAAAAACATCTAATAAAATCTGTTTTCATGAAGAACTCATCATTAAGAAATCAGTTCACCACATGGGTTTCTTAAAAATACTTTTATCATGAAAATTTTTATGTTCCATAACTTATACCCTCATATAAGTTTATAAAATTACCAGAAAAGAAAATTTTCTTTTATATAATCCACTATATTCTCCAAAAAATATTGATCCAAATATTTCTTTAAAAAAAATTAATCTATAACCATTTTGGAAATCAATCATAATACACCAGGAATAAGAAGTACAAAATTTTACTACTAGTTCTAAAAGGACAAAATATTGAAAAATACCTTGTTTTCCTTCCAAAACCAATATTAAATCAGTAAATATTTTTTAGAATACTCTTTCCAAAGAATAAAATTTTAGTTAGTTGTAAATTTCTTTTAAATCCCAAAACTATTTTATCCTTCCAGTTAGGTTCAAGGAAAAAATTATCAACACTAAATTCTTATTTCCATTTAAGAATGTTAAGAATAATAAAAAAATAAATTGTTAAAAAACATAATTATAGATTAGATTAATTTAGATTTTTTAAATCAAATAACCCTTTATAATCACCCAAAATCGAACCTGAAAATCCATACAAAATAACTCATCAAAGTAGGAATACTCATCCAGTAAAATCAACTACAAACTTTTAATAAATTATTTTTCTATGAATCAAACTATATATCCTTATATATGTAGTCTTTTATCAGGTTTTAAATTATTTAAGCCCAAAAATATGTTATATAGTCTTATCACCAACAACTAAAATCAATACAAACAATAGAAATAATAGATAGTGAATAATAAACCTATATATATATAATTTACTAAAAAAATTATCAATCAAAAAAAATAACCATTTCTTCACAAGAAAAAGCACAAGTTCAAATCCATGTTCTTAATCCAAAATGATTTTATTTTTATTATCACCACCCAAAAAGATTCAATATCCCTCTTCAAATATGTTTTCTCCATTAAAATATAATAACCCAGTGAATAATAAATTCCATTTAAAAGTTTCAAAATCATTTTATAGAACTGTATAATGCATGAGTCACAAATTTTGTCCTAGTATAATGTGGATAAGATAGATTAACTAGTAAAAGCTTAACAATATTGTCTCTTTCCTAGTTTTCCAAAGCCTTACATTTTCTAACATCCCTGGTAACTCATGTATTATAATAAAGATTTTGGTTAGGGGATTTTTATGTTGACCTTCTAATTTGTGAAAAATCTTATCTTCATACCTACCATACCATATCTGAAACAAACTGATACTAGTTTAATCTTCCCAACATGGTTTCCCTTCTATAACCAAAACCCATGCCAAATCATAACATTACCCAACCATTGGAGTGATTTTCGAAACACTAAAGTCTTTATAGACAAATACAACCAAAAATACCATCTTTGGAAAATTGTGTAATCACTCAACTAATATAGAAACAACTTACCTATAAAATAATATTAAATCAATTTTAATGAATGAACATTCGTACAACCACAATACATGTATAAATTATATAATACAAATGTAATAAACATCCAATGAAAAATAAAACTCTTATCCATGGACCAACCCATAACTGATGGAATCAAATATAGTAGTTTTAACTAACTATTCAATGTTAATCAATCCCATCCCATGAAGAATCATATAATAAAATTGAAACTAAAATTTGAATCATATTAATTTTTGTTAATATTCCCATGAAAGGTGTGAGTACAATAACTAGATGGATTTCCCCAATTCTCCCAATAAACCACATGTACGTGAAAATAAATCAATATATAATTATTTATATAAAACCTTCCCATATAATTATATCTCATAACATATATAAAAGAAATATATATTAGGAATGTAATCACTAAGTACCGAAGAATAGAAAATCTATACAAAATAAATCACACAAACCGAAGAAACACCACACACCCTATCTCAACCCATACCGAAGGGATACCTTAGAATTTGAGATAATAATTATAATATGTATATCCTTCTAAATGGTTGAATGAATACTCTGAAACCTCACCTTATTCTTACTGACATGGTCCCCACACATAAGTGTTAGTTTACCATCACGTCAACTCATAATGAGTGGTACGATCCCCACATTGAAGTTGGAGTTTTCTATTTATCATATCTAAACCCTCACCTGGAAAAAAAGTAAAAAAATATAAACTATTGAAAAATAAAATATTAATACACCCATTGGTTACCAAAATTCACAATTCCACAACAATAGTAACCCTATTAAACTATATGAAGAAAGACTCCGCAATATCCAACCCATAAAACTCAATGTATAAAATCAGAATAACATCAACATCCATACAACCCAAAGTGAAAAAAATATAATGATCCTTAAATCCTTATTAAATAACTAACTAAATTAAAAACTCAAATAAATATATGGAAATAAATAAACAAAATATCTAATATCCTTTATCATATACTATTTTGTTTTGAAATTATATGCACACACTAAAAAAACAACCCTTGGTATAATCTCCCAAAAATAATCACACCAAAACACTTCATTTCTCACCCTGAAATCAAATCCACCTTTAATTATTTTACACAAATAAATTTATTAAATGAAACATCACACTAAATATATATTTTTCACAAAAAAGGTGTATAAGAGAATCCAGTTACCAAACTAGAAAAAGAAACAAAACCATGACATTAAATCAACAATATATGATCCTAAAAGCTTTATCATATCCCTAACAACTAAAACCTTATTAAATTAAATGATTTAGTCATTCTTTAATGAAACCCCCAAGTTAAAACCCATGCTCTGTATAGGAAAATAATAGTGGAAGGTCATCGTTCAAAATGCCTTAATTCCAATACCCAAACCTCCCAATATTCAAATAAGATGATATTGGGACAGAGGGTGTAAAGTATTTGACCCCTCCAGGAAGGCAGTTCTATTTAATTTCAAGATATTTGATTTAATTTATATTTTATTTTTAATTAAATGGTGAATTAGGGGGATCAGGAGACGTAAGAGGAAAAATAATAAGGGGGTGTTTTGTTACAATTTCTAGGTACTGTGTATCCTAGTATCGATCACCCAGTGTGGTTTCATGGGTTCAGAAAGTTCTATTTAAACGACTTGGTACATTAGAGACATTATATTAATATCTAATTAAAAATTGTTGTTTTTTTAATTTTTATACATAATATTGAACACTAAAACTAAGGTTGAATTGGGATTCCTCTTTATTTTATCTCATTTCCACCACCATGGAGATCTAATATCCTCATCTTTCCTTCTATATTTCATCTATTTTCTACTTTATTTTATGTTACTCCATTTGGGTACAAAAAATCTACATAAAAAAGGCATGGAATTATTCCTCCCCTAATATTCCCTCTCCACTATTTATAACATAATGTAACACAATACACACTAATGATAGGGGTTGAATTTGGCTATTCATAAATTGCTTTTTATCTCAAAATAAATTAGCCCTCAACATTGTGTTTAAAAAGGGGAATTAAATATATCACAATGATCACAAAATTTCACAATCAAATACTGGAAAGTAAAGTGAACATGCAATATGATATTTACTTGGATTACCCATAAAATGTTATATCAAAGTAGAATATATTAAAAATGTTTTGATATGATGAGTAGTTTGTACTCCACTAGTTTATGATACAATCTTTCAGAAAAGATCACTTATCATCCAAGGTCCATGACATGTTCCTCTCTTTCACTCATTACTTTCTTGGAGGGTTACATGAATTTATAATATTGTAATTTTACTAAAACTCAAAATAATTATAATTAAATAAAAACACCAAATAATAGGGGTGTTCTCCATGGTTAATTGATCTTCACCACTATATATTAATAAGAATGTATAGTGAAGACTTCTCTTTTAATCCCAATATCTTAAAAATACCATCCAGTAAAAACATCCCTATTAAAACTTTATATTTTCAATGATTTAAAAACCCTTTCATCTTCCCTACCATTATTCCAGATATTATTTGTCTATTTTTATCAATATATTTAATTTAAAAAAACCATTTTCAACCCCACAAGCATAATTTTAAAATTCAAATTAAAAAATACCAGGCCCCATGACTTCCTCTTTTTGAAATATCATCCATTGGATTATTTCTAGGAGAATCCCCACCAATGATCACTATTTAGTTAGCTCTTTATCATACCCAAACCACTAAAACATATTTAACATTCCATGTAATCGACTCTATTATAAGCCTATAGTTTTTCAATAATCACAGCATGATGAATTTCATTGTGGTGCACCAGTTGGTTTCTCTATTAGTTTCTTCATATTCTAGATATATTATGGAATAATAATATTTTTCATCTTGTAATTTTGATTTATGTTTCCAAATAGACTAGATCATAATTTTCACATCCCTACACATTTTCTTCATGGTCTAATAATGATGGTGATTTTTTTTCAATCACAATAAAGTCTATATATTAAGGTGAGATCTAATTCATGTTTATACATTCATTACAGTGCTACATATACCATTATGGATAAATATTATATAGCCAATTTTGATTAATCTCACATAGGTCAACAAGTTTTATATGAAACAAATTTTCAATAATATAATTAATACATTATGGTGTTGCAGTATCTCAAAAATCGTTTGAAATAAATATTATTATATGATGTGTTAGTTATGTTAACCTGATAGTAGCCTATAATGGTGTAGGAAGAACATTATAACATGATTTTATCTCACACATATTTGAAAAAAATGATTAGTATTATATAGGTCAAGAAATACCTTCTTATTTTTATATACTAATTCATATATAATGTGATATTTATGCTTATTCCATAAATTATATCTTGAAACACAAAAACAATTGTAAGTATTCTATTTCTATTTTGGTCGCAACATTATCCCCCTCTCGAAATTTTTTTAATCTATAATTTTTAGATGCATTATATTTTTAGTATATTCATGCACACTATTATATGGATCTACTTATAATTATTCTACCCCTTTGATAATAAAATTCATAGAGTTTCTCATTTTTTGGATCTGATCATTTCTAATCATTCAAGTAACTCTTCTATTTTTCCATTAATGAGAAATAAACCATTAAAAAATTATCTAAGCCTAATAGACTCAAATATAATTATAAGAAACTAAATAATATATGATCTTATAAAATTATTTTTATATTTTATAGACAAATACCTTCTTAGTTATTTAATTCTCCATGAATTATGTCTCCCCTATCTTCTTACACTAAATAAAATGAAAATATATGTAAACATGAAATATCAATGTAAATAATTGTATAAAACAGTGAGAGGGGATTTAGAAAAACCATATTTTGTGGATATTTGTGAATTTTGATGTTCAAATAATGCTTCTCAAAAAAAATTGAGTAATTTGTTTTATAAAGATATCCACCACTTGATGTGGAGTTAAAAAAATAAAAAATAATTTTTTTTCTCCACCTTATCCATTAAAAATTGTTAAAAAATCTCAATATGATTCATGTGAGAGTGTTTTAATTTATTCTCTATCATCAATATGACTCTCTAATAGGAACACTGAATCGACATTGATTAACACACCACTTCATTAATGTCTTTTATTTAATTCTTCATCAACATAAACTGTGTATAGGTATATCCAAATAAAATATATTTCTCATCTTATAAAACTCAATGATATACTTTTCAACTTTTTACTTATTTATCCATCATAATTTCATTAGATTCTGAAACCTATAAAACATATATAATTTTGATTCATGATATCTACATCCTAGTCTATATATGAATACACCACCAAGTCACTATTTTCCTCAACATTTAAAAACAATCTATAGTTTAATGTTCCTTAGATATACTTTATTATCCTTATTACCTCTATGATATGTTATTTATTTGAAAAACTATGAAATCATGGTCTTAAGATTGTAGCATAAATGAAATCAACCCATTTTTTCATGATATACCCTAGAATCCAAATAATTATTAGATATAATATCGAATCAACTTATTTTCTATCCTCATGCTTTTCATGATTCATTCTAATAACTAGTAAAGAGAAAAAATGTTTTGAAATTTTATTTCTAAATCACTTTAGCTATTATCTCTTATATTTCACTAGTGAGATGAATTTTTTTCCTTTAATTTATTATACTTGTAACATTGGGAAGTAGGTTATATATCCAATCATTGATATCTCAAATTCTAAATGCATCAATTTTGTAAACCAATCAATGGAATTCTATGTTTTACTATTAAAGATGATTTCATCAACATAAATGGTCACCATGAACTATAGTTTATCTAAAAAATTTATATATAGGTTATGATACCCACAATTTTTAATTCCAACTTGTTTAGATAAATGTAAAACCATGAATACCAAGTATGAGTTGATTTATTTAAGCTATAAAAATCCCTTTTATACATGAAACCTTTTAAATCCTCATCTCTAATAAGACATACTATTTTTTATTCCATGGGTACCTCTTATTTTTAAGAATACAATTAGAAATACCATATTGATATCAATTTCTTAGAATATCAAAAATATTTGAACAAACACTTCCAAGAATATTCCCATTGCCTCCATATGTTGTACTAGACTAAATGTTTTCCCAACTTTAACTCTTTAAATTTGAGAATATCATTTATATACCAGGATTTGATTATTCAAAAATGTTATTCTACGTTAATCATAATTTTTTTAAAGAACCATTTTGTACTAATAAAATTGTTAAGTATATATGAATACACAATATGCTACATTTTTTCTAATAAATTTGGTTTAACTATTTATTTTTGAGTTTCAACCATGATTCATCCTTTTCTACCTCTTCAAATATTTTTGATTTCAATGTTGATAATAAACTAGTGTGTTCCAGTCATATTTTCCCCTGAGTCCAATTTATAGTATATTTTTCTCCAATAATGTTTCATTGATGAATTTAAACTCTTATTATTTCTATTCGAGCCATGAATTGACATTCCTCTACATGATTCACATATTATAATTTGACTTCATAATAATTATCCTTAGAAAATTTTTCAATTCTTTAAATTATATATATACATATTCTTATTCTTAAAAAAAATTCAAGAACAAAGACTCCATGGTTTTCCTTAGCATTATTTTCAACTAATTTACAAATATTTATCTTTACAATCTTATTGAGACATTTATTACTAAACATCAAGGCTTTACACTATAAAGAGTAGCCTAAAAATCCTCTATCAACCAATACTTCCCCAAATTTTACAAGATATGCCTCTTTATTTTGAATAAAAAATTTAATTTTAAATTCAATATGAGATTTCCAATCGGGGTTCCTACCATGAAACATTTCATATAATGTTTTATCTTATTCATAACTGAATAATTTTCGATTTTTAGTAGACATAACCACATATATAAATTCTTTCAGTGAGTTTAATAAAATTCTATTTCAATAGAAAAATTTGGACCATATTATTTAATATCCTATTCCTCTTTTCCACAACTCCATTTAGTTAAGGAATCACTTATAATGAACCTTATTTCTTTATTCCATATTTATTTAGATAATTTTTATCTTCAAAGGAAATGTATTTAGGTAAATTATTTGAGTATTGAATCTTTATTATTCTACAAGTTTCATTATAAACTATTATTTCAAATATTTATATGTATTCCAAAAATTATCCCTTATAACTTATAAACATATCCCATCCCATCCTATTAAATTCATCAATAATGAAATATTTCTCACATGGTATTCTATTCGGATTGGTTGAACTATATATATTAATGTGGAAAAAATTCTGTAGATTTGATTTCAGCATCTTCATTGGATGATAGAGGCTTATCATCAACTTTACCCTCAATAATGCATCATAATACTTTATTTATTCCTCTTCAGCTAAAGAATATCAATAATATGTTTCACAATTGAAAAATTCTTCCAAACTATATTAATGAATATTACTAAGACTCTGATGATATATGCCATTCTAATTTTCAATAGTAATAAGAAAAGTATTCTCTATAGAGTCTAATATAATCTCTTATTTTTTATCCATTCCTATAGAAGAGTGTGTACAATTTTTACATTAATATAATAGATTTTCTAGTTGAATCTTATTTCTAATATCGAGTTAAATATATGAGTCACCCTAAAAATTATTTCATAGACCATTAAAATAAATAAATTTAGTATTATTTAAATTATTCTCCATATAAATGGGTTTTACGACATCATTTTATCTCTATAGATCCATTATGTAAACCCAAAAACATTTTTAAGGTATAAAATAGTTAAATTTCTACTGAACCTAACATATTTTTCGTTTTATGTTTCTGAGGTGTTGGGAATGGATTATGAGTGGTTTAAGAGGAATAGACCAGGTCTAAAGTTGAAAAGATGCAAATTGTAGATGAACATAGAATGACACCTAGAAATCATGACTTTATATACTCTGGGTGAGTAAAGAACCATATCCTGGAGTGGTTTGTACAATAACCTACAGGGTCATTCCATGATGACTCTATCAGTGAGGAGGCTTTCTACCAGAAATAGGACATGTATTAACCTATATGGTCATGTAATAACCAATTCCTAGATATGTTTTTCATGTGTAATAAATTAATCAGTGTTAGAAATTGAATATGGATACCTTTATCTTGCATCACATGATGCCCCCTCCACACCTTAGATTTCATCCATTCTAAGTGGTTCTCTCTAGTTTCTTAGAAGATTCAAGCACCGTTTTTATGATATGGTGATTGAGGTAGTTTTTTCCTTACAAATACATCATTTATCAATTTTTCCAATACCCATTTATGTCATTCCATTTATGACTATCTATGCCCTATTTTATAGGGGTTTTCCTAAATTTTCATTTTTGCTAAATTTTATCACGAATCTGTAAATGATATATGGTGAGTACAATTCTAAAAAATATGTTAGGTGATATTTAAACTATCCCTCGATTAAAGCATCACTTCTAAGTGTGTGTCTGTGTGTTGTGAAGTCATTACAACCTACAAAGTTGTTAACTAGGTTCTAATTAAATTATTTCATTATAAAATTCACATGGATAATAGTTCCCTTAAACTGTTAATGTATTATAAATTGGATATAGACGAGAGGGTTCCCTAGTTGTGTCTTGAACATAAATTTTTATAAACCATGAGGTGGGACTAAAATTTATTGCTGTTAAATTTTATTTTAAAATTTTTAAATTGGAAAATGATATTTGGGGTGAATTTGTAAGTGAAGATATATGAAATGTGAATTTTTATTAAGGTAAAATGGTAAATGCTGGATAATAAAAAAGTATTTTCTTTATCCATTTATATATGGTAAATTCATGATGAAATGTTTAGTAATAAAATTTGAATAGATTAAGATTTAGGAATGGTTTCCTCCTAGGTGATTCCCCTTATGTTCCTAGGATGGGTATATTTCCCATGGGTGTTTCCTACTTTTCATGGAAGGGCATTTTCCCCCCGAGGTAGTTTCTTATGTTTTGCGGCATCCGAAATTCATTGAAGTATGTATGGTAGATCCCAAGAGTAATTATCAAACCAAATGATTTATTATGTTTCTTAATTAATTATTATTTATGATTCATATATTTAATTAGGAGTCCTAGAATTTACTATACATAGGCTTGATATGTTTATAAGAACCATTTGTGGTGGCCTACTAAACTGCACTCACACACTACTCTATCCATGATTGGGTACATGAAAAGACTTAATGGTTTCAATAAAAGAATTGGTGAAGTCCTTATGATTGATGGAAGATGGGATAACTATTCCAAGGCTTGGGAGTTAGGAATAGTCCATGAATCAAGAACATTTTTTCAGTCTCTCCCAGCTTTGTTTTTTTATTCTTTTGGATTTCTGGTGTGTATGATATGCCCATGAGTGATTTTTTCTAAGTATGAAATGACTATAATTTTCATATATTTTTTTACACCATGTGATATTGATTTTAATTTATTGTTTCTTTCCTTTATCTATAATGTTTTTTAGGTTATAAAAATTGTATTATCATTTTTTATAATGCTTCTACAAAATCTCTTATTAGAGGGTATAGTCTCCCCACAGTATTTCAAAAGACCCTCACCACTAGTAAAAATTCTCTAGCATATTGGGAGGAAATTATTTTTGCTATATTACACCCCAGCCTAGTTACAATGTACTAAACCAATATGGGGTATGTAACAATGTCGTATCATGGAATTGTTTTCTTTTTTCTTACTACTAGGTAATGGTATACATGATATAGGTTGTGTTGGGACTTATTATAAAAGTAATTACTGAGAGTATTCAAGAAAATTATGAGGAAAGAAAAACATTCAATGGATATGATTTTTTTTATGACTTTAACTTTTAAAATTGGTATTATTTACCTAGAGTTACACACATGGTTGTGATATATGTTTTATGAGTTTTTTTCTCTGGTATAGAATTGAAATACTCTACTTCTTCATGCACCATACTAGGTAAATTGATTTAAAATTTTATTTTAATGATTTTCAAGGATTTGGTACATAAATTTGAGACAAATGTTGATTATTTATTATATAAAAAAATTTATATGATGTTTTTCTATATACATTTATGTTTAACTCCTAAATAATCAATATTCTAAATTTCTAATGGAAAATTAAGCGATCACTTGTTTTTATTATTACGTGAAATATTCTAAATGAAATTCCTATTTTAAAATATAAATTTATTTTATCTATAAATTACAATTGAAATATAATTAAATCATTCCTCTATTATGGAAACTCTTGTTGAAATTAAAATTAAAAGTATGAGATGTAGATCATATATGGTTGTAGTTTGTCCATGTGTATCTGTCGACATAATTTGGGAGATTCCCTATGTTTTTTGTATCACACCCTAAGTGGGAAAAAAATAATTAAATAAATAAGTAAATAATAAGATTTATATGTATTCATTTTATGGATTCATATTCATCATAGTTTTATAAATGGATATGTATATATATATATATATTTCAATCGAATGGACTAGTTTTATTTACATAATAGTTTTTTATGAACTACATAGTTTTATTTTGAATATAAATTCATAAAATTTAGAAATTTAATTTCATAAAATGGACATAGTTTTGGATATCATCATATAAATTATTTATTTAAATTATTTTCTGTGAATTTTTTTTATTCATTTACTTCAATGTGAATAGTGCAAAATGCTATTTGTTGGGAAACCTGTCAATCTTTATGATTAAATAATGTAATTTAACAATAAAATTTTGTTTTAAAATTAGTTTTAAATTAAAATGACAGCATTTTTATCAAAAATAATCAAAATAATTCAATATGAATCAACAATAAATTTTATTTTTGATATATGTTTATTTTATTGCTTAAAAATACAATTTTCTAAAAAAACCATTTCCATTTCATGATGGGAAAATGTATTAAAATTAATTTATAACCATTTAAATAATTGAAGCCTAAAAAATAAATTCAATATTTATAATTAGGATTTGAAAATTTATTATTGTGTTCAGTTTAATTTTTCATCATTAGGGATATTTAATGTGGTAAAAATGTGTCACCATGTAAAAGGGTAAATATAGTCAATTATTGTATAAACTAAGTGATAATACCAGAAAATATTATTTATATTATTATTGGATATTTATATTTTGATCTTAATAAACTTATCTTTTAATTTTTATAGTTATTGAGTGACTGATAATGAAAAAGACATTTATAATATTAAAATGTTTAGAAAACTACTAGTGTGACACTCCCATCAATTATAAAAGGGAATCTCCTTTCATCTCTTGCATACACTATTTGGTAACAATATATTTTAAATTTACTAAAAAATAATTTCCAAACATCCATTTTTTAGAAGTAGTGGTCCTATTAATAGATCAAACATACAATTATTAAGGTGCAACCCAAATGAGGTTTCCTAAAGAAGAGGTTTAACTCTTAACTATGTGTGTTATGTTTATTTATTCTTCTTCCACCATAAAATATTCATTATTCATGATAAAATTAAAAAAATAAGTAGCATCGATACACTAAATGATTATTATTATTATGGACCAATAATAATAATAATTATTTTTATATCCTATGAAAAAGGAAAACCTATTTCAAGAATACATGTGGAATACCACCTCCATGAAGGGATGTGTTTAATTTTTCATCAATAGATTATATAGTTAATTAAAATGATGAATAAAATTAATATTTATGATAATTATGAAATAATTTTGATTAAGTTATGATCTAATATTACTTACCTTATTATCCAATCCTTCTTTTGGAAATTGACAACATCGCTCGCACATATGTGTGGAATACCACCACTAGGAAGCGATACAATTCATTTTCATTTCCAGCATAAAAGGGTGGTAGTAAGGATATAAATAATGACTAAATATTACATGTATATCATGTTTGTGATTCTATAAAATTAAAATAATTTCTAAATAATTTATTTTTTACCCTTTAGAAAAATTAAAACATCATAATGCATATGGAAAAATTACCATCTCCATGAAAAGACATGAATCATTTTTCATAACCAGAATACATGACTAGTTTTAAAAGAATATTTAATGTATAAATATTATAATTATATAATTTTTAATATTATTTAGTTATTTTATCCATAAGAACATTGACCGAGACCAACAAATCGATGTTGTTTTTTGGTTATTGACCAAACAACCCCAAAATTTCCAATGTGAACTTTACAATTTTAGTAACTTAGTAAAACAAAGTAACAAACTAAATAAAAGGAATAATAATAATGATATAAATAAGATTTTTTTTTTAAGAAAGTATAAACCTAAAAAATTATAATTTAAGTGTTAGAGGATGCAAGAATCTAGATGGGACTTAAGGTAAGAGATATTATTTTAAAACACTGTTTAAAATGGTTTAAATTCTTTCTCCTCCAAGTGTATGTTCTTTTAAATGTTTAAATTTTTTCTTATTTATACTAAAAATATTGTAAAAAAATATTTTCAAATACTTTTTAATTTCATTTTATTGGTTTTAAATGTAATATTTTAAACATTTACCGTAAGGGTCATTTTGAGAACTTTACTAATATGAAGATATGTTTTTAAATATATTTGAATTTACCCCTATTTCTTAGCGTCATAGCTATTATTTGTAATCAGGCTTACTATATAAGTTATAATGGGTTTTCGAATAAAATATTATTCCATCTCTTTTTTGGAATTTTTATTTTTTATGTGTTTCAATAAAACGATATTTGTCTTTATGATTATGTGAAATTGGAAAGTGTTTTACTGATGGGTTGAAATGATTTTTTCAATAAATTTTTCAAAGAAAAATATAATATTATTTTTTTCATGACATTATACTTGATAATTATAAATGATGAAAAGTGATCTCAATATAGCTCTTGAAGATAGGTGACCCCGATATAGCTCTCTAATTCATTTGGTAATGATGTAGTTTTTTAAGTTAAAAATGAGAGAGATTACATGGTTAGTTACTCTTATGAAATTAACTGGGATAAATTTATTCTCAAATGAGTTAAAAACAAGTGTAAATTTATTATGAAAATGACGGTCCAAGTTACCTCTGATATTATTTCAAAAAATTAATTTTATCGAAATATTTTTATTTCATGAGGTAAAAAAAGTTTATAGGTGAATGGTTTTTTTTAAATGAATATTTAAATGCATTTTCACAAGAAAAATGATACCTTCATAGCTTATAATAAGTTTTATAATGTGTTTTAGGTATTTTATTTGAAAAAAATTGATTATTAGATGTTGAAATCTTTTATTTGTATTATAAACGTTTTAATATGGATAGGTAAACTTCCTCATGGGTTTTAATATTCTCAATTTACTAGATTATTTTATTTTTACATCCATTAACAAGCTTTATTTTTCTTATCCCAAATTTTTAAATTCTTTTTTTAGGATCTAAGGATGTTTTGAAATGTTAGAAATGTTAATATTTCCATTTTGGATACTCATCATAAACAAAGAAACATGGTCCTGAATGAAATAGGGTGAAGAAATAAATCTCTATTACAATGGAATAAATTTAAACTATTTGAATGTGTCCACATTTTAAAGTGAAGTTTTACAATATTAAATGAAACTATATACTAAAAAGATACCGTCAATGAAAGAATATACAACCATTATTATATATCATTTAATTGTGGGTTGTTCAAGTTATAGGGTGTTATAGTTGGTACCATGTGAATGGATTAAATACCTTTATAGGTTAAGATAATGTTAAAAGACACTATAAAGATGCTCTAATTTATGGTCATATTATCATGAGATAGATTTTAATTATTTATATGTTTATTTATCTCATCCATATCAGTTTAGAGAAGTTTTCTATAGAGGAAACAAGGAAGGTGAAGTATGAAGAAATCACGGGGATAATAACATTTAGAAATAGAAGTCTAGAATTATTGTAAATAGTAGTTTATGGTAGTGTTAACTCATTTGAAACATTCTATTAATAGTGGATCCCATGAAATTGAACAACTGAATTCTATATAAAGAAATATGTCTATAGAGGATCATTTCATGAAATATAACCCTATAAAAATTAGTGGATATTCAAATCTGATTAGAGATATAGGATGAATAAATTCATAGGATAATATATTTAAATTTCTAGGATATAATGAACAAAATGAAACTGTATCTATTTGTTGTTTTGAAGTCGAAGACGAGAAATGGTGGTACCTGATTAAAAATAAGAAAGAAAAAAAGAAGATATTAATGGCATAGATTATATATAATTTCAAAATATTTCTAATGGGAAGTATTTCCCAAAAGTTAATTAGCATAAAATAGAAATAAATTTTTAAAAGATAAAGAAAAATGAAAAATGAATAGTCACAACTGATGAATATAATTATACTTGGTTTTCCAGGTATGATTCTAATTTTTTTTGGGCCCATGAGAGTAAAATTGATCGATTTATCATAGTTTTTAAACAATGTTTATAAAGAGTATTAGCCTTTAAAAAATATTAATGTTATGAAAATTTTGTTCTTTGTTTTGAGATATCTGAGGTGTGGTCTTCTAACACATGTGTACATTTTAAAAATAAGAGTAAGAATCATTCTAGGAGGCCAGAAATGTAGTATCCTTTAACCTATAAATATGGAGGTAATCTCAAAAAATGTTCCAAATCAGTTAAAATAAATTTTAAAGAATGTTTGGAAGGATCAGAAAAGAATTACCATTGTGGAAATATTATTCCTTTGGATTGTGACTAGAAGGAAAATAGTTATGGAAAAACTAATAATGGGAAAATAGTAATTTATTAGGGAATGAGATGTTTTATTAGTAATAAGTTGGGACATTATGTTTATAAATGTTCAATGTTTGTTACTCAATTTAGAAATCATTAATACGAAAAAATGTGTCAAAGTATTTTCCTACTAGTACAATAGATGATAGACCATGAAAAAGTTGTTTTAGGTACATTACTTATTTATTTAGATTATGTCAACGTCTTGTTTGATTTTGGATCCAAACATTATTATATTTCTAGTAAATTTCCTTGTAAAATGGAAATAACTTCTCAAGAACTGGAGTTATAACATTGGGTAAAACTCTTATATGTTGTATAAAAGAAGAAAATTATATAAATGTTACTATTATCATATATGGATTAGTTTTTCTTGGAAGAAATATTGTCAATCATGTTGTATTGTTTTATGGTATATTGGGTATGGATTGGCTTTACGATTATCATGTTAAGATATATAGAAGATCTAAGGAATTCATATTCAATTTTTAGTGTGTTTTCAAATTAATATATAATAATGGGATCATAAATTTAGTAATATACCAAAAATATAAGAAAATGATAAAATATAAAAGTGAAAGTTTTCATTAACATATTGATAAATAGAAATTAATTGTTCAAATTAGTGATCTCCATGTGATAAATTTATATTTGGGTGTTTTTACTGAGGATTTTCAAAGTGTTTTTCATGATTTATAGGTTGATTTTTTTGAATTATTTCCTGATTCTACCACAATTTCAAAACCCCCTTACTGAATGGATTTAGTTGAGTTATTAGAATTGAAAAAAATAGATATATGGTTATCTTGATAAGGGTTTTATCAACCCTTTCACTTCACATCGGGGGGTGCACCTGTTTCTCTTCATAAAAATAAATATGGTTCCATGAAAATTTTTATTGATTATGGATCACTAAATAACATCACTTTTTTAAAAAAGTATATATTTTCTCATATCGATGACATATTTGATCAGCTCCATGATTTTGATTATTTTTTGAAGATTGATCTCTTTTTCGGGTATCAAAAATTGAAAGTAAAGGAGTAATAAATTCACATGATGTTGTTATGCACTATATATAGACATTACAATTTTTTGAATATTCCATTAGCATTAGAAAATTCATATTTTGTATTTATAGATCTTATTAATAGAGTTTTAAATAATAATTTTGAAAATTTTGGGGTTTTTCTACTGATGATACACTAATATTTCTCAAAATGTTATAAGTGAAATGGGAGACACTTAAATATATTTTTGGATAATTTAAAATAATTTTTTTCATTGATAATATAGTAAATGGTAATTTTGGTTATATAAAATATAATTCCTTGGGAATATTGATTCTAAAGTTAACACAACTATTGATATTTCTAAAAAAGTTGTGGAATAATGTTAAAGTCCCATAAATGTCACCGATATACAAATATTTTTTAGATTACTAGGTTACTATTGATATTTTTATTGAAAATATTTCTCAGATATCATGCCCACTAACTATGTTAACTCAAAAATGTGTTAAATTAATATGGACAAAGGAATCTGATGAATATTTTTAGGAATATAATTGAATATTTTTTAATGATCTAGTGTAATCCTTACCAATAAGAAATAGTTAATTTTTTATTTATAGTAATGGTTCTTTGAAAGGAATTGGTTGTTTCGAAATACAAAAATAATCGGGGTATTGAATTTATTTAACATCAATTGAATTTCCATCAATAGAATTAGAATACACATGATCATAATATTATAATGGTTGTGTCACATCCATATTTTTTTTGGGATTTCCTAAATTTATTTTTGTTTTGGTATTTATTATTTGTGTTCCCTATGAGGTTTGGGAGAATAATGATGGTTTTAGGCCTGACACTAGGTGGTGCATGGTTGGTGCACATTTTGGGGAAACTATGCACCATCACCCATGAAATTATTCAACAAATTTGATCATGAGTAGAGTTGAATGCTTGGTTTTCACATAGTTTGGAAAACTTTGCAGGATAACAAGGATTGTTATTCATCTTAGATAGTTAGGGATGCACAGTTTCCACATGGATTGGTAAATAATGAGGGCTAATCATGCAACCTATCATGATCATTAGAAATATGAAAATGAAATTATTTATCTCTTTATTTTAACCCAACATCACCTCTAATATGATCTTTTTGAGATTTTCACCCATGGGAGATTCCCTCCATCCTTATTCAAGCCATTGGGCATCAATATTTGGCTGGTTTTGGCCCTGGATATTCATAGAATCATCAATTAACTCTTTTTTCAATTAATTCCTCTCTTATTCAAGGGGTTAGCTTCCCACTTCCTTGATCTATTCTTTTCCATGTATTAGTTGACTTAATGAGGGTCCAATCATGAGATATTTGGTGATATCAGTACAGTTGTTAGTTTATCATTCCTTTATAGGGTTTGTGGTGGTGCTTTTGTGGGTTTCCACAGGTTTTCTAATGTTTCAAAGTGTGAGGTAGGTGGTTATATGATTTTACATTGTTGAATGAATTTTACTTTCTTGCTTGGTGTTATTATAGTGTTCTATGGACAGGTTGTGTGGTGTGAAATATGTTTGAATTTTTTTTGTGGGGCATATGTGATGAAAAAATATCATCTAAAGGAAAATATTTATATTTCAAGTGTTCCATATTATGGTGCTTTTTTAAATTTTCTATGATTTTATTGAAAGGAGAAAATTGTGTTTTAAAAGGTATTTAATGGTGAAAATGTGTTAAAATTTTGTTTTCCAAAATAAATGGACTTGTTTCAGGTTTTCATCATTTTTTTTACCATAGATGTGGTTCTTAAAACAGTGTGAGAGATGTATGGAATGTATTTAAAGTGGATTTTGAATGTGTATGGTTTTAAAAGGTGATTTACCCATTGAAATGATTGGGTTTCATATGTTCTCTTCTTTTGGTGTTTTCATATTGGTTTCATGAATCATACTAGTGATGTGAAATGTATTTCCAAATAGCTTTTGTGAGCATGGAAAATGTAAAGTGGTTTTTTATATAAAATTATGGCTTCCATGTAGAAAATGATCATTGGATCAATGTGAATTATTAAAGTGGTGTTTTTCTTGTGTCCATATGATTCTTGGACTGTGTATCTGAAATTGATGATTTATGTGGTATGTGAAATGTAATTTGAGCACAAATCTAATCCTAGGTACCAATGTGGGAGAACTATAACTAGTACTCTATTTGAATCCGAAGAGATGAGGTGAAGATTCATCTAGTAGGATTGATTATACAACAATAACAAAATATGTGATATGATAGGAGACCACTAGACCTTGGGATGGGATCCCCTCTAGTGGTTCATGCATGGGAATTCTATTGGTTTTGTCTTATGATATAGAGACTACTAGACATTGCGATGTGTTCTTCTTTATTGGATTGTTCATGAGAACACTATTTTCATTTTTTGGAGGATTTTGATCACTAGGGTGTGAGGTTATTAGGGTTCCACTAGTGTTAGCAACCAATTGGATTTGACCATGGTTCTCTCTTGTGACATAATTCTTATGTGATTTCATTCTAACCATCTATATATGGTGCACATTGTGTATACTTTAATTTCAAGAAATATTATCTGAGAAAATGTTTTCCTTAAAATTTATTCCTTGAAAACAATTTCTTCATAATTTTTACTTTAATATGTTTCAAATATTCATTCTAATTTATCTTCTAATATTATATAATGTAATATTTTCATTGGGTGGAATTATACTGGGATTTGGATCACACCATACATAAAACATAGGGTGTATGTAGAATATTTTATGTATTAGTAGGGTAAAGGAAAGATGTTCTCTAGTGGTGATAGTGGATTTAGTTTCTAGTGTTCCATTAATTTCTGTTGTTGTTGGTGGTGTCTTGATGGTGACGTACCTCTTATTGCATGGAGGTTTTTGGGATGGTTTTGTTCCCCATTTCTAATGTGATATTTTTGTTTTCGGTTAAAGTTGTAAATCATTGAATGGGAAATGTTATTATACCTAGTTTGGTTTTTATTATTATCTAAGTGATTTTTATTATTTTAGTTCTTTTATGGTTATATAAATTGGTGGCATCATTCCCAATATGTATTATTGATACCCAAACACTTTTTTCTAGCTCATGGGGATCAGGAATGCTCTTCAGTCCATGCCACGAGCCGTGATGGGTGTTGAGACGGATGGAACCCTGACTTTGTTAATGAAAACATTTTATCAGTGGAGGTTTTTATCTTTTTGGGAAAATATATTTTAGATGATTTTGAATAGATCGAATCTTGGATTTTCAGGTCTTGAAGTTCTGGTCAGGAGTGGGGTGTCTGGCCAACACACCTCATGGCATGGCTCGAGTCTCCATGAGATGTTGTTAATTTGGTATGGATTTTTATATACATGACTTATTTTTAATTTATATTTCATTTAATTTCCATTCTTGCTTTGTTTTGGGGTTTTCCATGCATTTTTGGAGTTAATGGTGGGTTTTTAAGATTTGGGAAAAACCTTCAACCAATATCCATATTTTTAAATAAATTTGATTTATTTTATAACTATTCCATTTTCATCATTTTTCACCCATTAAACTTCCCTTTTGGCCTCCGGTTACCAATTAAAACTACCATATCCAGTTATACCCTTTAGAAATCCATAATCACGGTGGAATTGGGTTATTTATTAAGGTATTGATCCATCCTGGAGGCCATTTCCAGTTTTAAAAAAATAATTTTTTACTTTATATATTATTAGTTTTTTATTATTTTTTAGTTATTCCATATCTCACATGATCACACTGACCCTAAGTTCACCCCCATGTTCGTTTCTCTCTCTTTGTAGCACATCTTCATTACATATTAGGGAAAGTTTTTTCAAGCATTCTCAAACTGTCGAGATTTGAAAAGGTAATTTGTTTCTTTGATAACTCCTTCATTTTTTACTCTTTCCCCCCCAATTTGGTTCCCACATAACCTTCTCATCCTTAGTTGAACTTACATATCAGTTTTGGATGCTTTAATATTCACCTATTGGTGTATTTGCTGCAATTTATTCAAGATCTCTCAAGTAAGTGGGGTTCCTTCCTCCTCCCATTTTTCATTAATTTCCTAATGTAAAGAAGGTAGGGATTCATAACTAGGGTTTAATCTTGTGTTTCATGGTCTATTAATGTGGTTTTAGGTTTGATTTAACACCCTTGTGGTGTAGCAGTGGTGTCGTTGAACTTTCACACAATGATTTGGTGTTATTGACACTTGTGGTAGGTGATTCCATGTGTAAGCACTACTAGAATAATTATCCTTGCTTGATTTTCCTTTTTAGAATACTCCACTTTCATTGGGATTTCTGTGAAAATTATTTTTGGTGTAATTTGTTAATAAATTGATTTTTAAATTCCATTTTGTGTGGAAATGGGCATTTTACATGTGTGTTCAATGTTGTACCACTTGGGGAGATTTTATAATTCATGGAAGGGTTTTATTAAAATGTTTTTTCTGAAGCTAATTCAAGTTTGGCGTAATATTGGAGGGATTTTTTTAGAGAGTTATTTTAGATGATTTTCTTGTGAAATTTTTTGTTACATTCCTTGAACTTGTTTTATGGAAATTCAAAGGGCTTTATTGAGTTATATAAAGGGAGAAAATAATGTGTATCTACTTTTTTGAATGTGTGTGATGATAACTGATGTTTATATGTGAAAATGAATTTTGGTAACATGTGAAATTTGATTAAGCACAAAGGGGGAAGCCTGAGTATCTTGGTGGGCTTACTTGTACTAGTATGCTAGTGATCCGGAGTGGTCCTATCCCTGTTTCACTTAGGCAGTTGGAAGTTGAAAACACTAAAAAACAATAATGATTACGATTGGGGACCACCAGGTTATGGTTATGTTCTGTACTAGTGTCTTGTGTATGAGAATGGATATGGTTATGGTTACTTTACACCGATATATGAGGTACATGGGGCCCAAAACTAACTATTTCCTTGGGGGGTTCCCGAGATTAGTGATCATTAACGATTTTGTATTTATCATTGTTTAATAGTGTATTGGGATAGAAAATTCAGAAGAATAATTTTTTATTGAAATGTATTCACTCTTTGATATTTCCCTTTGAAGACTATTTATTTTTATAAGTTTCGTGCTTTAGAAATTATTTCCACCATTTCTTATTTATTAATACTTTCATGCTTATTGTCTTGTATTTCCTACTATATGGAATATTTGGGTGGTATCCTATTAATATATGGGTCATACCCTAATCACACCTTTGGTGTAAGTATACTTGGTCATGTTTGAAATAGGTAAAGGTAAGGCCTTGGGTGATGGTGGTTCGGGCTGTTAGTATCCTTCCATGGTGTAGTGTCGTGGAGATGGCTCATGGGTGATGAACCCTTGCTGCGTGATGTCCCCTGTGATATTTTCTGCTACTTTTATATATATTTGGACCTCTGGTGTCATGTTTTAGACAATATATTTAGTTCTAAATTTTATTTAAGGTTTTTGTGGTTCGTAATTTTCAGATTTAGTTTATTGATTATCTTTGGTTGTTAAATGATTCTAAACGTAGATAAATTATCACCAAACCTATATTTAAGATACTCAGGAACTTGTGATAGCCTGTGGGGATAGCGAATTCCCTATGGGACTTTTCATGGCCTGGTATTAGTTTTGGTTTTGATGGAGACAAGATTCGGTTCCTGAAAA
Organism: Viscum album; assembly: GCA_963277665.1. Taxonomy (NCBI): domain Eukaryota; kingdom Viridiplantae; phylum Streptophyta; class Magnoliopsida; order Santalales; family Viscaceae; genus Viscum; species Viscum album. The sequence goes on along the minus strand of OY728127.1, from coordinate 341,886,485 downwards.
AATTGTATCAAATGCAGGTTAATGTTTTTGGGTTATATTATTATTTGGGGATGAGTTGGGATAGATAAGATCTAGGACTATTAGGGCTCAAATTTCTGGTTATGTTTAGGGTTCTTGGAATACACCTCTCATGAAAGACCTTGAGTCATCATGGGATGTTGTAATTTTTTGTTTGAATTCACTACGAGGTGAAGAAGTGTGGCCTACAGACTGCGCGTGGACATGCAGTGGGGTGAAGTAGTTTTTTATTTTATTTTTGTAATGTGTTTGGATTATTTATATTTGATGTTATTGATAAATTTTCATAGAACTATGGAACTCATTTTTCCTTTTGTGACTGTTGCCTATTGTAGCAACATGCCTCCCTAGAAATCTCCCATACACCCACATGAGGTAGCTGAAGATATTTCTCCCACACCGCTTGATCAACGGCTAGTAAAGGTTGTGGTTCAGCATATTTAAGATATAGGAAAAGTAATGGCTCCTATTATAGCTTCTGTTAGAGATAACGATACCAGTCATAGGAAGGAAAAAGCCCAAGAGTTTATGAAAAAAGACTCCTACTTTCCGAGGTAGCATAGAACCCCAACAAGCAGAGGAGTGGCTCAAAAATATGAAGCACATGTTTGAGTTATTGGACACACCTGGGGAGGTTAGGATGAAATGTGTATCTTTCCATTTAAGGGGTCCCAGCCGAAGTTGGTGGGAATCGGTGCTTCATGATAGAAAGAATGAGAAGATGAGTTGGATGGACATAAATGTTATCTTCAATGACCAGTAATACCTTGATGTTTTGGCATATTCTCGATCTCGAGAGTTTATGGAACTTGTTCAGGGGGATCTTTCCGTGATCGAGTATGCCAACCGTTTTTTTGATTTGGTCCAATATGTTCCAGAATTGGTCTCTAATGAGTAGATGAAGGCCCAGAAGTTTGAGATGGGTTTGGGGACAGAGATTTATTCCCATGTCTTCTAATTAAAGAGGAAAACCTATGATTAAGTGGTTGATAGAGCATGCATGGTGGAGATCAACCGTAATGGGAACGATTGTTTCTTTGGGACAGAATTAGTAGTGGGATCTCATAGTTCTTCTAAGAAGAAAATAATGTTTATGGATTTGGGGAAGAAGGGTGGTGGAAACTTTGGCCAACCTTCCATGTAGTTTTCTTCGATGGATTCTGATGAAAGGTCTGTTGTGTTCCACCAGTATGGGAGGCTTGGAACATCTGACCAGCATTAACATCTCCTTAAAATCGCAGTTTCTGTGTGGAGGTATGGGAAACTTGCAACACTTTAGATAGATAGATCGTCCACTCTATAGTGGAGAAGGATCTAGTGATTCAAAAGGGGTATCAGATAAGTCAGATCCATCTAGAACGATGGTATATCAGTGTAGTGTCCATGGTGGTAGGGTCAGCTCATCTTCTGGGTAGAGCTAGTTCTGGGAAGATCTATATGAGAGTAGTTGTTCTTTGGAAGAGACTAGGAATCTTCATGGGCTGGATCAGGCACTAGCAGGATCAGAGGAAGTACTGCCCATTGTATGAGGTACCATTTTTTTCATCTTCTATAGCTGCTAAATTTTTTTATACCGGTTCCACTGTTTCATTCATCTCTACCCATTTTTGAACACATAGAATTTTCCAACTAAACACATTTCTTTTGCAATGAATCTAGTGATGCTAATGGGAATGGAGAAGGGTCTCAGGTTCCCATCATGTGAACTTTCTATGTCAGGGGTTGATTTGGAGTGGGACCTTCTAATCATAGATATGGATCTATTTGATGGAATTCTTGGCATGGATTGTCTGTTACAATTTAAAGTGTACCTAGATTTCTATAGGCGATAGGTCAGTTTAATGGTGCCATATGGAAGTCGTCAGGTTTTCCTTGGGGATTGGGATCCTCAGTTGGCTCATGTAGGACCTACACAATTATATTTGGGGAATAATTTCTTCTATTTATCATCACTCGCGCTAGAGAATGATTTTCTTTCTCCTAAATTTGGACTTCCTCGTTTAGTGGATGAGTTTCTGGAGGTATTCCCAAATGATTTTTTAGGGTTACCTATGGAGAAGTACTTGGATTTCTAGATGGATTTGGCACCGGGAACATAGAAAATATCTCTTCCCTCGTATCAAATGTCCCCCATTGAGACGATGGAATTAAAGATACATCTAGACAATTTAGAGTCCAAAGGATTCATTTTCCCAAGAATCCCTCCATGGGCCACTCTTGTTCTTTCTTCAAAGAAGGCTGTCAGATCCCTCAAGTTGTGTATTTATTAGAAGAATATAAAAAAGGTAACCATAAAAAATAAATATCCGTTTCTATAAATAGAAGACTTGTTTTACCAGTTGAAGGAAAAAATGTGGTTTTCAGAAATAGGATTGCGTTTAGGTTACCACCAACTCAGGGTCAAAAGGCAGATATTATGAAGACAACAATCCGAAGTAGGTACGACTACTTTGAGTACATATTCATTCCATTAATATTGATCAATGCGTAAATGGTCATTATGGAATTCATGAATAGGTCGTTCCACCAGTATCTTGACTCTTTTTCATGGTATTTTTCAGATGACATCATTTTTTACTATGGATCTGAGGAGGAACATGAACATCATTTGTGGATCATGTTGGGAACCTTGTGAGAGCACCTCCTCTATACAATGATGTCCAAGTTTACTTTCTGGTTTAGGGAGGTTACGTTTTAGGAAACATGATCTCAGAGTAGGAGGTTGCAGTGGACCTCAAAAAGATCAGTGCATTTTTGTCATGGGAGAATCCAAATAATGTGTTTAAGATCATGAGTTTCCTCGGCCTGGCTAGTTACTTCAGACGTTTTTTCATGATTTCTCTTGGATTTCTTTTCCCAAGACCTTGCTCACCCAGAAAAGGGTGATGTTTTTATGGCCCCCATAATTTTAGTAATCCTTCAAGGAGATAAAGCGGTGGTTCACTACTACCCCTATGCTGATTTTTTGAGAGGCTAGAAAGAGGTATGTGGGGTATTACGACGCTTCAGGTATGGGTCTCGGGTGTGCGCTTATGTTGGGTGATCATGTGGTGGCCAATGGTTCTCAAAAACTTCGACCACACAAAAAAATTTTTATCCAAACCATAAATTGGAGTTATCAGGTGTGATGCATGCTTTTAAGACATCACGTCACTACCTCTTTGGGGAGAAGTTTGTGGTCTACTATGATCACAAAAACATGGCCCGCATATTCTATAAGAAGGATCTCAATCTGAGGAAGCACCTCTAGATCGAGTACTTGCAGGTGTTTGACATTGAAATTTTTTGTAACTCGAGAAAGAGAAATGTGGTGGTGGATTCTAAGAGTTGAAAAGTAATCGTGCAAGACATGAGGAATTCCAGTGATGAGTGGACTCTGATGGGGATCCTTTATCATATTCATATGGAGACCGAGGAGCACAGTTGAGGTGTGTTCTTGGAGAGCATCCAGTTGACTCCTTCTCTCTTAGAGTTTATTCAGTGAGAAGAGCCCAATGATGAGATTTTTCTGTGGTTGAGGCAGTTTCGTAATGGTGGGGAGACATCTTATGATTGGTCATCATCTCTTACTTGCATCTTATTCTTCAGAGGATTATCAAGAGTTCTGTTATCTATATGAATGGTGGTGATGCAAGATAGCCATTGGTCTTAGTGGGAAGTCCATCCTGGTGGCGCCAAGATGTATTATGATGTGCATCAGTAGTTTTTGTGGCCAAGTAGGAGACAAGACCTAGTTGAATTCTTTCCGAGATACTATATATGTCATCAGGTAAAAGAGGAGAACTAAAGGCCCTCCAGTTTTCTCCAACCATTACCCATTCCTACATCGAAGTGGGAATAGGTCACCATGGACTTCATTATTGGATTTCATCATAGACCTTGGGGTAAGAATTCCATATGGTTAGTGATTGATTGTCTGACCAAATCAGTCCACTTTATTCTGAACAAAGATACAACTAAAGTGGATGAGTTGGTCTATTTGTATCTTCATGAGGGAATAAGGATTCATGGTGTGACATTTAAAGTTTTCTTAGAAAGAGACCCTTGTTTCACTTCTAGGTTTTTGGAAGGACTGCAGAAGGCCTTGGGGTCGCAAATTAAGATGATCACAATATTCCAACCTCAGAAGGATAGTCATACTGAGTGGGGGATTCATATCCTCTAGTACATGCTCTGTGCATGTTTTTTGGACATTGTTGTTCTTATGATAGCCATTTGGGATTGGTTGAATTTTTATATAATAAAAGTTACCAATCCTCGATTCTAATGGATCCTTTTGAGGTTCTCTATGGTCGGCCATATCTTTCCCCCTATATTGGGCTATGATAAGTGAGACATCATTGTTGTGGTCGATCCTTGTACAAGAGACATCTTAGAAGGCCATGTTGATCAGGGAGCTCTTATTGATAGCTTAGAAACACCAAAAATATATTGGGGACCAAAGTCATTAAGTCAAAGAGTTTTCTATGGGTGACTGGGTATTCTTGAATGTGGCCCCTCTTCTGGGCCATCTTTGTTTGGGAAAGCAAGGGAAGATAAATCTCTGGTATGTTAAACCTTTTGAAATCACCGAGCATATTGAAAAGGTGGAATACATGTTGTCTTTTCCTTATCATTTGGAATCTAATCATGACATCTTTCACATCTCCCAGTAGAAAAACTACTACTTGGATATATCCCATGTGCTGAATTTGGAGGAGTTGAGTATAGAGCCTGATTTGTCTGTTTTTGAGTGGCTAGTGTAAATAGTTGATACCCAAGAGATAGTGCTTTCTGGAAAGTCTTTTCCACTGGTTTGGGTCCTTTGGAAGCATGGAAATTATTTCCACGAAACATGGGAACCGAAGATATGGGTTGAGAAAGAGTGCCCATTGTTTTTTTCCAATCAATCTAAGGGTTGACTTGTTGGGTGGAAAGTCTTTTTTAGTGGGGAGAATATTCACGTACATGATTATTTTAACGTTATTTTTCTCGGAATTTCCATTATTTCTTTGTTGCATGTGTTTCTCATGAATTTTTGGAGGAAAGGGTGGGTTTTCCGGATTTGGGTCAAATCGCGATCCCTTTTCTATATTTAATAATATATATTATTTCTTTTATAAATCCTTTATTTCTCAACATTTTTCACCCATTATACTTCTCAATTGTCCTACCCGGGCCTATTAAAACTACACTATCCATTTATACCCCTTAGGAATCTATAATCAGGGTGGATTTGGGTTATTTATTAAGGTATTGGGTCATCTTTTGATCCCATTTCCATTTTTTAAAAAATAATTTTTTTCTTTTATATCATATAAATTTTTTATATTTTTTGGTGATTCCACCTCCCACTTTATCCCACTGACCATAGGTGCACCCCTTTATCCCTCTTGGGATCTCATCTTCATCGCAGATGAGGGATAATTTTCCCAAACTTTCTCAAATCGTCCTGATTTGAAAAGGTAATTTGTTTCTTTTTTAACACCTTCACTTTTTACTATTTTTCACCCATTTTAGTTCCCAATTGATGTCCTCAGCCTTATTCAAACCTCGATATCTGTTTTACAACTTAGAGAGTCACCTATTGGTGTATATGGGGATATTTCTTCATGATCACTCAAGTAAGTGGGTTTCATTTCTTCCTCATTCCATTTTCATAGGATTTATTCTTTTTTTCATGAAGTTCATAACATCTAGAAAGTATGGAATAGAACATAGGGTTTGATCTTGGATTTATTGTTCTAATATTGTGGTTTTAGGTTTGACATAACTCCCTTGTGGTGCGAAGGTGGTGCGGTTGAATTTTCGCTCAAGGATTTGGTGTTTTTGACACTTGTGGTAGGTGATTCCACATGTAAGCACTACTAGATGAGTTAAACTTTCCTGATTTATATTTTTAGAATAATCCTCCTTCATTTTTCTTGATGAAAAAATATATTTGTTGGAATTAATAAACAATTTATTTTTAAATTCCAATTTTGTGTGAAAATGGTTGTTTTACATGTGTGTTCAATGTTGTACCACATTGGGTTGTATTATAATTCATGGGAAAGTTCTATTAAAATGTTTTTAGGCTGAAAATTCTATTTTGGGGTAATATTGGTGGGAATTGTGTTTTCAAATAGCTCTTTTAGAATAATTTTATATGAAACCTTTGGATACATTCCTTGAAATTGTTTTGTGGGAATTATATGTGGTTTATTGAGTTATATAAAGTGCGAAAAGAATGTCTAGCTACTATTTTGAATGTGTGTGACTAGAAATAATGTTTTTATTTGAAAATGAATTTTGGTAACATGTGGAGATTTTTTGAGCATAATGGGGGAAGCCCATGTATCTTTGTGGGCAGACGTGTACTAGTATTCTAGTGATCTGGAGCGTTTTTCCCTATTTCACATAGCCAGTTGGACATTGAAAATAATAAAAAAACTATAATGATGATGATTGGATACCACATGGTAATGGGTATGTTCTATATTAGTGGCTCATTAATGAGAACATATATAGTTATGGCTAATTTAAACCGATATACGAGGTAAATGGGGACCAAAACTAACTATTTCCTAGGGGTGTTCCTGAAATTAGTGCTCATGAACTATTTGGTATTTATTATTATGTTATCATGTTTTTGGTTGGAAAATTAAGTTTCATACATTTTTTATTGAAATTTTTTCACTCTTTGAATTTTCCCTTTGAAAACTATTTACTTTTAAAAGTTACATTCTTTAGTAATTATTGCCACCATTTCTCATTTATTAAAACGTTCATGCCTTTTATTTTGTATTTCTCAATATATGGAATATTTGGATGATATCATATTGGGATTATTCCCACACTCTAATTACACATTTGGATGTATGTAGAATTGATCAATTTTGACACAGGTAAAGGCAAGGCCTTGTGTGATGGTGGTTTGGGCTTTTAGTTTCCTTCCACAATGCAGTATTATGGAGACGGCTCGTGGGAGATGACCCTTGTCATTTGGTGTTCTTTGAGCTGTTTTTCTTCAACTTGTATATATCTTTGGACCTATTGTGTCGTTTTGAAGATAATATATTTAGTTAGGAATTTTATTTAAGTCTTGCTTGGTTTGTGATTTTCAGATTTAGTTTATTGATTATCTTTGGTGGTTAAATGATTCTAAACATGGGTAAATCATTCTACAACCAATATTTAAGATACTCAAGAACTTGTGTCAGCCTGTGGGGATAGGGAAAACCCTATGGGACTTTCTATGGGCTTGGTTTGGTGCTATATTTGATGGTGACCTAATTCAGTTCGTGACATGGATTCTCTCCCAGATGATACGTACAAGCTGCAGACTATATATGAACATCAGTAGAGGTGTATCAGTTTGGTTTGCTTTTCTTTGGATTGTTGTTTATTTTGCTAAGGTTTTTTTTTGATTTATTTTTGTTTTTGGAATATATTATTATTGCTATTTTTTTATAATGGTGTATTTATGGTTTTCCCTATTGTTATTTCTTGATGTATCAAGATGCCTCCTCAGTGACCCCCTATGTAGCCACATAAAGATGTTAGAGAGAGTTCTACCACACCAATTGATCAGATATTAGTGAAAGTAATGGTTTGGGCTATCCAGGATTTTGGTCAATGAGAAAAATCACGCCCTTCTCTGGTTAGAGAATCAGAACCTGGTCCTGGAATTCATAAAGTTGATGATTTCCTCAAGAAAAATCCTACATCTATATGTGGTAGAATGAAGCCTCTGGAATTAGAGGAGTGTCTTGAGAATATAGAGGGGATGATTGAGATTTTTTATACTCTTAAGTTAGTCAAAGTGACTTGTTCTTTGTTCATGTTGGAAGTTCCCACTCCGAAGTGGTGTGACTCAGTTGTTCAAGATGGGAAGCATGAGTAGAAGGGGTGGAATGTTTTTAAGGTCACATAAAAAAAGCATTATTTCCCCAAGAAATTGGATATATGCAGGTCCTAAAAGTTTTTTGGAGATTTTTAATGGAGACTATATCATGATGGAGTAAAATAACCACCATTATAGTCAGTTTGGTATGCACATATGGCAGTTTCCAATAAGCAGTTGAAGGCCCAGATATTTGAGAAGGGGTTGCGACCTAAAATACAATCTTTGGTTTTCTTGTTCATGCTGAACACATATGGTGAGGTGTTTGATCATGTTTTGATGGTTGAAATTGATCATATAGGAAAGCTTCGTCTCTCTGCAGTAGTATCAATGGTGGGCATTGGAAGTTCATTTGATCGGAAGAGGAAACAGGATGAGCATGGGAAGAAGGGAGGGAGTAGTTCATTCCATACTCCCTAGGTGTCATTGTTTGTGGCTTCCCATGTTGGGTCATTTGTGTTCCATTAGTGTTGACATGTAGGGAACATGCGAACTATGTGTTCATATCCACCCACACCTTGCCACCTGTGTGGAACCCTAAGACACTTCCAATGATTTTTCAAAGTGGCCCACCCATATCAAAGTGGTGTAGGATCTATAGCTACTAAGGGGATGCTAACCTATTCAAAACTATCTAGGAATTATGTCTTTTAATTTGAGGGTCATGGCAGTAGGTTTGGATATTCTCATTGGTATAGTCATTTTATTTTAGACCACATGTTAGTTTCCATTCACATGCACAAGCATTGATAAGGTCACATTATGTGGTTGATCAAGCACCAATGGAATCCGATGTAGTTCCTATGATTGTCTGAGGTACCATTAAAATTTTATCTTCTTTAGTTGTTTCTCTATTTGATTTTGGTGCCTCCATTTATTTTGATTCTTCCCATCCAATTGATGTGATAATGTTTCGAACTGTTCCTATTCAGTATGCGACGTAGTTAGTAACACCGATTAATATATAGTGTGAGTAGGGTTTTAGGTGTCCATTTTTTCAATCACCGTGTCATTGGTTGATTAGGAATGAGATTTTCTAGTTTTGGAGATGGAATCTTTGAATTGATTCTTAGTATGGATTGGATGGTGTGTTTTCATGCACACATCGATTGTTATCGACAGAGAGCAAGTTTTGGGAAATGTGATGGAAGTACCCAGGTTTTTCATGGAAAATTTGATCCTCATTCGGGATGTGTGTGACCTAATCTTCATGAATTGGGTAAACCCATTATTCCGGACTCTTCAATGTCATTGGATGATGATAATGGTACTCTTTAAGGTAGATTACCTCCTCTGGTGGATGAGTTCCTAGATATTTTCAATTAGATTTCTTAGGTTTTCCTCTAGAGTGGTATGTGGAGTTCTCCATTGACTTGGAACTAGGAACACATCCTATATCTCTTCCCTCATACTGTATGGACCCCACCAAGTCAATGGTATTAAATTTACAACCGAGTGATTTTTAATTCAAAGGATTCATTCACCCCATCACCACACCTTGGGCTTCCCCTGTTCTGTTTGTGATGAAGGGTGATAGATATCTCTGGTTTTGTATTGATTACCAGAAGTTGAATAAGGTAATTATTAATAAAAAATATCCCCTTGTAACACCCTGATATGTATTCAGATAGATTCTTTTTAATTTCATTTATGTCTTATTTTGTATGATACTCCAATATTATCTTGCGCTATATTCAAGACCATATTATCTTGTAGTATACGCAACAATATATTTGGCTTGTGTTGCACACAATTTCAAGTTCTTTTGATAGAATTGATTTCATGCAACACTAAGTATAGATTTTATTCAATGTATAAATGAAATATGTTTTGATTATGTTATACACAAAACCAAATTAATATTTCACTACGCACAACATTGACTTGGCTTGCATTACACACAAGAGTGACCTTCCTCGATAGCTTGCGTTGTACGCAATACCGAATATCACTAAACAACGATATATTATTAAAATATTAATATTTAATGAGATATAAACTAGAGTTTATGTATATTATTTGCCAAATTTTTAATTTTATAGCATTATCATTCATCTTACACATTTTCTAGAACATGTAATGAGAAAAAAATAATTTTTTCTAAAAAAATAATTATTTTTTAAAAAATGCAGTTTTACCACCTTTTGCTGGTGCACCAATTTTAAATATAGTTTTGTCTATTTTATTTTTTTATATAAAAACATAAATTTTTTATTTATAATTATAACATAAAAATATACATTGGATAAATTTTTTTTTCTGATAGAATTCATCTTTTTATGAATAGTGAAAAATATTGTATTTTAATTCAAATATTCCTTTTAATATAATTTATTTATTTTGTTTAATTGTACTTATAATTGGTTTAAAAGTATAATTTTATTATATTATTATCATTTAATCCAATATTTTTCATTTGAAGTAATTTGACTTTCAAATTGTACATAAACATATATCAATCTTTTGATAGTTATTACTTCTTAAAAACCCAATTTTTTGTTTTGACAATGAGAATTGATTTTAAATTAATTACTGAATATTTGGTGTTTTGAATTTTAAAAAATGGATTCCATATTTGGAATAAAGAGTTACAAATTTTTTAAATAAGAACCTTTTTTAGTTTTAGACATTATGAATAGTAACTTCATTAATTATTTTATTTACATTGGTTAAAGGGTAAATCTGATAAATAAGGGTAAAAAATAATATTTTAGTAATATTAAACTACCCCAAAAAATGGAATAATCTTATTGAATGATATATTTACGAGCATGTTAATTCTGGGGTCGATTTTGGAACCCCATGGATTCACATGGATTTGAAAATGAGAATTTATAATAATTAATCAAAAGTAAAGATAATTAGAACCTAAACATATATCTTTTACAAAATCGATTTTAATAAAGGGTTATATAACTGATATATATATATATATATATTCATCATAAAGATAAAAATATTTTCTACATCATGGTATTTTATTCTAATTTTTAGACATTAGATCAATATATTTATTTATGACACAATTATGATGTAGTGATTACCTCATTAATTAAAATTCAAATAAATGAATTTATAAATATTAAAGAAATTTCATTTGGTTATTTTGATATAATCCAATAATTTTTTTGATTATATTGACATATTATATTTTATTTAATACTTTATTTTGGAATTAGTCAAGTTGTTATGAATTTTTTAAAAAGTCATGTATGAAATCTGTCCAAAATTGACACAATTCATTTCTTAAGACAACAAATAGTTTATTAAATCATATTAAATTCTTAAAAATCTAATATTTGAAAAAATAGTCAATATAAGAAACAAATTGTGATAAATAACTTTTTGTGGGTCGTTGTACATGATATGGTAATTATATTAACCCGAAATGTGTAAATAACATGATATCATGGTAAGATTAAAAAGGGTAAAATAAGGGTAAAACAAAAAAGATAAGGGTAAATAAATATTCAAAACATGTCAAACAATTATTATATAATTGGTATTCGAACAAAAATCATCTTATATTAGAATTAAATATTTTTTGGACCCTTTTAAATCATAATTTAATTTATAATTAATTAATATTTTAGGACTTTCCTAAAGTACCCCACTCCTCTCTTATAAATAGACACATCCTCCCTCTCATATTCACTCCATTTTGAGCCTTATATTTGGGCCAACCCCTACCCATTCCTCTTCAAAAATTCACTAGTTACATTCTAGATGCTATGGTCTTCTCAAAATACCAACTCTAGTGCCGTATGAGGAAATTTAAAGGAGGCACGTTGAGGACGAGGTAATCTTTTCTTCCAATTATTTCAAATTTATTTCTTCTTTTAATTAAAATTCACTAGTTGTTTCAATATAAAGTAATAACATAAGTATCACTCATATACTTATAAGTTCTTATAATTATGAAACAACCCTATTTCACGTTCTATCCATCCGACGAAAAACAAAATCACAGCATGTGTGTACTTACGAATTATAGTCTTCACGCCGTGGTGAAATATGTTTTTCACCACCCCCTTACTATGATGGGTATAATGGTGTAAATAATAATTATATATTATTAATTAACATGATACTAATTCTGAGATATTATACACAATCTACTTCAACATTGTAGAACAACTATGTGAATGATATCGTTGCTCGTGTGTACGTACGACTTACCGTCTCCACAACACGATGAGATTCATTCTCCATGTTCACCATTCAAGAATGATTATAAAGTATATATAAAAAATGAAATTAAATATATGAAATAATAATTATAATGGATTTATGTATATATATATATTTATTTTACTTACTTCCATTCCATTTTATAAGGAAATGGAAACAATGTTCACGAGTATGTATGACATACCATCTCTATGAACGGTGTATTCCATTACATTTATCGATCTATTATATATATTTATATATGGAATATATATGATATATAAATCATGTTTTACATTATGGAAGTAATTAAATAATGCACTAATTAATCATATGAATAATAACAACTCCAATCATGTATGATAAATGAAATTATTATTACCCAAAATGTTGATTTAACATGGAATTGAAAAATGAACAAGTAATATAAATTCATAAGTGAATCATATATGATATCATAAATATTATTATGGTTTTGTTGAAAGTTAAAAATATGTTTAAACCTAGTATACATGAATTTTAGAATCATATAGAAGAAATCGGACCCAAGGTAAGAGATAACTTTTCCAATCTTGTTTTATCTTAGATTGTTTATTCGTTAGTATCTACTGGGGGTATATTTATCATCCATTTCCATGTGTTAGAAAAATATTTTCATAAAATATGTAACATTATTCTATGTATGTTTTAAGTAATATTTACTCATTTTGACTTCTACTACATGGTTTGGAAGGAATCTTTCTTTTGATTACCATACGAGGTCCTTTTTGAAATTTTCGGCAAAAGTACAAGGAGAATGTTTTTTAACATATACATCATGAGAAGGTTTTTAAATATTCACAACACCTTATTTACTTGAATATTCCTATACATGTTTATAAGTTTATTTTAAAATCAATTATTTTTTTAAAAAATTCATGACATTTGGAGAAAATAAAATGTTTTTGAAGAAGAAGGGATATTTTCCTCAGGAATGAAGCTCAAGTGATTTGTCAAAATTATTTTCCATCTAAGATTGCATATGTTTATGTTTCTATATCTATTATTACTATGACTTTATAGTGTTAATGATGGAATGTTATTTAGGAAATACCTTTTTTATATCAATTATGATAGATTGATTTTTAAGAAACCCATTTGATTTCATGGGTTATGCTATGGTGGGTGTTTCTATGTTTTTTTGGAACATGTAAGAATGGTTTCATTATGAGACGGGTGGGACCTATATCTCCCTCCAGTTCATTCTGTAAATATTTATATCTCTTGAGATATACATGGCTAGAATTAGAAGTAAATCCAGTTCAATAATACAGGGCTGGAACGACAAGAAAACCCAGTTCAATAATGGACTTCGTCCACTATTATGGTCTTGGAAGCAATTCCTTGGATACTATGTGAATCATATTATGTGATTATTATTTTTCCACAATTACATTTTTTATTCCAATGCTATTCTATAATGGTTACTGTTCCCTTATGATCTATGCCTTACATACTGACATGATTTGTTTCATGACTCATGATTTTGATGTTTAAACATTATGTTCATGTTTTTACATTCAAATGTATATAGATTGTTTTATTTTTTCCATTTTTACCCTTAATGAGAAATTAAGCTCACCATTTTTATATTTCCTTTTCCCTAGGATATACAGAAATTTTTTAGGTCGGAAAAAAAAGGATAATATCTTTATGGGAGATGTTGAAGATCTTTCACTATGATTAGAATATTATGTTCCATCTTTCCAATGAAAGTAAATTAATATGGTCTTTGTGCATTTTTTTTCATGTATTAAGTATTACTCAATATTAATGTAAATTCCATGTACATAAATCTTGGGTCTCTATAGTTGGTATCAGAGTGAAGGTTTTTTTAACCTTTTGAAACTAGTATGCGAAAACTTTAGTGAGATCCCTAGAGATATTTCTATAGTATGTCTAGGGATGTACCTAAGGTTAAGTATAAGTATAAGCTATGGTCCAAATATTATGGAAATGATCATGAGTAACATAGAATTAACCCTACGATGTCAGATATTTAAGGTAATCCTCCATGACTATGTTGTTTTCCTAATATGATTTTTGCCTCTCACACTATTCTTTTTGGGTTTCAGACGATGGCTGGAACCTGAAGAAACAGTGTTAATGATCAATGCACTGGGCAGTGCAATGATTGTCATCCTGAAAAACCAAATGTTATGAGAGATGGAATGAAAAATAATATTTCTATAATTACAGAAGCTATGAATCATTATAGACACCCAAATTAGTAGAGATTGAAACAATACACTACTCACCCACCTTCTTTCAATGTGTCTTCTGATCCACTTGTTGCTGCACAATGGGTCCGTACCATTGAAAAGATATTTTCCATCCTTCGATGTTCATAACAATAAATGTTCATTTTGGTTTTCTATAATCTATAAGGTAAATCAGATCAGTAGTGGACACTAATTAATAATACAGGGAAACTAGATGAAATTGAATCCATGGATTGGGACAAGTTCAAGAGCTTATTTTTCAATATGTACTTCCCTCGTATTCTTCGAACAAAGATAAAAAATATGTTCTTTGAGATTAATAAAAATGATAATGAAACTTTTGGTACATACGAGGAGAATTTTACAAGACATGAAATGTATGATTCATGATTTATCATCCAACCTAATAGTAAAGTTGATCGATTCATCAGTGTCTTAAAACCATGTATTTGAATGGAATTATCTATAAGAGACTTCGGTAGCTATGAAGAGATTGTGGGTTGTGATATCAAGGTAGAACTATAAGTTGGTGTTACATATCTATATCATGGTTTTGAAAAGAAAAGAAAGATGGAGTTCAAGAGAAAATCTCAAAACAACGGTGAAAAGAAGATAAATGTTTCCTTATTTTAAATGGGTGGAAAGAAGCATGATAGAGATTGTATTAAAGGGACATGAAAATATTTCATGAGTGGAAATGAAGGTCATAAATCATTTGAGTGCCAAAGTAATGTGAAAATTTTTTCTAAAGATTTGAATGAAGAAAAGACTATAGAAATGCACCACCAACACTTCAATGCTACAAGTGAAATGAAATGGGGATTTATACAAACCAATGCCATAATACAAGGGTTAATGGTGATCAAAATCAACAACATCTTAAGGGAAAAGACAAAGGGAAGTCACATGCGATCACTATTAACAATGTTGAGTATGAAAATGAAGTAGTGGAATGATTAAGTGTTTATTTAATTGGATTTCAAAATAGTCTTCTGGAATCTCATTTATAGTATTACGGAATGTTATAATATCTATGTATTGGTATATTATGGTTATCCATAATTATATGGTACCAGTAACCCTAAAAAGTGATTGAAATATTTTTGGAAAGAAGATGATATGTGCATAATGATGGGATAAGGAGAAAATTATATGTTTGATAGTACTAATGGGCCCATGACTGAAAAAAGGAAAAAGTGATATCATAGTTTCACTACATAGAATTTTTGGTATATTTGGTGTCTTCAAAGAGATAATTTTGATAGAATCCATGTTGTCACTAAGGTTCTATGATAATTTATGACATTGTCATATTTCTAGAGAATACAAGATTAAAGTATTTAGATGTTTGGAATGTGACAACCAAGAAATTCAAAATGAGATATGGGAGACAAATGTTAAGTCGATTTAGTTTAGCTTCATATAAAGTTTTATATTTTCAGTATTTGGAAGGATTTTAATTTTATCCATTGATGGATAGTATAATTTATATTCTGGTGGATGTTTTCCAGATTAATGTACTATCTCACTATAGTTAGACTTATGCATATTTAATAATCTGTTCTAATATTTTTGTTGAGATAGATGAAATGACCTATAATTCTACCGTATGATATTCTAATACTTCATTAATGACAAATTCAACTTCATTATTTAATTAAGAGATTAAGTGGAAATTATTCTACGAATGACCAATGATGATATTACACTAAAATCAAGTAAGTATTTCCCCTTATGAAAACAATTCTTCATCTTTAGGGAAATGATCTTGAAAACCAAAAATGATATACTATTACCCTCTTATATGATGAATTTTATGGGCCCTTAAATAATCATAGATTTATGGATTTCTTGTAGTTTACGTTCTCCAAACACTATTCTCTATCACTATCCATCAGAACATTATGGTTAGATTTTTCTTCCATATCTATGTTTTCACTTCCCAACTATGTTCTCCTATATCGAAACCTAATGATGATTTACTTTGGGTAACCGTTATATTTCTATCATTCTTTTTAAAAATTATTACTTAGTATCCCTTTTTATGATGTGGGTTTCCAAGAATAAAAATTTCAAGTAAAAATCATTTATAACTCTGACAAATTTCGAGGGCAAAATTAATTATAAGCGGGTAGAATGTAACACATTGAGATTTTATGAGATTGATTATTTTTAATTTCATTTTTGTCTTGGGATATAATCTACACAAATATTATCTAGTACTATACGCAACACCATATTATCTTGCAGTATAAGCAATAATATACTTGTCTTCTATTGCACACAATTTCATGTTCTTTTGAGAGAAATGATTTCACGCAACACTAAGTATATATTTTTTTCAATGTATAAGTGAAATAAGTTCTTATTACGTTATACACAACACCAAAGGAATCTTTCACTACACGCAACAATTACATGGCTTGCATTACACATAAGAGTGACCTTCCTCGATAGCTTTCATTGTACGTGATACTGAGTTTCGCTAAACAAGGATATATTATTTAAATATTATTATTTATTGGGATATAAACTTGAATTTATTAATAATATTAACCACATTTTTTATTCTATAATATTATAAATCATCTTATACATTTTGTAGAACATTTTTTTGAGAACAATGTCAATTTTTTGGATAAAAGATGTATTTTTCAAAAAAATGTATTTTTACCACCTTTTGATGGTGCACCCATTTTAAATAATGTTTTTGTCACTTTTATATGTTTAATTGGACAAAACAATGTTTATTTGGAATTGGAACATAAAAATTTACTTTGGATGAAATTTTGGTATTTTTCTGATACAATTCATATTTTTATGAAAAGTGAAAAATACTATATTTTAATTCAAGGTTGCCTCTCAATCTAATTTATTTATATAGTTATATTGTAATTTTAATTTGTTTTATAGTATAATAAAATTATGTTGTTATCATTTACTCAAATTTTGGTCATTGAAATAATTTCAATTTCAAATTGGATGAAACCAGATGTCAATCTTTTGGTAATTATTTTATCTTAAAAACCCGCGTTTTGGTTTTGACATCATGAATTAATTTTAATTTAATTAATTAAAATTATCTATTTTGAATTTCAAAAAATGGATTCCATATTTGGAAACAAAAGGTCCAAATTTTTTAAATAGGTACCTTTTAGTTTTATACATTATGAATAGTAACATTAGTAATTATTTTATTTACAATGGTTAAAGGGTAAATATGGTATATAAGGGTAAAAATAATATTTTAATAATATTAAAATACCCTAAAAAATGTCCTAACTTTATTTTATGACCTATTTCATACCATGGGAATCCATGATTCGATTTTGGGACCCCATGGATTCACATGGATGCGAAAATGACAATTTATACGAATTAATTTAAAGGATAATTATAACCTAAACATATATTTTTTACTAAAGAGATTTTAATAGTGTGTTATATAATAGATATCTATGTATATAAATAATAATTATAAATATAATAATATTTTATATATATTGTTATTTTATTTATAATTTTTATATATTAGATAAATATGTTTATTTATGATACAATTATGATATAGTGATTACCTCATTAATAAATGATTCAAATAAATGAATTTATAAATATTAAAAAATGTAATTTGGTTATTTTGAAGTCATAAATGAATTTTATGGATTATATTGACAAATTATATTTGATTTAATGCCTTATTTTTTAAGGAATCAGGTTATGGATTTTTAAAAAAGTCAAGTATGAATAGTGTCCACAATTGACAAAATTCATAATAAAAAATAAAAAATAGTTTATTTAATGATATTAAATTACTAAAAAAATAAGATTCCTCAAAATGGTTAATATAAGTCAAGATATCTCATAAATAACTTTTCTTGGTTCATTTGACATGATATGGTAATTACATTATCCCACAATCTGTAAATAACATGATATCACAGTAAGATTAAAAAGGGTAAAATATGGGTAAAACAAAAAAAAGGGTAAAAAAATATTCCAAAAATGTAAAATATTTATTGTATTGTGGATATTAGAATGAAAATCATATTATATTATAATTAAATATGTTTTCGACCATTTTAAATCGAAATTGAATTTCTAATAAATTAATATTTTAGGAATTTCCTAATGTCCCCCCCCCCCTCCTCTCTTATAAAATGGACCCTCCTCCCTCTACACTTCACACCATTTTTAGGATTCAATCTCGTAAAAACCCTTCCCATTCTATTATAAAATTTACTAGTTACATTCTAGAGGTTTTGGTTTTCTCAAAAGAACAAATCTAGTGCCCTAAGAGGAAATTTAAATGAGGCACGTCGAGGAAGAGGTAATCTCTTCTATCGATTCATTCAAATTTATTTCTTCATCTACTTCCTCCTATATAGTTATTTAATTATAAAGTATTAAAATCAGTATCACTCATATACTTATATGTTATTATAATTATTAACAAAACCTATTTCACCTTCTTTCCATCCTCAGAAAAATGAAATCACTGCGCGTGTATACGTACGAATTACCGTCTCCATGCCATGGTGTAATCTATTTTTCACCAAAACCATACATGGATGGGTATAATGGTGAAAATAATAACTATATATTATCATTATTATATGATACTAATTATTAGATATTATACACCATCCACTTCATTACCATTCAATAACTATGGGAACGATGTCATCGCTCTTGCATACGTACGAATTACCGTCTCCACAACACGATGAGATTCATTCACCATACTAACCATTAAATATGGATTACAAAATATATATAATAAATAATCATGAAATATATGGCATAATAATTTATATATATATATATATTTCATTTACTTACTTCCATTCTTTTTTAATAAGGAAACAAAAACAACGTTCATGCGTAGGTATGACCTACCGTCTCTAGAAACTGTGTATTCCATTCCATTTATTGATCTATTATACATATATATACTGCATATATAAGATATATAAATCATTTCTTACATTATTTAATTAATTGAAACATAATCTAAGTAATCATATTAATAATAACAAGTCCAAACATGTATGATAAATGAAACTATTATTACCCTAAACGTTGCTTTAAAATAGAATTGAAAAATGAATGAGTAATATAAATTAGTATGTGAATAATATATGATATAATAAGTATTATTATGGTTCTATTAAAAGTTAATAATATTTTTAAACCCACTATACAAGATTTTTAGACACATATTGAAGAAATCAGACTTAAGGTAAGGGATAACTTTTCCAATATCGTTTTGTCCGAGATTATTTATTGGTAAGTATCTAATATGGATATATTTATAATCCATGTCCATGTTATCTAAAAATATTTTCATAAAATATAAAGTATTTTTCTATTTATGTTTAAATTCATATTTATCCATTTTCCCTTTTACTACATAGTTTGGAAGGAAACTTTCTTTTGTTTACCATACGAGGTACTTTTTTTACATTTCTGGAAAAAGTAAGAGGAGGATGTTTTTTTAACTTATACCACATGAATGGGTTTTTACATCTTCATAAAACCTTATTTTCATGAATCATCCTCTAAAAATTTAAAAGTTTATTTTCAACCCCATTATTTTCTTTTAAAATTGCACGAAATTTTGAGAAAATAAAACGTTTTTGAAGAAGAAAGGATATTTTCCTCAGTAACAAAGCCCAAGTGTTTTATCAAAATTGTTTTCCATAGAGGATTACATAGTATTAGGTTTATATCCCTTTTATTAATATTATTTGATTGTTTTTATTATGGAAATTTATTTAGAAAATATATTTGTTTTATATCAATTGTGATGGAATGATTTTTAAGAAACCCATTTGATTTCATGGGTTATGTTATGGGTAATGTTTCTTGGTTTTTGGGGAATGCTTAAGAATGGTTTCATTATGATATAGGTGGTACATATATCTCCCTCCAATTAATTAGGTAAATATTTATATCTTATTATATGTACATGTACAAAATGGAAAGTAAATCTAATTTAGTAATATAGGACTAGAACAACAAGTAAACTCAGATCAGTAATGGACTTCGTCCACTATAATGGTCTTGGAAGAAATGAATTGGCTACTATGGAATTCATATTATGTGATTGTTAGTTTTCCACAATTACCTTTTTCATACCAATTCTATTCTATCATGGTTAGTGTCCCATTATGATCTATTCCTTACATACTGTCAAGATTTATTTCATGACTCATGATTTTAATGTTTAAACATTATGTTCATGTTTTTACATTGAAATGTATATGGTTTGTTTTATTTTTTCTATATTTACCCTTACTAAGAATTTGAGATCACCATTTTTATGTTTTATTTTCCCCAGGATAGAGAGAAAGGTTTTAGGTTGTAAAAAAGGGGAAGATATTTATGGGAGATGTTGATGATCTTTCACCATGATTAGAAGATTATGTTTTGAATTTCCAAAGATACTAAAATAATACGGTCTTTGGGAGTTTTTTTTGTCATGTATTACGTATTCTGAAAAAGTAATGTAATTTCCAAGTACGTCAAGCATGGGTCTCTACACCCTTGCCACATATAGATTAAATTTTTGAATTGATTAAGGGTGGAAAATTGGTACTTTATGATTAAAGTGCGTTCCAGATATCGCTAAGTCTTAGTTAGTGGAGGATATTCTTAAAACAGTCTTCTAATGTATGTACATCCATTTTGAGTATTTGGTCACACCTTTGAGGTTGATAAATTCTCTATCAGACTTAATGTCTCTTATGAATAGGGATTTTTATCAGTATCTCATCTCTTTTTTCATTTTATTTTTTAATGAAATCATAATATATTCAAGGACTAAAGAGGATTGTGGGAGGAATTTGAGAATTATGCTAGACACCATTCAGTGTCGTCGTCTCCATGAGAAAATTTCAAATTGTACAACTTGGATAAGTGTGGTGAGGTTTTTGGGTCATTTGATCTCAGATTATGGTGTTTCGATGGAACTTGAGGATATTAATGTCGTGTGGTCATGTTAAAAATTAAAAAATGTTTTTGAAATCAAATTTTTTTTTGGAACGAGAGGTTATTATAGGTGATTTTTATGGGATTTCATTTAGCTTTCTTCATCCATGAATGTGACCACTTAAAGGGGAGGGGGGGAGTTATAATGTAGATAAGAGTTTCAATCTTCCTTTGATGAGATTAATTGGTGATTGAACACATCCCATGTTTTGATCACTCTAGAGCCTATAAAGGGATATGTGGTCTATTGTGATGATTCTGGTATGTTTCTTGGGTGTGTGATGATTTATATTGACAATATTGTGAGGTACGGTTCATTCCAACTCTGACCACATGAAAATAATTACACAACCAATTCCCTATAGTTAGTAGTGGTGATCCATGCCTTAAATATGTGGGGTCATTATCTTTTTGGGGATCAGTTTGAATTCAATTCTGATCAAAAGAGATTGTACTACATTTTTACCAAAAAATATATAAATTTGAGGTAGTACCATCGGATTGAGTACCATCAGGGGTTCACATTTGATATTGTCTATAACCAAGAAAAGGTAACGTGGTTACATATGATTTCAGAAAGAAAGTTCTAATGAAATAATTAATGGCGTACAATGATGAGTAAATATTTATGGGTCTTTTCCTTAAGATGCATAAAATCATAGTGAAGGTGTGTTCTTGCCTAGTGTTTAGTATAAAACCTTCCCTTCTGTAGTTGAACCAGAAAGAGAATCTAGGTGATGAGCTGTTCCAATATTCCCTGATGTTTCTAAATGGTTTGGAGGTTTCTGGTGAATGGTTTTTATCTCTTGAGGGAGCTTTGTGCTTTAGAGGCTTTTTGTGGTCTCCTTGTCATTATGGAAGGTGTTGATATTGGATAGCTACAATTCCTAGTGGTTTTTTCATCATAGTGCCCAAAAAATGTTTTATGTTGTTCCTCGATAGTTCCGGAGGCCAAACATGAAGTGGGAAGTAGTAAAAATTCTATCGTAGTGTTATACATGTTATATTGTTAAAGAAGAGCACTAAAATTCCTCCAGTTTTTTTAACCACTACCTACTTCTACTAGGAAGTGGATTGAGATTTCCATGGATTATATTTTTGGTTTAACTCATATGCCATGGGGGAGGAATTTTATTTGGTTACTGATTAACTATCTGAAAAAATTAATCCATTTCATTTAAATTTGGGATTTAGACAAAGTGGATGAATTAGGAATGATTTATGATTAGTAGTGGGTGAGGATTCACTCGGTACCATCACAAATCATTTGTGATATAAACCCTCACTTTACCTCATGGATTTGGCCATGTATTCAAAATTAAATGATATTGGAGGTTAAGTTGTGTATGGGTTACCACCATCAAACAGATGGTAAAATAGAGTGGATGAATCAGATCATAGAGGATATGCTTCCGGTATGTGTTTTAGATTTCATAAGTTTATGGTAAAGACATTTTGGGTTGGTGGAGATTTAATTTAATTACATTTACAAATCATCTATTTGAATGGATCACTTTGAGGCACTTTATGGATAACCTTTTTGGTCCCCTTATATGTTGTGATGTGATGGGTGAGACTCATTTTTGGGACCAAGCATTTTCCAAGATACATCTATGAAAGTTAAGATGAATAGGTAGTTCATTATAATGGTGGATAGTAATAAAAAGTCTTATACTGATCAGAGACACTGAGGTTTCGATTTTTACATGGGTGTCCAAGTGTTCTTGATAGTTTTCCATCGCTTGGGTCACCATCACTTGAATCCATCATGTGTGTTGAATTGAGGGGAGTTGGAGTTGGAGCCTGATTTTCCTATGATTGAGTGGCCAGTGCGGATTTTGGATTCACTAGATAAAGTCCTTCATGGGAGGTCCATAACATTGGTCCATGTTCTTTATAATAATGGTAATTATGTGCATGATACATGGGAGAATAAGTCTTGGGTTTAGGATCAATATCCATTTTTGTTTTCTGATCAATCATTTGAGTGACATTCTAGGGGGGAAAAGTTTTTATTTTAGTGCTAATTGTGACATTCTTAATTTAGTTTTGAGTAATTACTTTGTTTTTTAGTCTTGTATTTTTCTCTTGGGATCCCCATGAATTTTTTGGAGAAAAATAATTTTTTTGGGCTTGACAGTAGGTGGCACATAGTTGGCGCACTGTTTGGGTAAACCATGTGCCATAATATAAGAAACCGTTCAACCAATTTCCTATTTGAAAACGGTGACCACACAGTTAGGAAAATAGTTTGGGATAATCAAGAAGATTGTTCATCGTAGATAGTTATGTATGTACGGTTATCACATGGTTTGGTAAACCATGAAGGTTAATAGTGTGACATATCTGGGTCATTAAAAATTGGAAAATTACCTTATTTCCCTCTTGGATTTTTACCCGAAATCACCTCTAATTTTCGAAATTTGGGATTTTAATACATGGGATCTTCTTCGAAAAAATATTAGATCATTTAAGAACCAATATTATTGTTTTTTGGCCCTAGTTATTCAAGGAATCATCTATAAATTAACTTTTCTCTTGACTTATCTCTTATTCTTGGGTTTCCCTTCCCTCTTTCTTGAGTTCGTCATTTCCAGTGGGTTGTTTGAACTAATGTGGGTATGATCTTGTGATTTTATGTGAAATAATGAGGGTTGTTGATATATTATTATTTTATAAGGACTTGTGGTGGTTATGTTGTGTTTTTTCATTGGATTCTCAATGATTCCAAGTGTGAGGTAGGTGGTTCCATGATTTTACATCATTAGATAATTTTTTCTTTCTTTATTGATGTTATAAAGGTTTTATATGGATTGGTTGTGTGGTCAGAAATATGTTTTAAAAAATTTAATGAGATATATATGTGATGCAATTAGATTTTTAAATGAAAATGATTATGTTTCATGTGTCCTTTACTGTGGAACATCTTGCATATGTTCTAAGATTTGTTCGATAGGTGAGAATTTTTTTAAAGGGATTTGAATGTGTTAATATGTTTAAATTTGTTTTAAAAAAATTTCTTTGTTTCTTTTTGGATTAACTGTTGTGAAACTTAAATGTGGTTTTTTAAAAATTTTATGTGATGTGTAACATGATTCTAAAGTGAATTTGGAATGTGTATTGTTTTGAAAGGGGATTTCCCATGTAAATGGTTGTATTTCCTATGTTCTCTTCTTATTGTGTTCAAAAATGGGTTTCATGAATCAAAAAATTGGTGTGAAAAAAATTCCAAATTGTTTTGGTGTGTGTGGAAAACCGAATGTTCTTTCTATTATGGAAAATGGTGGTTTCCATGTGATCTCTGATCATTAGATCAATGTGAATTGTTAAAGAGGTGTTTTTATTTTGTGTTTATGTTGCTTTGAATGTGTGTGTGAAAGTGATTATTTATGGGATATGTGTAATGGAATTTTACCAGAATGGGAATCTCAGGAATCAAGGTGGGAGAACTAGAACTAGTATGGTAGTTGACTTGGTAGTGGTGTAGCCATATTTATCTACCTGGATTGATGCTACAAAACTAACTAAATATGTGATATGATCGGAGACCACATAGACTTGGGTATGGGATCCTATTTATTGGATTGTTCATGGGAACACTATTTTTTTGTCTTATGATATAAACACCAATTGACATTAGGATGTGTTCCCCTATATGGATCATGTACAAGGAAACTATTGGTTTCTATTGGAGGATTTTGATTACCAAGGTATGGGGTTATGAGGGTCCCAATTGTTCTTGTTACTTAAAATGATTGACCATTAGGATATCATATTACATAATAATTTTGTAATATGATTCTAGTTTTTTGTATATGGTAGACACCATGTATACTTTAATTTTAAGTAACCATATTTGAGAAAATATTTTCATTTAAAATTTTTCTTTGAGAATGGTTTATTCAACATGTTTTCTTGAAAATGTGTGAAATAGTCTTATTAAAATGTGCATGTTAATTAATATTAAAATTTATAACATGAAATATTTTCTTTTGGTGAAATCTTATTGGGATATGTGTGACACCCTATATAGACCATTGGGTGTATGTAGACTTTGTTATGCATAACTAGTGTAAATGAAACATGTTCTATGGTGGTGATTGTGGATATAGTTTCTAGTTATCCACTTCATACAAGTGTTGATATTTGTGTCTTTAGGGTGATTTCCCTTTATTTATGTGGAGTTTGTTTGGAGTGGTTTTCTTTCCTCTTTCAATTATGTTATTCTAGTTTTTATTTAATGTTTTAAAGCATTGAATCTGAAAAAAATTGTACCTAATTTTATTATAAATATCAATTATGTGGGTCTTATTAGTGTATGATTATTTAGTGTTATATAAATGGGTGAAATCAGTACCAAAGTGAATTATTGATACTCATACAATAGTTACCAATATTTGGGTCTCAGGATTTCCCTTCGAGCCATGCCACGGGCTGGGATGGGTGTTGGGTTGGATGGAACCCTAGTATGGTTCATGATAGATTGTTTTTTCACTAAAAATTTATCGTTATCTTATTTCATGATTCACTGTCATATAAGAAAGGAAAATAAGGTGGATGATTCCTCGAGTAAAAAATATAACTTATCATTGACTATGATATGTTTGGAACATGGTTATTTGGTTAATTATTTAATCAATAATGGCCAATAATTTTTGCATGTAGGAATGCACTCACTTTTGGTTTAGGTGTCTTCGCACTTATCTTTGTCAGAAATAATTAAGTAGGCTCAGAAGAAATATCTTTGTTTGAATGAAATAGTATAATCAACAAATAAGGGTAAATTTACTGAGATTAGTATTGATAAATAATGTGTTATCAGACATGGAAAGAGGTTATGTGTTCTGATTGATTCCTAGTTTTAGAAGTATTCTTTATATTTATCTCACATCTCTTTGTTTTTTATTCATCTAAGTAGTGCTCATAATTATTGAGAAATTTGATAATATTATTGGTGGGAAGGTATAAAGAAATATATTGTTGATTTTATCATGAAACATTGACATTTAAATAAGTTAAATATGATCTAAAACTACCAAAGGGGATGACTCAAAAATTTAAAATATTTTAATAAAAATGGTAGAATTTATATATGTATTTTTTGGCGGGATTACCAAATTAATCTCATTGTAATAATGTTATTTTGGTTATTATGGATTTTTTTTACAAAATTAGTGCATTTTATCCCTAGTAGATATTATATGTCATAGTTAAAAATTATTAGAATTTATCTTAAAGAGATAATCTGATTAAATGCGGCCCATATCTTTATAGTATCTAATCATAATCCTATAATTTCATCATATTTTATAAAGGAATTCAAAATTCATTGGTTATAGAATTACATTTCATTAAAAAATTTCATACTCAATCCAACGGACTGTTAGAATGAATATTTTAGAATTTGGAAGATATGCTTCATGAAGTTTCTTTTTATTATCATGAAATTTGGGTCAATCATCTTTCATCATTTTAATTTTCTTATATTAATATTTTTTATTCTTGTATATTGATAACACCTTTTTATGAATTATATAGGAATTGGTGCCGAACACAATCATATTAAGAAAATTTTTGTGAATAGAATTTATTTGACCTAGAATTATTATAAGAGAAGATTGAGAAAGTAAAGATGATTCAACACTATATAAGGGAAAAATAGATTATATAGAATAATTATTCATATAACAAGGGGAAAGGCCTTTCATTTGAGGTAAGTGATCATGATTTTCATAAATATTACATTTGGAAAAGTGATATGCATTTTAGAAAAAATGGAATGTTAGGTCCATGATTCATTGGAACTTATGAAATTTAAGAGAATTTGGGGTTAGTTTATTAATGGGTTTCCATACAACTTTTTTATCTTGGTTAGATTATGTATTTCATGTTTCTTTACCTAGAAAGTCGATACATGATGAATCTCTTGTTTTGAGCCCTGATGTGGTAATGTTAGTGGAGAATCACTCTTATATAGAAAACAAGGTTTAAATTTTGGATCATAGAGTGATGTTAATGAAAAATAAACATATTTAATAGTTATGGGTTTTATGGAACAACTATATGAATTAATAAGTAACATGGGAATCATAAAAAGCTACGACAGAAAAGAACCTCACTTATTTATGAAAGGAATAATATTACAAGGAAATAATTTAATAAAGTGGAAGAATGTGATAACCTATAATATTCTATAAATAAATCCATATTATTATTTATATGTATTCATTTTATGAATTCATATTTATCTTAGTTTAATAAATTACTTTACATAAATTTTCAATTGAAAAAGGAATAGATTTATTCAACTAACTTATTTTTAGACAAACTATATGGTTCATGTAAAAGGAATACTTATATATTTTTGAAATTAATTTGTATAAAATTTAATTTATTTTTAATATTATATTGTAAGATTTTAATTTAGATGAATTTTATGGATTTTTCTAAAGAGAATTGGTTTCAAGTGAATAGTGGAAATGATGATTTTGGCAAAACTATCATTTTTTCCTTTAATTCAAGTAACTTAAAAGTCCCATTATGTTACGGATTTGATAATAATGTTAAATAAGATGAATTTTAATTAATTTAATCTAAAAATATAAAAATTAATATGATTTATATTATAGTTTTTTATAAGTACATTTTTAAACGTAAAAGCATAATTAAAAAAAACTATTTTTCTATTTGAGTATTTAATATATATGTTAAATTTTATTTCTATAGGTACAAAATAAATGAATTTTTGGAATTTTAAACAATGAATATAGTCTTAATTTATGAAAAATATTATTTTACATGATGTATAAGGTCATGAAAAACATAATTTTTCTCGTATTACTTGACTAGAAAAATGCCAAAACCAGAAGAAGGATGACCTTCACTTGTAATTTTTAATCAATTAATTAATAGATATAGATTTATGATAACTTATAATTCAATATTTATTGATGATTAAGTTATCTATATCTCATTGAATTATCATTTCACTATATTATCCAAGTTCTAGAGCACTCGAGTGGTGATCCACAAGTGAACCACAATCCTTGAAGATATCTATAGAATCATTAGGTTCTATCATGATTAATCCTAATCACTTGAATTATTCATGGTTGATAACAATTGAATTATTTTTAATAATGATGAAAAATTGGTATTATCTTAATGAGGTGAGAGTGGAGTAGAGGAGGGAACTCTAAAACCCTTGATCACTCTCTAGGTTTTGAGAAAGATCATTTGATCAATTCATTGTGCATAATAAGAGTGATTATGGAATATAATATAATTAGATATTTATTATGGTAGATTTAGGGTTAGAATCTTACACAAAATTCATTTACCAAATCATTAATACTTAGTTGACCCCACATCCTATAATAATAATATAAATATTATTAATTGTCACTTGACATGTGAAACACATTTAAGAAATATTTAAATAAATATCATTTATATAATTTCCAACCAGGCCATTAAAATTATTCCACTTATCCTACTCATTATTCACCAAACCAAGAATAATGAAAATTCTTCAAATAAATATCACTTCATTATTCATCAATAATTATATTAAATATTATATTTACTAAACTTTGAAAATAAATATTTATTATTATTATTATTTAACTGACATATTTATTCGAATAACGTGTGATTAAATCATTTTAATGAACCACAAACTGAATAAATAATATTTATTCTAGCCTATTAAATTCAATTGTTAAATTTAACTGAGATTGTTGATATAGATTGTGTGTTCCTCTCTAGGCCACCTTCTCAGAGGCATTAGGCATAACCATATAAATTATAATTTTAGCATCTTGTAAAATTCCATGACATCCACTGAGAAATAAGTTAATGTTTCGGGGATATTCCACCACCTATGAATTGTTACCTTGTAATATAATCCCTTTATTCTGATATCTCCAATAATTTAGGTTGCACATAGAATCTATCAACCAATGTACATGATGTCTCCTTCTTTGACTTTCCCAAAATAAAATCACCCAGTAAACATCATGGACATGGATTTATGATGGAATTTACATTCTTATCCAAGGGTCTAATATATCTACTTGAACTAATGGATTGGAGACTTAAATCATTTCTTTCATTATCCATTAATGTAATATCACTTGTGACACACCATATGTATCTAACTTATCACAGGCATATATAATCATAGTTTTTTTAATTCTTAAACATATAAAATCCATGAAGTCTATAAATTATAATCTTAAATTCCAAGGTTTCATACATATTTTCTAGATATTAACATTCAATTACACATTAAAATGTAAATTTTCTATTAGCGGGTCTATTATAATAGCCTCATGCACTAGAAATTAACAAGTGAAAACACCATGAGAGGGTGTTTAAAATTCCTATTAGTATCCACACCTGATATTTTTTATCATTTTTGTACTATAAAATGTCATCATTCAGCTATAGAACATACATTCATGAATAAATTCATGGAACCTCTGTGGTCTCATAATAGAAGGAAACAAGAATGTATATTTAGTGAGACATATATATTTTTAAGACATTATCACATAAAAATATCATGCATTAGATAAATAAGGATTTCATAATAAAATATCATTAATAATGAATAACATTTAATCAATTACTATAAATATTGGTTCTAGGAAACCAAATCTAACAGAATACCACTTGAACGAGAGCTAACTGATAGAAAATTTTAGTCCCCTTTCTCTCACATGATAATCATTCCTCTAATGAGATAGAGCC
Organism: Viscum album; assembly: GCA_963277665.1. Lineage (NCBI taxonomy): Eukaryota > Viridiplantae > Streptophyta > Magnoliopsida > Santalales > Viscaceae > Viscum > Viscum album. The sequence continues at coordinate 341,856,425 of OY728127.1, read as the reverse complement.
TTCATCAAGGGTTCCACCATGTTTTCCTCCATGGATAATGTTCTCAATGAAACCTATCCTCTTGGATAAAAATCCATCAAGAGTTAAAACATATAATGTACATGCTTTGTACTTTAATGTTACCTTGGAAATTTGGAAGGGGTCACCACTGTAGTGTTACTGTAATGACCTAAATAGATGTGAATAAAATTACCTTTTTTTAATTAAATTTCTTATGCATATAGAAAACATATGAAATAATTTTATTTTATTATATCCAATTGGATTTAAATAACCATTATGTATCCTTATCGTTGATAATATAGTCTTCAAATTGTGATCACATGACTATTATAAATATTGGGGTTTAAAAATTCCTTCTAACACAGAAAAAGGAAGTGATGGACTCAAATAGTAGGATCATACCCAAGAATCCCATTAATTGGATCTTACGAGGGAGATATAATTTTTGGGCTTTTCTGTATACCAATACCAAGCCGAGATCCAACAAATTAAGCACGAGGGAAACCATTTACCGGAGATGTTGAAGCTAATCAAGATCATGAACCAAACCATGTTCATCGAGAAGCTCCATGAATTCCCCACCACCGCACACCTTACTCTTACATAGTAAGCCAGTGTAATACGGGATATATAATAAGACCCTAGCTTTATGATTATTTTCATTTTTTATAGATTAATGATTATAGTTTCGTTCTATTATTGTTTCTTTGTAAATTATTTTTAAAGCCCAAATAATATTTTTGGTTAATATTAAAATTCAATTAAAAATATATTTTGATCAATTAATGGATTTTTGGAATTTAATAACATTTTCATAAAATTCTATTATTAAATTACATTTATAAAATATAAATGATTGTATAATTTTTATGAAGTAAAATGTTATTTTTATTAAGGTCTGAAAACTGTTTTTGTTAAAACGTTTCTATTTTCAATAAATGTTGGATTTTATTTCAAATGTGAAAATTAAAACATTTCAAAAATTATTTAGGTAAAATTAATATTATTTTTTGGAATCCGGATGTAAAAATTATCAAATGGTTAATTTTACCTAATTTTTCGATACAATAAAATTTTGGGGTAAAAAATTAAATACCCTATAAATATATAATATGTTTTCTGACATCAGAATGGACCAATAGTGATGTAATAAAATACTATAAAAAGAATATTAGGCTAAATATATATTTACCTTTTAAAATAATTCAATTTTCAGTTTATTTGATTTTTTTATAAAGCCATAGTTAATCCTCTAAGACATATAAAATATTTTATGATTTTAAAATAATTTCCTTGATATTGTGACTCAAATACTCATAATAAAGGGAAATATTTTTAAATATTCTGCCTTTATACATATAAAATAATTTATTCGACTCCCCTTTTTCTAAATCCATGGGCAGAAACCGTGGGATGGTTTATGGTTTTGAATATTTTAGTGTGTAGTGTCCAAAGCCAAAATAATAAATAGTTTCCCCACCTTTACTATATAAATACTCTCAATAACACATTACAATTCACTTAATCTATTTTATTCTTGAGAAACCTTTTTCCAAAACTCCCTAGAGCCCTCCCAAGGTGACCCCAAGCTCTAATGAAGCCTCCCCTAAGGCTTTGGGATCACACATCCAAGTAAGAGATCTCCTTTTCTCCCTTTTCATGAAGTACCTCTTTTATGTCATGCCTTTTATGTTCCATTTTATTGTTCTAGGATATGTTATACCAAACCTACATGCTATCCATTTGATTTATAAATGATGGGATATTCCTTTCACTCCCATTAATCCCCCCTATGATCCTATAAACCCACCCGTCACTATGCCAAAATTCCGTAAAGGATTTTCCCCTTCTCATTTTCATTAAAGAATTTATTTTATATTATAAATATAAATTTAATTTCACATGTTGAGATATTATTATCCATGATCCACTTACAATCCATCCCAGGTATAAATGATGAGATACTGCTTTCACTCTCATCAACCCAATTTATGAATTTCCATATGACGTCGTTATGCTACCAAAATTGCACTGTGATTTTCCCTACCAAAATAATCATGTAGTGAATATCATACCCATTACTATATCAAGGGTTTTCAACATTATCCACACATACATATCGAATGGATACTTACATGTATGACTTCCACATTCCTTGAAAATGGAATAAATGACGACGTTGAATGAATCCATGTTATGTGTTCTATTTTTTACATTTAATCATGAGATTGAAATGGTTATGAAGGGTGTTCCCATATAGCCCATCAATGCATTGGGTAAAGTTCAGTATCATGATCAATCATGTTGAAATAGGGGTTTACTTAATTACTTTTTGTTAATGAAATAATGTTTTAAGTTGTTTCTACATTTCAATGTTATGATAATCATGATATATCATGAAACTATGTTCATGTTTCTCTTATGCTCTATTGAAATTCCTATTTCCTAACATGTATCGTATTCCTCAGGTTATGCCTTGTTTTCTCCCTTATTTGGATTTATTTATCACTATTTTATTATGTATTTCCTCAGGTTATCCCATGCAATGCTATGTACGAAGGAATGTTGTGGTCATGTAAAATATTTTTTTTCAATAAATATGTTTATGTCATGCTCTAAGTTGTTATGTAATGTTCCTAAACATAAAAGACACTTGACTTATCGATCATCTGAATTAAATTAAGGGATATTTTATAAAATAAATAATGTCTAAATTTGAAATAAAGAGCTAGGTAATTATTGTTGGTATGAGAGGATAATAATAGTTATTTTTTTGCGACAAGGATTAGAAAACTCTAGTGAATAACTTTGTAATAAGACTAAGTATTAGAAAAGAATACTTAAATTTTTGTGATTATAGAGTAAGTGTTTTATCAATAAAATTCATCCATATCTGGATACGAATAATTAGAGGTGGATCTGGCACAAATATATCTAGGGGTAAAACCTGAAAACACTGTTTTGAGCTAGACTCGAATGAGAACTGCTGCACAACAATGGGCCTTGCTGCATACATTGTTTGACACTCTTGTGGGATATGATTTGGTAAATTCATAAGCTTAGTACAAACCATTATTAAGGGATGATAAATACCACTAATAATATACATTATGATATAGTTCATGGATAAAATAGATCAAAGCATTAAAATTCACAAGTTAAAGAGATAAATGTAATTTATAATTAATCCCTTTCTGTCATTGGAATCTTTTTTATGTGTTTAATAGTTTTAAATATTTACCCCTAATATTCCATTTATTCTAGCCAATGGCCAATAATAAGAGGAATCAAGCTAACAACTAATATGAAGATCATTGTGATGACTTCTCTAATGAGATTCCCAAAACAATAGAAGTGGGAATCACAATATTTTTCATGAGACTATCATTATTAACACATGTTTTGAATAGAAACATGGATCAAGAAAATAATCAACCCCCCTAAAGAATGATCGGTTTTCAATTGAGAGCTTCATGAGACAAAGGCCTCCTAATTTCTATGGATCATCCAATCCCTCAATTTCCAAATAATGGATCTAATCCATTGAGAAGATTTTATCCATCCTTAAATGTTCTGAACAAGAGAAGATTCTTCTCAATAGTTTTTATATGGAGGGTGAGGCAAATAAATGGGGGATATTGAAAAAAAATATGAAGCCTAAGTAAGAGATCGAGGTGATGGGATGAGAGGATTTCTGGAAAGTTTTTTTCATTAAATGTTTTCCCCGCACCCTCTATCTTATGATGGAAAGATATTTTATTTCACTCAAGAAAAAGGATGATCAATCTATTGGGGAGTATGAGGAAAACTTCTCCAGAATTGCATGATACACCTTTGGTTTTGCCATTACTCCTGAACGCAAGGTTTACTGCTTCTTTGGTGGGCTAAAACCTAGCCTATGGAAATCCCTGGTGATCTAAGACTTTGAAAGCTATGGGGAGATTGTATGATGTACCCTCAACGTTGAAATGGAGATTGGAGAATCTCAGGAGTATCATGGGGATAAGAAGAATAAAGTGGACATTAATTCTGGTGGTCTGATGGATAAGTCAAACAATGCTAAAATATTCAATAATCTTTCTTTATAATGGTGTGGAAAGAAGAAACCTATAAATTTCCTTAAGGGGGTGAAGAAATTAATTAGGTATAAGAAGGAATAGAACCTAGCCAACGACTACCAGCAAGAAAAACCACTATAATAATAGAGGAAAGGAACACTCCATTGGATCCTCAATGCATCATTAATTGCAACAACTGCAAAGAACTAATGAACATTGTGAACCAATTCCCTAAGTCAAGGGTTTTTGGAGGAAACTAACAAAATGCAAGGTAGTAAGGATGAGCTTTTTTCCATCACCACCACTGAAGTAAATCCCAAATAAAAAGTGGTGAAAGGTATGATGGTTATTCATTAAATATTTAAAAATGTACTTTTTGATTTTTTTGTACATATTCTTTTATATCCCAAATGATTAGTAGAACAATCCTAACAACACCACAAATCATGGAAGAGGAGATGTCGGTGAAAATGGAAAATGGGGAAATTATCGCATCCCATGTATATGAATCATCCCCTGTCACAATATGTGGGTTGAACAACCCATCGAACCTCATTATACTTCCCTTGGTATAATTTGATGAAATTCTTAGCAGGGATTAGATTTCCCTATATAGAGAAAACATAAATTTCTAGGAGAGGGAAATCACTATCCAAATGCTGAATTGACCCCTGATTCTATATAACTATAAGGAGGATGATGAATCTTCTTTTTCACCATCATGTCATTCATGGGTATTAATAACCTATGTGAACATATATATTTCTCAAATGATTTATTCTATGGAAATAACCATCCTTGAAGACATGATTATTGTGAGGGAAATCACTGATGTGTTTCCAGTTGAATTTCATTATTTCCTCCTAAAATATATTTTTAATTATTGACTAATCATATACCTGGGGAATTTCCAATATCCATGACTCCATATAGAATGGCTATTATGGAGCCTGAGGAGCTAAAGAAACAACTTCCTATGAATTTGGATAAATGGTTTATACGCCTAAGTAATTCACCGTGGGGTGCACCAATCTTCTTCATCAAGAAGAAAGACAGTTCAATGGGCATTTGAATTAATTATCATGAGCTCAATGAAATCACAATAAAGAACAAGTATCCTTTTCCACGAATTGATGACTTTTTTGATCAACTACATTGAGCACAATACTTCTCCAAGGTGAATATGTGGTCGAGATATAACCATGTAATGGAGAAGAAGAATTATTTCCTCAATATTGATTTTAGTATAATGTACGAGATCTATGAATTCATAGTAATGCATTTCATACTCAATAGTACTCTATAACATTTTATGGACTTGATGAATAAATTCTTTAGAGATTACCTCGACAAATTTTTGGTATTATTTATAGAATATATTCCAATATACATGAAAACCAAGGAGGAGAATGAAGAGTATATGAGAACTATGCTAGAGACCTTGCAAAAGGGGAGGCTCTAAGAAATGTTCAATAGGTGTGATTTTTGGTTGAAGGATGTCACATTCTTGGGGAATTTCATTACAAGAAATGGGGTATATGTAGATCATTCAAAAAAAATAAGGGATGGATGTGGCCGAAATCTAGGATTAATATCTGTAGCCTCCTACGGTTAGTTGAATATTATCACCAATTTGTGAGAAATTTATCATGAATGTAAAACCATTTTAAACATATAACAAGTAAGGGAGTCAACTTTACTTCTAATTATGAATGTGAAAAAAGATTCATGGAGTTGAAAAGGAGGCTTATCACTGCCCATGTTTTCACACTACCCAAAAGTGGGGATATTTTCCTAATCTTCAGTCATGCTTTGAAGAAGGGTATGGGTTGTGTGTTGATGAAGAATGAAATAGTCATTTCCTATGCCTCAAGGAAGTTGGAAATTAACGAACAAAACAATCCCACACATGACATGGAGTTGGCAGCTATGATCTTTTCATTGAAAATTTTTGTGGCATTATCACTTTGGCAAGAAGTGTGAAATATATATGGATCACAAAAGTCTCAAATATACATTCACAAAAAAAAGAGGTGAATATGTTCCAACAAAGGTATTTAGATCTCATCAAGGATTAAGACTATTCAAACCATTACCACCTTGGGAAAGATGACAAGGTGATGGGTTATTTATGAAGAGAATACCCAAAAATTCTATCATTGATGAGAATTTAAAAGGAATAAATCTTATTAGATTTGATGATGATGGAAATGGGAATCATAAAGAAGGGGAAACGACCAATAGTTTCACAAATGATCACTAAAACACATCTTTTGTAATGATTAAAGGATTCTCAAAAAGATTATATGGGACTTTAGAAGAAATTAAAAACTATTAGAAAAGGAAAATCCTTAGAGTTCAATGTTAATGAAGAAGGAATTGTTAGATTTGGGACAAAGCTATGTGTTCCATCAAATCTAGAGTTAAAGAAAGAACTTTTGGATGATTCACATAGTTAAAATTTCTCCATTCACCCAGTAAACATGAAGATGTATCGTGATCTTCAGGATAACTATTTGTGGGATAACATGAACAAGGAGATCACTAAATATACGTCAAAGTGATTGGTATGTTAGCAGGTGAATTCTAAGTGGCAGAAGTCTAAGTGGACGCTACAACCACTACCCATAACAACTTTGAAATAGGAAAAAATCACCATGATATTTGTCACCGGACATCCAAAGACATCGAAAGGAAACAATGTTATCATGGTTATTATGGATCATCTAAAAAAGAATGCACACTTTATTTCAAATAGAGATGATTTCTATCTAGATAGATTGGAATGGATGTACATCAGAGAAGGTGAATGGCTACATGGATTACCACTATCGATTGTGTCCAATAAAGGTCCAAGATTCGCCTGTATGTTTTGGAAAAGTCTCTAGCATGATAGAAACACAGAGCTAAACTTCAGTACAACTTATCACCCTCAAATTGATTGCCAATGTGAACAGAATATAAAAAATAGTTGAGGACATGTTGATAGCTTTCTCAATGGACATAAAATGAGGATGTGACCAACATCTTCCTTTGGTGAAGTTCTCCTAAAAAAACAATTTCCACTCAAGAATCCAAATAGATCCTTGTTAAGCCCTTTAAGGGAGGAGGTGTAGAACACCAAAATGTTGGGATGATGTTGTGGATCAAATACTTAAAGGCCTGAAAATGGTCGATGAAATCGCAGAGAAGGTTAATATCATCTTGTAGCACATCAAAAATTCCCAGAGTCGATAAAGGAGCTATACTAAAAATCATTGATGAGACCTTATGTTTGATGGAAGAGATAAGGTATTCCTCCACATATCATCATGGAAGAGGTTTATAGGATTTTCGAAGAAGGGAAAGCTTATTCTAAGGTACATCATCCATTTTGACATCCTTGATTGCATTAGAGTGGTGTTCTATCGACTTTCCCTCCCACTAAACATTTATCAAGTACATGTTTCATTCCATGTATCAATCTTAAAGAAGTACATACCAGACCCATCCCATGTACTCAAACCATATGTGGTACCATTTGAGGATGAACACTCTTATGAAGAGAAGACATAAATGATCCTAGATCGTAGAGAAAATGTTAAATGAAATAAAAAAATTTCCCTCATCAAAGTGTTGTGGATAAACCAAAAGTTTGAATAAGCGATGTGAGAACTGAAGGAAGGGATGAGACATAGTTACCCTCATCTATTTTAATTTTGGAAAAGTAAATTTTGAGGGTGAAATTTCTTAATGGGGAAAGGTTGTGACAACTCAAATTGTAATAAATAAAATTAAATTTCTTTTAATTAAATGTCTTAAAGATACAGAGAAAACATGCACAAATTTTATTTAATTATATCCAATAGGATTTAAATGAATACTAAATATCCTTAAAATTTATAATATATTCTTTTAACAATGATCACATGACTAGTGTAAATATGGGGTTTAAGAAAATCCTTTTGACACAGACAAAAGAAGTGATAGACTCAAGAAGTAGGATCATACCTATAGATCCCCTTTATCGAAGATTCCGAGGGAGATAACATTTCTCAGATTTTTCCTAGACTGACCCCAAGCTGAGATCCATGAACATAATAATGACCGAAACTGTATATGGGAGAAAATCAAGATGTCCAAGATCATAGCCCAAACCATGTTACCCGAATAGCCCCCTGAAGGCCCCCTCATCACACACCTTACTCGTAGGGCATTAGCCATTATAGTAAAAGGATAATTAATAATACCTTTTAATTATTATTATGTTAAATATTTATATATAGAATAATGAATATACTTTCATTCAATTTTTGTTACTTGGTTAATGAATTTTAAATCACAAATATTTTTTTTGGTTAATATTCAAATTCAACTGAAAGTCAATTTTGTTGAATTAATGGATTTTTTTAATTAAATAATTTTTTTTTAATATATTAGTATTAAATTAATTTTATTAAATATAAATGATCATATAATTTTTATGAATCCAAATGTAATTTTTTTATGGTTTAAAAACTATTTTGGTCAAAACCCTTCAATTTTCAACAAATGTCCACTATTTTTTAAAAAGTAAAAAGTAACATATTTAGAATATTATTTAAATGAAATAAATATTTTTTTGGAATCAGGATGTAGAAATTATCCAATGGTGAATTTTTCATAATTTTATCAGACAATCGAATTTTTGGGTGAAAATTAAATATGGTATAAATATATAATGTGTTTTATGACATCATAATGACCAAATAGTGATATAATAAAATACTATAAAAGGTTTATTTGGAAAAATATATATTTTACCTTTAAAATAATTTAATTTTATGTATATTTGATTTATTTTATAAAGCCTCAGTGAATCCTCCAAGATATATAAAATATTTTAATATTTTAAAATCATTTTTTTGAAAGTGTGACTCAACTCCACAAAATAAAGGGAAATATTTTAATATATTAGGACATTACCCTTATAAAATAATTTATTCCAAACCTATTTTCTAGAATAAATTTGAAAAAACTATGTGAATGTTTGTTGTTTTGATTATTTTATTGTGTAGTGTCAAAAACCAAAATAATAAAGAATTCCCCCACCATTCCAATATAAACCCACCCAAGAACCCATTAAACAACACTAATTCTCTTTGATGATTCACCTACCTCATCCCCCTACTACCTATAGACCTCCCAGGGTTCCCCCAAGATCCCAATAAGCCTCCACCATGACTTTGGGATCTGACATCCATGTAAGGGATCTCCCTCTCTCCTTTTTCTTTAAGAATCTCTTTTATGTCATGCCTTTTAAGTTTCATTTTATTGATTTGGGATATGTTCTTCCATAACTCCATAATTTCCATTTTATGTATAAATTATGGAATATTCTTTTCACTCACATTAAGACAACCTATGATCCTTTAAACCAATCCGTTCATATGCTAAAATTCCTTAGGGGATTTCTCTCTTCTCATTTCCATTCCGGAATTTCTTTTATAATATGAATCTAAATTAAATTTAATATGTTGTTATATTATGTTACATTATCCCCTTAAATTTCATACCATTTATAAATTATTATATACCCCTTTCACTCTCATCAACCCCCATTTATGTATTTCCATATGATGTCGTTATGCTGCCAAAATTGCACCGGGATTTTCCATGCCAAAATCATCATGTAGTAAGTTCCATAACCATTCTGATATCAAGTGTATTCACCTTTATGCACTAATACATATCAAATGGTTACGTAAATTCATTAATTAAAAATTCATTGATCTTTGAATAAATAATTATTTTGAATGAATCCCTATTATAGGATCAATGTGGCACACATAATCATGAGGTTGAAAGGATTATGAAGGGTGCACCCTGATAGCGCTCTAATGCATTGGGTATTGTTTAGTATCAGGATAAGTTATGTTGGGACAAGGGTTAACCTAATTCAATTATAGGAACTTTTTCCACCATGTTGGGATCAGGGTTTACATGAATCATTTATATTAATGATATAATGTTTTATGTTGTTTCCACATTTCCATATTATGATAATCATGATATATCATGCCTTTATGTTCATGTTTCTCTTATGATCCATTGAATACATATTTCCTTAAATGTATATTATTCTTCATGTTATGCCTTTTTAGTCCAATACCGGTCTTTATAGCTCTCCGTTTTTCTTATGTATGTCCTCGGGTTATCTCATGCAATGTTATGTATGATTGAATGTTGTGGTCATGTTAATGATGTTTTCAATAATGATGTGTATTTCATGTTTTATTATGTTATGTAATGTTCCTATGCCCCAAATAAACTACAAATATTGATCATCTATGTTTTATTATGTAAATATTTATATAATAAATAATGATTAAAAATTACATAAAGAGTTGGGTAGTTATAGTTATCAAAGTAAACTATTATAGTGTTTTAAATTTGAAGAAGAAAATAAATATTTTAGAAAAAATTATAAATTCAGAATTCAATCTTGGATGCATAAGAATCCACAATATATTCAAACTCCACTGTTGAATCATAAAAAACTAGTAGCTTTGAAATCTTTTAGCTCATAGCTCCACCATTGAGATAAAGGAAATATATGGACTATGACATTCACTAAAAAAACAGAAGATTAGCGGCATTATTTAGAAGACGTTATAAAAAACCCCCTCTAAATTTATTCAATAGGTGGTTAATCACATCCTCCTATAATCTTAAAATTTACAGGTGGTTCACAACCCTATATCTATTTTTTAAAATTATTTTTTGAATAGTTTGTTGTATTTTAGTGGCGATTAAATGATGCAAATTTAATAATTAGTGCCACTATATGTTTGGTTATATTTTTGAGGCAATATATAAATATATATATATATATATATTATTCACTTGGATATTAGAGGTAATATATATATATATATAATGAAATTTATTTTTTAAATGGAAATAGTGGGGGTTTATGAACAGCTGTTAATCCCTTACATTAGATTTGTTTTGAAGCACCTATAATCTAAGAAATTAGAGGGGGTTGTGAACCACCTATAATATATGACATTAGAGGGGGTTTTAAACACCCTCTAATTTATGAAATTTCAGGGGGTTTTAAACCCCTTATAATTTCATATATTAGATGGGGTTCTAAACTCTATCTAATATAAAAAATTAGAGGGGGATTTTAACCCCTTATAATTTATGACATTAGAGGCGGTTTAAACCCATTATAATTTAATATATTATAGGGGTTTGTGAACCACCACTAATTTATGACATTAGATACATTTTTGAAACCACTAAAATTCATGAAAATAGAGGGGGTATATGAACCAATGTTAATCCCTTTGATTAGAGGGTTTTTAACACCCTCTAAATATTTACTTATTTTTATAAAATAAATCTCATATAAATTTTAATTCCATAATATATATTGTGTGTGTGTGCATGTTTGTATTCATATATTACATATAAACATTATATAAATGTATTTAAATTCTTTATAAACATATATATATAAATACATTATATAAATACTTTAAATAAATACTCATACATTTAAATAAAAATTTATGCAGATATAAAAATCAGCATAAATAATATAAATGAAATTATAAATATGTTTATTCAAATATATAAAATTTATAAATGGTTTAAAAAAACAATACATTTATATTATGTTTTATATTATACATATATTATATTAAATACATTTTTATTTCATATTTATGAAAAAATTGCTTTATAAATTATTATATATAAAAATATATATAATATAGGAAAAATTAAATATATCTTTATATATATTATATTTATATTATATATTATATTATACAATATTTAAATAGATATAAATATATATATGTTAAATAATTATTTTATATATATTTTAGTATGTCATATTAATTATAAATTAGTTTAGTAAATATGTATATATCATTTAATTATATGATATATTTCCAATTATATTATTGTATTTAATTTTGTGTGTTTATATATATCTGTGTGTGTGTGTGTGTGTATAAATGATATAATATAAATCTATTTAATATAATATATTTATAATATAAATCATAAAACATATAAATGTATAGTATTTATAAACCAATATATAATTTTTAGTTTAAATAATAGGTATAATAATAACAACAATAATTAATAAGTAATAAAATTTCTGTTACACAAACACACACACTGACATATAAGTATATGAAAATAATGATATAAATAAATGTTATAATTATATTATATCTATAAATATTATTTTAATACATAAATATAAAAACATACACATAGAAAAATATAATCTTATTTATAAATATATATATTTATTTATGTAAATATAATGATTTATATATACTGTATATACACAAATTGGATATATATATATATATATATATTTTATACCGAAATATATTACATATTATACACAAATAAAAATATATTATATTATTTAAATTTCTATAGACAAATATATATATATATATATATTATGTAAATTTCCATTATTTAAATATATAATATATATTAAATATATTACCTAAAATTCGGTTAGCCTGGTTGGTTTGGGAGCACGGTCTTGGTTCGACGTGTCACGACATTTATTCCTAGCGCCAACGAATTATTTTGCACCATTTCACATCGGTGAATGTGCGCGCTCACGTGCTGGGGCCCATAATGTAAAGTCTTGGTCCTAGGAGGCATTATCAAATCTTTGTGGTGTGTCTAGGTGGGGGTGTCCCATGGTGTTAAAGGAGCTATTGTGTATCTATGGAAGGGTCTGTGGGGTGGGGGTGTCATGGGGTGTGTGTCCACAGGTGTCATGGGGTTGTGTCGAGTCCACAACGTGGGGTGTCATGTGGTGGTGTGTCCTAGGTGTCATGAGGGGTGTGTCCATGGGTGTCTTGGGTGTCATTGGGGGGTCTAAGGGGGTGTTTCCATGGGTGTCATGAGGGAGAGGGGTCTGAGGAGGTCTTTCCACGGGGGGGGGGGGGGGGGTGGGGGGGTCCTGGGTGTCATGGGGTGTATGAGGGGGTTTGTCCTAGGTGTCATGGGGAGTGTGTCCTAGGTGTCATGGGGTGTGTGTCCATGGGTGTGGTATGAGGGTCTTTGTAGTTGTTTTTGGGTGTTTTTGGGGGCTTTTACAACTTAACCGCCACTAAATTGGTAATTTGGGACTAGATTAGGGGCAGTTATGACCACCACTAATCAGACACTCTAATTTAAAGGTAGCTAAAAATTCCTCTAATCAACCCATATATGAATAAATTAGAAGGGTTTAAAACCCATTCAAATATAACAACCATTAAATTCAGATCCATTTTACCAGTGCTTCTCTAATACTTCCCAAAACAGAGTAGGTGGGCACATTATCAGTGGTTACTGGTAACCACCACTAATTTGTTTAGAAGGGGTTATAACACATTCAAATCACCCCATTTTTTGTAGTGTTTATATCATTCTGATCTATTTTAATAATATAATTTAGATAACCCATTATTAATTTCCCTCCATCTCCTCCACATTGTAAGAACATTTCATTAATTCACCCATATACTTAAGGATAACCGTAATAGAAGTCTAATGTTGTTTACCTTTATCTTCTTTATCTTTACCCACTATGATAAAATCATAGGTGACATCAAACCTCTCAAAAAACATGAAAAACCTGAAAGACCCTATCATAGATGTATATGGGATCATACTCATTCTCTATCTTTCCTATTGTGTTTGGGGAAATATTTTCTTAGAAAGTGGTATAATATGCGACATTGGAATCGTTCCCTTGTTGTATATTTCAATAATAAACATCTTCAGTATATAATTAATATATTTACTTTGATATATTCCAAGAAACCTCTTTGTTCTCTCATTCAGGATCTTGAGACATATAATGCATTCTATATCATTCATGTACTTTATAGAGGATCATTTTCTCAACCATGGATTGACCTCTTGTAAGGCTAGTATCTCGTTTCCAATTATTATTATTACATCAACTTATACTACAATGCAAACTACTAAATTCACAATAAAATAATTTTAAATATATGGCTCACAATTATTCTAAATGAAACCAAATTATTTTATAGATTCATCTAATTGACTGATCAATAGTGTGGATTATTTTTTTAATCCAGAAATGGGTTTGTAAAACTTGAATGTATTTTTTCATATTTTTTAGTCAAATATCCTTTTGGTTGTATCATATACACATCCTCTTGAATGTTCTTTTTAAGAAAATCAGTTTGTACATCCATCTTCTTAATCTCATAGTCATAGTATGCTAATAGAGTAATAAAAATTATATTGGATATAAAAATGTCTACTGGAGAAAAGGTTTCACCATAGTAAATTCCATAAAGTTTTATAAACCCTTTATCAACCACCCTTTCATTATAGGTATTTAAATTACCTTCCACATCCATTTTTTCCTTGAATAATCATTTACACCCAATAGTTTTTATATCATCTCTAAGATCGATCAAAACCCAAAATTTGTTTGTGATATTTGGAATATATCCTAGAATTCATGGATTCATTAAATATTAGATCTATTGATCACTCTAATTAATTATTGTAGGAAATATGGTCATCATTGTCAAACAATAATTAGTCAACATAATTAGTTATAAGAAATATGTATCTCACTTGTTTTCTTACCTCTATAGTACTCTGGTAGAGTTCTTGTGTTTCAAGAACAAATTCTTCATATGGGGACATATGTAATCTATTCCTATACCAACTCTTTTATCTCTTGGGCATCAAATTCATAAATGTTAAGATTTATCCCACTTTCCTCCCTGAGTATGTTCTCCCTCCCAAGAGTGATGGCTTTTCTTGTGATTATTACATTCTTATATGAAGGGTTTTATAGATAAAATCCACATTTTATCCATAAGATACCCTATATAGATACACATAACTCCTTAGGGTGAGAGTTTATTTCTTGAGATAACATTAAAAAACTCCCCATAACCCCATGCATGAAAATTTGACAAAAAGAGTTTCTTTTCACATTATAACTTGAAGATAATATCATTTTCACAATATGTGGTATTCAATTTATTAAGTATGTTACTATGTGTAATTAAAATCCCCAAAAGAATAATTGTTTACTTTCTTGACTAATAATTGACCTTAATAAGAAAATAAGGGTGCAGTTCCTCCTTTCAATAATATAATTCCATTGCATTGTCTTTTGTGGATTGATTTGAGATAGAATCCCAAACTACCATAAAAATTTGATAAAATCTTGGTTAAAATATTCACAAAAACATCTGATTTATGTTTCTTTATATTCCTTCCAAGATAATTATCAACCTTATTTTCAAACTACATGAACTTATTCAAAGGATTTAATATTATACCTCATTAGGTAGAAAACATAATACATACTCATGTAAATGGTAAATGTTATAATGTATGAGTATCCACCTCTATATTATACATAGAAAGTTATACACACATAAGTTTATACAAATTATGTATGAACTTTGGACCTTTCACATTAACCATTTAATGATTGTTCTTTCATCTTAAATTTTATATTATTTTAACATCATGAAAGCGGATTAAGCTCAAAAGAGTCTAAATAACCATATTAATAGAACATTTTCAAATTATTTTTGTTTATGTGTAGATGAAGGTAATTACAAATATAAGTGTTATATGATTCAAACATACTTATATAACTATAAATTACCAATATTTGGTTTCTCAATTAAATATATAAAAACATTTATTTAACTATTCCACAAAATAATAAATTATTTCTTAATAAAAGAAACAACACTTATTTCTAATGTTGAAAATAAATCCATCTACATGTAAATAAGGAAATAAATATTGTTCTTGATACACTAGACACATAATAACAATTATTTCAAACCAAAACCAATCTATTTGGAAACATGAGTTGGTACTCTATAATAGCTAGAGTAGCCAAAATCACTCCATTAAGAGCCTGTAGATCCCTCTCACCTCTAGAAAACTTCTAAAATATACTTGGTTTCAGTATTTCAGTATAAATGTGAGAACTACATGTAGTATATAATAACCAATTTGTTGATACGGAAGGATTACACTTTATAATAGATGAACCTCAAAATTCTCCTTGCTTCTTTGGTTATGTGTCATTCCACTTCTAGTGGCCCTTCATATCATATGAAAAACATACTACATCTCGTTACTTTCCTTGGCTATCAATATTCTTCTTCATGGAAGTTTGGTGTATGGAGACTTAAACATGAATTGAGTCTTCAGTCTATTGTCCTTATTCCACTTCTTCATATTAACTACAAGGACCATATATTTCACACACCAAATGTCTTTGTCAATATAGAAAATAAAATTAAGAAAATATGAAAGTTTCTTCTTTCTATTGTTCATATTTTAATTTACAATTGAACTGAAGAAGGTTTTAGGTAGTGAGGAAAAAAGTGATTAGTGCACAAATGAAGAGGGATCTTAAAACCCAAGATGTCTAAGCATTCTATATAGCCAATCATATATGACATGTGAGTCCCAAATGAAACTGAATCTCCAATCCTTCACATGAAAGGTAAATTGGAGATAAAATATCTCTTAGATCTCTTAGATCTCTCATTATCTTTATAGTGGTCTCGAAGGGGAAAAATGATTCAATATGTATCCATATCCTCATATTACTTTAGAATCAAACTATACATAGGGGATAACAAGAAATAATAGACATCCATTAATTTTTCAACACGCTTTATATAAGGAGATACTTCATCCTCACTAGACTAATTGGAAAGAGACTCATGAAGTAAAGTTTCACTCATGTATAATTTCTGTTCATGGGGTAATATAATGCATAGGAACCTATACCATTTTTGGAAATTCAAACCACTGAGAATGTTATCAATTTATAGTATGGATTTAAAATATATTTTGGAATTTTTTTATTTTCCATTTCTATAAATTAAGAGAAGATAATTAATAATTTACTTGATTACAAAAATATTTTGATAAACTCAAATTAAATTCTATTAAACTCCAATTATTTTATTCAAAATTAATAGAACTCACTAATAATTTTTGAATATCTAGTTACTTAGATATTGTAGTATAAAGGAACCACATTCCCCTTATCATAACACAGGTTTGGGATTCCAAAATTATTTTATGGGTTTTAGGTAGGCGTAACATTATAACTATATTGAATATCAATTCCATGATATTTTGAGTGGACTCCCGAATTGAAAAATCGATGTTAATTATTTCCTCAATACATAACTCTAAATCATATCAATTCCATCTTAGGCAATAAACCCTTGATACATACCTAGTTTAGTCAAAAAAAAATATGAAGTTAAGTGTTCCCTAATAATTTAAAGCACCTCGACTTGGGTTAGTCTGTAAAACCCCTAGGATTCATAGTACATTATCTCTTTAAAGTAATTCAATATCTTTCACCTCACACAACACCGAGTTCGAGTACACAAAGAATTACCAAACTAGCCGTTCAAAAGCAGTTATGAATAGTATTAACTAAATTTTGAATTTTCTATATTCTATATAATTTAAACATTAATATTATTTGTTTCTTATACATAATATAAGTACAAATTCATTTTTTCAGATAAAGGAACAATTTTTCAAAAAATGCAATTTTACCTCATTTTAATGGAGAACCCTTTTTTAAATTCTGTATTTGACACCTTTATATATTCAATTTTACAATATAAACTTCTTATTTAGAATTGGGACATAATAATTTATTTTCAATAAATTTTTCGTGTTTTTCAGATAAGTTTCACATTTGGGTGAATATTGAAAATACTAAATTTTAATTGAAAACAACTTTTTTAATCAAAATAATTTATAGTGAAAAATTATAAATTTTAATGGTTTGGAAGTATAATTGGATTATATTTTTAATATTTAATTCAATTTTGGTCATTGGAATAAATTTCACTTTGAAATTATACTTAAACAAGTGTCAATCTTCTGATAGTTATTATTTCTTAAAAACATGCTATGTGTTTTGACAATGGGAATTAATTTTAAATTAATGAAGGAAAATTCTATGTTTTGAATTTAGTAAAATAGACATCATTTTTGAATTTATAATATCTAATATATATTAGGATGAATTTTTGGTATTATTCTGAAAAAGTTCAATTTTTGACGAATAGTAAAACAACTTAGTAGTAGTTAAAAAACTGAATTTTTCATTTAAAGGAAATTTTACTGCATCTGTGAATTTAAGTTCAAAAATAAAACATACATGGTGGTCAATAGTAAGTAAAATTTTGGTTAATAAGAAGAAAATAATTTTTGGTGAATAGTATATTTTGACTTTTATTTAACTCGGTTAAAGGTAAATAGGATAATTCGAGGTAAAAAGAATATTATAATAATACAAATTATCATAACACTTGTACTAACCTTATTGGATGAGTCATGGCCAACCATGGTCATCCTTGGGTTGATGTTGGGGCCCCATTAAGCCACTTAAGAGTGATAATGACACTTTAATTTAAATAACTTAATGTAATGAGAAAATTGACATTAACAAATATCGTTTAGTATATAAATTTTTTATGTGGGGTTATATAAGTCATGTTTTTGACTATAAATATTAATTGGAAAGATAAAAATATTTCCTACATTATCGTATTATTTTATAATTTTTAGGCATCAAATAAATTAAATTATTTATGACACTATAATGATGAACTATTCATATCATTAATAAATGATTTAAATAAATAAGATTATTAATATTAAAATAATATCCAAAACCTCTCCAATTATTATTGGATGATTTTATTTAAAACATGAGTCATCTTATCTTTGACTTTAATGAGTTTTGGACCTTTTGAAACTGAAGATAAATTTATAATAAAATAACATTTTTCAACTTTCAAAAAAAGAGACCCCCCTCTCACTTATAAAAGGACACCACTTCTAACCCATTCCAAATGCCTCTCAAGCCCCTTTTCTTATTAAAAAACAACCCAAATAATCTCTCAATATCCCTCTCTTCCACCTAGAATCTTTACCTTAAGAAGAAGTCACTTCAAGAAATCTTTATGGTTCATACCAAAGGGAATTACCCAAATTAAAGTTAGTAGTTTCTCTTTACTTTTTTTCTTTTATTTTAATTCTCAAACCCCTAAAATATTTTTATATATTTATTTAATAACAAAAACACTATCCTAAATATACAAGAATGTTGTTATGAGAATTATTTGAACTACACTTACACACACCTCCATCTAATGGGTAAAGAACACACTGTTTCTGTGGATAGAAAACTAACGCCTCACGAAATGATGATTGTTCAATAATCTCCTACTGCCTCTCATGGGGGCCATTAAGATGTAACTTTATTTATATATGATATATATTATGTTTATTTTTTCTTTATGCTTATGTATTTTCCATTTATATCATACCTTTATGGTTACCATTATGGGTAAACATGATAATTTCATTTGAGGAAGTGCGAACAACCGCTCCCTCAAAGTGATATGACTCATTAATTCCTTATGTGGGACGTATAAGGGATGGGGTTAATTATATTATATATTATATTATACTTTAATTAAAATATACCAATGTATCATTATGTTTTAATTCCATTAATATACAAAATAGAAATGAATGTAGTGTTCTTGCATACGTACGACTTACCGTCTCCATGAACGGTGCATTTCATTTCTTATCTCCAAATTTTTTGTACTATTATAAATAAATAATGGATATATAATATATATATATATATGATATGAAAATATTTTATATCATTCTGGATAAACTGTACTTTTGACCACATGGGAAAATTGTAATTATAACAAGTTCATTTTTGACTCAAGTTTCGAACATTGATAAAATATCCAACATGAACTCAAATAATTAACTAATTGTTATAGCATGGTAATAAGTGATATAAAAGGAATAATAAACTTGAAAATTTTTCTTAATCAAGTAGAAATTAACTTATGTTTATTATTCAGGAATAACAAGGAACATACAATACAAGTCAGACTTGAGGTAAGAGGTTTGTTATCTCACTTCGAATTCCATGAGATTTCAATTGTTCACCACTTATTTATTGAATGTGGTGTGTTGTATACTTCCATTTGATATATATTATCATGATTCCCTTTACATTCATGGTATACTGTGATTCATTTGGTGGTTATTAACTTTTGTTCATATGACTTGATTGATGACAATGTGATAAGGGGTTTTTATCTCATTTTTTATTCCCGTGAGATTCATGCTATATTTGCCACTATTTTCTATTGTGTGGTGTATGTACTACCCATGATTATATTATTGGTGTTATATAATTTAATTTATCATTATTTAAATCTTTATTTTATGATTCTTCTTTCAGGGGGTTTATGTTTCATGAGTTACCAAATCGGTAAGGGAATTTTCAATTTCAATTTCCACTCATTGGGATTTACACATGATTCATTGATTATTTTATCTCCAAAATTATATGTGGAATCATTATTTATTATTTATATATTAATTTCCACTCCCATTTGTGTGGATATAATTTTTATTCACATAATCACTACATTGATAATTTCTAAAGTCATTGATATGAACTTGATAAGAGTAATCTCAACTCAATTTACATTCATTGAGTTAAACATCTGAGTCATTGGTGTAGTTTTTACCAGAATATGTGTGAATGTACTCTGATTTATTTATACTGAATATCCAATCATATTGAGTTTATTTATTTTTTTCACATATAATTATTTCATTGATTTATTCTTAACCTAAGGATACAATATTTATAAGGGATTTCATCTCAATTTACATTCGATTGAGACTTCTTTGTTGTTATATGCCAATTCACTTTTATATGGTGTATATAATGTAATTTGACATAGTATATCATGAATCCATTTATTCTCATGATATTATAATGATTGTATTACCTCAATTATTTTTATTCAAGTGTCTCTCGTTTGGTTTGGAACTCTAACTAAATTATCATTTTAAATGATTTAAAGATGTATTCTTCTAAATCATTCTCATTAATGTCTATGTTTTAAAAATGGTTTCAAGGATTTATTTATATGGACATTAATGTTTAAAATTAAAATTCATTTTAAATGTTTCAAAGTTTTATGGGACACTTTGATCAAAAAATCTCTTTTAAATGGCTTCTTGATAAATAATGATACTTTTAAATGTTTTCAAGAAAAATGGGGATATTTCTCTCAAATAGTTTTGATGATTATTTTCATCTATGTCAATGTCCTTAATTATTCTCAATTTAGGTTAATCTATAATAATAAAATCTTTAATATTTTATTGAATGAGTTATGTTTGACTGTGGATGTGCAATTTTTATTCCATTCGTATTTTGTGGTTAAAATATTGACATTTCATATGCTAGTTTTAATACAAATGTTTAGATTATGTTTCAACCTTTTCATATGAGGAATGAACTGGACATAGTCAGTGACGCGTGGATCCAACTACAGCTCCTCGATGCATTGGTAGGTCTCATGAGACAAACTAGTGTCCTGGAACACGGCCTTGACAAAATCATATTTCTAGTCTTGGTACGAGTCATTGAATATCCGGTTATGATTTCTGACAATATTCATTCCATCATTATGAGAATAGATATTGATATTTCATGTGGTTATTCGACTATTAGAATACCCATGACTATGTTTTATTATGTCATTATTTACTCAACTCATATTCCTACCATAAAGTCTACATCTTAATTATTTGTAAATGTATGTTTTTTAATTTATTCACCATGCCTAATGCTTATTTTATATTCTGCTGTATTTCTTACTCTTAGTGAGAATTTGAGCTCACCCCTTTCATATGTTTATTTTCCTAGGATATGAATAACTTAGTTATGAGTGACCTGCAGACATAATATAAGAACATAGTATGTTTCTAATATAATAATCTAGTGTTGTTTTTTATTTCAAGTTGTAATGTTGGACTTATGTATGTATCTTGTTTCCAAGACTACTATAATAATCGGTAATTTGGGACTTGATTCCTTGTAATCATGCCAATGTATTAAAATAATGCATAGGCTTCTGTATACTAGGGTCGGGGTGTTACAGTTGGTATCAGAGGAATTTTAGTACAAACCTTGTAAAATAGATTTAGATAAACTCTGATTAAAGAAAATTACCCTAAGATAGACTTTGAGGATTAGTATAGAAACATTTCCTATAATTTATGTAATATAATGATTTTGTGTATTTTCCAAGCAATACATCCCTCTCTGGATAAGAGTAGGTAGAGGTGGCTCTAGCACAGATGTACCTAGGAGTGAAAACTCTGAAAAGGAGTTTCAAAATCGAACCGGGGTATCCTGGTACATGATAACGGGCCTTGCCGCACTCTTGGTTATGACACTCTTGCGGGATATGCTTATGAAAATTTAAATTTTCTTTACAAACTGATTTGAAGGATTTTAATATAAAGATGAGAATAAATAACCTTGGATAATACTAAGTTTTTTAATATTGAAAATAAGGTGTTATGATATTCTCTAAATTATTTTTGGACCCACATTATGCTTTCTTGTGTTAGTCAATGGCTGGATTCCAAGTAAGTCATAGTAAAATTGAACATGATGTACAAGGTGGGCACGGTGGTGGAAGTGAGCCTCAAAATGGAATGTTGATAAGTGTAAAATCTATCGGGTTGAAGCCAAATAAAATTTCAAAAAATATGATAAAAAAAATATATTAACCCAATCCCAGACTCAACAAAGAAGGGAAAGGAATTGAATGATAAGATCTTCAGTAGTGGAGACCATGGAGAAAAGAAAGCTCAATTTCCATCATTCAGGAAATGCGGAAGGAGACACCTAGGGAAGTGTCTCAATGGAACAATGAAATGATTTATGTGTGGGAAATAAGGACATAAAGTAAATAATTGGTGAGAAAAAATGAAGAGTACTGTGGAAGAAAATAAAAATGATCCCAATAATCCTTTTACAGTAATTTTCCATAAATGTAGGGAACCTGGGCATTACCTGAGTGAATTCCTTATTCTATTGGATAACCTCTTGGTCAAGGAATGACCTATGTAGAAATAAATGGATGGTGAAATGTTAAAAAGTATTAGTGCACTTTTTTGAGAGATTAATTTGGAAGAATTTTATCTTGTATGTGTAACCCTGCATTTTGTTATGTGAAAATTCTATTTTAGGAAGAATTGTCTTTTTGATTGTTGATATAGTTGAAAATAACAATTTTGGTTTATATAATACATGAATTTGAGGCAATTACAAGTTATTAAATTTTTGGTAGAAAATGAAAGGTATGAGATAAAATTTGTGGTGAAATTATGTTATAGTTATTTTGAGGAATTTATCTCATTTTGGGAACGTTATAAAATACGTTTTTTGAAAAAGGAAAACACGTAGACCGTGTGACAACCCATCACATTGGACAAAGATGCGGGAATTGAACCCACAACCAGAGTGCGATTGGGATTTATCATCGACCACTGGAATACGTGAAGTCCCTAGTTAGTGTGGTTAATTCATTTTAGTTAAATGATTTTATTGATCAATAATAAGTTTGTTTTGAATCTTATGTCTTATCAAATGGATATCCTTAGTATAAGAAAATGATTTTGTGATTAACTGATAAATGTTATTTTGGAAGACGTCCGCTCTGTTAGGAACATTATATGCCTAAGGAAAAGAGAAAACTATGGGATTTAATTTGATAAGTAATGGTGGATATTTTTCAATGTTTTTATTGTGGATTTATAGATATTCGAGTTACTTATGGAAATTAATAACCTATCATAGAGAATATGTGACTAGGATAATTACTTTTACGTATGTGACGTTAAGAGTAGTCGATGTTATTTGGAGATACAATTTAACATGGAAGACTACGTAATCACATTTTCCATGTTTTAGGTTTCAATCATAGTTAGGATTATATTGATGGATTTTAAGTACAATTTTTCAATGAAGGGTATTTGTTGATCTTTGGGTATTGTTTGTTTAAATTTTTTAGAGTAAGAGTAGTATTTCTTTCTATAAAGAATTTTCCTTTTTGGGGATCATATGATCATATACTAACCATTTTGGTATTGGTTAATGTTTAAAGACAAGGGAAATATATATTTCATCCTTTCTGGATTATGAGATTCTCTATAAGTTTATTGTAGTGCTTTAAGATTAATCAAGCTATCTTTTAGACTCATCTTTTGGAGAAAAGATGAGTTTGTGGTAGAAATTTATTAATGGATGAAACTCTACATGTAATGTAAGTATACATCCTTGTACTCTTAGTCAATATCATAAATAAATTCATTAGAATTATGAAAATAAACTTAAAACAAAAATGGTGTTTGTTTACTTTTCCTACTAGGTAATCAAAGATCTTTCAACCCATCAGAAGATTATGGATTTCATATCGTTAACTACTCATAATAATATTCTCGATCACTCTCCATCAGAACATTATGTTTAGTTTTTTCTTCCATATCCATTTTTTTCTACATGGAATCCTAGTATGTGTTCTTTTCAGTAACCTTCATACTTACCTTTATTTATTTTAAAATAGAGTCCTCATTAATCCATTCTCGATGTGGGATTGGAACTAAGATATTTTAAAATTTCCAAACCCAAGTTTTCAATCCTGAGATAAAATTGTGAGGATGAAATTTATTGAAGGATGTGATAATGTAACACCCTAAGGTTTAATAGTACATTATCTCTTTAAAGTAATTCAATAGATTTCACCTCACACAACACCGAGTTCGAGCACACGATGACTTACCAAACTAGCTGTTCAAAAGAAGTTATGAATACTATTAACTAAATTTTGAATTTTATATATATCATATAATTTTAACATCCATATTATATGTTTATTAGAAATAATATAAGAACAAATTCAATTTTTCAAATAAAGGAAGTATTTTAAAAAAAATCAATTTTACCGCCTTTTAATTGTGAACAATTTTTACTTCCAATATTTGATAATTTTATATATTCAATTTGACAAAATAAACTTCTTATTTATAAATGGGACATAAAAAATTTGTTTCAATAAATTATTGGTGTTTTTCTGATAACTTTCATATTTGGGTGAATAGTGAAAAATACTAAATTTTAATTGAAAACAACTTTTTTAATCGAAATAATTTATAGTGTTAAATTATACATTTGAATGGTTTTAAAGTATAAATATACTATATTTTTACCATTTAATCCAACTTTTCTCATTGGAATTAATTTCATTATGAAGTTATACATAAACAAGTGTCAATCTTTTAATAGTTTTTGTTTCTTAAAAACACGTTATTTGTTTTGACAACGGGAATTAATTTTAAATTAATCAATGAAACATCTATGTTTTGAATTTGGTAAATTAGGCATCATTCTTGAATTTGTAATATAAAATATAGCTTAGGCTGAATTTTTTGTATTTTTCTGAAAAACATCAATTTCTGATGAATAGTAAAACCACTTACTAGTAGTAAAAAATACGACTTTTTCATTTAAATGAAAATGTTCCGGTTCTATAAATTGAGTTTCGAAAATCCGACATACATGGTTTTTATTTTTAAGTAAAATGTGGTTCAATAAGATGAATATAATTTTTGGTGGATAATAATTTTTCACTTTTATTTACCACGGTTAAAGGTAAATAGGGTAGTTAAAGGTAAAAAGAATATTATAACAATAAACAATTACCTTAACACTTTTCCTAACCTTATTGTATGAGTCATGGCCGAAAATTTTAATACTTGGGTCGATTTTGGGACCCCATGATTCCACTTAAGAGTGATAATGACACTTTATTTTAATTAACTTAAAGTAAAGACACAAATGACATTAATAAATATATTTTAGTATATCAATTTTTATATAGGGTTATATAAGTCATATTTTTGACTTTAAAAATTATTTGTAAAGATGAAAAGATTTTCAACATTATGGTATCTATTTTATAATTTTTAGTTATCAAATAAAGTAAATTATTTATGACACACTAATGAAGCAGTATTCACCAGATTAATAAATGATTTAAATAAATAAGATTATTAATATTAAAACAATAACCAAAACCTCTACAATTATTATTGAATGATTTTATTTCAAACATGATTCATCTTATATTCTAATTTAATGAGTTTTGTACATTTTAAAACTGAAGATAAGTTTATAATAAAATAACATTTTGAAACATTCCAAAAGATCTCCTCTTCTCCCTTATAAAAGGACACCACTTCTAACCCATTACTCACACCTCTAAAGCCCCTTGTCTCATACAACCCTGAACAAATAAGCTCTAAATATCCCTCTCTTCCACTTAGAATCCTGACCTTATATACAAGTCACTTCAAGAAGTCCTTTTGTTTCAAACCAAAGGGAGATACCCAAATTGAAGGTAATGGTTTCTATTAACATATTTTATTTTATTTTACTTCTCGAACCCCTAAAATCTTTTTATTACTTTCTTTTATAATAGAAAAAATATCATCAATATATTAGGAATTTGTTATGGGATGTATTCTAACTACAGATACACACACCTACATCTAATGGGTAAAGAATGCACCGTTTTTGTGGATGGAAAACCAACGCCTCACGAAAAGATGATTGTTCCATTATATCCTACCACCTCTCATGGTGTCCATTAAGATGGAACTATATTTATATATGATATATATTATTTTTATATTTTCATTATGTTTATGTATTTTCCATTTATAGCATTCCTTTATGTTTCTATAATGGGTAAACGCGATAATTTTATTTGAGGAAGTACGGAGTACCGCCCCCTCAAAGTGATAAGACTCGTTAATGCATTATGTGGGACGTATAAAGGATGAAGATAATTATATAATATGTGATATTATATAGGAATTATAATATACCTATGTATCAATATGTTTTAATTCTATTAAAATACAAAATATAAATGAAAGTAGCATTCATGCGTACGTACGACTTACTGTGTCTATGAACGGTGCATTTCATTTCTTATCTCCAAATGTTATGTACTATTATAAATACATAATGTATATATAATATATTTATGATATATAAATCTTTTATATCATTCTGGAGATAATGGAATTCTGACCACATGGAAAAATTGAAATTATAACAAGTTCATTTTTGACTCAAGTTCCAAACATTGATCAAATTTCCAATATGAACTCAAATAATTAACTAATTGTTATAGAAAAGTAATAAGTGATATAAATGGAATAATAAACATGAAAAATGTTCTTAATAAATTATAAATGAACTTATGTTTATTATTCAGGAATAACAAGGAACAGACAAGACAAGTCAGACTTGAGGTAAGGGGTTTCTTATCTCACATTTAATTCCGTAAGATTTCCATTGTTCAACACCTAATTATCGCATGTGGTTTATAGTATACTGACATTTGATATATATTATCATTATTCCCTTTACATTCATGGTATTCTATTATTCATTTGGTGGTTATTAACTTTTGTTCATACGACTCGATTGATTACAACATGATAAGGGTTTTTCATCTCACTTTTTATTCCTGTGAGATTCATCCTATATTAGCCACTATTTCCTATTGTGTGGTG
Source organism: Viscum album (assembly GCA_963277665.1). Taxonomy (NCBI): domain Eukaryota; kingdom Viridiplantae; phylum Streptophyta; class Magnoliopsida; order Santalales; family Viscaceae; genus Viscum; species Viscum album. The sequence goes on along the minus strand of OY728127.1, from coordinate 341,828,808 downwards.
TATGTCATGCCCATTATTATATTCTTGGTGTAATATACTTTAATTTATCAGTATTTACATCTTCATTGTATGATCCTCCTTTTATGGGGTGTATGTTTTGTGAGTTACCAAATCGGTAAGGTAATTTCCAATTTCAATTTTCACTCATTGGGCTTTACGCATGCTTCATTGATTATTTTTACTCCAAGATTATGTGTGGAATCACTATTTATTATTTATGTCGTAATTTCCACTCCCCTTTATGTGGATATAATTTTGATACACATAATCACTCCATTGATAATTTCTCTAGTCACTGATATGAACTTTATAAGAGTAATCTTAACTCAATTTCCATTCATGATGTTAAACTTCTGCGTCATTGGTGTAGTTTTTACAGGAATATATGTGAATGTACTCTGACTGATTTACACTGAATATCCAATCATTTTGAATGTATTTATTTTTTCCACTCATAATTATTTCATTGATTTATTGTTAACCTAAGGATACTGTCCTTATAAGGGATTTCATCTCAATTTACATTCCAATGAGACTTATTTGATGTTATATGCCAACTATCTTTTATATGGTGTATATAATGTACTTTGAGAGAGTATATCATGGATCCCTTTATTTTCATTATATTATAAAGTTTTTATTATCGCAAATATTTGAATTCAAGTGTCTTTTGTTTGGTTAAGAACTCTAACTATAATATCATTTTAAATGTTTTAAAGATTTATTCTTCTAAATATTTCTCATTAATGTCCATGTTTTAAAAATTGTTTTAAGGATTTATTTATTTGGACATTAATGTTTTAAAATTAAAATTCCTTTTAAAAGTTTCAATGTGGTATGGAACACTTTGATTCAAAAATCTATTTTAAATAGCTTCTTGATAAACAGTGTGACTTTTAAATGTTTTCAAGAAAAGGGGGGATATTTTTCCCAAATAGTTTTGATGATTATTTTCATCTATGCCAATATCCTTAATTAGTATCAATTGAGGTTAATCTATTATAAGAAAATCTTCCATATTTTATTTAATGAGTTATGTTTGATTATGGATATAATATTTTTATACCATTCATGGTTTGTGGTTGAAATGTTGACATTTAGTATGTTAGTTTTAATAAGAATGTTTAGGTTATGTTTCAACCATTTCATAAGAGGAATGAATTGGACTATGTAGGTGATGGGTGGAGCCCACTATATCTTCTGTATGCATCAGTAGGTCTAATGAGACAAACTAGTGTCTTGGCACAATGCCTTAACAAAATCTTATTTGTAGTCTTGGCACGATGCCTTGACTATGTGGTTATGATGTCTGGCATTATGCATTTCATCATTATGAGATTATCTATTGATATTTCATGTGGTTATTTGACTAGTATAATATCCATGACTATGTTTTATTATGGAATTATTTACTCAACTCATATTTTTTCCATAAAGTGTTCATGTTAATTATTTTTAAAGGCATGTGTTTTCAATTATTCACCAGTCATAATGTTAATGTAATTTTCCGCAGTATTGCTTACTCTTACTAAGCATTTGAGCTCACCCATTTCTTATGTTTCATTTTCTCAAGATATGTAAAAGTTAGTTATGAGTGACTTGCAGACATAATCTAGGAATCTTGGATGTTTCCAATGGAATAATTTAGTGTTGTTTTTCTTTTCATGTTGTAATGTTGAACTTATGTATGTATCTTGTTTCCAAGACTACTAAACTAATCGGTCCTTTCAGACTTGATTCGTTGTAATCATTCCAATGTATTAAAATAATGCACCAACTCCTAGATTCTAGGGTCAGGGTGTTACATAGTCAAGAACATTAAAGTATGAGGTTAATTCCTAATTAAGTAATAGAAGTCTATACAGACATAATATTTTAGTTGATGGATTTTAATCCTTATCCATAAAAGACTGTTATTATCTTATGTCATGCCTTGTTAATATCAATTGTATTTTAATTAAGTTATTAACCATATTTGATAAAACATTAATTAATAATCAAGTTATATTTTCTTCAATTTTTAATACTTAATAATTAATGTTGTATGTGACTTCTTATCATCCAAAAAAAGAAACAATTTACCCTAAATTGAAAATAAAATAAAATATAAGTTTCATGATGGTGGGATTATGAAATGGTTATTTTATCTAAAGGATTATAAATTAACCCTCAACCATAAGGTAAAAACATCTTAAACCATAGCTTGGTTCATCTATCAATAGTTCAACTTAGATCCAATATATCACATAAATTCGTTTCACTTCTTCTCCAATAGAAAATACTACCTCCTCTCACTTAGGATTTCAATTTCAATATAAGGTTTTACTCACATATAGGTTAGTGGATGCAATTAATTAGATAATGTAGGTTTATAGAAAATAAATAGTAGGAACATACAACATTAGATAATGAGAAGAAGGGTATGACATGAAGACTATTAATTTTAATTTAATAATAATAAATTAAAATAAACTAATCACATATACAGTTTTTATAATATTATTATCATCCAAAAAACATTCAATAATCATACATATTCAATATATTTATCAAATAATTCAATTCATTCAATAATTTAGATAAAATTCCTTTAATTGATCGAATTATTTCAATTTATCTTAATTCCAAAAAAAATATTAAATTAACATCAATAATAATTTTAAAGAATTTAAATTAAGGAATTTCATTTAAATATTACTTTAGTAAAAAAGTGTACTTTGAGGAAACTATGTGTGATCATCCAAAATTTCCACACAAATAATGATTCAATATAAAACTTTCAATCTTAGGACATGGTGGGTACTATAAAAAACGACACACAAAACACATGTTAATATGTTTAATTATATACTTAATTATTCTCTAATAATCAAATTCAACACATTATATGAAAAAAGTACATAATGTGCACTTGGTTACATAGAGTGTGTTTTCTTCAACCCATGTCGACAGCACACACCAAGGTATTAAGAGTTTTTCCTTATTTATATGAGTTTGATGTACATGGAATGTTATTCATCTTAAATGGTGTGTGGCCACAAAGTTTCATAGTTTTTTAGTCCCTAAGTCGTGTATGTAGTACAAGATTGGCAGGGACCCCCCCCCCCCCTCATTTTCTCGATTGTGATAAAATGAAGTCTACACATCATGTATAGTTGTTACATAGTGTTTAGTTATTCAAACCATGTGCTACACTATTTGTATCTACATGTAGTTATGATTTTATTGGATCTTATATCTCATTTATTGGAGAAAAACAAATTTTATCATGAGATACATATGAGATATACTGGTACAGAATTTTTAGTTTTGCGGTAAACACTGTTTAATATTTTTTATCTAAGAAGAACATTTAGCACCACCTAATGGTGTTTTTAGATGTTTCTTCATTTTAATATTAACATTTTTTTTCTGGTAATGCAAGTTAGAACAATGAAAGTGAAGAGATTTAGATGTTAAAATATTAATAATTAATTGATAAGAAGTAAAATAAGTCACAAATATTGGAAAAAAATAAATTAATAATAACTAATTATAAATTAAACATGTGATCACTCTGCAACCGCATGTGGGTTCCTATCCCAATTTAAGTTAATAAATGTCATAGATAAATTAGATTTCATCATAATTTGTCAAAATAATTCCTATACATGACTTATAACTTCAGGACCAGTGGATTTAAATCATATATTACTCTACTAGACAAACACATGAACTAGAAAGAGGATCTTCAATTGTAAATTATAAATAATTTTTGAGTAGATATAGGATAACAATAACTTATTATTCTCACTATATTGATGATATAGTTGACTATATCTCATTGATCTATCATTTTTATAATTGATAATTATTTATAATACCTATATTTCTGATCTACACATACCCCACAATCTCTAAACATCACCATATAATCATTATGTACTAGAACAACTGATCATGTTCACTAGAATTTTTCACAGTTATTTGAATTAGAATTATTTTAAAGAGTAAATAAGCCTTGGTTTTTTCTTGATTGACTATGAGAGGAAGAGATAATTGAAATGTAGAACTCTTGATCTCACTATATGTACTGAGATAGATCCTTTGATCAATTCATTGTGGATAAAAAGGGTGATTATTGAATTTTATAGAATTAGATATTTATTTTGAGAGGTTTAGGGTTAGAAACCTATAGAGAAGAAATTTCCCAACTATATTATTATTTTTTGTATCCATGTTTAATAATAATACTATAAATAATATTATTTATTTGTTGAACTATGAAATTTTTTTAGGAATATATAAATACATATCATTTATAGAATTTCTAACTAGAACATTAAGATTATCCCTCCTATCCTCCCTGGAATTTATTGATCCATGAATAATGAATAATTGTTGTCTAAATATCAATTCATTATACATCATAAAATTTAATATATATTTTTTTCCAAACAATTAAATGTATATTTATTATTATAATTATTTAACTATCCTATTCATTTTAACATATTTTAATTGAATCTTGGTGATCCAAAAAAATGTGAATAAATATTATTTATTTCAACCTGTTAAATTCAGTAGTTGAATTTAAATAATATTGTGGATATAGTTACTGTGTGGCCCTCTTTAACTCTTTTGTAGTGGAATTAGGAATAAATACATGAATTATAAGGTAAAAATATTTTAACATGAGATGACATCCTTAGAGAAAGAATTTAATGTCACAATGAAATTGAACCTCAGAATAATGCTTACTGGGTAATATAATCCATTTATCATTATATCTCAAACCAGGGAGGTTTTATATTGGTTCCATCAGCCCATGTGATTGATAACTCTTTCTTTGATTTTTTTTGTTATAAACTCACCCACTAATCACCATGTCCTTGGATTTATCCTAATAGTTCAATTCCAATCAAAAGCCTCATGAAATAAACTTATATATTGGGACATAAGTGATAAATCCTTTGTTGCATTGTACATTAATTAAATACCACTTATGGTGAACCAAATTTATTCTACCTCGCTATGAGGAAATTTATTTTAGATTTTATCAATGTATCTAGGTACAATAATAATGATATACATTAATAATAATCTTAAAGTCCAAGGATCAATACACTCATCAACATAGAAGAGCATTCAATGACAAACGAAAATGTGGATTTCTTATTAGTGGTTTTATTATCATAATCTATTTCATTAGAAATTACCATGTCCATTCACCATGATATGATTCCTAAATGTCATATGAGTCTATTCCCCTAATATCATGTATTATTTATATCCTATAAAATGATATCATCTGACCTTTGTACACATATTCAAGAATAATATCATTGAACCTCCTGGTTTTCATCATTATATGGAAATTATATGACCTTTCAATGTAATATATATTCTTTGTAAATTATTATATACAAAATTAATGTAATTTAATAATTATATTTTGATAATAAAACTTCATTAATATTGAAAACATGGAATCTTGTACAACGAAAGTTGGTTCTAGAGAAAAATGCCTACAATTTATAGAATTTTTTAAAATTTAATCTTGAAAAAGTGATTCTATATTTGGAATCAATATCATAAAATTTAGTAATGATATAAATTTCATTTTATGAAATTATGAATAGAAACCATGGTAAAAATGTGTCACCCCAGTAGAGGGTGATTATGGTTAATTAAGGTAAAAACAAAGATATAAAGATAAAAAATCATATATTAATTACTATTAGATGTTTGTATTTCAATCCTTATCAACTTAACTATAAAACTTTATAGTTATTGAGACAATTTACAATGTGTATGACATTTATAATATTTAAACGTTTTTAAAAATTAAATGTGTACCACACCCCCCACATAGGAAAGGTAACCTATTATCTTCTCTTACTAACAATTTTTAAGAACACAAGAATGGAAAATAAATGACTAATTCTCTCAAAAAAACACCAGTATAAATTCTATAGGTCATTTTATCACCAAAATTCTAAACTATGAAGGCTTAAGGTTTAATCCAATGGAGGTTTCCAAATTAGAGGTATAACTCTTTAAGTTGTGGTTCATGTTTATTTCTTCATATAACTCCTTCAAATCATTGTTAACAATAAAAAAATAATAACATTATTATATGTAATATACTAAAATTTTATTATGATAATGGTACACCACTTTTTCATTTTAGATTTACATTCAATGGGAATTGAAAGCATAACACATGTGTATGTGTACACTACTACTTCCCTGAATCAATGTGTTTTGTTTTTTATCAATAGATGATATAGATGATTACAATTATGGATCAAATGAATATATATGATATTTATGAACTAGTTATGAATCTATAATGATATGAAATTACTTACCTACTTATCATTTTCATCCATTAAAAATTAATAATTTCACTTGTGCATATGTTTGGAATACCACCTCCATGATGAAATATGGTAGATTGTTTATTTATACCACACAAGGATTGTAATAAGGATTAAAATAATGAATAAATATAAAATTTATCCCATATTTATGATCCAAGAAAATTATAATTTTATCAAATTTATTTTTTCCCAGCACTTAGATAAATTAATACCTCAATAATGCGTAATTACAGAATACCATCTCAATGAAACTTCATGATTCATTTTTAATAACCACCTTAAATAGCTTGTTTAAAAAGTGTATTTAATGAATAAATATTATAATTATAACATGTTTAATATTTTTGGTGTAATTTAACCATAAACACCTTGAACATGGTCAACACACAAATTTTGTTCCATGTTTTTAAACCAAACGACCCCAAAATATTTAATGTAAACATAACCATTTTTTGAAATCAATAAAATAGTTTAATAAATTTAATAAATAGAATAATAATGAAATGAATATTAATTTTTTTATTAAAAAATAAAAAAACCTAACATAATTAAATTATTCCAATATTATAGAATTTATAATTCTAGATGAAACTTAATGTAAGATATATTTTTAAATAATAGTTTCAAATATTTTAATCACCTTCTCCTCTATATTTTTACTATCTTAAATATATTAATAATGATCTAATTTTTAGTATAAATATTTTTAAAATTTATTCTGAACCAATTTTTTCATTATTTTTAATGTTTCTAAAAGGATTATTTTAAATATTTACCATATGTTACATTTTGACCATTTTACCATAATTCAAAATAATGTATTTATCATATACAACTTTGATTCATTTTTAAACAATCATAAATAGTATTTATTATAAATATTTTTCTAAAAGATAACATGGGTTTTTAAATAATTTACCATTCCACATATTTTATGAATTATTTATTTTTATTTGTTTCCAAAAAGTAAGGACAGTTGTCCTTATAAATAGTGAAAAGTTAAAGTTCTTTACATATGGGTTAATATAATTTTATCAATTATTTTATGATGAAAAAGAGAAATTGTAAAATTTTCTTTTTTCCTGATATGGTTCCTGAGAATTATAGATGATGATAAGTTATCCTAATATATCCCATGATGATGGGTGAGCCTGATATAGTTCTCTAATGGATTGGGTAATGATATAATCTTCAAAGGAAGAAATGGGGGAGGTAACTAGGAGGATTACTCATATAGAAATAGCTAGGATTCTGTTACTCTGACTGATTTAAACACATGTGAAAACAGGCTATGAATATGTTACATGAATTTACCTATATTATTCTTAAAGAAATTGGTTTTATGGAAATATTTTTGATTTCATGAGGTATGTAATGTTTAATGGTGACCACTGTCTATTTCATAAGAAGTATTTCATGAATCCCCATGTTCCACATGATGAATTTATGGGGTTTTCTAATTATTTCTAATAGTTTTCAATGGTTTTCATTGATAAAATATCGATTTTCAGTTATGGAAAAGTTTTAATTATGTGATTAATGTTTCTTTGAAAAATTTAAATTTCCTCACTGGTTTTCATGTTTTCAATAGAATAATGGGATTATTTTATCTTTTTATCCATTACTGATATTTGTATTGATTATTCTATATTTTGAAATGGTTTTAAAAGGATCTATGGATGAGGAGAAATGTTAAAAAGGTATATATTTCCACTATAGGTACTGATCTTGAATGAAGAAAAATTATATTGAATTACATAGGTGTGTTAAATTAAAGCCCTTATTTTTTTTGGAAAACATGATCACTCTATGAAAGTCTCCACTTATTTACATATTATTTTACATAAATTAGTAAATGTATAAATTGATAATATCATTATAATTTTAGAATATTAAACCCTTGTTATAAATCATGAAATTTTGGGTTTTTTATGTTATATGGTTCTATAAATATACTTTATGATATATTTATCTTTAAATAAATTTTATATATTTTATATAATTATTTAAATCCAACACTAAGTTAAAACAAACCATGGATTACTTTTGAAATGTTATTATTTAATGTTATAATTATCTCTTAGATATTATATTTGAGCGTATGAATTAAAGTAGGTAAATTATGATACATTTTTTTGTTCATATAAAAAATTATTCACTGATTTAGAATTAGTTGTAACTAAATATAAATTAATTAATGGTAAAAAGAGTGCTCTTTCTAAATAAACTATTTTTACGTGTAAAATGAGTTTTTATCCTAATAAATTAAATTTTAATCCCTTGATTAATTATTGTAATTAAATTTATATATAATAAATTCAATAAAATATTTTAACATTTATCTAATTGTCATTACTAGTCATGAAATAATATTAAATCTAGATTTACACTTAAAATGAAATTTTTTTAAAATTGTTTTCATTGAATTTTTAATGATTATTTAAAATGTTAGTTTGGAATGTATATTAATTTAATTTGATAATTTTTATCCATCTTTGGGATCATATTTTCCAAAAAAATTAATGATTTAACTTCGTTTTTTGGTTATAATGAATAATAAAAACTGTAAAAAATTTGTATCCACAGTTTGAGTTAAAATAAATTTACCTAGGGGTTAATGTTAGAGATAAGGGTAAAAATTAAAATTAATAATGTATAAATATTATTATATGATTATATTTAGACATTATTATATATTAACAGAAAATATGTGGACATTTTGTTCCACTTCAGCAAGAAAGAGAGTTTGTATTATATAAACATTTAATGTAATTCCATGTGTGTACCTCTACTCACTTATAAAAGGTATCTGATTCTCCTCCTTTATTCATATAAATTAAGAACTCTAGATCATTCTTTCCCTACCAAAAAACCTTCCATGATTTGTTAACTTAATTATTGGGCTTTTGTTCTTACCCTATGACCATCCTATGAAAGATTAACGGGTAAAAAAAAGGAGGTCTCTGAAAGAAAGAGGTAATCATCTTACCCAACTCTTTTAATTTTTTTTATTCTTATACATCCAATAAATAGATTATATCCATACTTAAATAATTAATTAAATATAATAAATATAATAATATTTTAGTATTATTATAGAACAACCATTTTTCTATTCTTTTCTCATCCAATGTTAAGTAAAAGCATCACATGTGCATACACATAGACTACCATCTTGATGAAGTGATTTAATTAATTTCCCATAACAACCATTCATGGTTGGTTATTATGACAGATTTATTTTTTACATATAAAATTTATGAAATAATTATTCTTCTTTAATATTTATATTTTATTTACCTTTTACTTTCCGATCTATTGGTAAATGATAACATTACTCACGTGCATGTGTGGACTACCACTCCAATAAAGTGATGTTTTTTAATTTAATATTTAAAGGGATTGTAAAAAATTATTGATATAATGAAAATACATGATATTTATTATTTAATAATTAATTTTAATGTGAATTGTTATTTTTAATTTTATTTATTAAATCTATCTAAAATTGGAAACATAATACTTACGTACATACAAACCACTATCTTAATCAAGTGATATAAATCAATTTTCCCAATAAATTTTTATGAATTATTCTCATAGTGTATAAAATGAATAAATATTATATTTATGGAATATTTGAGATTCAATAAATTATTAAAACATTACAATGTTGTATTAACTAGAATTATTAACCTAAAACATTAATGGAAAAGCAGACCACTTTTCACTCAAATAATGATTTTGTGGAATAATTGTTTATAACTAGATAATTGGAATTTATAAGGTAATGATATATATTGATATATATATATATATATATAAATGTAAATATGGTTTTTTTATTGATGCATAATAAATCAATATTTATTATACATGAGGTTTGAATGCATACAAAGTATGGAGAGACTTCATGTAAGTGTTTACGTAATAATATTATTTATTTTTAGAATTAGTTATGTTAAATTTCCATTGAGAAAAAATATATAACAAATATGTTTTAAAATAAAAAAATTTCTTATTATCTAGTTATTTCTATCAATTATATGTTTTTAATTCATTTTAAATTGTCAAAGTACCTAGAATTATTAAGGAAAATTTTAAATTAAAACCAAAATTATTTCTCTCTTCATTCAAAAATATATTTCTTCCATGTCTCTATGTCATTAAAATATTATGAATAATGTTTTTAATATTTTATAATTGTTTTTAATGAATTTTCAACCATATTTGAATTTCTTTTCAATATTTTAAAAATTAATTTTTATAATGTTTTATGAACTTGTTATTCATGACATCTATCAAAAAATGTGAATGAAGTAAACTTTTTAATATATGCTACATGGATGAATTTTTCCACTATCATGAAAAATATTTTATTTTAATATTAATTTATTATTTTACATGATTCTTTTCTAATAATGTTTTTTCATAATATTGTTCAAATTTTTAGATTTTAAATAAATTATTTCAAAACAAAACGTGTATTTTTCTAATGAATTGTTCAAGTGTTCTTTTAATTACATTTTAATATTTGAAAATATCCACTAATTTCTCTTATAATTCCATTGGGATATAAACCAATGATTCCGTCATTATTATTTCAATTTATGGTTGTAGATTATTATGATGAAATTTTGATGAAACCTATTTTCTTTTCAATGGTTTAAGATATAATGAAATGAAAATTATTTTCATGATCTTGTGTTATATATATGAATATATTAAGATTAGGTTATGGGTGGTTCCAATATATCACTCTTTTTCATTGTGTAATGTGATGTAGATACCTCATTAGATGATGATAATACATTTTAAATGATTTGGAATAACTATGTTCAATTTTTTTTTTGTGTTTGAGTATAATCAATTTTAACTATGATCAGAATATTATGCATTTACATGGTTGTAAATAGTTGATTTAATATTTTGATACATGATTTTAATTACTGCTTGACATGCTCACAATATTATAAATAGAAATTATTCTAAATAAGTATATTTACTAGATTAAAATTTCATATGCCAATGATTCAACATGCCCATGCTATAAATCTTATATTATGATTACTATATTGACACCCTTATTAATCTTTCTTATGGATATGAAATTATTTTAGATTTTATGATCTAATATTATTTTTGGGAATTTGATTATGACGAATATAGGGATGCAATATAGGAAAACATATGGTGAATCAAAAATGATATCGGACAAACCTAATGTGATCTATGGTTATAAGAAGGTGTCATATAGTAGGATATATTATAAAAGATTTTATTATGATTTATTAAGGATTTTATTTAATATAAATACTAATTTTAGCTATTTTTTCCTTAATTTAATGGATGGAACCCAAATGAATAATGTTAACAGTGAATGTGAAGGGTAATTCAATGACTATAGTCATGAGAAATAAAATGGATTTAGAGATGGGATATAATATATTGTGGAAATTTTCATGGAACTATCTAAATATACAAGAAATAATGTGAACAATGTTGGTCTCCTTAATGCACCAAGGTTGGAGAAACATTCCATTGAGTCTTTTATACGACAATTTCCACCATAAATATATGGGTCTTCTGATCCGCTAGTTTTTAAGTAATGAATCAATGCGATGGAAAATATATTTTTCATTCTTATTTTCTTTTCCCTTGGGAAAGTTGAATTAGTAGTCTATTTCATTGATGGTGGATATAATCAGTGGTGGAAACTTGTCAAGAACATAGATAAATAAGAATAAATAAACTCCATTGAATGAGTGTAGTTTAAATGGGTATTTCTCAATAAATAATTTCATTGAAATATTCATACTAACATGAAAAGGATCTTTCTGAAGCCAAAACACAATGATGATGAATCCATTGGTACCTATGAATTTTTTAATTTTTTCAATGTACAATTCATGTTTAATCATCAAACTTGTGAGAAAAATTTTTTGATTCTTTTCCAGAATAAATCAAAGTCTTTGAAAGGAATTATATATAAGATACTTCGATAACTACAAATAAATCATTCAATATTATTTTAAGGAATAAATTGAATGTGAATACCTGAATTTTTCTTCTCGTTTTACTGATAAAGAGGGAAAATAGGGATTCATGGAAATTTAAAAGAAAAATACCATGTTTGAAATAAATTGAAACCACCAACATGCCAAAAAATATTGGGGGAAATCACCCAGGATATTTTATGAAAGGAAATGGGAAATTTTTATGTGTTAAAAGGATGTTCATCGAGCTTGAGATTGACGATGAGGGATGAAAAGGATAGAAAATTTCATAAAGTAGAATAAGGATTCAACAAAATGAAGCTAAATTTTTCAGTTGAAATGGGTAGGTCATTATGTAAATCAATTCATTAATCCACGATCTAATGAAGATGGTATACTCAATAACCCCCAATGAAGAAGGGTAAATAGAAGGCCTTTGATATCATAAATAAAGTGGGTTAGGTGAATGTTGTAGTGAAATGAATGATTACTATTATCTCTAGAACTATAGATGAATTATTTGATTATATATCTAGCCACTATTTTATAATTAATAAATTTTATAATGGTATCATATCCCCAACTCAGTGATTAGATTTCAAATTGTAAGACAAAATTCTTACTGGCAAGATGATCACATGTATTGCTTATATCTCGTCTATACTAAAATTTTATGAGAATGTGTTTAATACAAATATTGTTATTAGCCCTCTAGTATAATTTGATGCTATTTTTGGAATGTATTAACCTTTTTATATAGAACCATAATAAATTTCTATGGAAGGCAAGTCATATATAATATTTCCAATAATCCTATGACTATGTACTATTGTTAGTGTGAATATGAACTTTGAATACAGACTAATTCTATTTAATGGTTATTACTTCCTATTAATGATGCATATTTATCTCAAATAGTTTGTAGAAGGTAAAAATTTGGGATATTCCTATTTTTTATGGATATAATGATGTATTTTTTAAAGACAATCATTTTCTTCCCCAAAATTGTAATGTTGAGTTTTCAATAGAAATTATAATTGGCGGTACAGTTCTTTTAGAGAATATTTATTGAATTTCCTCAATTGAGTTTCAAGAATTGAATAAGAAATAATATGTGAACAAGAAAAATGATTCGTTCTCTTGAGTTTGTTACCATGGGTTTTACCTAATATTTTTCTTAAGAAGAAATATGGGTAACTGAGTCTTTTCATTTATTATCAAGAACATAAAAAGATCACCATCAAGAACATGTATCCTTTAAACTGTACTGATGACTTGTTTGTCCAACTTCATGGAGATCAATCCTTTCATGGATTGGACTTTTTTATGGATATCATTATTTGAGGTTTGAGAAAGAGGATATAACTATTATACCATTTCGTATTAGGTATGACCATTGTGAATTTATTGTAATGACATTTGGACATTCAAATGACCCTTCTATACTCATGGATCCAATTAATTGAGTGTTTAAATATTACATGGATCATTTTTTGGTAGTAATTAAAGATAATATTTATATATATTCAAAGAAAAATTAATAGGATGATGATCATTTAATGTTTGTGTTTAAGACCATAAATAAGGATAATTTATTTGAAAAATTTACAATGTTTGAATTTTTTTTCTATAGAATTTTTCATTCTTGGGTCATATAATCAAAAGGGAGGGTATATATGCAGGCCCATAAAAGAAGAAAGTTATTGAAAAATAGATAAGATCTACTATGGTAATAAATATCCATAGTTTTCTTGGGTTGGATGGATACCATAGAAACCTTTTAAGTTATTTCTCATGGCTATATAATCCACTAAAATTTTTGACATGGACGTGATCTAAGTTCCTATGGTCAGATGAATGTGAGGAAACATTCAGGTAGCTAAAAATATGGTTCGTTATCATACATATTCTCAGACTACCCTACCGGGGAGAAGGGTTTTTAATCTATTGTGATGCACTGATAAAGTAAACAGGATGTGTTTTTATATAATGATATGGTGATGGATTTTTCCTAACATAAATTGAAAATTCATGAAAAAAATTACCCAAACCTTGTTTTTGAGAAAAAACATGTAATTATAACTGTTAAATATGAATTCATTTTATTTATATTGAATGGTGTCACATATATAAAAATAATGAAAAACATTACATATGTATTCAAGAAAAAAATTGAATATGAACTATTGTATATGGTTGTAATTGATCAAATATTATGAATGCTCAATATGTTACCACCCTGGGATGGTGAATAAGGTGATTGATACCCCGAGTAAGGAGGACCATGATAATTTTTTCATGATTAATATTTAAAGAGATCCAATACTTATCTATTTTAAAATGATATACCTTGAAAGAATATTAAAGGGTGAAAGATCCTATCATTCTCATATGAATTCTCAACCATCAAATCATTTGAGAATTAAAGAGGTGCATGAGGATATGTAACTACATATGATGGTAAGGACTGTTCCTTATAGAAATCATGATTTCAATGAAATTATAATGTTCAAAAACTATTTATGTATCCAATAAATATAAAATTTAATGATGGATCTACATGATGAAGCTCATAGTTAATCAATCTCTACTGATCCTAGAAGTATTAATATTTATTGATATTTGAAAGAGTATTTTTAGTAGTACAACAAGAAAAGGAATATTTTAAAGTACGTATCTTGAATTTTATAATATCACACTGATATTTCTTCTTGAAATAATAATATTTTTCTTTTAAAAGAATTTACCATAATGGAGTGGAAAAAAGAAAACATTACCGTGTATTTTATCATCGGACTCCCCAAAACATATTAAGAGCATAATATTATTCGTGTGGTAGTTAATTTTCATCCAATGTTAGTAAATTTCATTTTAACAAGATAAGATTTAAATTTTTATTATATTTTGATAATATACATCAATAATGTGATAAGATTTCAGGGAATTCCACTTTAGATTATATCTGTTTGACATCCAAGGTTTACCACGATGTTTTGGAGATGTCTTCATCAAGATATGAATATGTAGTTTACCTTTAAAAATTTATACCATCCATATATAGATGGTAAATATTATAAGACCATTGATATCATAAAATACCATTTGAGAACATGTTCTTGAGATTTTAATGGTTCTCGGAATTAACACCATCCTTTGGTAGAGTATTCTTACAACAATATCATTCACTTCAACATTAAGATGGATCCTTATAAAGCCATCTTTGGTCGGAATTATAGAACTATGATGTGAAGGGATGAAGTTGGAGAATGAAGGATATTGGGATATTATCTAGATAATAAAATGTTATATATGTTTAGATCCATTCAACTACACATCAATTAAAATTGAAGTCGATAGAAAAGTTATGATGGAAATTATCGGGGCGATATGGTGATTGAAGTTGGTGATAAGGTATTCCTATGTATATATCATTAAAAAAGAATATTATATTTGGAAATAAGGTAAAAATGTTCCCTATATATATATATATCCCTTTATGAGTATTTATCTTATTGAGATAGTTTCATATCAATTAGAACTTATAATAAATCTCCCTCATGCTCACGATGTGTTCCATGTATCTCTCTTGAGCAAGTACATACCTGATCCTCCAAATGCACTTAACTGAAAGGTCTTAAAATTGGATAATAATCTATCTTAAAAGGAAATACCAATGGGGACTTTTTATTAACGATAGAATGTTTTTCTAAAAAACCACACACTCAGTCAAAGATTTGTGCAGAAACTGTAAATTTATGGAAGCTATGTGGGAACATGAAGATGTCAGGAAGAAGAAGAATCCTTACTTATTTGAGTGACTAAATTTTGAGTAAATTTTCATATAAGGATTTTTTAATGTAACACGTAAATTTTTTATGGAATATTTATCTATAAATAAATTTTAATTATTTGTTATTATTCTTTGCACAGGATGTTGAGTTTAAATAGACCACATTATACTATTAAAATATTAGTATTTAATGTGTTATTTATCACATAAACAATGGATTTGAGGGTATCAATAAGACTGATATAATTATGAAAAAATATTTTTTACACATGTATAAAAACAATTTATTTGTTATCAATTGGTTAAAAATGTAAAAAAAATCCTTTTAAGGTAAAAACAGATTGTTTCTAAAAGAACTTTTTACTGCACAAAAAGTGTTATAATATTAAAAAATTAATTTATTAACTATTTGTGAATTATTTTAATGAAATTAATATATAAAATATTCAATTAAACATTTTAACATTCATATAATTGGGTTCTCAAGGATTTCAATAATAAAAATATAGTTTTAGGCTTAACATTTTTTTATCAAAAAACGATCATTCATTGTTTTTTTTTGATCATTTTAAGATGAATTTACATAACTTATTGGAAGTGAATATTATATTTTTTTTCCCATATTTGGAATCATAAAACCAAATTTTTTTTATTAATATACTTTTTTTCAAAACGAGTAGTAAAAATAGTAATAATAATAATACTACTGTTGGGGTTTAAATAGGTTGACAGGGGGGGGGGGGTTAAACCAAGGAAATAGGGTAAAAATGACCCATAAATTTATATAAATATTATATTTAATATATTTCAACCTCATATTATCTTAAAATTAATTTTTGGTCCATTTGGTTCCACTTTCATTAGAAATTTATTTTACATTATTTAAATCATTTATGTAATTCCAACGGTGTCCCTCCCCACAATTATAAAATGAAACATCTTCTCCTACCTTATCCAAAACATTGAGAAACATATATCATATAATCTATTAAAATAAAAATTCTAGAATCCTACCCTTAATTATTTATCTTCATTCCTTACCTAAAGACCATCTTAAGAAGGTTTAATGTGTATTCTAAAGGATTTCTCACAAAGTTGAGGTAATCGTCCTAGCTGACCCTTAACAAGTTTATTTCTTAGTATAATTACCCTAAATATTTTGTATCTATCATAACATAATGAATATTTTATCATGAAAATACTAATTTTTTTATACAATTATGGGAAAACCATTTTTAATCTCTATTATTTTCTAGTGGGAAGTGAAAGCATAACATGTGATTATGTATGAAATACAGTCTCCATGAAGTGATATATTTCATTTTACGTCACCATATTTCATGGATGGTAATTATGATCTATTTAAAAATTACATATTATATTTATGATATAATTATTTTTATTTAACTATAATATCTTTTCTACCATCTTACCTTTCCATCTTTTGGAAAATGATATTGCCATTCAGGTATACCTATGGACTACCACCCCCACGAAGCAATGTGGTTTGTTTTTAATTTCATATATACATGTATTATAATACTAAATTATTTAATGAATATAGATGATATAATAATTATTTTTAAAGGTTAAATTTATTACCATTCTTTTTGTATCCATTAAAAAGATGTAATATCACTCATTTGTTCGCATGAACTATCGTCTACATGAAGTGATGTGATTCGATTTTCAATATCATTTTTATTAAAGGTTATAAAATTTTATAAAAAGAATAATTATAGTATTTATTTAATGTTTTATATTTTTAATATGATGAAACCATATCCAAGGTTAAATAACTCTAACTTTTAAACAGAAACATGCATGTATAGAGAAACCACTTTTTATCTGAATAATGATTTTGATGAAAAATTGTTAATAAAGGGATAATTGGATTTTTTAAGGGAGTGATATATGGTTTTATATAAATGATTATGGTTTTGGTAATGATTTATAGTAAATATATATTTTATTATATAGGAGGGTTTAACTTATACAGTGTAAGGTGATAATTGATGTAAGTGTTAATGTTACAATCTCATTTATTTTCTTGATTATTTATGATAAATTTACATTGATTGAAATTATATTATCATTATCCTTGAAATAAAAAATATTTTATTATCCTATTGTTTGTTCTATGTATTAATTCTATTCCTTTCATTTTCCTCCCTGTTGGTAATCAAAATTTTGAAACAATGTTTTCTAAGTAAAACAAACTTTAGTTTTGTCTTTGTATGAGAATATTTTTCTTCCATGCCCATATTTTATTGAAAGTTTTTTCATTAATTTTTTAATATTATCAAATTATTATTAAAGTTAATTTTCCACTATATTTGAATTTCATTTCTATCATTTCCAAAGGAAATTTTATAGTTTTTTAATAGGTTATTCATGACATTCGACAAGTTTTTTAATATAATATTTATTTTAATATAAAACTAATGAACAAAATTTCCAAGTTTCATGACTAATATTTGATTAGATATTTCATTAAAAACATTGAATGTTAATTTTTAAAGAAATTTATTTCTTAATATTCATTACTTTTTTAGTTTTTAAATAAGTTATTTCAAAATAAAAATGATATTCTTTTTTGTCAAGAATGGTTCCAATGATCTTTTAATTGTATTTTTATCCATGAAATTATCCATTTATGTTACTTATAAGTGATTAAGGATATGAACCCATGATGAAATACTTCTTTTCTCACAGAATTATTATTGATTTTGATGTTGAAATTTTGATTAAACCCATTTTCTTTTCCACATGTTATGCTCTAATGGAATGATAAATATATTTTTTTCTTGTGGAATACATATGAATTAATAATGATTATGTAATATGTGGTTCTATTATGTATATCCAATGAATTCATTAATGTGATATAGATATATTGTAATATGATGATGATACTCATGGACATGGTCACGAATAGGTATGTTCACACTTAGATGTGTGAGTATGATTGCATCAAGCTAGGATCACTAGATTACATATGGAAATGATTAAAAATAATTATATTCAAATTTTCAGGCATGAGTATGAATTCCTATAGTTATGATCACACAATTATTCATTGAAATGATTGTTAATATATATTTTTACAAGATTATGATTCCCTATGATTGTGATTTCACTCGACAATATTAAGACACATGAATGACGATAACTAATTTGACATGATTATTAATCATGTTTCAATATATGACATGATTTTTGAGTTTATGGCCTTGGATTTTATGGTTATGAATATTTTATGTTTATAGAACACACTTGATTATATTTTCATACTTTCATGATCATATTACTCCCTCTTATGATCGATATCTCCAAATATTACCCTCATTATGAATATGAGGTCACAGTTTATATTGTATTCCATCACTAAGTTTTGATAGAAGGTTCTAAGTATGAAATTTCAATAAGGGTAATAACATTAAGAACATTGTTGGAGATGTTGAATATATTTTATGAAATAATATGATTTCATATCTAGTCTCTGAAGACATTAAACCTTTACAATCCTTTGGAATGTATGATTGTGATATGCGTTGAATATTATTCTAAAATGTTGTAATTTTTATACATGTTATTCTCAGTTCCCCTTAGATTTATATTTATGTAATAGAATGTGTAGAGTATTTGAATGTAATTTATGTTACTATTTTCCATATATTTTTTATAATTAGGATTCTGAAAGAGATAAATTATTGAAAAAATTTCTTGGAATTTTAGAGATATGATTCCATTGAGATGAAGAGTTCTAGGAGGCAGAGGGTGAGAAAACCATACCATTTAGATACCAGTGCCTCATGTGGTTCCTGGTTAGGAAACACATGTTCAAATTTGAGAGATCCTATTGTGAGTTATGAATCTAATGTAGAGGCTCCACAAGAATCACCAATGATGTATGAGATCTCTAGAGAGTTTCACATATATCACTCATTATTGTTTATTATGGAGGAAGGTTTCCAAGTGAATGAGTTTTTTATTGTGTCAATTTGACTAGTTTTTGATCACCTGTAACCACCCCCATAGATGAGGGTGAAGATCATTGTGTGTATTCTTTAAGGACCCATGATGTGATGGGAGAATCTTAGACTAGGTATAACCACATTTGGGGCTATCCTGGAAGGATTTACTAACAAGGTTCTTTGATTAATTTTATTCCGAGACCTAAGGGAAGATAGGTTATGAGATTTTATGCTTTTGACATAGATTGGAAGGTCAGTTTTGGATGAGGATACTCATTTTACTGATGGATAGAAATTTTCTCCTCTATTTGTACGGGATGAGATACCCATGAATAGGAACATTTAGGATCTAATGAGGTATGAAATATAGGTCCTAGTGAATTTACATATTAACTAAATGTTTAAATGGGTTCTAAATTAGTCATTGACTATATATATGAACATGGGTGAAGGAATAGGTTTGGGGTTAATAGATTCTTCTAGGGTATTTCAAAGAAAATCACTGGTTGCTTGGAAGAATAATTTTGAGGATTCAAGCTAGTGAGGTGGTGGTAAGAGATGACAGGGGTGGTGGGTTTTATTCTACTTCATAGGGAGGCCATAACATAGAGTTTTGTTAGTTTGGTAGAAGAGGTCATACCCATTCGTAGTTCCCCAACCCACTGATTGTGTTCCAATTTTATTACAGGATAAGACACTTGAAGTAGTTTTATAGGAGAGATAAGGTTAATTAAGTGGTGTATTATCGGGGAAGTAATACAGATTGGGTGTTTATGGAGCTATGTCACTAAAAGTGGGAAGTTTGACTTCCATTGTTCGCTCTGACAGGAGATTAAGTTGTTCCCTATGACAGGTACAACAACATCAATAAAGAGATGCTTCATAAAGGATATATGCAGGGGACCTGGGATGGGGAATGGAAAAAATTATTACTATTTATTCTTCTTCTACTAGTTAATATAAAAGATCTTCTAATATTAGAGGGTCGTACTAGTGGCTTCTATAATATCTTATTCCTTATTCGATATAAGATAATCATATTTATTCATATCAACTATGATTGTGGATGGATTGGGCCTGTCCAACAAATTTATTTATGGAGTAATTTCCATCAACATGTTGTTAGGGGAAATGTTAAATGTAATTTAAAGCTATAGGGAGTGGTCCACTGAAAATAGAGTATAAATCTCTCTATGATCTCTTTGTGTTGGGGATTTTCAAATTCAATTTGATTCTCGAGATGGATTAGTTAGTACTCTATCACCCCTACATTGAGTGTTACTGTTGGAACATTGGATCAAGGAATCACTAAGAGGGGGTAAATCAGTGATTTATCAATTATTATATTTTTCATGTTTTAATAAATCTTCACCAATGATTAGAGTGAATTTTTATTTTATTATAAACACAATCACACACACATAGAGATGAAATGTGATTTAAAAGGTTCACTAATCAATGTGATTAGTTATTCCTTTGAATTATGTGGTAAAAAATGTGATCATATGATCCAGGAAAAATTTTTAAACCAAAAAAAAAGGAAAATAGTTAAAAATAACTTACATATCTCATGATAGTTTTATATATCCAACATATCAAGTTCTTCCCACAATAATAAAAAAATTAAAATGAAAAAATCAATTTATTTTTCATCCTTCTAGAGAAAATAATATAGTTTTCTAGTGTGTTAACTCTTCTTCTTCATAGTCTTCTTCTTCCATTCCTTTGTATAAAATATTTCACTTCAACTTACATGCACAACATTACATGTAACCATAGATTCTTCACCGAAACAGCTTTCTCAATCTTTATGCTCTCAAATTGAACCATAATAACATAAAAACGTAAAATATAAATTTATAGATCCTTGAAACTTAATATTTTATCTTTTTTATTAATTAATATATTTATGATACTGTGTAGCTATAATTTTATTAAAATTCCTGAAAACATCGGATCCATTCACAAAAGTATCTTCTATTTGAATATAATTCCTTAATTGTTTGTAACTAAATCATGTCATGTAGAAAAAAAAATTCATTCATCTTTAAACCCACATATTGTATAAAATAATCCCATGTGTATGTATCAATTCATGCATGATATAGAGATACACCCACACTAGCTTCAATCTTGGAATTATTCTTATAAAATCCAAACCACCTTCAATCTCAGCTATGAAACATTGTCTGTATAGTAGAAATACCTTATGTGAAGTATTCATCTACATGAAAAAATCATTTATATCTCTAAAAAATTTAACATGGACCATTTTTATACATAGTAGCATCCAACTACATGAATTAAATTGAATTTATGAATCAAATATATGATTCATCTATGAAAACATTAAACTACATGAATTTGTTACAGGAATGAATCAACTACCTGAATCATATACATGACCATTCAGTGAGGTAAATCAGTTACATGACTGAATAAGCTACGAGAATAATCAATGTTATCATTCATCTATGTGAATTAGTTACATGGATTAACAATCTATGTGAATCATCTATGTGATTTTTTGACAACGTTAATTGGTTATGTGGATGAAAACAGCTACATGAATTGTTTATATAACAATTTGGATATGTTATCCTCCTACAAAACCCTTAAATTTATCTTCCTCAGTTATATTCATTCTTTATTTTTCCATACATCACACACGAACAATTTATAGGAATCCTAAAAAAATTTACCATGAAATTTAAACACTATAATATCATGTTCATTCCATTGAATGATTTTATTCATGTGTTTTTTAAATACCATGAACCCGATGATAATGTCAAAAGTGTTTAATGCAAAAGACAACAACATAAAAAACCATTCCCTACATTCCAGATTATTAACCTCAACCAACAATAAATGACCTCTTGGTATAAAATATATACCCCTTTGTATTTTATTTAAAATTAAATAACATAAATAATTTTATCTATAAAAATCATGAAATAGATCAATATCTAACATTTATAATCCTACATGAGTGTAATTAGTGTAGGAAACAAGAATTATTAGAAACAAATGCAATGAAATCCATATAATAGTGATATATAACAATACATTATATAACACACCTTCATAATAGAATCTCACATCAACCTATAAAAGTCATTCCCAAACACACTTAAAACAAACTACTTAAATAGTTAACACATGAAAAAAAACCTTCACAACAGATACTCATTTAAACCAGTTCTAAAAATAGTTCATATATCCAATTTAATCAAAAAATTAATATAGTTCACACATGATAATATTTCTTCCTACCCATTTTATAAATTTTCATTAAATATATTCTCTCCCTAATGAGTTAAAACATAGATTAATGTATATATTATGTTTTCATTTTTTCACCCCCTCTGAAAAAACATCTAAATACAAGAAGAGAGTGGGGATAGGGGAGAACCACCATAGCCTTGTATAGGGCGAGGTTGACCACCCTACTCCAACCTCAGATCGTGGAATTCATCTTTAGACAATGTATTTGGAATATATCTATAATATTATATTCTTATTATAATAAACTTCATGTTCAAGTCATTAATATATACACGATCCTTAATAAAGTGATATTTAATAATATTGTGCTTTCTCCTTGAATAGTGAACTATTTTTTGACAGATTGATAGAAATTTGATTATCACATTCAAGAAGAAGTTGCATCCTCACACCCACCTTTAGATCTTCAAAATGGTATTTTTCCACATAAATTGAATTGTAGAATGAATTTTGGTGACATATTCTAACCCAATAGTGCTCAAAGGTAAAAACAATTCCTATTTTTTTCGAGTACACACATTTGTTACCAAGAGAGAAAACTCCACCAGATGTGGATTTTATTTCATTAGTACAACCTACCCAATCATTATTTGTATATCCAAACCCATCAAAACAATTTTTTTTCATATTTCAATCCAAAATATATTATAAGATTTAAATACCTAATAATTATTTTCCCCACAATAAAATTGTATTCTTTTGGTGTACTTTTATATTTGGAAAAAATAGTGAGAACATATATTATATTTTTTCTTAAATATATAAGGTATTACAAACTAGATTTTTTTTATACACACCACTTTATTAATATCTATTCCCTTTTTATATTTACATAACTTTGTTCCAACTTAAATTACTGTAGAAACAGATATTGATTCCATCATACTAAATATTTTTCAGAGTTCTTTGAATACTACTGATGAGGAAAAAGGTGAACATTATTTTAAGATATTATTGAACCATGAAAGTACCACATCTCTCTAAGAATATACATTTCAAAAAAAAATCCATAATTTTGTAGAAATATTTTCACACATTTTTATATCATTTATAATAAATATGATTTCATCTACTTAAACAATAAGGAGAGATACATGTTTTTCATCTTTGAAGTAGAAATTTTTTTCCACTCTTGCCTTTTTGAAATTAAATCTTTTTAAGAAGGAATGAAGCCTATGATACCGTTCTATTGAAGCTCTTTTCAACCCATATAAAAATATTTTAAAAAAAATATAATTATAATCTTATCCAAGTAGAAACCCACATGGTTGTCCCATGTAAAATTATTCCTCTAGTTCCATATTATGAAATGTAGACTTGAAAAACTTTTTGTACATATAGTAAATCCTTTTTATAATAATATAAAAAAATATTCGCTTTTTTTTAATCATTGCAACTAGTATAATGGTCTCCTGGAAGTCAATTATTCAATCCATGAATATCCTTTACACAATAATCAATCATTTTTTATAAACACTTCACCTTTTCATTTCATTTACTTTTGAAAATTCACTCTGTCCTGATGAAATTATTATGTTTGGGTTTAGGGAATATACCCCATGTCTCATTCTTATCAATTATATCCAATTCATCATTTATATCACCGTCCCCCTCTTTATTATTTATAGAATCCTCAATATCTTTAGGTCCAACTTGATAGAATAGAGAAGTATGAGACACTGTACAAGGATATCTTCCAGTTTGAGCATTTTTTTCATTGATGATTTGATATTAAACTTTTCTATTAATAACAGGATGATTTGAATCTTATTATTTTTCATAACATAGTATGGATTAATATTTTTCTTTAATATGAAGATATTCGAAATTTTCATCTTTGATTTCAATTTCCTTATGATGTTAAAACAAATTAGTAGCAATATCAATTCTTCAACTTACATCATCATCAACAATTTAATTATCTGAAAATTCAAGGATTCTCATATAAGAATTAGAAATAACTCATCCATTCTCCCTGGTATAATAGTGAAATAAAATTTTATTTGGAGGGTATCCAAAAAATTTCTTGTAGTTCCTATTTTCTTTAGCATAACCAGATTTTAACTTTAACTATTAATGATACAAGTGAATCCAAAAAATTCAAGATGCTTTAATAATTGATTAATATTGTAGCACACCTTAGATGGAGTCATGTTTAAATTTTTAGTATAGTGGAAGTAATTTTAAAAATGAACATACACTCCAATATAATTCCTAAAAAAATACTATGAATTTAATTTTCTATCAACATTGTTTGAGCAATCTCAACCAAGATTATATTATTTTTTTAGCTACAACATTTTGTAATGGTGTGTAGGGGTAATTATGTTCATGAATAATCTAGTGTTTTAAATATAATATTAAGACCTATTATTAGTGTATTCAAAACCATTATTATTCTAAAATAACTTCATGGAGTACCCACATTGCTTTTAAATACATACTCTAAAACTATTAAACATTTATAGACCCTAAAATTTATGTTTCACAAATCTAATTCATAAAATGTATGTATATTCATTAATAAATGAAATAAAATAATTATCTCCATGTGTTGAATGTTTTATCACATGGAATCAAATATATGAAATTATTAATTATAGAGTATGTGATGATTAAATATCAACCATTTTGTGTGAGGAATTTGAGATATTCCTCTTATAACAAGTATAAAAAATCCAATAAATCGCTGTCTTCACCATAGGAATGTGATGAAAAATTTATATTTGATAAAACATTATTATAATACATTATCTATGATGACCAACCATTCTGTTCTAGAGTTCATTTTCATCTTTCATTCTTAAATAGCATGATTTCTATACATTTCCAATTTGAATTAAATTTCACTTTCATTTATTCTGTTTTTTAAAAAGCATTCAATCTTCATGCATTATTGCATAAAAACCATATTTTCTAAAGATTACCTCATTCCCTAATTCAAAAATATATGGAACAATTAACAAGTTGTGTTTCATCCCATCAACATAAACAGAGTTCTTAGATTTAAATTTTTCTTCTCTAATATTAATATAACAAATACCTTCAATATAGAGAGACACATCATTTTCAATGGTCACTAGGACTTATTTTCTATTTTAAAACATTATTTAAAACATTCATGTTCCCTAACAAATGTGAAGACCAACCCCTATAAGAAATCCATGGATATTCCACCATTGAGGATTTAAGAATAACATCTACAAAAACATACTTTTATTTACCATTTTATTGATACTTATTCTCTATTGTGATAAAATCATGGTGATACATTATTTTTTTAGATGAAAAGGATGATCAAAAATTTTATACACATCTTCTAAAAATTAAAATCCATTATTATTTGTCAATTTTTTATCCAATTTGTTTCTAAATATTCATTTTGAGAGTGGGTCAGATGGCCCATAAATTCTATTTCTTAAATCTTATTGAATTATTCTAATGAAGTTAATAAAACTATCATATCCCTTATGTATACCAAAATCCTCCTCAGTACTAAAAATACTCACCTTTGAAAATAGTATATTATCCAAAAAAATATCCCCGACTTTCCATTTTACATTGATGAACAATACTACGTTATTTTTGTGAACTAAGGATTTTTAAATACCTATAATATTTATCTTCATAATATAAATTTTTTAAAAAAATTATAGTTACAAGAAGTATTATTTTTTGAATCAATGTTATCAATCCTAGGATTTCAAGATTTTGGGGCTCAATATATTTAACCACAAACATGGTTCCTTTGAATTTCTACTTCATGGAAAATAATCCAACTTCTTGAATAGAATTATGAAATATAATTCCAAAAATGTTTTTTTTCATCCCCTATTTTGAAAAGTTTTAATTTTAAAATACCATTCTACTTCTCTAATCCTTTAACCTGTTATTTCATCTTGATACCCATAAGAGTCTCAGTGTTTACAAAATTTCTCTAGATTAACAATGTTCTTTAATTTCTTATATTTTTCTCCTTTATCCGTCATTCCCATACTATTAGTAAAAAAATAATATTTCTTCGACATATTTTTTTCCTTTCATTTTTTTAATTATTGAGACACATTCTGTAAATTATCTCTTAAGCTTCAAATCTGTTTGAGCTTCCACATATTCACTTCTAGAGTTGCGGGCTTCATTATTAGAGAATTATTCATCATTAATACTTTAAATAATATTAATTAAATCAAAATAAATTTTATAATAAACCACTTCATCTCCATTAATACATTAACATTCCTCATAAATAAAAAATTTATTATTTTCTTCCTAGGGAAATTATTTTCATTTCATTGAGAAGAAATTTTTTTCATTAATGAATTCCCATTTAAGGATATTTTGAAACTTTACTATTCTTCCCCAATGGCCTCATATTATTTCAGTTTAGGAAAATTTACATCAAAATACCCAAAATACCCATAATTAATCTATTTAAGTGTTAAATTACCTTTAAACTTTGTCTTTACTCTTCTCATATTTCTCGAAATTAGGTACACCATTTTATATAATTTCACATCCAAATTACAGTCTGATTTTAAATTACCATCTTCATCATAATCATAATATTTTTACTTTATTAGACTTGGAGGCTCTAAAATAAATTTCATTTTGTTCCATTAAATTATTATTAAAAGCATTAACATTCCACATTTCATATGAAATTAAAATACTATGTAGATCATCAAGATGAACATAAATTGGATATTTTCTCTTCTGGAGATGATATATTTAAATCAAATTTATCTAAAAATCTGTCTATAATATTTTCAAAAATAACAAAATCTTAAAATTTATCACGATATTCTCTAAAAGTACTCCCAACATTATTGAATATTGTAAATACACAAAAAAGATATTATCATCATTCAGTCAAATAACTTCGTATTTGTGTCTCCAGAACTACAACAGATCTTAATTCACTTTGGTCATTCCGTCATTGATAATTTGGAGTCTATAAGAGATATGTTTTAATTTTTTATCCCTTTAACTTTTCTAAATTCACATAATGAATGGGATGATAAAAAATTATGCTTTTCATGAACATAATTCTAAAAATTCTTCTTAGATAATATAGTAATGGAATCAACATCAGTATGGGGGAAAATCCATTAGTTGTCACTTTAAGAACA
The DNA here is from genome assembly GCA_963277665.1 of Viscum album. Classification (NCBI taxonomy): domain Eukaryota; kingdom Viridiplantae; phylum Streptophyta; class Magnoliopsida; order Santalales; family Viscaceae; genus Viscum; species Viscum album. The sequence continues at coordinate 341,800,263 of OY728127.1, read as the reverse complement.
TTGTAAGTTATAGAAATTATATAAGGCAGTTTTATATCATTCTATATGTGGATTCTTTTCCCATAGAAAATGGCAATCACCTTTCTATTAACTATATTAAGACTATCCCTAAAAAAATTAGACAAACAAGTACTACTTCAAAAAAAAACATGTTAACATCAAAACACTGATGAATTGAGTATACCTTTAATACTAATTGAATCAACACAAGATCAATGAATCACTGAGGGGTGGGGGGGGTGAATCAGTGATTTTTATATTTTAGGTCTATCATTTTTAAAAAAATCATCACCACTAATTATAAATAATTTTTATGTCATTTCAAAAAAAATCACATAGATGGATAAAGAAAATGTAACTTACAAGGTTTACTTCTCATTGAGGGTAGAATGTCCATAGTATGGTCTAGTAAAACCCATGATCATTTTATTCACTAAAAAATTGTGAACAAAAAAATGTATGGAAAATTCAGAGAACTCTCTTAATGAGGCTCTTTTCAATTTTTTCATCATACACAGAACGTGTAACCCACAATAACACAAAATTCATGTTAAAAATAAGAAACAAATATATATTCCTTAGGAATATAGTAATGAATTTGTCCAACAAAATGAGATATTTTTCTTTTTATTTTCTTCTTGTACAGGAATGATTTAACTTCAATTTACTTGTGTATCACTAAACTTAACCATTATATCTTCGCCAATACCTCTTTCTCAATCTCTAAACTTGAATATGAAACAAAAATAATATATAAACATCATATGAAAATTTATTTGTCATTGATGGTTAATATTTTCACTTTAATGTTAATTAAAATATTTAAAATACCATGTAAATATATTTCAGACTCCAAGTAACATCATATATGGTCATAAGAATAACATCCATAGGAAATAGTTTCTCTAACTATTTATAACTACATTGGGTTATGTTAGTACAACCTCAAAATTATTTTCTAAACCATTTCTTATTAAATATTAAAACCACATGTATGTATCAATTAATTATTGATATAGAGAAGTGACCATTCAATATTCAATAATTGAATAATTCTTATTAAATTGAAACTACATTTAATCTCAACTACGTCACATTTCATGTGTAGAGGAAATATACTATATGAAGTATTCTACTACATGATTTAATTCATCAAATCATTGAAAATTGATATTTGTGTCATTTTTCAACATAATATCATTTCACTAAATGAATTATATTACTTTGTTGAATAATAAATGATAATAATCTATGTGATTTTTCAACTGTAGGAATCGATTATGTGGCTGATTCAACTATATAAATAGTCCACGTGATAATTCTGTTATGTGAATCAGTGGTGTTTCTCAATCAGCAACATGAATCTTCTATGTGACCATTCTGATGCATGAATAAGTCACATGGATTAATCAATTACATGAATAATATACATTACCATTCAACTATTAGTATAGGTTATTTGGATTATAATGTCTATGTGAATTACTTATGTGACTATTCAACTATGTGATTCACCTATATGTCCCCAAAATTAATCTTACTATTGAGAAATCATTTTTCCATACTTCACATTTCACTGAAGAATAATTTTTAAGAATCATGATTTTTAAATAGTAGAAGAAAAATTCAATTCGAATTAACTGAATTTAGTCATAGAAGATTAAAACACCATAAAACTGATAGTAAATTAATATTTTTTGAAAATAAAATCCAAAAACAACACCAAACCCATTTCCTTCTTTCTATAATCTTCACCTAAAAAAAACATGACCAATTGGTCTCAAAAGTTACTATTGAGATGTGTCTTTCAGGTTCCCCAAGGGAGGTAGTCATGTTCTTACTAGAGAGAGGTATATTTTGGGGTCATCCAGGACCAAATTATCAAAAGCTAGATATAATTAAGACCCAAGTTGTTTGCCGTATGTTGGTCTTTTAAGAGGCATAAATATATGTTTTTACTTCCATTATTGATCAATTACTAAATGTATTCCTATATTACAACACATTATATCCACATTAGAGAGGATTAATTCACTATAAAGCTTGGGTGTTAAATTTTCAGTTAATGTAATTCAAGGATATGATATTTATATAAATGAGTACATATCTATGGGGTTTTCCAATCATATTCACTATGATTATTTATGGTGAATTGATGGTATGTGAAGAATATTGAATGGCGGACGAGGTGATGGTTAAGAACTGGTACCCAATTACACATATTTATAAATTTTATGATTATATAATTATTGCCAAAGTATTTAATAATATAAATTTTTGGTTTTTATATCACATACCAAGTTTGATTATATGAGACATATGTCACACTACCTTTAGGAGTCAGTATGATCTATAATATCATATAGTGATTATGTTTTCTCTAATTATTGCATCAGTGGTATTTATGGATATGATGAATCGAGTTTTCCACCAATATTTGGAATATTTTATTTTATTTTTTGTTGAATATATTCTTTTTTAATATAATTTGAGGTAGGAATATGTTAAACTAATAGAGAATCTTTGAAAAATATTTACGAAACATGAACATTATGTGAAGCTCTGAAACTTTCACATCTGAATAGATTAGGTGAAGTTTAGAGGGAGAACTATATTTGATGAAAGAGTGTGTGTAGATCCTAGGATAGTAATAATAGTGATTTCTTGGTAGTTACATAATAAAATTTTTAATCTAAATTATTTTGGGGCTTAGTTGGTTTTTATTGGAGATTTATTTAAGACATATTCCACCTAGTATAACTAAGGATTGGCCTAACAACAAGGGGGTGTAGTTTTATTGGAATGATTCTAGTGAGAAATACCTTTAGGATTAAAATTGGATATTGGATATAACTGAAATCCTAATGTTATCAGTGTTAGGTGACAGCTATACTTTTCACTATGATGCATCGAGATTTGGGCATGTTGTAGTATTGATGCAGGGTGATAGTGTGGTTGTTTATGGGTCTAAGAAGTTAAGTCCTCATGAGTGGAATTACATGAACTTGGATTTTTGAGTTTTAAAAAGAGATATATGACTTTGGATTTTGGTGACATTATCTATTGGGTTATAGTTGCATTGTTTATTTGTTTTAGAAGAGAATGAAGTATATTTTATCATAGTGGGACTTGAAGATTCAACATCGAAATCGGGTTGATCACTTTACAAATTTTTATTTTGAGCTATAGTATGCCCTATGTATGGATAAATTCATTTAAATTTATTTAATAAGAATGAAACATGATCATATTCTGAAAGATTCTAGTTGTGAATGATAGTTTATGGCCCTTTTCATGGAGATTCTTCAAGATGATTATGAGTACCATGGTCGGGTGACCCTTGTGTATTTTTCTATCACCTCTTCACTACATAGTTGGGTGAAGAGGAGATAGTTATCTAGTTTAGACTTTCTCCTCCAAGAAGACTGTATATAATGTTGGTCATGACCTTTATATTTGATCATGGAAATATTTTAATCTTTTATGTATGATGTCATGTTGTGGTTCCTATGAGCATGAGTGAGGAGTTGATGAGGGAATCCCATTCCTCAAAGTTTTTTTATACCTTGTTGTCACTATGATGTATCAATAAATTAAATGTTCATATTGGAATGTGGTGATGAAGAGTGATATAATGGGGTTTTTCATAATATGCTCTACCAATCACCAACTGAAGGTCGAGAAACAGTGACCCACTAGTTTGTTGTAACCATTTCCTATTATCAAGTGGAAATGGGATAGTAGAACTGTGGACTTCTTGGTAGGGATTTAAAGGAAACCTTTTAGTAGTGATGTAGTGTGGGAGATTTTATATTAGTTTAATAAGTCCTAACACATCCCATTAATATGAGATACCTATTCAGCAATGTAGTGGGGAAAATATATGTTTGGGAGATAATACACATTCACAAGATTCCATAGAGTAGCATTTCAGATTATGATGAAAATTTAAAATTACTTTTTTTGTAGGGATTTTAGAAAGTGTTTGGTGGTAGTTGTATTTTGACGTGAATTTTCTTCCAAATATGGATGGGTAGTTAATGAGGACCATTCATATACTTATGGATGTGATTCGAAAATGTGTAGTGAACTTTGGTAGTTCTTAAGAGAACCAATTTTCCATATTTGACTAAACCAATAATAACAATTATCTAGATTATATTCATCTTTCTAAATTTTAATCATTGTATGGTGGGTTATTTAATTTATATATATGTTAGTTATAATACAATCCAAAAGGGATTACGGGGTTGAGTCTTGTACTAGAGACCGTAGAACATATCCAATCTATTAGAAAGTAGTCAGATATCACCCAGAGTAGACACAAGCCATATAGTGATCAGTGACACCAACATCTATAGTTTAAGGTGGGTTCATGGGTATTTTTTTAGTCTCACTAAGTTTGGGTCATATTTGCAATCAGATGCAGGGGAATCTGCCACCCTCGTATATGAGTCCCTTGAATATAATAGAGAGGATCAGTACAATAGAATACCTTTTATATCTTTTATTGAATTCCACTTCTATGAACAATGTATTTAATATATCACATCTTCTATGTTACTATAATTATCTAAATATTGTGACCAATACCAATAAAATCAAGATTAAGGATGATTTATCATTTGAGGAGCATCTATTTTATATAGTGGATTAGAGTCAGAATACTCTACATTAAAATATGGTTCCCCTAGTATGTATATAATTGCATCACAGATGAATCCAGGATAATACATGGGAGAGAAAGTTTGATTTGTGATATTAATGGATAATGTTATTCACCATTTTAGCCTGATTATGTTTGAAGTGCATCTAGAGGATGAATTGATATGTGGAGGAGAGGTTTTTAAAAAAATATAGTTCATCTAAGGTATGAATAGATTTATATTTTTTCTAAACCTAGTGTTATTTAAATTTTAGGAAGCGTTTTAGGTGTAGGGAAAAGATTAACAAGGTTTAATAGGAACAATTATAGCCTAAAACTAAAAAACATAGACTAAATGTGATTGCAGTATGACACTTAGGTGTCATGGTACAATGAACTTGAGTAGAGTTAAGGGCCTTTCCTAGAGTGGATTTGACCATATTATTCCGGGTTACACGAGGAGAGAATCGAGTTGGGGGCTGCTCTATTCCTGGACTGGGTAACACTATGACCAATATGGCCACTTCATAACCAATTCTTGGAGAATGTTTTATGTTAAATAAATTAACATGCGTTTGAATTAAATGAGGGGTTCCATTATCTTCAATCACACAACTCTCCCATCAACACACTAGTGTCCTTTCCATCCAAGTAATTTTTCCCTCTCAATTCATGGAGAAATCAGGTTTTGTTTGTTTCTATATAGATCATGAGCTAATGATATCCTTTCATCTCTATAATTGGTTTTCGTTTATTCCACTATCCAGTGATCATACACCATTTAAACCTATTAATTCCCTATTTAAGAGTTTTTTCAACCTTTTCTCCCATCATCGATCACAAATCAATGAATGATACTTGGGGAGAAGGATTTTTTAAACCTATGTTATGTTGTCCCTAAAAATCCCTCATATTGGATATCATTTCTAAGAGATTGTATTATGCTCTATATTGATAAACCATGACGTTGACTCTATTTAAATTTAAATGATTTATGTATGGAATTCACATGGATTATGGTTCCTTTAAAATTTTAAATCCTTTAAAATTTGATCTATCCAAATGGGTTCCATAGATATGGCATCAACTCAAAATTTGTAAAACCAAGTGGTGTAAATAGAGTTGATTGGGTTTAATATAATATAAAAATTATGAAATTGTAAAATGAATTTTTGGGAGAAATATTAAAAAAATATGATAGATGGGAATTTGAATTTGGGTAAGAAGGTAAATGATGGATAGTAGGATGTAATTTACTTTATAAATAATTATTTCTTAAAGCATGATGAAATGGTAATAAATTAAATGTGAATGTATTAAAGGAATCATTCATGGAATAAATATATCAGGGGTAACTCTCTATATGTTCTTGGAAAAGGTATATTTCCATAAAATACTTTTTAAATTTTAGGGATGGGAATATTTCACAGGCTGGTTATTATGTTTTTGTTGTTGGGAATATTCTCCTTGGGTTGTTGCTTATGTTTCGAGACATCTAAAATTGGCTAATGTGGGTATACCAGATCGTAGTTGATACCGTAGAATCCATGGATCAATAATGTTATTTAAATAAATTTGTTTCATTAAATTACTGTTTACATTGGAACTTTATATTTCACTTAACATTGGTTGGATATGTTTATACTCACTATTGGAGGTAGAATATTGAGTTAAACTCATGCCTTACTCGAAAATCCATTGGGACCGAAGTAGAATTCATAATTACATGAAAGGAAATGGGAAATTTCTTATCATCGATGGTTCATTAGAATGTTACAATAATGATTGGGAGTTGGGACCAATCTATGACTTTTTACTAGTTTCTATGATTCATTAGTTTTTTTATATTATTGATGTGTATGATCCATCCATGAGGGATCTACTGTATGTATGATATGCAGTACATTTTTATAACTAATTTTGTTACATTATGTTATGTTGATGTTAATTTTTTTGGGAATTTCCTTCACATGTGAGGTTTAAAAGGCTAGAAACAAGATAATATATTTGTTTCTATTACTATTTCTAGTTTTATGTGATGGTATAATATCCCTATTGTATTTCATTATACCCTCTCTTCTAGTTAGAATCCTATATAATATTGGAAGGAACACTTGATTCCATGTAACATTAGGGGTGTCCAAACACAACCCAACCAACCAACACAACCAGAACTGACTTAGCGAGGTATGGTTTAAAAATTTATATACATGGGTTAGGTTTATTTGGGTTAACCTATGGTTAGGTTGGGTAAGGTCACAAGTTGGGAAAAATGTTCCAACCCAATACAAACAACCTAAGAGACTAACCCCTCCACCATCTTTGATCTTATCACCCATACGAGGAACCTCTCCACCCATCCTCATACTAAACTACCACCTCTCCTACCTCCCATCATAAATGACATTTTTACACCACCCCCTCATTCCTTCCACCATTACTGCTGCCTCATTTTTTAGGTCCCCATCAAGTTTTTAACACATTAATTCTATGATTAAATTTCTATTACTACTTGGTTATACCATAAAATCCATACATTCCATCACTGGAGTAGTGTTGTGCAACACCTTACCCTAAAGTGTTACTTCAAAATCACCTTCTCATATTTTAATTTCTTGGGGTCACCCACCCCTACATCTATTGGTTTCCATGTAACCTTCTTGGTTCATCTATCTTTGATTCCTCTATTACCCATGTGACATAAATCCATTACTGTCATTATTGATGCGCACATGGAGGAAAGGAAAATTCTTGGAAGGCGGTAATATAAATAGTGTTGTAGATGAAAATTTTGGGATATGGAGGATATGTCTCCATTCTAGTTTGATTAATTAGGTAACAGTTTATTTTTTTCCCCTTGACCTGATCTACCAGACACAACCCAACTCGATCTGTGTAATTTTTGGTTGGTTTAGGTCTGACAAAAAATATCCCTGAACCAACTAGACCTTTTTTGATTGGGTCAGCTAATAAATCCCTAAACCCAACATGAACTGATCAATAAAGACCCCTATGTAACACCCCAATCTAGTTACTATTGAGTGACCCAATATGGGGGATATTTCACATCATTTCCAAAATGAAGCATTCTATCAATTGTTGTCTTCACATTATTGATATGATTTTTTTACCCAAACTGTGGGATGGGAAACCAAAAAAAATTCACGGATTTTATTTTTCAATATATTAAATTCTCTCTTAGAGTGAAAACACTTATTCTTTGTATTATAATTTTTTTTCTATTTATGAAACTCTAGGATGGGTTAAAACATAATCTAAACTCATCCATTTTCCATTATTACATGAAATATAATAATAGTATTATTATTACAATGGATGAAACCAATTTTATAAAAAACAATTTAATTGGTTTAACCTATATCCATTATTATATGAATTACATAGGAATAGTTTCCACTATTTTTTCTATAATTAAAAATATTATACCAAAAGTTAGAGAAATTGAAATAATAACCATAGAATGAACATTTATTCCAAGATTAATGATAGGTTTTAGTTCTCATTAGAATAACTCTAATATCTTATACTTTTATGAATTTCTCTACTTGATTTCAACAACGCATCATGTAGCCTTGATAGCTAAAAATTGTTATTTCATTAATGTATATATATTTTTCCCATATTTATGTATATCTCATTTATCCCATGCAGTAAAGTATTTGATCATTCAAAATATCCTAGAAAAATAGTGTACCTTGTTCAATTAATTCAACTAATAAATCATACATGAATTTTGCAATCTATAGCTTATTCCCTAAGCTATATAATGTTATTTCAGGCTAAAGATTATTTATTAATTATATAACATCCACTTCAAGTGTTTCAATGTTATTTTTTTACTAATTTGTGGACATATTATGATCATCACTAATATTATCCCACACCACAATATTTTAATTTTAGTTTGATGATTCTTTTAGTTTCAAAAAATCTTTTACTTGTTCCTCCAAAACATTCTCCAGTTGATCAATTTCTATTTTAATATTATTAACATAACTTGATTCTTAATTTGATAATAATCCATTATTCCCATTCTTCCTCCATATATCGTTCCCTATAATAGATCCTTATAAATCAACACTGAGATAAAAAAACTCCCTCTAATTGATCATACTATTAAATATATTTTGGTTTCTCTACTATATAATTCATATAATTTATTTTGTATGGGATAAGATTAGTTTCAAAAAAATTTAATGGGCCTTATTTAATATAATATTCTAGTTTACATACCAACACTTTTATTATAAACATATTTTCTATTTAATTTTTTAAATAAAATATCCTTATAATGGAAAACATATTTCTTTGAATTTTTGGTAAATTAAATCTTACAACCATCATTGTCAAACATTTATTGACATCTAATAGTGATATACCAAACCATTACATAAAAAAGGCATTCTAAAAAAATTTTATCATCAAATCCTTCTTTACCCACCTTGAACTTTTTTTAATAAGAGATATGAAATCATCACTTATGTCTTCCTCTTCAGTTTTTATCACTTAAATCTCATGCATCTCCAAAAATTTAAATTTAATTTCTTTTGATGAATATTTTGAAGATTTTTATGGATTCACTCACATTTCATATGAGATCACCTTTATATGTTGATCACCGAGAGATAAATCCCCATTATTAACTTCTTCTAGTGATAAATCCTTCGAAATATAAATCAGTGGAAATATTCATATGAGATTATTTACTATATTAGAATCTTTCAACTCATGTTGATGTCCAAAAATAGCTTCAGGGAAATCAATAATATAGTTAAATAGACAATCAATATTCTCACTTGAACTAAACTTCAAATCACCAATTCTATTTTGAAGAACCTACAACATTTCCTATTTCACATTATTTTAACCATCAAAAATTTTATCAAGATTATCCAGAAAACAATTACTCATTCTAAAACTCATTAATTATATATATATATCTGATTATATAATGATCTAAAAATTGAATTCAGACCCTCATAATTCAAAATTTTACATTCCATAATTGTCATTAAAATTTATATAGAACCACTTACTTGAATTTAATAAACAATATCTTAGTAAACATCAATCCGAAAAGATTTTATATTTGGAATCTTTATTTTCTTTGACACATAATAATTATATTCATTGAATGAAGATACACTATTTTAATTAAATTTATTCACTATGATGATGAATTTGTCAAAAATATTCACTAATATAACCTATGGATTTGAAATCGATTATTTTATCTTAAGCTCCAATAATACACACTAAGGTGGATAGGGTATTCAAAAATATTTTTTTATCTAAAATTTAATCATATATTTTCTTTATATTTTCAAATAATCTTTGAATCGATCACATCGATCCCATGATTTCATAATAAAATAAAGAAAGGTAAATATAACAAACAAAAATATATTAAATTTGTTCACCTATACTAGGATAAATCTAAGCAGCCCATATTATTAATGTGATGACATGAAAAATAATAACTATTCCACCAGTTTGTGATTAAAATATTTAAGAAAAGACTAATACTCATTTATATTATATGAACTCTCAAACTATTATACCCACATCATTCCAAGAGCGTTATAAGAATTGATAATATTTACATGAAGGTAAAACTCATAAGAATTATAGTATATGAAATAAAACAAAAAAACTAGGGTGATCTCAGTGATGAACGGAAAGTCACAACCCAATATTCACATGAATGTATATAAAAAACACCTATTTTAAGATTAATATTAAATGAAATACCTTCAATCAAATACATCACTCTTAAATCTATAGATTTTTCAATGATATACAAGTCCCATTCTCTTCTCTACCCTTTTTATAGTTATATTCTGTGTATTTATTTCCCAATATCTAATTTTCATAGTTGTATTATTCTATCCCAAGATAATAAATTTGATATTAAAATTCAAATTAAAATTCAATAATACCAACTTCAAAAAAAAATTCATTCTACAAGATGATCCATTTGATTTTTTCATGGAGAATTTAAACTATTTATCACTGATCAGATAGTTAGTGGCCATAAAAAAACTGTCAACATTTACATGTAGTTCCCAGAAAACAACTACATTCAAAATAAATATTATTTCAATAATCAAGATAGGATTACTATGACTGTTACAACATGTGTAAAATTAAAGTTCTTTTATTACTAGATAACTTGGTGAGGAATAAAATGTTAGATAAGATAAGTTAATGAAAAACTCAGGGAAATAAATCATGATGGGGTGAAGGAGAACTGATAAAAATATTGAAACGCTTTTCTAAATTCTGGTGAAAATAAAAGAAGATAATGAACAACTAGGGAAAGAAAATATATGAGAGTTTTAACATTACTAGAGTTTATATAAAAAAATTTATTTAATATTAAAATGATATTTAAAATATTTTTACTAGAGGGATTAAATTAAAATAACAATTCTTTTCCAGATAATAGGTAATTGTACCTTTACAAAAAAATCGCTTGGTTTGGTGATTGGGTATTAAAATAAACATTTTCTTATCATAACCCATAAAATTGTGGAAATAATATCACCTAATGATCACAAATTCTCTTATTAAAAGTTATTTCATTTTACCAGTTATGTTATTCTTGTTCAAATATAGCATAACTGGTGAAATAGATAATTTTATCATTAAAATAATTACAAATAAAAATAACAATAAGAGAAGACACATCAGAGGTCCTATTACACTACACCCATAACCTTATTAGAAGTTAAACAATAGAAAAGAATCGACTTATGACCATTTTTATGGTGAGTTGGTTAATTAGAAACTCATCCCCAACCATGTTTGTGAGATGAGACATGTAGAGTTTATGCAATACACTATAACAAAAAGGAAATGTTGAAGAAATACAACTGTATTTTGGAGAAGTTCATGTCAACAGTGCGGTATCACCTCCATGTCAAATTTCCAACCATGAATTCGGAGTGTTTCAATAATATTTATATAATAATAGACCACACATTGTTTAATAAAATGGGAATGACATAAAAATTACTCAATAAACTTTTTCAATGTTTTATTTTATCGGTAGGATAATATCCTCACCACCCATTGAATTTGAATCATTGACAGTTTGTTAGTGGATGTACATGGAATTTAGCACCACCATACCTAGAATGTAGAATCTCTATATGCCACCAGCAACTTTTGGAAGGGAATACATGGTTTTTGAATTATGAGTACACTGCGTGTTGATCTTGGTCGGAAACATGGGCACATTCCCGAGCTGACCAAGCCATACTTGGGAAAGGTATACAGAGTGTGTTTATAAAGTAAGCACTATGAATATCATTATTTTTGATATGGTCATCCCCTATTTGTGCATTTCAATGGAAACTCTTAAAATTCACCATTAACACCAAAATAAAGTATTTGATTCCTAAAACAACATGTATCTAGTGAAAACACGTTTTTATAATCAATAAAATGCATGAATTTAGTATAAAAAATTGAGCACATCAAATTCCCCCACAATTAGAAATTTTCTTGCTCTCAAGAAAAAATATAAGCATATAATTAAAATAATACATACTCTACAATGAGATTCATTATATTAATTACACTAATAACTATTATTTTCATAGATATGTATTATAAAAGGAAAAAACATATTTTTATTTTGAAGATATTCTAATCATGTGTCATGTAAAATTTAGTTAAATATTTTCATCCTCATTTAGTCCCAATTGTCTACTTTTCATGAATATACACACCCCTTGATGATTTACCTCACCAAAAAATTACACACTCATCACTCATGATCATTTAATCAGTGTTATTATTAATGAAAATTATATGAACTCTATCCATAAGATTATAATTATTATTATTCCCTATATAAAAATTATGTAAGAAAAACCCTGTGGCATTTCAACAAGGTTTTAATGTTTCTGAGGCTATGGGTAGGTAGGTAATGATGTGAAAAAATATCAATTTCTTTAAAAAAGAAGTTGAATTATTAAATAATAAATCATTATATTCAATGATAAATATCAATGAAAATTAATCCCTGTCGGGATCTCTCACCGTTCAAAACCACAATGATCTTCCGGTTCTATCATGGTTTCATAAACCACCAATGAACATAATGAATGAAATTAATCATTTTTTAATAAAGGTACCACATAGAAATACAATTAATGGAGTCTTTGGATCCATTTTCCATATTAAAAAATATATACATTCCCCCACACTTAATTTATTGACTGCTCACCAAAATATACCATGAGTTGCCAAAATCACTCTTTAAATATCAATGGAATAATCATGCATCATAATCAATGAATCTAGGAAGGGAGGATAAATAATAATTTAATGTGGATTCCAGTCAAGGTAGTTCATGCTATCTATGGGTTTCAGTAATATTAAATGTAGGATGGGTATAAAATTCAAAGGGTTGAAAGAAAAAAAATAAATCCAATGCCTCAATCATTTTAGTGTGATTCAAAATATTCATGTTTTGAATAGGGAAACATGCATGTTATAATAGTCATGGATATCGTAAGAATCTCAAAATAAAAACTGTATAAGGAAGAATATGAATAAGGGAATATAATAGATCTTAGGAATGAGTAAAACAGTGGGTTAATTAGGTCTTGAACTGATTATATATGTCCTTCCAAATTAATGAAAATAAAAAAAACAATTATATTAAAAATAATACTATATCAGCAATCATTTTAAAAATAATTAAAAATTAAAATAATCATGTAACATTTAAAATTAAAATCAATTTCATTATTATTTATAATTATATGTAGATAAAAAATTCCCAGATTTTGAAATATTTCATCAAATTAATGATGTATCTGAGAATAATATATGGGAAGAGACAAATGCAGTCATGATACTACCCCTTCACTTAATAATGCACATGGTCCTCCAAATGAAACACCAAGGAGGAGAAGATGATGTGTAATGGATCAACTGGACTAGGGAGACCATGTAAAGATGTAAGATAAAGAAAATAAATGAAAATAAATTCTAAATACAATACTCCCCTCATGGAGAGCTGAAAAAGATTAGTGGAATTTTAAATCATCCACCCAAGACATCTGAGAGAACCTATGACTGTTTATGTATTGAAAAAAAAATATATTCTTCTTTCACACATACCATCATAGAGAAAGAAAAATAAAACAATATATATATATATAATGAAATAATTTTTACATGTTTTAATAAAAAATGAAGTTAAATATTTTTGATAAATTTACTAAAATTGGAATAATTTGATTATATTATTTTCCAAAAATGGTAAATAAAAAAATTAGGGAAAAATATATTTTTAATTAATATAATTAATTAAAAAATGTTCACTTATTTATGGATATATTTCAATTATATAAAAATATTTTTCATTTTTTTAAATTCAAATATTCATATTAAAACCACTAATTTAATGACTAATATATAATAGTATACTATATTATGATTTATTTAGAGTTGGAGTTTCATGTATCACATGCTATCAAAGAAATTAAATTTATTTTAAGATAAATATATCATGAAATCATGGGTTGTTACATCGATTATAATAAAGATTCAAAGTTACATGGAGTGATCCCTATCAAAAAAATGTATCTCTATACCTGTATCCACTAGTTTCATCCAACGGATGTGAATTCTTGATATTATCACTTTGTCTATTACATTGACTGACCATGGGAAATGATGTATGTTAATCCCATATAGGATACTCATATATTCTATATTCAAAGTGTAAAGACCCATTTAACTGATGAAAAAATCATATGTCAATCACTTTTTATGGATGAAAACATCGCATTACCCTAATCCAAATATATAAGTACATCACATGGACTATCTTGGTTCCCCAAGACTCCCTAATCTATATAAATCTAGGACACAAATTTCATAGTCACCATAAGAGAGAATAAATCATATATTTATTAATATCCAAATAATGATTGATCAAAAATATTCCCGAACACCCCCATATTTAGTAATTTACATTTCCACTTTCATAAGTAATGTATCAACGTATAAAGACTACCATGTTATGTATCTAGCTTACCTTAGGAAGTATGGAACCAAATATGATTCGGGCACCCTAGTATGTTGAATACATCATGTATGAATATCCATATTCTATACTTCATGGGTTATCTGGTGTGAAGAAAAACTGTTTTTGCCTCATGTGTTTAATTTTTTATCTCTATATGAGAATCGAACTCATAATAACCTTAAAATTTCTTCATATCCTATAATATTCCTTGAAGAACATTATTTCGGGATAACTCAAATCCATACTACAAAAAATTCATTTTTCATTACACTTCATGAAATGTAAATCTATATATATACTTATGAAACCAACATAAATGAATTATAAAATAGATATTTAATTTTATATGATACATTTTTTATCACTCAAAATTTTAAGAACACTTAACAAACCCAAATTAAGAACCTATCAATCGTATCATATTTAACAAATATCAAGATCACCATTTTGTATTATACACCTTTAGGAGTTTTTTAACTCATTGTATATATATATAATTATTTACAAATCTCTACAAGACCACTTAATAATACCCTCAAAATAAACTCTTTAGTGAGTAAAATGTTTGAGGTAAGGTAGTTTGAATAACGGTGAGATTTAGGAATCATATTCCATATGTTCAAATACTTGAACATATTCAAACATCGTAAATTAAAAAACTAATATGTGATTATTTGAAATTATATATTTTACTTATAACGACTTAAATGATAATCATCACATTCCATTCAACTTATTCCATAAAACATAATATTTGAATAATAATGTAACTATTTACATTACTATTCACCAATACATAAAGTATTTTTCTTTAAAATAAACTGACATTCCCAATGATTTGGTAACAAAATTTAACCTTTTACATTTTCTTTATCAACATACACTAAAATATTTTTTTATATTATTAAAAATTTAATTCATATGATAACTTTTATAATCCATTAGAATGTAGTGACATTCACATTTTATGGAATCGAGTTATAGTTTTTCCATTTTTCCTTATGATCACATATCCTAATCAATTTACTATACTGAGTGGAAATCCATTTTAGTTTAGATAGGTGTAATACTTTATTTTTTGACTTTTAACTTCTCTATGTTTAAGCATACTCCTTTTAGCCTCTTATAAATTATTTTCTTTTCCAAAAATCATGTTATTTTTCACCACTAAATACATCATGTTTTTTGTAAATAATAATAATTTATTTTTATTAGGAATATTTAAGAAATAATATTTTATTCCCATATCCTATTTGGTATTCTATGTGTTTATATAATTGTTCCTTTGGAAAAGATGATTTTATTAAGACATGTCGGTGATGGGTGGTATGAACACAATACCTCATATTTTAACAAACATCTAGATAAACACTTTAT
This sequence comes from Viscum album, assembly GCA_963277665.1. Taxonomy (NCBI): domain Eukaryota; kingdom Viridiplantae; phylum Streptophyta; class Magnoliopsida; order Santalales; family Viscaceae; genus Viscum; species Viscum album. The sequence continues at coordinate 341,784,169 of OY728127.1, read as the reverse complement.
ACTAGCTAAAAAAATTTATCCTTGTTTACTTTTTGAAAATATATTATAGAATATAATGAATCATAGAAAATGTGTAAACCATTAATTATCTTATTTTTTTAAGGAACTATACATCTTCTCTAATGAGGGAAATGAGATGTAGATATACTTTCTTTTACGATCTATATGATCCTTCATTACATTCAAATCATTAATATAATAACCATTTAATTCATTACATGATTGAAGACATTAATCCCCACCAATTATTCCCAATATTTTGAAAAAATGTATATTTATAACACATGAAAAATAGAAATTCAATTTTATATACCATTTAAAACTGAAGAATTAATTTCCATAAATTAATTCATGGCATGGAATTTCTATTGATTTTCAAAAAAACTTTTATGTATTCCATATATTACCCTCAAAAAAATTATTTCTACTCCTAAAAACTTTGTGTTTTAATTTACTTATGTAGATACATGAATAAATTCTTTTTGACATTTCGAACTAGTTTTCCTTCTTCTAGTTTGAACTTTTACCCACTTAAACTTCCTACACAGTACCAAAATTTGTATATCACATACATAGTTTATCTACTTTCAACACATTCAGAATATTGGGACACTTCAGTCGAACTCAGTCAACTTTTTTAGGACATTTCCATACATAAAAAATGAACAAATTACTCATCAAGAAAAATCTATTAGGAAATCGATTTCCCAACCAAGTCATTGTCATAATCAATAATATTTATTATTTGAGTGGAGATTATTGTTCTTTAATTTATTTTTCATTTAATTCCAATATACTTATATAGAGAATCTAGAGTAATTTGTTGAATAATTTAAACATTTTCTTACTCAAGCAGGTGATTCTATAATACATAAATAAAATTTCATAAGAACTTTTCATAACCATCGAGTATATGATGTTTCTAAAATCAGTTTTTATATTGACTAATCTCAAATATTAGTTTTATGATGATGATGTAATTACCCCCAATATAATTTTTTATTATAAGAATATCACATTTTATTAACACAGAATAACGATTTTTATTAAATGTTACCCCACTAAAATAAAGAACCCTTTTAAATTCATCATACCCATTAGAAAGTCCAGATTTATATTTTAGTAAGAAATGATTCTACTTTATCATATATCTCACTACATGGTTATTTAGGAAGGAAATCATCATTATCATATCAAATATGAATCTTCAATAGTAAATGTAATAACTACCGGTCCAGTCCATTATATGGAAGCTAACTTTTTTTCTTCCATAATCTAATCCCATTAGCTTATCTATTTATTTGTATTACAAATAAATCAGCAAGAACATGAAAAAAGGAAAATATAGGGGTAACCATCTTTGGAATGACCTACCAAGGGATGTTCCACTACTATATATCACTTTATTTCTTTATACAAGATAATCTCTACGAACACAAATTTTTCATGACATAACCAGTTTGATGATCAAGGTCTTGAAATATGCCACTTTGGTACAAATATAACACTTATTGTTTGAATGATTTTATTCTCACTATATTATATGATGTTTATTGCAATATGTATGCATGATTTAAATGAATTTGGTTTCTGAATTCTCTTCATTCCACCAAATCAATGTGTTTAAATTATATTTATGTGTAACTCATTACATAGCCCACAAGTTTGTGTTAATTATCTAAATATAGGATCTAAATATATCTATGCATATCAAAATTCATTGAATGAATAAGTTATATGAAAACATGATGTATGTTTTAGAATTAAATGAGATTGATAACCTCCAGATGAGTTTTCTTGATGTTATAGATATGACACCCCTCATTTTTCCAAAATAAGGAAAAAGCCTCCAGGATGAGGGTAGTTTGCCCCCAAGTCCATCAACATGGGGAGAAATTACTCAATAAGGAATTAAATTCATAATAATTCTAAAAACTAATATAAAAAAACTATAATAAATATCTAAATCCAAGATCATGACCCAAATAACGGACTAATGTTAATATAGATTGGAATTAATCTTATACTGACACTCATAGTATGTAATGCAAGGATTAACATTTTCATAATAAATATTTTAAAATTTTAACCGAATCTTATAAATATATAAAAAAATATGAATAAATAAAAAATATGCTTTTAAATAAATTAATATATCAAATATTGAAACATGAGATCACCATTTTTGAACAATTCAAAAAATAAACCCTAATTATAATATTTTTTAATTAATAATTTATCATTAAAAAAATTCCATACGGACGAATATAAAAAATTTAAATTATTATCATAAAATAAAATATTTACATTATGAATTGTATGTAACTAATTTCTAAATATATTATAATTTATTAATTACAAATAAATTTATAATTCATTTTCGATTATGTAAACATTTTACATAATTAGAATATCTTATATTTATAAATTATTTAAACTTTTGATCAAATCAATTATACAAACATTATTGTTGATATTTAACTAATTTCCAAAATAAACCCTCTTTTAAACTTAAACATTTAAAAATAATTAAACAGTTATAAACATTTCGAAATAATTAAACAGTTATAAACATTTCATAATTAAAATATAAAAAATTTAAATTTTTTCCATATTTCATAATTTATAAAAAATTATCAATTTACTCTTATATTTTCTAAATAATTTTGTTTATTTATTAATCATAAGGAATTCCTTATAATTAGGAAAAGATATTTTAAATGATAAATTTTAATATTTTTTAATATTTAATAAAAAAATGTTTTGCAAACATTTATATAATTAATTATAAACTAATTTTCATAAATTAGTTTATAAATTAAAATATTCCCTTTTATTAATTTTCTATGATTTATAAATATTTTATAATTCATATGAAATCGATTTTTTTTACAATACCTTTATGTAGTAGAGTTAACGTGCATTAAGGTAGAAGTCATTAACATTATGCCAGATAGCTACATATATGTATCAAGGGATTTTCCTTCCTATGTAAAGGAAATACATATATCACCTTCATATAGGTTCATTTGATTAAATGAATTTCATTTTGACCTTTACTCAAAAATGATTTCATGAATGTATATTGAGATTATCTTTACTTAGACTAAACATTGTAAAAGTAATCATGGAGGACCCTTATGTGAGTTTGGAAACCATTAATGAACCCCACACAGAATGCTTCAGTGTAAGGGTTATATATAATGGGAATTATGTAGAACACTTATATAAAAAGTTAATTTGATATTATATTTATAAAGATCCTACTTATATAATGGTATTATGTTTTATATTAAATTTATCTAATTCTAAAATGTAACCTCTTTCACATTTTCTTCATTTCATGCATGATTTCACAAATCTAACAAATGGTCTTTTCTGATAACACTCCTGATCCTTATATAGACACATTTAATGTGACATCTACATGACCCTATAAAATAAATCCATTTCCCATTATCAATGGGAATTCAACTCTTTGCATCATAATGGATCCCTATGAAGAGAGATACACTTTCTCACATGTTCATGTGTGAGAGTTTCCATGAATCAACTAACCCATTAGAAACTAACCTAACACAATTTCAATGAATCATTTGAGAATAATTACAACTATTAGTAAAAGTGTATGTAATTTTATCCAATTCTCAATATCACCCCTAATGAAATATGAAACTACACTAAAACTAGAAATGAGAAAATATTGTAATACATGTTCAATTCATTGAAGAAACCACTACAACATCTTGATCTTTATTATCAAATTTCTTAGTTGAAGATCACAATATTATAGATAAAAGGTATCCTAGCTTTAGAGGTATCAATGGGATATTGAATCACACATAACATATGTGAGACTCTCTATAAACCATGATGTTTTATAATCTCATGACTAAAATGATGTAGGGAATGATGAACAATAGGTTAGAGGGAGTTTCAGTTGACTATCATGAAATTATCCATCCCCATTACAATCATATGTGTATTGAATTCATATAGTCTCAATTAAATTAGTTTTGATATTAATCCCTTTTTTAATCCATGTTTCTTATACTTGAATGCAAATCGAATTCCATGAATTATTTATACATCATATTCATTACTCCAAGACATGTTTTATCATGTAAAATTTACTATTAAATGTCATATAACATGTATGATTGACAATAAATCAATAGCATGATGAAATGTAACTCCTTATTCATGAAAATAATAATTATCATGAAATACAAAGTAAATGATATATATCATATAAATATAATGAACTTAGGACTATGTACAAAATTTTTGTGAAAGAATGTGTTAGTTTTGTTTAGTTAGGGTTTGTAAGGAAGGAAGATATGATGACTTGTAAATTCAAAGTAAAACTATAAATATTCCGGACAACCATCATTATAATAAAACCTTATATTATAGGGTAGTTTAGAAATTTGATTTATTGGTATACATTAAACTATCCATATTGATTTTGTTTTTCCCTGGTAGGGTGTCTTTGGCATATTTGATGGGATTTTTATCTCATGAATCACAAAGCACCATGATAATATTTTAATATAATATGATTGGTTACATGTTTTTTTGTAAATTGGTAAGGGTCCTTGATTCATGAACTATTTAAAATATTTGATATGAATATATATTTCACAATGGGTTTTCTTGATCATTATTATTGATTCAAAATTTTATTTTTAAGATGTCATAGAGAGGAAAAAACACAAAACAATTTTAAATTTTATAATGTTCATCAGCAATTGGTGTTTTATATGGTGGAATAATTGGGTCAATGTTTCTATTTCACATTATTGAATATGAATAACTCATTATTTTAACTACTTATATAAATTATTGTGTTTACATTGGGTTGGATACAAAATTTTCAATTTATTTAATGATTATAAATTAAGATTTATGCATTGTGTATCTTGAGGAAAAATATTTTTCTCTATTTTGTTAACAAATTCAAGTATAAATGGGAATTTGAAATTGTTGATTTTTTAATTATATTTTTGTGAATAAAATTGTTGGGGGTTTTCAAAGTTGTTTTAAAATTGATTATCCTTTTGGGGGTTTTCGGTATCAGTAATAGACTATGAAAATGACAATACTATTCTATTAGAATTTACACCTGTGTTAACGGGAGATGAGGATATCATCATTTGAAATTTAGAGAACATCATATGGATCTCAATTTGATTCTAGGTGAATATATGATGGAATATATTCTTTTTTGAGGTTATTAATTAAGACTTGATTACGAATCAAAACCAGACTAAGGGTAGTTTGTATCAAAAAAATATATCCTATTCTGGGAATGTGAATGGGTTATTAAGAAATAATAAGTAGATATTTGAGTAATTTATCTAGTGTGGTGATAGGTAATTTAGCCATTGTATATTTTTATTACTTAATTTTAATGGGTAGAGACACTATAAAGTGTTATCAATATAACCCACATGGGAATATTCATCCAGATTTTGATATGCTACCGATGGATTTCCACTCTTGTGGGGAATTTGGGAACATATAAAGGTTCCATGAAATCACACTGTAGATGGATATTATGAATTAATTTAGTAATACCTAGGGTTTAGGGGAAGATTTATGGGTGTATTACTAGTCATGAAGTTAGTTATCTTTCATCCATTTGGGTTATAGAGGTGATCCTAGTACTTAGGTGTAGTAGCCCTTTTGGTGGAAGGTCCCTTAGTGGATTTAAGTGATGGGAGCTCAAGGCCAGAGTTTAGTCTAGATTCATTTCATTGATAAGACTACTACTATGTAGGGTGGAAATCCATTTATAGTGTGAGGTATCATCCTTATGGTGTTTAAGTTTGTTTTATTACTTTATTTGATACATGTTCCTTGAAATCCTTTATATCTGTGCATTTTACCAATGATCATGGGTTAGTTGTGAAATACGTGTATCAGGTATTGGGTATTGAATCGTCCTTAAGGGTGTGATAAAATGGTATTTATAGTTGTATTGAGAGAATTGTATTGATTAGTTGGAATTTATTCCTCTGGCTCTTCTTTATAATATAGAATCATAATTCTGTGTGATCTTTAGGAAGGATTGGTTATATTTATCAATAACTCATTAACTCTTAACATTGATGAGTATCTTTAAATAATTTAATGTGTGAAAATTTTACCTATGTTAGATAATGGTTTCTATGGGATGTATTTTCTGGAAATGACCATTAGTAATTATCGGTGATGAAGGACCATTTTTCTAGTTATTATTTGATAGATGAAGAGATAAGATATGTAGTCTTTACTCCTATAATTGACAATTACAAGACATTTTCCCGGTGGATTTCACTAGATTTCAACATAAGAATGTGATCATGTTCACAATTACGATTATTTTTGGTTTTAAGGACACATATATCTCACTTTATAGGATAGATCTTGTATATATTAAAGAGTTATTATCCCAATTTGGTGATTTGAAGGTGAACGAGTTTATTTTTTTTAGAATATCCTCATGGGATGACCCTTTATTGTTTTTTAGAAGGAAGTTAGATGAATATGTCCATGTGAATGTTAATTAGAGTTGTACCTGGTGAAAGTTAAGAACTGATTTCCCATTACATGTATCATTTTCCTATTTAATCATATGATAGGGTCTAGGTGGTTGTATGTGGTTCAATTGAGGTCATAATATCAACAGTTGAGAGTGAGGTCATAGGAAATTCCATGTACTTATTTTAAGAGTATGTTTGACCTATATGCGTATCTTTTTATGTAGTTAAATTTGACGAATACAAAGATAGTGTTTACATCCTTGATGAGTATGGTTTTCCAATATTATTTGGACATAGTCATGGTGCGATTCATCAATGAAATTCAGGGGTACCCTTCATCAAAAGATGGTTAAATGACTATTTAGAGGTTTTTTGAGTTCACTAACGGAACATTGACTGTATTTCATGTCCTCAATGTGTTTGTTATGGGTTAGTGAGGTGTGGTTATTAGGGAAAATGGTATCAAATGAATTTATATCAATGGATACATAGAAGGTTTAGGTTATGGTTTCTTGGTAGTCTCCATAGATTTTTTTAATGATACAATGTATCCTTGGATTAGAAGGTTATTACCTGATATTTATTTAGGAATTATTTTGATTAGAATTGATGATGAAATCCTTAATATGGAGAAGGTGGTGTTACTCTGGTCTGAATCTTTTTAGAAGAAATTTTTGTAGTTGAAAGGGATGTTGAAATCTGTGAGGATCTTTACATTACCTAGGTCATTTTAGAATTATAAATTTTAATATGATTCTTCAAGATTTATACTTGATGAATCTTTGATACTGGATAAGTGAGTGGTTACTTATGGGACATGGTAGTAGAGTCCACAAGAGTAAAAATTCTCAATTCCTAATATAGATATGGTTACATGAGTCCATTCGCCGAGATTATTTCTCCATCATATTTTTGGGGAGAGGATTGTGTTTTACACCAACCATAAGAGTCATGGTTTTATCATTTATTAAATGGATATCATCCATCAGAAGAGTTTTTGGTCAAGTACCTATTTTCATTTGACATTGAGATGGAATATATTTCATGGAAGGGTAGGATTACTACTAGTATGTTGAGAAAGAAGAGTTGAATTCAATTACATAGCCATGAATGGTTAATGAATTTCATCTTAGATATTCCTTGATATTCAAATGTTTAAGGGTAGATTAACCTTTATATCCTTATCTAATTCATCCTCACTCCTTTAGAGTGTGAAGTAGATGTAGTTTTTGGACATATTTTTATTGGGGATAAGGGACAATAAATATAATAATAATCCACCACTTGATTGGTAATTGAATGTTGATGATGTTCAATATGTTTGGGGTTATGTGGTGGCCCCTATGAGAATTTTTGAAGAGTTGAGCGGAAATTCATATTCCTGGAGGTGGGATGTTTATGAGAGGCTTACCAATATGTATCATGATATTCAAGGAAAGAACTAGTGTCCCAAGGTGAATGAAATAATTGGGTTTGATTAATAGTTTTTTACCTATTAGTCTGTAAAGGCTAAGAATTAGTGACCCACATGCCTTATTTTTTTGATTCTCATTCCCAAGTGGAAGTAGGATAACACAAATATACATTTCATGATGGGTTTATTGAGGTCATGTCATGGTAGTGATGTGGTATGGGTTACCATGTATAGATTCAAAATATTTAGGTATTTATTACAAATTCATGGGGTGTATTTTTAGTTGATGAGGTATGATGTATCTATGTCATGGAGATATTAAATTTTCATTGGTTTATTAGAAGTGTCATATATAATCTAGGTGCATGTTTTATATCAGGATTCTCATAGGGACTTCAAAAGTCCTTGATACACAAGTGCATATAAGTATTTCTTACAATCCATAAAGTTCTGAATAGAATAAGAAAACAATCATGGTGTTAGATGTCATGTTTCAAACATTCATCCTTGATCTCATGGGTTTACAAGAGAACCATATATTTCTTGTATAATTTTACAACAATAATAATTATGAATGACTGATTCAAATGTATCCTTTTTAGATTTTGTATGAAATCTCATTCCATTTACCACTGTGTTTGGTATAGGTTGGGTACTGAATGGTTGTCTGGATGATTTTCAGGTAGGGGATGCCAGAGCGTATTTTACTGATGAAGAAGTAGTTAGAAACCAATCAATGTTTAAATATATCTTATGCTAAATAGATACTATAGAGTTAATTTTTTTAGCTATGAATTACCATATGTGTCACCTCATTTTGGAGAAAATTATATTCAGAGGTTGCAGATGTTTTCACCGAGGATAGTGGTTTTATTTAAAATCATTTATTAGATCAAAAAATTTGTTTACTATTTGTCACTTCCTCATAGATCAATTCTATAAATGATTCCTTTCATTTATCTAAACATTAGAGATATCAAACTGAACATTCTAAAGTGACTGAAATCAATGATATCAATTTGGAGATGAATTCATTATTTAAATAATGATATATATAGATACTATACTAGATATTGACAAATTTCCATGGGAATATATTTCTTTTGGAACTGGTGCAGTGGTAATGCATCAATATTCAGGATGAGATGTGTGAGGCGGTGTCTAATATATGGTTGTAATAGTAAAATATTTTCTCTAATGTTGTTTAATGATGTGTGTTCATATATATGAGGGATTATTTTTTTGGTGGGAAGGTTATAGCAACCTACATCAATATTGTGTAATATTTTGATTTAAATTTCACCAAAACTCACGTTTTTTTGTTGAATTTGAGTAATAGAGGTGATGGAGATGGCGTGTGGAATGATTTTGTGAAGTCAAACCCAATATGTTGGTTATTTATTTTGAAAAAGACTCTAATGAGTAATTGGTAGTATGATATTGGGTACTAGATGGATCCCAAAATGATCTTGCCTAAATACACAAGTACTCAGATACCTAAGCCGAAACTAACATAGCTCGAAGGGAATTTCTTTAAGGACCTGACCATAAACATTACACAATTTACCTGTTTCAACTAGATTTGTCTTTTTTGAAATCCCAAATATCTTTTTAGTTTATCATTTCATAATGTTAGGACAAAACCCATATATATCAACCCACAAGAATACAATGTGGGTACCATTAAAATAGTATCAATTTCATCAAAAACATAAATTTTTTTACACAAAACAACAACATGAATTAATTGAAAAATACTTCATAAAATTTTACATGACTTCTTATTTATCTTAAAAATCCTTATAACCTATGAAAAACATTTAGAAAACTTGGGTTGATCATAAAAAAAATCAGTAAGGGATATAGAGAAAGTAATCATTAGTCAATCGATAACATAAAAAACCAATAAAACCCATTTAATAAGAACTAATAAACATGAATAAAAAAATAATGTACTTTATTTGGGACGTATTTAACATATAACTCTTAAAATAACCCTTACAAATTGAATAACCATTTATTCAGTGTCCATCTTTGGGGTACCCAAAGCATCAGACTGCTATAATGGTGCTCACATGTCATATATTGAGCTACAATGGGTTCAACTCAACATATCGTGAGTTATAATGGGCACAACCCAACATATTGTGAGCTATAATGGGATAATACCAACATAACTATGTCTGAGGAACCTCTTGTATTAATAAATAATCATTAAATTAGGAGAAACCACTCATTCCATATATAAAAAACAATCTTTTTTAATTTCATTTAGGAGACCTTCAAAAGGATTTTAAATGGAATGTACCATGAAAATATAATTGGAGAGAGAATTAATAGAATATAATGGATATGTGTATAAATTTTAAATAAACATAATAAAAAGTTATATAAGAAAAATCACCACAAAATAATCTAAACACCACATAATGAATAATGAAAACGTTTAACCCAAAGAATGGAAACCGAGTTTAAAATTCCAATACCTCAAATTCATCTTACATAAAAAGTAATTAAAATCATGTATAATTGTTAAAATAGTGATATTAATACTTTAAATAAGCATAATATTTTTTTAACACATTATATGATCATTTTATGGCATCATTACACAAATTTATTAATAATATTTTGTTATTTACATTGCTTCATGTGCGTTATTTACAGGATTTATGCGGTCAGATCATGCAGGATTTTCATGTCGAATAGAACTGAAACTAAATAATTGAAATGATATGTTATTAATTTTTTTTCCATAATACTGAATTATTCTATAAATCATTTCGTTTTTTTGGTATGAGTATGAGTCATTAGATAAATAATTAGTGATAATCGTTAGATTATTTTGGTGAATTTTGATCACTACGAACCACTTTTGTTTTATTAATTAATAGTTTTCATAAGCACTAGTTATAGTTCATAATTTATCATATAATATGTAAAATACAATATTATTTAACAATATTAATGGTTTTATCACTAGATTTTATAGAAGTAAAGTAAATTGAAGACACATTGGCCATGATGTCGGTAAATCGACACATCAAAAATGATGTTTTTGTTTTTATAATAACCACGAGAGGAGAAGATGTATGATGATGAATTATTCCAAAAACAATATAAAAGTACAGTATATATAAGATACTATATATTTCATTCATATTTTATAAGGGGAGGATAAAACAATATAATAAAAGAAAAGAATTGAAAAGAAAACAAAAGAAATGGAAAGAGGATTTTAACCTCTTGATCTCTTCTCCTTGAGATCCTCCTTAAGGCCTTTGGTATTTGCCATTTTGTGAGACCTGTTGGTCTTGTTCATGGGTAACATCCCTAGGAAGATTATTGGGAATAATTTTAAAAAATTATCAAAGCTTCATAGGATTGTTAGGAAGAGGGGCCTAGGGGTGGTATTTATAGTGGAGGAGAGAAGGGGTTTCCCATTATTTTATTCAACTGTTTAATATTTTTTCTCAAAACTATAAAGAGTCATGATTCAAGTGACATAAAACATTAATAAGTGAATTTGAGTTCGAAACAAATTCTATTTTCTTTATCCGTGAATCAATAATGATGGAGAAATTCATTTAATTAGCACATTTCATTATTAGAGAATGTCACTATTCACAAATAAAATCATGTACTTTAGAAAAATTGAAAAAAATCACCCCAACCATTTTTCAATGTGTAGAATTCAAAAATAAACTCAAATTTATCAAAATAATTTTCTAAATGTGAGGAATTTAATTTTTAATTAATATCATTATTTAATCGAAAAATAACAATTTTAAAACTATAACATATTTTATAATACCTTTAAAAAATAATTTAGGTATCCTAAAATTACCTTATAACCGTAAGATAATAAATTATTATTACATTTCATGAAAATAATTTTTAATTTATATTATTTAAATTGTCAAAAAATTAAAATTAAATATTTATAACTTACAAAAATACCAACACTTATATAATGTTCATATTATCACTTATAAGATGCATTTTAATTATATATTCATGGGTGGGTTTACTATACATTATGATGATTTTCTATTCATAATGGTTATATTGTTATTAATTAGGGTATTTTAATATTCAACAAAAATTATGTTGGTTCTATCAGACTCCAAATAACTTATTGATCACATCCCTATATGTTCGCTTCTGAAAATTCAAAACATATAAATGAAAAAATTATTTTTAACAGCTTGTTTATAACTATCTGCATAAAAAATGTGTCTCTATGTAGAGACTTAGTTTTTTATGCACTAAATTACATTTATTTGTAAATACTTGGGGTTTTACATTCTCCCCGCCTTCTAGAAATCATGCCTTCATAATTTTTATTTCATCATTAAAAAAGTGAGGGTACCTTTCCCTCATAGTCTTTTAAAATTCACATGTTGCTTCTTCAACCATATGGTTTCTCCAAAAAACTGTTACCTAGTGGGATTACATTATTCCACAATACATTCTCTATATGATAAAGAATCTGAACATGTCCCTCTTCATTAAAAAGGTTCTATTCTAACTGAACTACTTCTAGGATAAAAACATGAGATGAATCTGGAACATACTTTCTCAACATTGAAACATGAAAAACATTGTGTATCTTATATAAAATTGGAGGCAAATCTACTCGGTAGGAAACTGGTCCAATATTTTTTCTAGGATTTTATAAGGTCTAATGAACCTTCAACACTGTTCTTTTTTACCAAAACACATAACACATTTACATGGAGATATTTTAAGGAAAACATGATCACCTACCAAAAATGAAATGTCTTTACTCTTGTTATCTGCAGAACTTTTATTCCTACCCTGAGATGTCCTTTGGTATCATTGAATCATCTAAAATTTTTCTACCACTTCCTCTCCAAATTCTGGTCCAATTAACTTCCTTTCCCCGATTTTATCCAAAAATTCTAGAATTCAACACCATTTTCCATACAATGCCTGAAAAGGTGTCATTTTTATACTCAAATGAAAAATTTTATTATAATAAAACTCAACTAAATAAAGATGTTAATACTAACTTCTTTAGTAGTCCTTTTAACCTGATTTAAGCATATCATCTAATGTTTGAATTGTTCTCTCATTTTTTCTAGTATATTGAGGATGAAAAGTAGTGCTGAAATTTAAATCTATTCCGAAAGACTTTTTAAGGACTTTCGAAAAGTTAGAAGTGAACCAGAGATCATGTTCAGATAAAAATGAAATTAGAACTCCATGTAACCTGAAAATATATTTTATATATAGTTGAGAAACTTGGTCAAGAGATATATTTTCTCAAATAGGAAGGAAATGTGCATATTTAGTTAGATGATCAATAATAACCCAGATTGCATTGTTAACTCGAGATGTCTTCGGTAGTCCCACAATGAAGTCCATAAATATATTTTACAATCTACACATTGGTATTGGAAAAGGTTTAAGCATCCCCTTCGGTAACTAACACTCTTCTTTATCATGATTACATGTCAAACATTTCACGGTAAGATTATCAATATCTATTTTCATTCTATCCCACCAGTAATACTCAATAAAATCTCTATACGTCTTTGTGCTTCCTATATTAACGGAAAATGGAGAACTGCGAGCTACACATAATAATTTTTTCTTCAACTAAGAATCAAAAGAACCACATAATATTTTCCCAAACCTCAAAACACAATCCTTATCAAGGTTAAATTCTATCAACATACCAATATTAACCAATTGTATATTTTTCGGTAAATCGACATCTTCTTTCTACGCTTGGTTAATTCTATCTAATAGTGATGAATGCACTGAAAACTAAAACAAAATAGAGTAATTTCTAGAACTGAATACTTAAAATCCAATTTTTATCAAATAATTCACCAAAAAGTCCAATTATAAATGTATCATGGTAAATTTAGTAATAATTTTTTGAATCAATACATCAGACACTCTATTTTCTTTTCCAAGATGATAATGAATCGTGAAATCATAACCCTTGATTAGTTCTAGGATTCTCCTCTATATCATGTTTAATTCATTATGAGTAATTATATACTTCAAAATTTTATTTTCAGTATATATTTCAAAATTAACTCCATACAGATAATGCCTCAAAATTTTTAATTAAAAAAACAATAGCTAATTACAAATCATATGTATGGTAATTTAACTAACGAGGTTTCAACTAATGCGAAGCTTAAGAAATTACCTAATCATTATACATCAAAAAACATATATTTCCCTTAAATGAAGCATAAATAGAGATGAACAATTCACCACTAATGGAAGGTAGGGTCAGAACTGGAGAATTCACCAATCTTATATTCAATTCCTAAAATAAATAATCACATTCTTTTATCTAGATGAATTTAACTCCTTTTCGAGTTAATATACTCAGTGTTCTAGAAAACTGTTTAATGTTTTCAGCAAACCTCTACAAATAGCCTACCAAACCAATAAAAATATGAATCTCGGTTTCATTTTTGGATATTTTCTAATCATCAACAACTTTTATTTTAGAAAGATCAACAATTATGCCATATTTTGAAAATTTGTAACCGAAAAAAGAAAAGTTTTGCAGCCAAAATTCACACTTGTTGAATTTTACATATAGTTCTATTTCTTCTATGTTTTTAAAAACAACCTTTATATGTTTTTCAAGATCCTCATTAATTTTATAATGTAAAATAAATTCATCAATAAAAACAAACAAAAAATTATCAAAAAAACACATGAAATATTCTATTCATTAGATCCATGAATACCACATGTGCATTAGTTAACCCAAATGGAATAACTACAAATTCATAATGACCATATTTAGTACAGAACACAATATTTGGAATGTCATTATCCTTTACTTTCAACTAATGGTTCCCTGACCTAAGGTCACCCTTCGGAAAATACTATCCTCCCTAGAGATAACCAATCAAATCATAGTTATAGTCAAAGGAAACTTGATTTTAACTGTGAAGTTATTTAAGGATCTATATTCAATACAAAGTATCATTGAAACTTATTTATTTTTATAAAACAAGAATGGAGCACACCAGGGAGAAGTTATGGGTCAAATAAAGCCTATCTCTAATAATTCATTCAACTACATTTTTAATTCTAGAAGTTCCATTTGATCCATTCGATAATGGGGTTTAGAAATTATCATAGCATCACGAACTAATTCAATATTAGACCCAACCTCTCGATTAGGAATAAAACTAGTAAAATCTTCAGGCCTTCAATTACCACTAGAACATAATTAATTTGGATAGTTCCCATATCTTCAAAAATATGAGTAAAATAACCTTTATTCATTTCCTTTATTAATTTCATAGATTTCTAATGTGTTATCAATGGTATGTATTCATTCTTGTACACAAAATATAACTCTTTCAGAAAAAAAATATTTTTTGCTCTCTAATCTATCTTAGTATAATAAAAAGAAAGCCAGTCCATACACAGATTAACATCAAAATCTAAAAGAATTAAAAAAACAAGGTTTAGAGGTAAAATCATTCCACAAAAAATGATATATGGATTCATATAATTTTTTTAACACATTATTTCCTCTACGTGTATCTACCATGTGTTCTGGTTTAATTTCAATAGGTGGAATTCCTAATTTTGTAGAAACTATCATAGAAATGAAGGAATGTCTAGACCCTGAATAAAAAATACATTTGAAAAATTTATAAAAACAATAAATTTATCTGATACCACTTCATTTGATGCCACAAAATCTACCGAAGTGGTTGTAAAGTATTTTTCCATATCATTCTACTTCAAATCTGTCTGATTTCTTACCTGAGTGTCTAGATTCAGAAAGATATTAGAAAAATGACCAAATTTCAAACAATTAAAGCATCTCACCATCGAATTCTCATTAATTTTTGGCTCATTTTCATTTCACTCTTAATAGATGTTCCAAAACATTCCACAATGGTAGAATTTCCTAGTATTTACAGGACATTCACAAGGATTCTTTTTACGAAAATTTTCACAAGAATAGAAATTGATTTTCTTACCTCTAGAATTCATTGATGAATTCTTGACCAATTTCTTCTAAATAGACCACTTATTATTCTTGTCATCATGATGCACATAGTTTCAAAAAACTCTATCTCATCTTTTACAGCACTAGAAACATGTTTCTCATTGATTTTAAACTCTCATTATGCCAAATCTCTTTATAAAAATGGTTTCAAACCTGAGTAAAATATATTAATTTTACAATAAAAGTCCCTAGTTAAATTTGGTACATACCTCACCAGTATTGTAAAAATGGCTTTATATGATTCCAAATAATCATCATAGTTCTACTTGAGTTCCATGAATTGTATCTCTATTCTGAGTTGAACAGTTTTAGGAAAATATTTTTACGGAAAAATACTCTTAATATCTTTCAATTCTAGACTGTCAAGATCAACTCTATCTCTTATATTCTTAAACAGATACAACCATTAATTAGTTTCACCATAAAAATTATAAATGGGTAGTATTACCTTTTGAGGTTCTGATCATCCCCTGACATTAAATTTC
This sequence comes from Viscum album, assembly GCA_963277665.1. NCBI lineage: Eukaryota > Viridiplantae > Streptophyta > Magnoliopsida > Santalales > Viscaceae > Viscum > Viscum album. The sequence continues at coordinate 341,767,711 of OY728127.1, read as the reverse complement.
TTTTCTAGAGCATTGATCCATCCTTCGACTACCACTAGATTTATGGTTCCCCTGAATGTTGGCAGATGTTGCCACATAAAATTATCCACAAAAACATGTTTCTTCATGGTAGTTCAGGTTCCTCCCAAGAATGGATACCACCACCATTTGTTTCCTGATTCAATAGATCCATTGATGTCACAAACTGCTCAGATTTGATTCCCACCATTTCGTGATGCTGATTAGGATTGATATCAACCTATTGGCACCTTTCTACAATAGCTTCCCTATTTCTTCAATGGAAATCAATTCCAAATAAACATATATTGGATGAAGAAACATGGTAATATTTAAATTCTATATCTTTTCAAATCCAACATAAAGTAAAAATCATTTATGTTATTCTATTAACTTCATCCTAACCAAAAAAGTTATCAAAACCATGATCCGATACCAACTATGAGGACTCGGCCTTAAAATTTTCATAATCAAGCAATTTCAACTAGATTTATCTTCTTTTCAATACCAGATATCCTTTCAGTTTATATTTATCAAAATTTGTGACAAAAATAATACATATCAACCCACAATCATACAAATTGGGTACCATTGAAACAACATCCATTTCATCCAAAACATCATTTTTTTAACACAAAACAACAAAATGATTTATTGGAAAAACCATCATAAAATTTAACATGGTTTTTTTATTTTTCATACACATCCTTTTAACCTATGAAAAAAAATTTAAAAAACATGTTATGAAGAAATATATCTCAATAAGGGATATATAGAAAAAAATCATTGGTCAAGTGTTAACATTAAAAAAGCCAATAAAACCCATTTCATAAGAATTGATAAATATGCATAAAAACATCATGTAGTTGACTTAAGGCATATTTACTATATAACAATTACAATTTCCCTTACACATGGAACAACCGTTCATTCAACTTCCTACTCTAGAGTACCCAATACTTTGGGGAGCTATAATGGGGCTCACCTGTCAAATCTTGTGCTAGAATGGGATCAATAGAACATATATTGAGATATAATGGGAAACACCCAATATATCTTGAGCTATAATTGGCTAAAAACAACATTAATATATAAAAAACATATTATAGTAATAAATAATCATCAAATCACGAGAAACCACTCATTCTATATATATAAATCTTTTTTAATTTCATTAATAAAAATTTTAAAATGATTTTAAAAGGAAAGTACCTTGAAAATATAATTGGAGCGAGAATTATTAGAATGAATAGATAAGTGAATACTATGTAATTAAACATAATAAAATATAATATAAACAAACTTTCATCACAACAATAATTTCAATCCCACATAATGAATATAGTATAAGGTTAACCCAAAGAATAGAAATTGGGTTCTAAATTCCCTTACCTCAGGTTCATCTTACATAAAATGTGACTAAAACTCCTGTATAATTATAAAAAGAGTCGTATTAATCCTTTATATTATATTTATAGTATTTATAACACCTAATATGATCATTTTATAACATCACTTCACATATTTACAAATAATAATTTGTTATTTACATTGTTTTGGGTGCATTCTTGACATGGTTTCCATGGTTGATTCATGATAGATTTTCATGTCGAATGGAATTGAAACTGCAGAAGAGAAATGAGATGTTATTAACGTGTTTACATAATATTAAATTATTCGATATTTCATTATTTTATTTGGTATGAGGATGAATCATCACACAAATCCTTAGTGATAATCATAACTTTATTTTTGTGAATTGTGATAATTATGAACCACTTTTCCTTTATTAAAAAATAGTATGCATAAAAACTTGTTCCGGATAATCATATATCATATGATATTTATAAAAAAATATTATTAACCGTATTAATGGTTTTATGACTGTATTTGAAGGTTGTAAAGGAAATTGAAGACACATCATCCACGATGTCGGTAAATTGACACATCACAAACAATGTTTTTGTTTTTATAATAAGTGTGAGAGAAGAAGAAGTATGATGATGAATTTTTCCATAAACATGAAAAAAACCAGTATATATCAGATACTATATATTTCCTTCCTATTGTAGAAGGTTAAGATAAGAGAGTGTAAGAAAATAAGAGAATTGAAATGAAAACACAAGAAATTGAAAGAGGAGTTTTACCTCTAGATTTAATCTCCATGAGATCCTCCTTAAGGCCTTTGGTATTGGACTCTTGGTGAGAAAAATAGGTGTTGGACCTGGGGAATATCCTTGGTAAGAAAATTGGGTTGAAGTTAGACAATTAACATTTCTTGAGAGGTGTGATAGGAAGATTGGGTGAGGGTGGTATTTATAGTGGAGGTCAGTATGGGTTTTCCATTATTTTATTCGTTAGTTTAATAGTTTTGCTGAAGACTATGAATATTATAGATTCATGTAACAAAACATAGTAATAACTTCATGTGAGTACATACCATTTTACATTTTCATCATCCATGACTCAAGCATGATTCATATGTTTTTTTATTTAGCACATTTAGTAAATTATCGAATTTCTTTATTCAACAAAAAATCAAGTACTTAAAAAAAATCCCAAAAATTAACCCCAACAATTTTTCAATATGCAGAATTCAAAAATGAAATAATTTTATCAAAATAATATTCTAAATTTGATATATTTAATTTTTATTTAAAATCAAAATAGATTCAAAGAATAACAATTTTAAAAACTATTTCTGAATTTATAATGCCTTGAATGATTAATTTAGATTTCATAAAAATACCTTGTAACCATAAGAAAATAATTTATGATTAAATTTCATGAAAATAATTGTTTATTTAAACTATTTAATTAATCATAAAATTGTAATTAAAAATTTATGACGTAAAAAAGTATCAACACTTATATATCGACCATATGGTCACTTATAAGATGCCTTTTAATTGTACATTTATCTATGCGGTTACTATACATTTAGATGATTTAATATTCATGTGGTCCATATTTCTATTCATAAGGGTGTGTTACTATTCACAAAAAATTATGTGGGTCCTATCAGACTCCAAATAATTTACCGATCACAGCCGTGTATGTCTTTTTTTCATTATTCAAAACCCATAAACTAGAAAATTATGTTTAACGACCAGTTTATATCTATCTCTTTAAAAAAGTGTCATTATTTTGGGACTTTGTGTTTCAATCATTAAATTAAATTTATTTGTAAACCCTTGGGGTGTTATAGATACTAATCAGTAATGTTTCGTGACTATCACCTAGAATCATACAAGACAAAAGAGGGAATGATTTGGACGCATAAAGAGTTGAATAAAGATATAGATATCAATACCCTAAAAGAAAACTCCCAAAAGAGATTGTAACATAATAAAAATATGTATAAAATAACTCAAATAGTACACCATAACAGTACTCATAATCTGAAATGAAAAATAACTCATGTCACCATAGGCACCACACAGATAGTCCAAAAGATAAACAACATCCACCACCTCCAAGTGGCACTTTTACCTTCCTCGAACTTAGTAGAATAAAATCTATAAACACCCAATATAAATGGTAGGGTTTGAGATAAAATCTCATAAGGGGCTCACCAAGAGTACCATATCTAGAATCCATAATAAAAAACCTAAATCATTCTATAAATATAATATTATTAGAATAATTTCCTATATAAGAAAAACATTATATTAATTTTAAAATATAGAATCAATTTAAATAATGTATCAATAAACATATTTGATAAAACACATTATATAACTCACTAGTGATGAGTAAAAAAGTTTGAAAATAAATTAAATATATATATTTGAATATATATATATATATATTCAAAAAATCCCAAAAATATACGTGGTAATCTACCTTATGGTACGATAGTTTCATATTTTTAGATCCTCACACACTCGTATCTATGATCACGGTAATTTATGCGAACATCCCACATTCTGAGGATTAATATGACCCATCAACATACCATTCGGTATAAGATCTTCCGATTTTGGTGTCGATTATTTTTCTAATGCTTTATTCCATTACTATAAAAATACCATCTTATTGTGTTTGTCCTAAATAACTGACTATGTACCTAGGCTCTCTTGTGGGAAATCAATAAATCAGTAATGGGAAAATTATTTCAAAATATTTTAAAATAATCTCACCCCATTTACAGTTTCAATATTTCAATTTCACATTGAAAACAAAAACAATATTTTATAATCAATTCATTCTTAATTTGAGATAAAATAAATCAATGTTTCGTATCAAAAAAATTTAAGAAATTTTATAACATTCAGTTCCCAAATAAATTTCAATATTCCATCAATTTAAATCCAATCCCAAAAATCCAATTCCATTTGAATTTTGGGTTTTTTCTCAAAATTCATTCCATTCCAATTTTTGATTCCAATTCACACTGAATTTGGTTTTCAAAATTAAATTTAAGTCAATATTAATCAGTCGTGAAAATGAATGGTTTATTACAAGGTAAATCTCAATGGAACCACCAACCATAAAACATACATAACATATATCACAACACCCAAAAAGTGATTTACTAATGAAGGAGGAGAATAGGGATCAAGGAATCAAACATAGATTCAAGATCTGAAACAAAAATGTTTCGATCCATCAACAACATGATTATCTAAAAATCATAAGGAAGAAAGAGGGAGACAACATGAAAGAAGGAACTGGAGAATAATTATAACAGGAGATGGATTGAATGAGGATAGTCATGATTTGATCCACCTTGGAAGGGGTTTTCAAGATAAAAAATGTGTAATTTAGAGGCCTCAAGAACAATGATTTAATAATACACCAATTTAGTGTTGATTGGTAGGTTGTATGGGTTTTCATGATTTTTTACAAATATTTTTGGCAAAGAAACCTCTCCTACACACGGTTAGGTGGGTAAGATCACATAGTTTTTTAAACTGTGTTTCCCTATGATGAAGTGAATGGTTTCTACTAGGTGGATGAACGATGGGTAAAACAATTATTAAACCATTCATACCCCCACTGATTGGTTTTAGATAGTTTAAATTAGGTGAGAGAACAGTTTGGGAAAACCATGTCACAAAAATGCACAACCTAGAAATTGCAGACTTTTCAAATTTCATCCCAAAATAACTTGAGATGAACCCCAACCAAATCATGAAAAAAATAAGGGTTGAAGATTACCTAAAAATAGTAATAGGTTGTAATAACCTCCTCACCATAGAAAAGTTTTATCCCATAAGTCTCCATGACAAAAATATAAGTCCACTACTCTCTTATCAGTGCATCTCTCTCCCAATTCACATGAGTATCAGATCCAATATTCCACAACATATGAACCAATGTCATCATCCAATCTTGATGTAAATTGGTTATAGATTCAAATACCTTGATTGGATGCTCATTCTAGGATAAATTGGGCACAACTTTATGATCACTCCAGCTGAAAACATGAGATGCATTAGAATTTTACATTCATAACTATGATTCATGGAACCCATTATGTGTCATATTCAACCGTGAAGGACATTATAAAGTGTGAGCCAATTTCCCCACAAACTCAAAAACCTAAAAACGTCCCACAAAATGGAGAGAAGTTTTGCTTTGCCTCCCAATTAATCTATGAACTAGATGAGGTGACACGTTCAAGAACACCTGATCAGCAACTAAAAATGACAATGATTTATAGAGACGATGTCATGACCTGTCCCATGGGGCTCGTGCCTTGACTACTCCAAACCCACCTTCCATAGGCAAGGGGCTGTCGACTAGCACCAAAAGGAATAATCCCTAAAACTGGGAAGGCATTGCCTTTAAAACCTCTAAACTCACATAACCAAGCACACATCAAGACATGAACACAAGAAAACTGTATAATCAAATGAGTGATAAAAGTAAAGGGGGTTGGAAATATAGGCCCAACAGTAACAATACATGAAACTGAAAGGAAAAGTACAACTGAAGAAAAAGGGAAAACATCTACTAGGTTTTCCTCCATGGTTCCTACCTGAAGGATAGATACAGCTCGCCTCCTCAGCACTCCACGTCTGTCTGTCTCTTCTATGTACTGACTCGTCGTAAGGTCCCCCTCCGGGCACCATCCAGTCCTGGTACCCTATGTCTTGATCAATGCTATCCTTCGTCTGCACCAAACACAGTGACGTGCAGGCATAGCCCGTCCATGGGTGAGTATAACGATACTCAATAGGGACCCCGAGACAGTCAAGGCATTACAAAAACCACCAAGGATAAACCACAAAGTACGAAATCAACAGATAACCCTACATATGTATATTCCCATACGTATACCTATTTTATCAAGAAATACATCTCAATCATGAGGAAAAACATAGAGATATTGACTCAGCTCACACCAAGATTTATTCTCGGGGTAGTAACAAGTAACATCCCCAGTCACATCACCGAACACCTCAGCTGCTGGAGATCCCCTCCTCTATCGAGTATAGTGGGCCTACCACGTTACACAGAGGTGCTTCCCACAAACATTGGACTACTGACGTACTTCTCCTATCTAGCATCGTGGGTCTACCACGTCACACAGAGTCACTCCCCACCATGGATCTGCAGCATCACACTGAGGCGCTCCCCATCATGACTTGATGAGGTACTCCTCCTATCGAGTACCATGTGTCTGCCACGTCACACAGAGGTGCTCCACATCGTGGCTTGCTGAGGTAGTCCTCCGGTCATGTACTATGGGTCTTCTGCGTCACACAAAGGTGCTCCCTACCATGGGTCTACCGTGTCAAACATAGGTTCTCCCCACCGGGCCTGTCAAGTCACTCCAAGTCAAAAAGGTAAGAAATCGCCAACTCTGAGCCAACTATTGGGTTCCCGTACTATGCCTACTCGTCTCTGGGAGGATCCGCTCCACAAGCTACTATTAGATATTACTATAACCATGAAGTCCCACTAATAAGCATCTCAAAGGTCTTCCACATCATTGGGGTCTCAACGCAATAGATGACGCGTCAATCAGATGCTCAGCCTGTGAGTTATTATCCTTCTTATCCCAGGGGCATGGTTGGATTCGTGCTCGATCCAACCTGACCGTTCCCATCTTAATCCAAAACCCCAGTGGGGTATACTCAAAGGTACCTTCTCACTCCATGATTTTAAACACCGCTGAAGATTTTTCAAACGAACGTCTGGTGCCAAAGTTATGGCCAAAAAGTAAAGTGATCGTAGTGGGCCCAGGTCCGGTCCAACACCATTGGAAAGACCCGGTCCAACCCGTCCTGGGAAGGCCCGACCCACTGGGTCTCACTCAGCTAGTACTAGACGTCCTGGTAGGCTGCGAGGGGCCGCGGGGGTTCAGCCATGGATGGCGGGAGGCCGCTGGCCAACTCGGATGGGGTGGCTCGACCGGAGCATCTCGGGGCCACGGGGCGGCTCGGAGCCATTGGGCTGCTTGGCCGGAGCGGCTCGGCCACTGGGTGGCTCGACCACGGGGCGACTCAATCGGATCTGCTCAGCTGTGGGGCAGCTAAGCCGGAGATTCTCAGTCATGGTGGGCTTAGTCGGAGCAGCTCAGCAGTGGGTGGCTTGTCCTGAGCAACTCAAAGGGCAGCGGGCAGCGGGGCTGGGGCGGCTCGGCCAGGGGCTCGACGGACGTTGGCGGCGGCTCGGCGGACAGCAGAGGCGATGTGATGGACGACGGGGGAGGCCCAACTGATGGCGGTGGCAGCTCGACGGACGGTGGCGGTTCGGCCGCAGAGGTGGTTCAGCCGGGGAAGCACGGTGAAGCCGCAATGGCAGCGGTCATGGAGAGGCATCATTTTGTCTTCGCCTTCGTCGCGACCGGTGGTGGTGTCGGTCAACGTTCTTGTGTTCCTCATCGGTGCCAAAATCCTTCTCTGGTTTCCATCACCACGGTCGTCTTCATCCACCACCAACGTTACACCATTCAAGAAGAACAGTGGAGGGGTCGGTCCACTTTTTTTTGGCTTGCGCCCTTCGTGTTGAGTGGTATCAAGCAGCTCATTAAGAACATGAACATTGAACGTCAAATCCAATCCCCCCCGTAATGATTGTTCCCAACCCGCAAAAGAAACCATCCTTATTTTTTTTTAAAAAAAGGGAAGAACATGGGAATATAATCATACACATATTAAACTCCTACCCTGTTTGATTTTTGACGACGAAGAGAGAAGTCGAAGAAGAAGACTAATCATTGGGAAAAGTCAAATGTAGGTGTCATTGGTGTTTCCCTCAATTTTCTATTCGTTAACGTTGAAGAAGTTCTTTGTCAACGAATATCCTGTAGATGAAGTCAGAGAAGAAGTCAACATTCTTCATTGATGTTCTTCATAAGAGTTCTTCATTGGAAAGTATAATCCGTCATGTTCTCTATTAATTATCTTTTTCCAATCCCTTTCCCAATTCAACTGGGGAGAAAAAAATAGCCAACACAAAAATTAAATAATAACTTAGCATTTAATTTTATCATGTCACAAATAATTAATTGGTAACTTAACATATAATTCTTATCTTGACACCTAAAATTAATTGGTTACATAACAATTAATTTTATATTGACAAAAAGAATTTAATTGGGGGAGTTGAGAGGTTTCACCCCCATTAAGAGAGGTCAGGTGGTCCCCACACCAAAATTCAAATTTGGGAGGTTTTGAGGACTTGGGTGGTCCTTACCACCTTAACTCAAGTAGAGGGGGTTTCAACAAATAAAATAAAATGTGTGATTATTTTATTTTATTATTTCCACGAAAACCCCAAAATTATCTATCACCCTTGACCAACTGTGATGGAGGTGAAAGCCTCCTTAAGAGAATACCAGTGTTTTGAGTTCTACAGTGCCCTCAGATTTCAATTCCAAGAACCTGTTCAAAAGTTAGAAAAAATCACTCGCACGTTTACTGAACGTAGCCAAAAAAAAGTTCATAAAAATCATTCTTGGAACTTCAGGCCTCATAATCATGCATCGTCAATTTTCATGGACTCATAAAATTCCTACATATTAAAAAAATGCATAGAAATTCTGTGTCTTTAAATTCTCCCCACCTCTAGGCTTTACATCCCCGTAAGGCACAACTCAAACTTAGGGAACAAGTGGGGGTACTGAGCATACATATGAGCCTCCCACCCCCATGTGTTATCCAAAGGGTTCCCTTTTTGCCAGCGTATGCGCAGCAGAGATATCAACCGCCCATGAAGGACCTGCTCCTGTCGATCCTCAATCTCTACTGGAACCTCCATAAAATTCTCCCCATCGTCGACATCCATCTCTCCATGTTCGACGATGTGACAAGGGTCATGCACATTTCTACTCAACTGGGATATGTGGACGACTTCGTGCACCCGGTGCAACTGAGGTGGAAGAGCCAAGATGTATTCCACCTCACCAACTCTACTGAGGACCTGAAAAGGTCTGATGAACCTCAGAGACAACTTGCCGCCTCGGCCGAATCTCTGCAAACCTCGTCGAGTTGAGACTCATAGAAAGACGTGGTCACCATCCTCGAACTCCAGAGGCCTCCTTCTCATGTCGGCATATGATTTATGCTTTCCCTATGCAGTCTTCATCAACTCCTGGATGATCTGTACCTTCTCCATGGTAGCTTGTACCATCTCTGGTCCCACTAGTGCTGACTCCCCTAGGTTAGTCCTACACAAAGGTGATCTGCAACGTCGCCCATACAATGCCTCAAATGGTGCCATCCCAATGGTGGAGTGATAGCTGTTGTTGTATGAAAACTCCAACAAAGGTAAGTGATCCTCCTAGCTCTGACCGAAGTCACGGACATATGAATGAAACATGTCGTCAAGCATCTGAATGGTTCACTCAGTCTGCCCATCTGTCTAAGGATGGAAGGCGGTGCTCAAACGAAGCTTTTTCCCGAAATCCTCCTACAACCCCTTCCATAGCCAGGAAGTAAAATGTGCATCATGATTGAAGACAATCATTGAGGGTACTCCATGTAGCCGTACATTCTCTTGCACATAGAGGTGTCCCAGTATCTTTACTGAACCCTGCTCTTTGATCGGTAGGAAGTGGGTCGACTTGGTGAGTCGGTCAACAATCACACAAATTGAGTAATGGTCCCTTGATTTACGTGCAAGTCCTATCACGAAGTTCATGGATATCCCATCCCACATCCACTCTGGGAAATATAAAGGCTGAACCAAGCCAGCTGGTACCTGATGCCACATCTTCACTTGCTGACAAGTGAGGCACTGAGAGACGAACTCTGCTACTGCTCTCTTCAATCCTAGCCACCAGTACTATCATTGGATATCTGGGTACATCTTCTCCACTCGTGGTTATACCGCTAGAGGGTAGTGTCGAACTCCCTCAACACTTCCTCCTGAAGTGACACTGGTACCATGGTACGTCCGCTGAAGAGGATGACGTACTCCCCACCTTCAGAAAATACATCAAGTGCCTGTCCTGTGGATATCTGAGCATGTCGTGTCTCACAGTCAGTATCTCCATGCTGCACCTCCTTGACTCTCTGAATAAGTGTGGGAGTGACTATAAGAGACTGTTGAAAAGCTTATTTATCTCGATCCACAAAGGATGTCTTCAAAGCATCCAACTGCTATGTCACCTCACCTAGTAGCGGTATACCAGACCACCTATTAAGGGAATTTGTAACAATGTTCCCCTTTCTAACGGTATAGACTATCTCAAAGTTATTGTCCTGGAGGAACTCAAGACAACGTCATTGTCTTGGTTTTAGGTCCTTCTAAGAGAAGATATACATGAGACTCTTGTGATCAGAGTACACAGTAAAATTCTCTCCCATCAGATAGTCTCGCCACATCTTCAAGGAAAAGACCACTACTTCTTACTCTAGGTCAAGGGAAGCGTAGTTCTTATCATGTTGTATTAGCTATCGAGAACCATATGTAATCATTGCTCACTCCTGCATCAGGACACATCCATTCCCGGTTCATGATACGTCGCAATAAACTATGTACCCTACACCCTCCTATGGAAGCCCCAAGATGGGGGGTACTAGTCAGCCTCTACCTCAGCTCCTGAAAACTCTACTGGCATATCTCCGACAACACAAAGGGTTTCCCCTTCTTCTTCAACACTGATAGTGGTGCTACAATGTTGGAGAAATCTAGAAAAAACCTCCTATAGTATCCAGCCAAACCCAGGAAGCTTCGTACCTCTATCACACTCCTGGGTGGCTCCCAAGAAAGTACCGCCTCAATATTCACTAGATCCACTGCATCTCTTACCTCTGATATGACATGTCCCAGAAATTTAACCTCTCAGAACTAGATCTGGCACTAATAGAGCTTATCATAAAGCTGGTGCTCTCGGAGTGTGTCCAGTACTACCCGCAAATGATAGGCATGCTCCACCTCAGTAGCCGAGTAGATCATAATGTCATCGATGAAGAATACTACAAAGTGATCATGTTTTGGCTGAAATATCTTGTTCATAAGTCCCATAAACACTGCTGGAGCATTGGTTACACCGAATGTCATAACCAAGAACTAGTAATGGCCGTACTGGCTTCTGAATGTCGTTTTCTGCACATCCTCATCTTGTACTCTGATATGGTGATATCATGTTATGAGGTATATCTTTGAGGACCGCCTTGCACCCTTCAGCTGATCAAATAGGTCTTCAATCCTTAGGAGTGGGTACTTGTTTATCCCAGTCACCAGGTTCAGGTGCCGATAGTCCACACAAAGCCTCAAGCTCTCATCCACCTTCTTTGCAAACAAAATCTGGGCTGGCTGGGGTGAAACACTGGGCCAGATGAATCCCTTCCCCTTCAATTCATCTATATTTACCCGCATCTCTTGAAGCTCCACAAGAGCCATCCAATACACTGGTGTAGATATTGGTGCCATCGTAGGGCATAAGTCAATGTAAAAGTCCACCTCCCTGTGATGAGGTAGACCTGGAACATCATCAGGGAAGACATTCGCATACTGGTCCACCACTACAGAATAACTTGGACTCTCCACATCAACTGATCTGAGGGTAAGGCTAGACAACTGATGTGTAATCGGCTACACCCTCCTTCAGGTAAGTCCATCCTGCACTGCATAGGCTCCTTTCTTGTCAGTGAAGGTGAAACTGGCCCCATCCATGCGGACACACCGCACTTTGCACCTAATACAGTCAATCTGAGCATGGACTGTATATAACCATTCCATACCCAAGATGACATCGTAAGGCCTCGAGGTCTCTACTAGGATATCCTAGCCGAAACTCTCACCTCCTAGAGTAAGCTCACGCTACTGGTAAAAGTGTGTAATCATCGAATCTTCTCCCGTAGGAGTCTCTAGCTATAATGATTTAGCCAATGGCTCCGTCCGAATCTCCGTTCTCCGAACGAGGGAAGTGGCAATAAAAGAATGACTGGAACCTGTGTCTATAAGTACTGCAGCTAAGGTGGAGTACACACAGATCATACCTTGTATCATCTCTGGAGCACCATGATCATAGGCCTCAGCTACCTGGAGCTGAGCTCTCCCCTGTCCACCTACTCCATGTGATATGGGTGGACCTCTTGTTGGTGGTGGCGGTAACATCTCGAATTGTCACCCACCGCTAGCTGCACGACCAGCTCCTCTTCTACGTCTGACTGCTCCCTGTGGAACTCCTCGTTCGAACCTCTGTCTTTGCCAGGGCAGTCCTTTGGTCGTTTTTTGATCATCTGTACGACGGGTCAGATAGTCACGAGCCATGTGACCCTAACCGCCACATGAGTAACACTGCATGATCCTTGCCTGACTGGTTCCGCCTCGGGTGCCCCGCACAACCGATCGTGAGTCATGCGGTCATCCACCTGTAGGTCTGGTCTTCTTGGAACTCTGCGACATCTGTCTACTGCCAGTTGTAGAAGACTCCTCTATGTGACAAGTGGTAGTGGGTGCCGCTGCTGGTGATTGTTTTCCAAGAAAACTATCCACCAAAAGGGCTCTCTCTAACACCATCGCCTGCATCAAGATGTTGAGTGAGATCAATGAAGCCCTGATCTCTTGACTGAGCCCCTGATCAATGGTCCATGCCTCGAAGAAAGGGTATCGCACCATATCGGTGGAGTAACATGAGATTTCTATGAACCTCACTGAATACTGAGCTACAGTCATGCTGCCCAACTGCAGATGAAGTAGCTCCTAAATGCCCATTGTGCGAATAGTCGCTGGAACAAACACTTCTTGAAACAGGCTCTCGATGTCTGCCCAGAGAAGCTTCACCTCATTGTGAACCTGGAGAATCAAGATTCACCATCTGTCTGATGCTTCCTGTAGAATGCTAGCAGTAAGGATCACCATGAGATCAGCTGGTGTCCCTGCGAGTTAGAAGACTCTCACCACAACCTCCAGCCAATCCTCAGCCATTTGTGGGTCTGTCTCACCCCTGAACCTGGGTGGCCTCTGGTGCTTGAACTTGTGAAATGCGCTCAAGAGGCGTGCACTTTTTTTTGGGGCTGGTGGCATCGGTGGCCTAACAGGTAAAGGTACCACTGGTGCCTCCGCTGGAAGAGGGCCCTGCAACGAGGCCTCACCGCTCGCTGGGCTATTAGTGCATATTAAACTCAAAACCCTAATTGGCTGTCTACGTGGAGGCTTCCTGAAAAGTAATAGGTGTTCCATGGTTATAAGTTATACCTGGTGATATGACTCAAAGAGTTCACAAAGAAGACTCTTGAAAACACACAGGTAATCGGTGCCTTCTTGCACTAAGTCAAAAATCAGAAATCAAGGTCATGGGGTATGGATGTGTCGACCACCGCACCAACAATGGATTCCCAAAACTGATAACCACACTTACTACACTTAACACTATTTCCATTAAAAATAATGATCAGTTTCCTATGTTCTGCAGTAGAACCGACTCCTTTGATACCAATTTGTCACGACCCGTCCCTCGAGGCCCATGCCATGACTACCCCAAGCTCGCCTTCGATAGGCCAGGGGCTGGAGACTAGCACCAAAAGGCATAATACATAAAATAGGGAAGGAATTGCCTTTAAAACATATAAAATCACGTAACCATACTCACAGAAAGATACGAACACAAGAAAACAGTATAACCAAAATAGTGCTAAAAGTAATGGGGGCCGAAAATACAAGCCCAACTGTAAAGGTACAAGAAAATGAAAATACAAGTATAACTAAATAAAAAAAGGAAAACAACTATTGGGACGTCCTCAAAGGTTCCTACCTGAAGGGTAGGTACAGATCACGTCCTTAGCACTCCATGTCCATCCATCTCCTCCGTGTTCAGACTCATCATAAGGTCCACCTCTAGGCACCGTCCAGTCTTGGTACCCTCTGTCTCGATCAACGATGTTCATCTTCTGCACCAAACACAAGGATGTTTGGGCATAGCCCATGTATGGGTGAGTATAACGATACTCAGCAGGGACCTTGAGAACCTCAAGGTATCACTAAAACCACTAAGGATAAACCACGAAGTATGAAATCAACGGATAACCCTACTTAGGTATATTCCCATACATATACCTAAGTTATCATGTAATCCATCTCCATCATGAAGAAAAACAGAGAGATAATGACTCATATAACACCACGATTGATTCTAGGGGTACTAACAAGTAACATCCCAAGTCACATCGCCAAAAACCTCGTCTTCCAAAGATCCCCTCCTCTATCGAGTATAGTGGGTCTGCCGCGTCACACAGAGGCACTTCCCACAAACCTCAGACTATTGAGGTATACCTCCTTTCGAATACCATGGGTCTAATGTGTCACAAAGAGGTACTCCACACCATGGGTCTTCTGCATCACACAGAGGCACTCCCCCTCCTGACATGATGAGGTACTCCTCCTGTCAAGTACCGTGGGTCTGCCACGTCACACAGAGGCGCTCCCCACCGTGGCCTATAGAGGTACTCCTTCTGTCGTGTACCCTGGGTCTTCTGTGTCACACAGAGGTGCTCAACAACGTGGGTCTATCATGTCACACATAGGTGCTCCACACTGGTCCTATAAAGTCACTCCATGTTGAAAAGGTCACCAGTCATCAAGTCTCATCCAGCTACTTGGTTTCCACACTATGCTCGCTCGTCTCCAGGAGGATCCGCTCCACAAGCTACTGGTCGATATTCCAACTACCAAAAATTCCCATTAAGAAGCATCTCAATGGTCATCCATGTCATAGGGATCTCAACACAATAGACGGCGCATCAATTGGACACCTAGTCTGTGAGTTAGCCTTTTGTCCTAGGGACCTAGTTGGATTCATGCTCGATCCAACCTGACTATTCCCCATCTTAATCCAAAACCCTAGTGGGGTATAATCAAAGGGATCATATCCCTCCATGATTTCCAACACCACTGATGGTTCCTCACATGGACATCCGGTGCGAAAGTTATGTCCAAAATAAGTAAATGGGTCGTAGTGGGCCCGGGTCTAGTCTGACCCGTTCAGACCGACCCATCCTGCAGTGCTTCCCGGCCCGTTGTGTTTGGCTCAGCCCGCAGGGTTCGTCCCAGACCGTTCTAGGTGGCCCTACCTACTTGGAATTCTGGCAGGCCGCGAGGAACGGCAGACCGCACGCGACTGCACAACGGCTCGGCCGAGCCACTTCGGCCGAGTCGCCCCGGCCGGAGTGGCTCGTGGCCACAGGGAAGCTCAGTCAGAGCTGCTAGGCCATGGGGCGGCTAGGATGGAGCGGCTCAGCCATGGGTAGCGTGCCTGGAGCAGTTTGAAGGGATGCGGCCGGCGTGACCGGGGTGGCTCGTCCGACGGCTCGGTTGATTGTGGCAGCGGCTCGGCGGAAGGCGGGGGTCATCTCAGCGGAGGGAGGTGGCAGATCGGCGGATGGTGGCGAAGGCTCGGCGGATGGCGGTGGACGATGGCGGATGGCTCGACGGACGGGGGTGGTCAGCTTGGCGGTGGTGGCAGTTCAGCCGGGGAGGCCCGGCAAGGCCACGATGGTGGTTCCGTCGGCTCAGCCGACGGTGGCAATTCGGCCAGGGCGGCGCAGTGAAGCCACGACGAAGGTGGTCACGGAGTGGTGCCATTGCACCATTTCCTTCGTTGGGATCGGTGGGGGTGCCAGCCGCCATTCTCATGTTCCCCATCTGTTTCAAAATCCCGCTCTGGTTGCCATCACCAAGGTCACCTTCTTCCATCACGAAGGGTACACCATTCAAGAGGAACGACGAAGGGGTCGTGCCATGTTTGTTTGGCCCACGACCTCCACGTTAGAGTGGTAGCAATGGACTCATCAATAACATGAACATTGAATGTCAAATCATATCCACCCATAATGATTGTTCCCAACCCGCAAAAGATATCATCCACGTTCTCTGTTTTAAGAAGGAAAAAACATGGGAATATAATCATACACAAATTAAACCCCTACCTTGTCTGATTGTTGACGACGATGAGAGAAGTTGAAGAAGAAGACGAATCATTGGGAAACGTTGGAGGTCGGTGTCATCGGCATTTCCCTCGATTGTCAGTTCGTTGACGTTGAAGATGTTCCTCGTCAACGAACGTCCCGTGGAAGAAGTGGTAAAAGTAGTGGGCATTCTTTGTTGACGTTCTTCATTGGTGTCCTTCGTTGGAGAGGATAATCCTTCAAGTTCTCTCCCAATTATATTTTTCCAATCCCTTCCCCAATTCCACTAAGAAGAAAGGAAATATTCATCACAAAAATTAAATAATAACTTAGAATTTAATTTTATGATGTCACATAAAATTAATTGGTAACTTAACATTTAATTCTTATGTTGACACATATTATTAATTGGTAACTTAAAAATTAATTTAATGTTGACACAATGAATTTAATTGGGGGAGTTGAGAGGTTTCTCCCCCATTAAGAGGGGACGGGTGGTCCCCACCCCTAAATTCAAATTTGGGAGGTTTTGAGGACTTGGGTGGTCCCCACCACCTTTACTCAAGTAGAGGGGGTTTCAAAAAATAAAATAAAATGTGTGATTATTTTATTTTATTATTTACATGAAAAACCCCAAAATTATCTTTGACCCTCGACCAACTCCAGTCATGGTGAAACTCTCCTTATGTGAATACCGGCGCTGTGAGTTCAACAGTGCTCTCAGATTTCAATTCTGAGCACCGGTTCAAATGTTAGAAAAAATCGCTCACACATTTACTGAATGTACTTGAACAAAAGTTCAGAAATTCATTCCGGGCACTCTGGTCCTTGACATCACATGCTATCAATTTTCACGGACTCATAAAATTCCCATATATTAAAAAAATGACATGGAAATTCTGGGTCTTCATAGACGATCTTTCATGACCCATCCCCCGGGGCCTGTGTCGTGACAACCCACACCCACTTTTGATAGGCCATGGGATGGAGACTATCACCGAGTAGGCATGTCACACAAATGGGAGGCATTATCCTAAGAACCTATACACAAGAACCAACCTCCAAGCCACATGGATAGAGAGTGAAAAAACTAAGTGAATAAAATGAATGCATACCACTACAACCCTACTACAGAGTATGAAAGAAACTAAATCAGTAAAGTACAACTGACCCAAAATAAATGCCCACTAAAATAAATATAACCACAATGTCTTTGTTGTGAACATGGGAACTGAAGCTGTTGTAGTAAGCTGATAGAGACATGTCATCTCATCTAATCTCAAAAGGCATTGTTCGCTCCTGGTTCTGATCTTACTCTACCTAGTACTCCACCAAACATATGATCAACTACACAGGACATGACATGTGTGGGTAATTCCCATGCAGAGGTGAGTAAACAAATACTCAGTTGGGGACCCTGAAAACCACAAAGTAAAAGAACACAAAGAAAACACCACGAATAAATGAACAGTAGACTCCACAGAAGTATATTCCCATAAATATACTAAGATCGTCCAAATATAATCATTTTAGACACTAATAATCATAAGGTTCCATCATCATATATAGAAACATGATTTTCATAAATGGTTCAAAAGGAAACACATAAAACCTGGAGAAGCATGCTCCATGATCCCAAACATCCAAGAAGGCACCCTTTCGGGAGGTACGCTGCATCAGGAAGAACTCTATCATTCCTAATTGTATGTCCAAGAGAACATTCTCCATCTGAAACATCATACTATATCCAAATCTAGTGCCCAACACCAGAGGATTAGTCATCATTGTCTTGCGCCCACCACTAGACCAAGGAATCCCAAGTGTAGAGGTCGTACCTCACCACTGTACACATATAATTGATCTCTTCTCCTAACCATCTCATGAAACCTCTTTCACCCCTATAAAGAGTGGCCCAAAAAAATTTTGTCAAGGGAGAACTTACTCGTACCTAGGTAACGTTCTCATCATGTGGATGTGTCCGCTCCTCACAACTCTGTCTGACAGTTGAGGGAGCTCCAACTCCAATGGACGACCTACTCCATGCCTCTACTCGGGATGGGGAGTGAAACTACATATGTGAGTACCTACACCATTATCCCACAGGGGAGTACTACTTCGTATGTTAATGACCTAGACCGAAACCGGTAGGGGAGTAATACTAAGTGAGTAGAGGACCCATGCCCTAGCACGATAGGGGAGTAACAACTCTCTTAATTTACATGCGGAGGACTCGTTCCCTAGAACAATAGGGGAGTACCAAATCCTATCATAGAGGACCCTCACCCAACCCTATTGGGGAGTTTCGACCCTATGTATGTTAGATATGAAGGACATTGCCTTAGTCCTATAGGGATGTACCGACTCAATATATAGAAGACCTTCTCCCTAGCCCCACATGGGAGGACCTTCCATTCCTTCACTAACATATTCGGGAACTCACACCCCAGTGCCTTACGGGATTTACACCCTAAGAGGAAGCTACAAAAAAAACAATCCCACTCCCATGACATGATGAGTCCCAACATGAAGAAACATGCCGATTTTCAATCAAGTGTGATTGTACTGGGAGGACCTACACCTCAAACCATTAGGCGATTTTTCAATATCCACAAAATCTCACCTGGATTACATCAAAAGGAATATCTCTTTAATAGGGTCTGAACATCATAAAAGGCAAGACAAACAGGTTCTCAGTTTGTATGCCATACCAGTTTACTGAAAACGGGGCCGGTTGGGTCCCGGTCCGGTCTGACCTGTCCGGACCTGACCCAGGTCTGGCCCCTTGGTCTACAGGTCCGGCCCACCTTATCCAGCATGGCCTGTAGTGATCCTGTCATCATGCCACATTTGGAAATTGTGGTGGTCATCACGTCCTCTCCTGGTAAATGTGACAACTTTACTATGGATCCCATTTATCGTGGTCCTTCTAGACCGCAGATCATTTTCATGTTTTCCAAAGACCAACTACCGGAAGTTAACAACGACTCTTGTTGCCTCCCCATGGCTGATGATGTAGGGACCTCCCCCCTTACGGTGCGCCCCTAGTGCACACCACCTCCCGCACTACCATGGCCACTGAGACATGGCCCTGTGCCAATGTGGCCTCTTGCCGTAACCTTTTCTAGCTGTTTTGATCCCTGCCTAGACCTCGGATCGATGTCACCATTGGTTTCAAGATTCCTTCCCGAGTTATTATGGTGGAGAAGATCATGGAAATCGAAATAAATAGGGAGGAATAAATTCACATGAACACACGAGGTGGGAAGATCAAGCCTTGTTCGTGTCGGCCTTGATCCGCCAATGGTAGAGTTTTAGAACTGCTAAATAGAACCAATTATAATAATAGGTTTAACATAGATCCAATTTCCCAATGATTATACGAACATCAAAGCCATCCCACAATTAAAGGAACATCCGGTGAATCATTATTTTCGTCAGATGATTCACATTATATGTGGAGATTTTAATATGGGAAAATAGAAATTGAACCAAATAGATTCCCTACCTCATGTTTGGATCATCTAATGGCGAAAATCAGAGTTTCACCATTGTGGTTCATCATTCTTTGATCCTCAACCCATCATCATTGGCAATTATTCATTCATATTTATTTGCCATTTACCAATGGAAATCCTCTAAAGGTTCATGGAAAACCTCAATCTCTTCCCATTATCCTATATTTTATTAATGGATTAAATAGAGGAAAAACATTTATGTGTTTCTGTTATGATGAGTCACAACGTCGTTACACTTTTTCATTTATGAAACATTATTTCTATTATGCTTGGGTTGTAACATCATTACATTGCAGTGAAACACTAATTTTAATAAAATAAACTCCTTGAGATAATTTTATTTTATTCAAGTAGCCTTATTTCAAAATTCTTAGAAAATAACTTTTTCTCACGACCAACATCAGTCGAGGTTAAGTCCTAATTGAGAAGAACGTCTCATTATGATCTCAATCATAGTCTAATATTTTTAGTCTGAGATACCATTTGTGATTTATGAGGATCATAAAATTAAGTATTTTTTATTTAAATTATTTTATTTACTGATACGTCCCCAAAACCAACCTTCATAGTCAACCCGCATCGGCCGATGTTAGGCTCCACTAAATGAATGAACACCCTCACGAGCTCAATAATGGTATCATAATTTATATCCGAGTCACCGTTCATGAGTTTTAAAGACTTGGAAAATAAAATATTTTTATTTTATTATCAGTTATTTCATTTTTGGGTTTTCTCACTGGATACTCACACTGACTAAACAAAAGTCATGTTTTGGGTTAACTCATACCATGAAATAAAATGGTGCCCTCGAATTTCAGATTAGGGAAACTATTTAAGATTTATTCCACTTTTTTTAAAAAAAATTCTCACACATGCTATTTAAAAACATAAAATTTTTCAATGGATCATTCCAGGAACACTGGGTCTCAAAATTGTACGCCATCTCATTCCTTGGACTTGTAATTTTTCCAAAATTTTCTAAAAATAGAACATGGAAAAATATGTTCCATTACACTCTCCCCACCATAGGGATTTATGTCCTCGAAAATCCGATCAAGGTCCACTCAAACAAAAAGGAGAGAGTACATAGAACGAACCTGATCCTCCCACTCCCACATGATCCTCTTAGGATCCATGTGCTACCTACAGAAATAAACCAAGGGAAAAGATCATCCAAAAAGGATCTGTGATCTTCATTGGTTATTTAACCAAAGACATTCCAACATTGATGTCAACTTCATCAAATATTATGACATGCAAAGGGTTATGAACGAATCTCCTCAACTGAGACACGAGGACGACGTGTCTACCAAGTCCCACTATGGGGTAAATCCAAGAAGCACACTACCTTGACAACTCTGCACAGTTCCTAAAAGAGGGACTATTAATTTTGTAGAAAACTTTCCACCTCAGGAAGTTCTCTATAACCCTCATCGAGGTGATACCCAAAGGAATACATGGTATCTCTCCACAAACTCCAAGGGCCTACATATCATATTAGCATAAAACATTAGTCATCCTTGTGAATTATTCTTCAAGTACTAGATGAACTGAACAATCTCTGAAAACACCTTCTGCAATCCCTTCCACAACTGCAATGTTTAGCGAGCATCACAATCTGGAACAATTTTCGATGAAACTCCACAGAGTCAAACTATATCTAACATGTAGAGGCATCACAACATGTTTACTAAACTCCGATCATGGGTGGTTAGGAAGTGGGTAAACTCAGTGATTCGGTCAATGATCACCTAGATGGTATCATGCCCCTTGTTGTATGTGGTAAAAATGTCATTAAGTCCATCAATATCTCTTCCCACTTCCTTCCTGGAACCCCAAAAAGAGAAAAAAACAACCCAAAAAAATAATTCATTCATGCATTCAGTGTTTTATCTTAATGTTTAATCCCAACATTAAACCATTCCATCATCCCTAGTGTCCTCCATAACTCCCACACACATACCCCAATGAATCTCTCCACTCTAGGGATCAGAAATACAACTACGCATCCTCTAAAAAGAAAATCGTTACCGCTACCATTCCAAATTCCATCAAGAGATTCATGAATTTTCCCCTTTTCTAATAAAAGAGAAATTTAGTCTCGTCGCCATGGATGAACAACATCCTTTTATCTTAAAACAGTCTATCTTAGTATGAACTGAGAATGTAGTCCACACTGACAATGATATCATAAGACCTAGATGCCACTACCAAGAGATCCCAAACAAAACTCTCACCTCCAAGAGTGATGTCATACTTTCAGCACTAGTGTGTGGTCATTGGGTCATCTCTAGTAGAAGTCTCTAATATGAGTATCAAGTCAACGATTTAACCAAAAACGCTTGATATCATACAAGAAAAGTGTTCGGATATGAAATCACTAGTACTATAATATATCAATACTACAACTAAAGTAGAAAGAAATAGATCATACCATGAATCATCCATGGGGTCCTGGGATCATAATCCCCGAAAGCTTGAAAATGTCTTCTCTCCTATCATCCAGCACCATGAGTCTGGTATAGACCACTTGGAGGTGGTGGTGGTAACACATCAAAACGTCAGCCACCCTCTATTGCTTCACCAACTATCCTGCCACATCCTCTACCAGAAGGATCTATCTGATCATTCCACTACCTCTTCCTTGGTGGTTTATCCACCGCCTATTTTACTACAACATGAATGGTGGGATATTCTCACATTATATTCCCCCTTTTAAAATAAGCATATAAAATCCTTCCCTTATTTGAAATAGCACATCCCTTATAATGAAACCTCTGGTTCTATGGCTTATGTAGTGCCCCTACAATCGGTTGGTCCTGATAACCCTAAATCCTAGGTGATCACAGAATCAGATCCTTGTGACACACATTGGAACCATGAACCTGAACTCCTAGGTCCGAAAGTGCCATCCATGACTCAGTCCGGAAAGCTACATTGTAACGTCCCTGTCTCGGAAGCCACCCGGAGGCGCCCTGTACCCGGTTGGTCACATGGACTCAAGAGCATTTCCCCAAACGCCAGAGGCTGCTGACTTGCAGAGAGGGCCTTGGGTGTGATAGTGGGGAACCTATTCCCTCATTGGTAGAGTACACAGTGGAAGAAAGATAAACATGCAATAGCGAAAGCAGTAATAACCAACAATATAATAGTGGAAGATTAAATCAACAACTGGAGCACATATGTATATATAAAATGATGCATGATACATAACTAGGAAAGCATCCAAACAAGTCATAATGCTGGAAAACACTACAGTACCAAAACAAGTACAAAATAAAAGTAAACTGCTCCTCATCATCGTAAGCCAAAGCTTGGTCCCATGCTCTCCTACTCCAAGAAATCAAGTTCCAGAAGTTGAAGGGTGCTTTCCCTTGTCTATACTTGAAACAAAATAGTCTGCTTGGGCCCAAAAGCATGGTCCAAACAGGGTGTGAGATAAAATCCCAGTAGTCAACCACCTGACGATCTGTGCCTAACAGTCGGTGAGTATATGGCAGGTAAAAGTGAAATAAACAGTAAACAGCAACAGCAAGCAGTAGGCAGTAAGACATGATGATACATAGAAGCAATCAATCTACAACCAATAAATAGCAGTGAAACAAACAGCTAACAAGTAGGAAAACCCTCTGGGAAGTACTCACATCCATTCCCTATGGTCATATCCAAGAAGTACCACAACCCTCTGGGCAGTGCACTCAGCCTAACCCCTCTGGCTTGGTTATACGAATTTATGAGACTCTCTGGGGTAGCTCACTCGGTCAATTCCCCTTACAATCTAGGGTAGTCAGAGACTCTCTTGAGGAAGATCATGCGGTCTAACCCTCTTAGCCCCAAGTTCTAGAGACTCTCTGAGGAATCTATCTCTGTCAATTCCTCCTATAGCCTCAGGTATACCATAGACTCTCTGAGGAAGCTCACTCAGTCAATTCCTCCTCTAGCATGGGAAGGTTCTTAAAGAGATTCAAACAAGGTAAGACTCTCTGAAGAAGCTCACTCGGTCTACACTCCTATAGTCTATAAAATCCAAGACTCTCTAGGAGCTCAATCAGTCCATACCCTCTGTATTTTGTAATGTCTAAGACTCTATGGGAAGCTCACTCGGTCTATCCCTTATAGTCTATAACACTAGGTTCTCTCAGCCCCATGCCAGTCAGTTCATAATAATGCGATATGGCACAAGTACACATATAGAGCTACTTGGCTAACCAAAGTACACCTATAGAGCTACTTAGCTAAATAGTCTACACGACAACAGGTATGTCATGAGTTTTACCTCAACCTATATCCGCGGAGCATGAAAATAGGTGTAGTAGCCAAAGGAAAACGAGAACCAAAGGTCGTAAACAGAACAAACAAAGGCAAAAACATCCAAGCACAACAAATTATCCTCTAACATGGTCAATTTACCTCTAAACAAGCATACAAGAAAGGAAAGAAAACAACTGGGGAAAAAAAGGTAAGCACGCAATACCCCGTTCACGGGTATTGGTGGAAATTCGTATATAAAACTCAGAGACATTGAACGATAAGGCACAAACTACATACCTTGATCTTAAGAGATCGATATACTTGAACCATGATGGATTATTCTCCCAAGAATTTCATAGATCTAAGAAAACACATCAAACATTCAACCTTAGATAACTTGAGAAAGAGGGAGAATTGGAAAACAATGCTCAAGAAGATGGAAGAACTCACCTCTGCGCTTACAACGCAATCGACCATGCTCAATTCAGAGAAAGGACGGAGAGGCAGGATCTCGGGGAAGATCCGGTCGTACGGGTCTCTCTCGGACGAACTAGACCAAGAAGAAGATGATTCTGGAAATTAGGTGTGACCCCGGTGTATTTAGTAAAATAAAGAAAATTAAACTGCGTGTACTTTTAATGTACATGGTGTGTAGTGGGTTTTTCCGTAATCCTCCAAAATCGGCTTCCATGTCACCCCTACACACCGTGTGTGTGGCCCGGGCACAGCCAGCACACGGCTTCGAGCCGGAGAAGAGTACACGATGTGTAATTGGAAAGTACACGGCGTGTTCTTCGAAATTTTCCAGAAACTCCATTTTTCTTAAAAACTCCAGAAAAGGAAATGCGTACCTGAATCAAAGATCCGGGTTCTTACAAACTTCCCTCCCTTAAAGAAATTTGCCCCCGAATTTTCCTAGAGGGGCGTAGAAGAAGAAACCTCGAACAACTCTGGCCACTGCGATCGAACCTCAGCCTCCCTCTCCTAAGTCTCGTCTTGTACTCACCCATGCTTCCATAACACTCCTACCAGAGGAACAGACCGGCCTTGGAGAACCATCATACTACGATCAAAAATACAGAAAGGATGCTCCTAAAATGACGTATCCGCTTCGAGCTCAACCTCCTCGGGCTGAAAGACATGAGACAGCTCTGAAAAGTTACGTCGGAGATGAGAGTCGTGGAAGACGTCATGCATGGCTAGTTACCTCTGAGGTAGTTGCAACCAATTGGAAACCATCCAAACTATCTCTGACACCTCAAATGACCCAACATACCACTGTGAATGCTTACAATGTCTCTGAATCCTCTTGTGTCCCAAACACAGTGCGACACGCAGGAAAACATGATCTCCAACCTCGAACTCCAGAGGTCGTCTCCGCTGATCAGTGTAAGACTTCTACTGAGACTGTGATGTAGCTATCTGCTTCCGAATCAGCTCTATCTTCTCTGAAGTCTCCTGAACAAGATGAGGCCCCAGAAAAGCGTCCTCTCCGTCCTCCATCCAGCATAAGGGTGATCGACATGGTCTACCGTACAGAGCCTCGTATGGTGACATCTGAATGGTTTCCTAGAAACTGTTGTTGTAGGAGAACTCCACGAGAGGAATATGCTTCTCCCAGGAACCGCCAATTTCTAGGATGCAAGCACAGAGCATATCCTCAAGCACCTAGATCGTGCACTAAGACTGGCCATCAGTTTGGGGATGGTATGCTGTACTCAAAAGTACCTGTATACCCAAAGCCTTCTGAAGTCCCTGCCAGAACTGAGAGGTAAAACGCGCAACCTTGTCCGACACAATGGAGTGTGGAACTCCATGTAGACGAATGATCTCTCTGATGTAAAGTCATCAAAGATCATCAACACTAAAGGTCTCCTTGATCGGCAAGAAGTGTGCAACCATAATAAGCCTGTCGAAAAAAACCCAAACAGTATCACTTCCCTGAGGTGACTTCGGTAACCTGGTCACGAAGTCCATCGTGACATCATTCCACTTCTACTCCGGAATGAGTAACTGTTGTAAAATCCCGGCTGGTCGTTGATGCTCTGCTTTCACCTATTGACAAGTGGAACATCTCATGACAAAACCAGCAACACCCCTCTTCATACCTGGCCACCAATACTGGCGATGAAGATCCTGATACATCTTGGTGATTCCAGGACGAACTAGCCAAACTGAGGAATAGAAATCCCGCATCAACTCATCGCATATGTCTACTGGAACCCATACGTTTCCCTAGAAATGCAAGATCTCATCCTCGTCCACTGTCCATCAAGGAAGAGGGTCCCCTCTTAACATATTCTACCGCAGGACCAAGGCCTCTGAGTCTGATAGCTGCCTCATTCGTACCCAACCAAGAAGTGAAGAGGTAACAACCACAGAAGATAAGACAGTCTGTCCCTACCAGTCATTCACCTCCAGATGCATCTCAGATAACAGAGCCATAAAATGCCACTCACTACTATCCTCCTGAACTACCTGAATCTGGTTTCGTCTGCTCAACGCATCTGCCACTGCATTTCCCTTTCGCATCATATAGGTGAGCTCGAAGTCAAAGGACTGAAGATACTCGACCCTCCTGTACTGTCTCAGATTCAGATCACGCTGAGTGAAGATATACTAGAGGCTCTTGTGGTCGGTGAAAACCACAAAGTTCTCTCCCAGTAGATAGTGTCTCCAATAGTGTAAGGCATGAACGATTGCTGCCAACTCCAGATTGTGTGTAGGGTAGTTCCTCTCATGTGGCCTCAACTTCTAAGACCCGTACGCAACGACTCCATCTCCCTGCATGAGCACAGCTCCCAGCCCGATACCTGAACCATCACAGTAAACAGTGTAGCCCTTACCTGGCTCTAGAAAGACTAGTATCGATGCTGACGTCAACCTCCCCTTTATCTCTTGAAAGGCTCACTCACATGAATATGACCATAAATACTTTTCCCCATTCTTGGTCAGACCTTTCAACGGATCTTCTAGGCGTGAGAAGTCCTGAATGAAGCATCTGTAGTATCTGGACAGCCATAGCAAACTCATCACCTCAATGACGTTCTTCGGCTGCTCCCAGGAAACTACAGCTCTCACTTTCTCTGGGTCCACTAACACTCATGTCTCTGAGATAACATTACCCAGGAAGTGAATCTGATCCATCCAAAAGTGGAACTTTGAGAGTTTAGCATACATCTGATGCTCTCTTAGTGTACTCATAACGATCCCAAGATGTGTGGAATGGTCGTGTCGAGTGTGAGAGTACACCAAGATATCGTGCACGAAGACCACGATGAAGGAGTCCAAGTACGGATGGAAAACTCGGTTCATCAGCACCATGAAGACTGCAGGTGCATTTGGGAGACCAAACGGCATGACTGTATACTCATAAAGACCATACCTTCTCCTGAAAGATGTCAGAGGTATATCTGATGGTCTAACACACAACTGATGATAACCAGACCTCATGTCGATATCCGAGAACACTCTGGCTCCTCTAAGCTGATCAAAGAGGTCATCAATCCTTAGCATGGGATATCGGTTGTTGACTGTCAACTGGTTCAGCTTCCAATAATCCAAACAAAGCCCAAGGGTACCGTCTGCCTTCTTCATGACCAGGACAGGTGAACCCCAAGGAGAAGTACTAGGTCGGATGAAACCTTTTTCCTGCAACTCCTCCAACTGATTCTTGAGCTCTTGCAATTCAGGTGTAGTCATACTATAAGGAGTAAATGACACCAGTGCCGCTCCTGGAATGAGCTCAATTTATAAGTCTACCTCACGCTCCGGAGGTAAACCTAAAATGCCTTCTGAAAAGACATCCCTGAAACGATCCACCACTGGAGGAAAGTCTAACTGTGAAGTCCCCTTATCATCCAGATAAAGACTGGAAATTTGGGTTGTAACATCCCCTAGCCCTTGATGCTCTGGTCCAGCTCAACCCTCCTGGACATCCCACTCTCCTCTATGAAGGAATGATCCGCCCTCTACTGATACGAAACTCACCCTACGGCGATATCAATCAATGACTGCCAGGAAGAGAACCAACCAGTCCATTCTGAGAATGAAGTCTTATCCCGTCATCTCTAGGACATAGAGGTACCATAAGAAATGACACCCCTCCACCTCAAGAGGGAACTCTCTACACTGTCGTACGCTAGATTTCCTCATTACCAACAGCGTGCCGAGAGTCAACAAGTCGGCAGATGAAAAGATACAGAGCCCAAGGGTCTCCACAACCGCAATAGAGATAAATCTATGGGAGGCACCGGTATCAAAAAGAGATAAAGATAAAACTGAGGCTACTAGGATCGTACCTCGAACTGTAGAAGGGTCGGGATCCTAATCCTGATAGGTCTGCTCCATGGCGAAAGACTGGACTGCACCACAGCCCTGCGACCCTGGCTGACTGCTCTGACCTGATCCACTCTGCTGTCGCTGATGACCTGGTGACTGACCACCACGTACATGACCTCCACCTCAGCCTGAACGACCATAAGAACTCCAGTTCTCGAATTGGTGGGAAACTGGTGAAGCATCTCCAGAACGTGGGGTCATAGAAGAACTCCTACCACTAGCTGAAGATGAGAAGATGTGACAGAAACGCTGAAGATGGCCAATCTTGTCGCAAGATCGGCACTCCATCGGATCTCTCTGGCACTGAAGCCTAGTATGCACACTCCTACCGCACTGGTAACATATAACCAGGCTGCAGGAAGACGCACCCCGTAAACCTCAATCTCCTCGAGAAGACTCTCTGTGATGCTTCCTACTGTCCGTAGGAGGAACAACGGCTCTGGATATCAAACCGCCCTGGCACACTGCTCCAGAATCTCTCCGATTGTGCTCAGTGATCAGCGCCTAGTTGACAATGGAGGATATTGAAGTCAAATGGAAGATATTCACCTGGGAATGGATCCCTTTCTTGAGACCATCCTCAAACTTCCGAGCAAGGAACAACTCATCACCTGCTGGGATCGGTGTGAAACTTTGCAGCTCAGTGAAGCGAGACGATTACTCCATAACAGAGAGAGTACCCTATTGCAGGCTCATAAACTCCCGGGATCAATCATCCCTCAGTGTCTCTAGATAGAATTAGTTATAGAAGGTGCGTCGAAACTCATCCCAAGTCTTATCCTGCTGACACCAGGACAGTGAGATCACCTCCCACCACCTCATGGCAGTGTCCCAGAGCATATAAGTAGCCAGCTTTACCCTTTTCTCCGGAGGGATCTCTATGTGCTCAAAGATAGTCAGTGTGGCCTCTACCCATGAGTCTGTTTCCAGGGCTCCTCCATCCCCTGAAAAAGTAGGAGGATGCTGCTCCTGGAAAACCCACATCAACTAAGCCATCGACGGGGCAGGAAGCGGAACTCCCTGGAAGGTATGCATCATCCTCCAGAATTCCTCCCTGAACTACGTCTTGTTGCCTACAATGGGAATGACAGCTGGTGCCAAGTCTGGCTTGACTGGAGGATCGGCAGGAAGTCCCTGATCAGCCATATCAGGTGTCTGATCACTACTTGACAACAGACGTATGACCGGAGGACATCTTGGAGGCATAGCTCTGAAAGATCAAAAGTATACCTTAGATCATAAAACAAGGATAGAGAAAACAAGAGTACAAAATAGGGACAGGGGAAGAAAAAAACACATGTTTTCAAAACATGACTACACAACGTGTATAAAAATTACATAGCTTGTCTTCTTAAGCCACTGACATGGGATTTTACCCCTGCCCTACAAATCATGTAACACCTCAAACTACATGGCGTGTTGACCCAAAACATGGAGTGTACAAGATGAAGATTCACCCGCCCGAGTCTCTTACATGGCTAACTCACACGGTTAAAACTAACCTCAGACTACACGGTGTGTTCCATAAGGACACGGCGTATACCAGACACTGACTCGGTGGCCCGTATTGTTGGTTACACAGACGTCTACATGGATGGCCCTTACACGGCATGTTCCGAACAAACATGGCATGTATAAGAGAAGGTGACATCATCCCGTGTCGTTTGTGACACGGCCGGGTACCTGGGTAAGACTACACGACGTGTTCCAAAAGCAACACATCATGTATTAGAGAAGGTTACGCTGACCCGTCTTGTTCATGACACGGCCGGGTGCCTGGGCAAAACTACACGGCGTGTTCTTCACCCACACGGTGTGGTCTACTCATGCTTCCCTGATCCGTGTTGTTAGGGACACGGCCGGGTACAAGGCTCGACACTACATGGTGTGTATATACCGTACACAGCGTGCTCCTGGCATTATTTTCAAAACACCATGTTCCTGCACACACAGTCAGTAACACGGCGTAAAAACTACACGGTGTGTAACCAGAAAGTACACGCCGTGTATTCTGGGGTTTTCTGGGCAGTAGATCAGAAACTGCACAGAAGCCCATAAATATGGAAAACAAGGCAAAGAGGTGCCAAATTCCGATCCGTGAGGGCCCATACTCCCCGCGAATCAAAGCATGGCATCCCCTCCAGTCATGTACAAGAGAAAACAGGATCGTGATCCACCAATTTCTGATAAAAGAGGGCCCATAACACCTCATGAATTAAAATTTGGAGTTCATTAAAACAAAGTACCACACAAACAATTGATTAACAAGAAGAAGAGATTCTATCAAACACCTATCACAACAACATGCATAATCTACACAACGTCTATTACAACAGCATGAAATCGCTAATGAACCATAAATGGCATGGAAAGAATGCATGTCATGTGATTTCTACAAGATCCTATATGATGCATGATATGTCATACCCTCATCTCATGGGGTTGTGACAGAAATAGAACTGTAATATCAAGACAATAACAGCACAAAGCATGTGAATCTCTCTAGGTGAAATCACATCAACCGTAAAATCTCAAAACTAGAAAACTGCAATAAACGAGGTAGTATAGCTTTTCCCTGTACATGGGTTAGCTACTCTCAGACACAACTTATTACCAAGTACCGAATCCATCCTATCCCTGGCTGAAGTCTCCAAATAGTAATTCAAGAGAAAAGTACCCCTTTGATACCAATTTGTAACGTCGCAGTTCCAGAAGCCTCCCAGAGGCGCCCCGTACCTGGTTGGTCACATGGCCTCAAGCGCATTTCCCCAAACGCCAGAGGCTTCCGAATAGCAGTGAGGGAATTGGGTGTGATATTGGGGAAACTATTCCCTCATTACAGAGTACACAGTGGAAGAAAGATAAACATGCAATAGCGGAAGCAGTAATAACCAAAAATATAATAGCGGGAGACTAAATCAACAACTGGAGCACATATGTATATATGAAATGATGCCTGATACATATCTAGGAAAGAAGCCAGACAAGTCACAATGCTGGAGAACACTACAGTAACAAAACAAGTACAAAAGAAAAGTAAACAGCTCCTCAGCGTCGAAAGTCAAAGCTTGGTCCCATGCTCTCCAGCTTCAAGCGATCAAGTTCCAGAAGTCGAAGGGCACTTTACATTGTATATACCTACAACAACATAGTCTTCATGGGACCAAAAGCATGTCCCAAATAGGGTGTGAGATAAAATCCCAGTAGGCAACAACCCAAAGATCAGTGTCTAACAGTCGGTGAGTATATGGCAGTTAAAAGTGCAATAAACAGTAAACAGCAACATCAAGTAGTAGGCAGCAAAACAGGATGATACATAGTAGCAATCAACCTACAACCAATCAACAGCAGTGAAACAAATATCTAACATGCAGGAAAACCCTATGGGATGTACTCGCATCCATTCCCTCTGGTCATATCCAAGAAGTACCCCAACCCTCTAGGTAGTGCACTCAGCCTAACCCCTCTGGCTTGGTCATACAAATTTATGAGACTCTTTGGGGAAGCTCACTCAGTCAATTCTCCTTATAGTATAGGGTAGTCAGGGACTCTCTTGAGAAAGATCACGTGGTCTAACCTTCTTAGCCTCAAGGTCTAGAGACTCTCTAAGAAAGCTATCTTGGTTAATTCCTCCTATAGCCTCAGGTATACCACATACTCTCTAAGGAAGCTCACTTGGTCAATTCCTCCACTAGCCTGGGAAGGTTCTTAAAGAGATTAAAACAAGGTAAGACTCTCTGAGGAAGCTCACTCGGTCTACCCTCCTGTAGTCTATAAAATCCAAGACTCTCTGGGAGCTCACTCGGTCCGTCCCCTCTATAGTATGTAATGTCTAAGACTCTATGGGAAGCTCACTCGGTCTATTCCTTATAGTCTATAGCACCCAGTTCTCTCATCCCCATGCTAGTCAGTTCATAATAATGATATACGGACAAATTAAACCTATAAGGCTACTTGGATAACCAAAGTACACCTACAGAGATATTTAGCTAAATATCATACAAGGAAACAAGTATGTCATGAGTTTCACTTCAACCTATATCCGCGAAGCACCAAAACAGGTGTATCAGCCAAAGGAAAACGAGACCCAAAGGCCGTAAACAGAATAAATCAAGGAAAATACATCCAAGCACAACAAATTATCCTCTAACATGGTCAATTTACCTCTACATAAGAATACAATCAAGGTAGGAGAACAACTGGGGAAAAAAGTTAAACACACAGTACCCTGTTCATGGGTATTGGTGAAAATTCGCACATAAAACTCAGAGACTTTGAACGGTAAGGCACACACCACCTACCTCGATCCTTGTAGATCGATATAATTAAACCACGATGGATGATTCTCCCTAGAACATTGTAGATATGAGAAACTGCAAAAAATGTTAAACCTTAGATAACATGAGAAAGAGGAAGAATTGGAAAACAAGGCTCAAACAGAATGAAGAAATCACCATTGCTCTTCCAACGCAATCGATCGTTCTCGAATCAGAGAACAGATGGAGTGGCGGGAGCTTGGGGAAGATCCAGCCATATGTGTTGCTCTTGGACGAACCAGACCTAGATGAAGATGATTCTGGTGATTAGGTGTGACCCTGGTGCGTTTAGTGAAAAAAAAGAAAAAGTACACGGTGTTTACTTTTAAAGTACACAACGTGTAGTGGGTTTTTCCGTACTCCGCCAAAATGGCATCCACGTCACCCCTACACACCATGTGTGTGGCCCAGGCACGACCAGTACATGGATTCAAGCTTGAGAATAGTAAAAGGAATGTACTAAGAAAGTACACGGCGTGTGCTTCAAAATTTTCCACAAACTCCATTTTTCATAAAAACTTTAGAACAGAAAAGGCGTACCTGAAATGAAGATCCAGGTTCTTACATACATCCACCTATTCCAATGGAGGTGGGTCTACTAGCTAATCATCCGGTGAAACCATCACCTTCTGACCATCATGAAGATGAAATACTTTGTGATTTCATCTCATCAGGGAGGCCTCGTCAATCATCGGACCAAACTCTTGATCCTACTATGGAAACCTCATTGGATGATGTCATGAACACATCCTAAGGAAAACAAGATGTATCATGGTTAAAAGTGTATACTTGGTGATATGACTAAATAAGAAAATGGAATACACAAACCATCCCTTAATGATGAAATTACCTTTTTCCCCTACAATCCATGTTTTTATGTATTGTGTCAGAAAAAATTTCCGAAAGTCCTGGTGTATGGATATATCGGCCACCTCACCAACACTGGAGTCCCTAGTCTAAAATCCTAACTCGAAACACATAACACTATCACCGCAAACCAATCTCACAGATGCTCAGTCTCAAGGTAAAACTGACCTTCTTTAATACCAATTTTTCATGACCCATCCCCCGAGGCCTATCCCCTGACAACCCTAAGCCCACCTCAGATTGGCATGGGGATGGATACTACCACCAAGTAGGCATATCCCACAAATGGGAGTCATTTTCTTAAGAACCTATACATAGGAACTAAACTCCAAGCCATAGGGATAGAGAGTGAAAACACTAATTTAATATAATGCATGCAAACCAGTACAACCAAACTACAGAGTATGATAGAATGTAAAGAAATAAAGTACAATCATGCCAGAATAGAATCCCATTAAAAGAAAGTCAACCATAATGTCTGACCTATAAATACAGGGACTGAAACTATTTTAGGAAGCTTTGGAAAACAACTCAGCTCGTATGATCTCCAAAGGCATCATCTGGTCCTCGTCCTGATCCACCTAGGACTCCACGAAAGTTGCAGTCAATTGCACAATACATGACATGTGAGGCCAAGACCATGGAGGGGAGAGTAAAATAATACATAGTAGGGGACCCTGAAAAATAATAAGCAAAAGACCACAATGTAAACACCACAATGAAATTAACAGTCAACTCCACATAGGTATATTTCCATACATATACCAAGAACATCCAGATATACTCGTTTCAAACACTAAGAATCATATGTTTCCATCCTCATAGACAGAAACATGATTGTCATCATAGGTTCAAAAGGAAACACATAAAACCAAGAGAAACAGGCTATACATACCCATCCATTCAATATGGAACCCTTCCTAGAGGTAAAATATATCAGGAATAACTCTCTAATTCCTAATGGTATGTGTGAGAGAACATGCTCCATCAGAAACATCCTACTAGGTCCATCTCCAGTGCCCAGTACTAGAGGTTCAATCATTGATGTCTTGCGCCCAACACAAGTCTGAGAAAACCCAATTGAAGAGGCCCACCCTCAACATTGTACACAGCTGATGGAGCCCTTCTCCTAACCATATCGCGAAAATTATTTTACTCATATAAGGAGTGTCCCGCACCTCAGTCTTTCAAGGGAGCACTAGATCCAATATTTGTAATGTTATCATCATGTGGATGGGCCCGCTCCTCATAACTGTTCCCGATAGCTGAGGGAGCTCCAACTCTAATGCAGGACCTGTTACCCACCGCTACTCGGTATATTGGAGTAAAACTATGTATGTGAGGACCCCCACTCTGATCCCATAAGGGAGTCTGACTCATGAAGGACCCACACCCAAATCCTATAGGGGAGTATGACATTGTAAGTTGAGGACCTTCACTCAACCTAGTAGGGGACTACTACTAAAGGACTAGAGTACACACACCATTGTATAACAGTTGAGTACCGACCCTATCAGTTGACGTGTGGAGGACCCACACCCTGGAACAATTGGGTAGTACTGACTCATATCATAGAGGACCTAGACCCAACCTTGTAGGGTATTTCCAACTCTATGTACGTTAGATATTGTGGACCCATTCCCTAGTCCTATAGGGAGTACAAAGTCCGATGATAGAGGACCCTCTCTCTGATCCCAAAGAAGAGTACCTACTATTCCTTCATGAACATCTTTGGGAATCCGCACCCTAGTCCCTCAGGGGTGTAACACCCCCATAGAAAGGTACCTAAAGGAAAAGAACCTACTCACACAATGTAGGGTGTCTCAACTTTATGAAATATGCCAATTCCCACTCAAATGTAGTTATTCTAGGATGACCAACTCATAAAACCATTTGTTCATATTTCAAATTCCTTGAAAACTCACCTAGAGTGTCTCAAAAGGACCGTCTCTTCACAAGGGTCGGAATGATGTCGATGAATCATCAAACATGCATTCCATCTGAAAAACAAGACCATTTTACTAAAAAGGGGATCAATTGGGTCCAGGTCCAACATGAAAATGCCAGGCCGATCCGATCCGACCCGACCCGGATCCGACCCGATTCAGGTCCAACCCAGCCCATGTGATCGTGGGTTTGGCCTGATGAACTGCCCAGGGCGGCCCACCTTCTCAAGCCCGACCCACTATGAGAGGGCCACCTTTCCATGTCCAAACTCGATGGTGGTCCCTATGCCCAGTCCCTGTCAATGTGCAGGCCATTTCACATGATCGCCACAAGGGTGACTGCAGAGCGCACCAGCCGTAGTCCCATTAGAGTGTGGACCACCGCCCATGTGGTAGGGCTCGTTTCCACATCCACCGAAGACCCACCATCGGATGTTCCTGGAATCCCTTGTTTCTGACCCATGGTTGATTCCATGTGGACCTCCACCATTGCGGCGTTCTGCCTCCCACATCGTTGTAGCCACTGAGTCAGGGCCCTCTATCACCATAGCTTCCTACCACATCCTTTTCTTGTTGTTGAAGTCCCCACCTACACCATGGATCGCCACCACTATTTTGGTTCTTGATCCATTATTCGGTTATTACGGCGATGAGGATCATAGAAATAGAAAGAACAGAGAAGGAAGAAATTCCCATAAACACCTGAGGTGGGATGATCGGGCCTTGTCCATGTTAGCCTTGATCTGCCCACATTAGAGTATATAAATAGATAACAGAACTAATTCTAAGCATACGTTCAACATGGATCCAATTTCCCAATGATTTTCCAAAAATCTTTCCCATCCTGCAATGGCATGCACGATTTGTGAATCATTTTGTTCATTAATTGATTCACGTTAGTCATGGAGATTAAAAAATTGGAAATTGAAATTTAACAAAAAAAATGCCCTACCTCGAGGTTGAATCGTCTGATGAAAAGGATAAGAGTTTCACCACCATCGTTCGTCATTCCTCGATCCTCAACTCGTTGTCATTAGTGATTTTTTGTTCATCTCCGTTCATTGTTGGCCAACAGAATTCCTCCAAAGTTTCAAGGAAATCCTATATCTCTTTCAACGATCTCGTATTATAGTAATCCATTAAATGGTGGAAAACCATTTCGGTGTTACTGTTACACTGAGTCACATGGTCATTATGTTGTTTTATTTATGAAACTGTGTTTTTGTTACACTCGAGTTGTATTGTTGTTGCATTGTAGTAAAAATAGAATTTGAATAAAATAAACTCCACAAGTTTGGTTTATTTTTTTCAAGTATGTTTAATTTAAGAATATTGAATATAAAATATTTTTTATTTAAATTATTTTATTTTTGGTTACATCCGAGAAACAAACATTCATAGACAGCCTTCACCAACCGATGTTAGGCTCTACCTATGTAAAGCACTCCCTCATGAGATCAACTGTGGTATCATAATTTCTCTCTGAGTCCCTGTTCACAAGTTATAAGGAATTGAAAAAAAATTATTTAATTGTTTTATTTACGGTTATTGCATTTTTGGGTTTTCTCAATAGATACCCGCACTGACTAAACTTAAGACTCTCCTAGTGTAAACCCATTTCTATGAATGCAATGGTGTCATCATATTTCTGATATGGGCATAAATATTAGTGTTATTCCACTTATTCATGAAAAATTATAAAGCGTTCTATTTAAAAACATAACATTTTTGAACGGATCAATCCGGGCACTCTGGGTCTTGGAATCACACATCTTCTTAGTGCCTAGTCTCATAATTCTTCCTAAAATATTATAAAAATAAGACCATGAAAAATATGATCCATTACACAATCTTCATAAGACTTATATAGGCTCTATTCTATGAACATTCTCTGATGAATCAATTGAATCTTGTATTTTTTTCACTTGAACCAAGTCTGGTTGAACCAATGAATATTCATCGATGTCAGTCAAACATAATTTTGATTTACATGTCCAACCATAAACAGCCTTAAAAAATCCATTATAATCATGGAATGGAAACTATTGTTATTAGAAAACTCAAATTGTATAAATTTTCTATCCCAAGCGCCATAAAAATCATTAACATAGGCATAAAGTAGATACTCAAGAATCTATTTAGATCTCTCTATTTGTACATATTTCCATCGATGGTATATAATACTCAGCTGAACCTGTGATCCGAGTTCCTATAAACCCCCCACCCATAGGGAGAAGTTAAATAGGGTTCTCTATCAAATTCTCTTGTAGATAGAACTCTAGGGAAATGAAGAATTAATTTCACATAAATATTTTCCAACAACTCAACATTAGTTGAGTCTAAAAGGGAAATAAAGTGATATTATTGGGTTTTCCTATCAATCAAAACCTATACCACATTATTCATTCTCTTTTTATGTGGAAAACCAACCACAAAATCCATGGAAATATCATACCACATTCATTTCAAAACTTAATGTGGGTAAAGAAAACATGACTGTCTCTAATACTCAACATTGACCTGTTATCAAGTGTTGCAATGAAAAACAAAGTCATTTTTGTATCATATCATTCCTAGAAACCATAATCCTCACTGCATGTCATAGAATATCATTCTGGTTTCAGAGAGCATAGACCATTTGTAATGTTTTGAATCTCCCATCACATCTTTCCACAATATAAAAGTAACAATGTACCTGTTCTGGAAACATTAAATTCCCTTCATGGATAACAAACACTCAATTATGGTCTCTCATCCATAAACAGAGTACCTAATGTCACAAAATTCATCATAATGTGGATTATCCTAAAGAATCATCTTAGGAAGAGTGGAGGTTGACTGAAAAATATCCAATGAAAACTCAACACCATTTTCAAAAACATTAATATGTTACTGTGAAAAAATAGAAATAAATTTCTACTCTTCTAATGATTCAATCATGGTTTGGTTTGGAGGTATCCTTCTTAAAACATTTGAAATGAAATTCTGTTTCCCTTAGTTGTATGAAGTATCAAAATCAAAAGATTGTTGGTACCCCTCCCAATTCATCTGGTGGGAATTCAAATATTTTTTAGAGCATATATTACTCACGATATTGAGTTAGGAATAAATAGTAATACATTCTCAAAAAATTTAATGTTGTTAACTCTTATGTGCAATTTAACGACCTGTGTTTTTGAACTGGAGTAAAAACCCAAGAAACATGAATTTTCAACATTATTAGATGGTCCATTTTGTAAACAGAGTTTCAGAATGTAATTCAGATAGTGGTTTTACACCAATGTTTTTTTCTAAAAAATATATAAATTTAAATAATTTAATATTTTAAAAAATAATTTATTTATAATAATATTAGTAATAATTATAATCATCATAATAAAAATTATATTATTAGTACTATTATTTTTATTTTTTAAAAAATTTAAATTGAAATTATTTAAAATAATTTATTTTTAATAGAAACAAATTATTGTGTTCTCACTTTTAGATTTATGTTTTGAAGCCTAGTTTTAAAAATATCCCATCTAGTAAACAAAAAAATAAAATTTTACAGGTTTTTCATTCGATAAAAAAAACACAGGTCATTACAATATCCCCACCATATAACTTCTTATCAATGGGAAGCCTTTATAAAACAATGAAAACGTCACCTGACTTACAAGGGTCATGAAGTCTAGCTCAAACGGTGGCATTGCATTTCCAAATAACCAGCACACCATTAAACATTGATTAATCAAGAATTACTTAATCCATAAAGTTCCATGATGATGCTCACTTTATAGTCCAAACATTGAAATGATGCCAACCCAAGACCATTTATCTAGAGACAAGATCTTTTTGTCATCTCACCAAACAAAACACCAATGGTGGTCCCCACCATAAGCCTTAATATTATAAAAGGCCCAATTCAAGCCATGGTACATTCAAACATTAAAATTTCCATACAAAGAATGAATCCATGTGTCTTAACTAAGATCCTAGAATGATTTCTCGGACAATGTGTACCAATTTACACACTAAGCCAAAAAAACCTCACAGAAAGAAGAAGTTGAATCCTAATCAACCTAACTAGAGGAAGTCACATAAGATCTCCATGAATGACATAGATAAACCATTAGGCCACACCCTCATTTCACACAGGGAAGTGTTTTAAATTATTCCATTGAATAATATACACTGAACTATACGGAAAATTGAATTGAGACACTCTGGATAACTTATCTTGAAGACGCCTTGCTTAGATATCCATCACATCACTAACTGAAATGAAATACCTTCTCCCAAGGTATCTATAATTTTTAAAAAAGACATTCATCGAAGTCCATCACTGAGTTCCAGTGATTTTCCTTTGTCAAAACA
Organism: Viscum album; assembly: GCA_963277665.1. Lineage (NCBI taxonomy): Eukaryota > Viridiplantae > Streptophyta > Magnoliopsida > Santalales > Viscaceae > Viscum > Viscum album. Next base: position 341,727,809 of record OY728127.1, on the reverse strand, counting down.
TCACTTGAATATTTAAAATGATCGTTTCACATCATGAATAAGGGTAGTAACACAAATCTTTCCCATTGGAGTCATTACCATTTGAAGTATTACATCCAAGACTGATGGTTAGTATAGGGTAATCTAAAATTCAAATAACTAGTGTCCAAGGAACTAACCAAATGTATTAAAAAATCAACAATTCAAGTGAGATGTATGTACTAAACCACGACATCCATATTAGATTATTGACTACGCCTGGAATGGTATCTTCCTGGAGGTCGAGTCAAAAGAAATGGATTGTGTCCTGGATTACATACAGGGTTTTCCTATATAGGAAACCAAGGGTCACTCTAATCTAACCAGAACTCATTGAAAACCATTTTTTAGCATGAAACATCGATAAAAACACCCAAACTGGATCAAAGGCTTTTAAAACCATATCTCGGCGTAATACAATTGCTCTCTTAGTACATAATGGAAAAGTTAAAGATATTGGACATGATTGTCACTATGTAGGATACACTAATTGGATTATCAAGGATTCTAGTCAATCATACCTTATAACAGGAAGGAAGAACAATTAAATCACAAATGGACAACTTTAAAGAAGAAACTCAGCTTCACCTACAGACATGTCACCATTTCAAACCGATCATAATGCCTTACCACTCAAGGCATTATGTGATCATTCAAGCTTAACCACCAAAGTGAATCCTAGAAAAAAGGTGTTTCCACGGGGTTCTGTGCATAACTAACCACATTTAAGTCATTCTTCCAAGAAAGAACCAAAATGATTTAACAATTACAAGACTCAAAGGCATTCAAGAAAGACTGGACATTTACAAATAGTCCACCTCAGTTGTGATCCTTCTACCATAATGTACACATTCACAAGAACCAACATCAAGATCCCCACCATAGATGTTTCCTATCCATTAGATGAAAATAAACATGATAGCCACTCAATGGCATTATAGGTCAGAACCTCCAGAAATGAAAATGTTTAGGAAATCAGTATTAAAACCAAAATAAAAAAAACATGTGTGTTAAAAGAACCACCTTCTCGAAAGTCATCCCAATCATTGGGATGAAATTGATTCCTAAAAAACTAGATCACTCTACATGGAGATGACCTGAGACCATACTCTAATGTATAAGGCTCAATGAGCATACTGAACTCACCTAATTTGTTACATCATTTAACACTCGATGATACTATGTATATCAATTCATACTACCCCAAGGTTAAACGATAAAATGACACATCCAAAATAATACCAATAAGCTTTTCAGCCATATTAATTCAAGTATTGGTTTTTCTACACAACTGATTTATCCCAACATCATACTACCTCACACGACCATTAACCATGATGACTATATACCAAGTCTTCCATTACCGAGGAAGAATAAAAGTGGGTAAAATGACATATGGGGTAGTTGAAAAGGCCCTAGTCATGTGTAAAATTCTAAAAACAAGAATTAATCAATTCTCACACTCACAAAAAAGGCCAAATACACAATTATCGCATGTCCAAACAATGGTGTTATTAGAAACTAAGAGTCCTACTAGGGAAAACGACCCCTAAATGACACAAAACATATGGAAGATCATGGAACAAGAAAGGAATTTAAACTATAATGGTCATACCTTCAATAGGCTTGCCTATTACAAGAGTAAAAAGTGTTGACCCCTAATAAGGTAGCACTAAACAAAAGTCACTAGGCTCAAAATCGGACCGTCAAGACATTTCTATAAATGATAAATTTTTTGACAAATACATAAGGTTTTTTTCTAAGAAAAATCAAAGAAAAAATCTCATGAAACCCTTACATGAGGGTTTATAAGAAGGAGACCTCCATTGGTTTTACTTACAAGCTCCTTATTTTATCACATTGAATTATTTAAAAATATAAAATGTTTAATTCAAAACATCAAGTGACATTTTAAAACAAATACAGAAGTTAATTCATTTAGTGGAAACCCCAAGGGAAAATTGACAAGTTATATAAAAATTCCGTTCTAATAATTTTAAACATTTATTCAGAATCCCTTATTTATTAGGAAATTTATCATATAAATTCATTTTTACAGATAAGGAAACCTACGAAGGTCCCACCGAGCCAACTAAGGTTCTCCAAAAATAATATTTTCTCAAATATAAATGTTTTTAAACACCCAAATGGGTCATATCATAAGAAACATGCCTCTAAGTGACCTACATGGGTCTAATTTTTCATTTAGGAATTTAACCAATTAATTTAATATTAAAACTAAATAAATTTTACATTTACTACCATTTTAGACATAACACAGTCATTAAATTTAATATAAATTTCCATTTACCAATTCATGGAGTGATCATACACTCCATAATTTTAAAATTAGTTCAAATATATTGAAACCAAATTACTTTGAAAATTGAATTCAACCAACTTTTTACAATTTGAAAAAAGACATAAAATGTATTTACATGTAGATTACTCAAGATGGTTTGAAAATACGAGTTACCCTTTCCTAGTTAGAAGGTGACCACACCTCTTATAATTGAAAACTGGTTCTTGTTCATTCACAAACCAAATATTCCATGCCCACACAACCAATATCACATTAAAACACAACTATGATGTTGTCATAATATGTAACATAGAAGAATTCTATAACATAGTATAATGTCATATAAGTGAGACATGGCATGATAAATAAGTACGAAGCTTGAAATATTATCAAGAAAGGCATTCTAAAAAATTTCCTAGAAAGGTACAAAAAATAATATTCATATATATATCTTAACATGAAATCTGAAAACATACTAATAAGAAAGAATACATGGAATAATACTCAAGGCACAAAGTCAAATCAACATGAAACCTATAAACCTAGCTACATGGCATGTAATATGCATGACATATCAATTTCCTTATGCCAAGTATGATGCATGAAATGCTTCATCGATTCTGAATTAGGTCTAGGGTAAAAATAACAAAAACTCTATAAATCTGTATGTAGTGTAAATTACATAATTCACTCATAGTTAAATCATATCAACTATAATAACATAGAGCATGAAAAACAATCCCACACCCAGTAACATGGCCATTTCCCCATACGTGGTGTGATCGGTCCCTAAAATGGATATTTACCAAGCACTGTAACATTTCTAGTGTCCTGTATACAAACCCCAAATAGTAACAAAAAGGAAAAATTAGGCTCTCATACAACATTTTAACTTCCCAATCTTAATGACCATTAATACAGTAGTGAAACCAGTGACTCAGATGAACTCAAGTGCATCTCCTTAAATGCCAGAGGCTACCGACTAGCAGTGAGGGCCTAGGGTGTATTTATTGGAAGAATATTCCATCATAGATCAGATAATGAATAGTGATAAACAATGCATAATTGTGGGAGCCATAAATTATTGAACGACAATAAGGGTAATTAAAATAAAAGGATGAATAGTGGGAGAATAATATAACAACTAAATAAAAGTAAAATGGCCAATTAAAAATCCATATAATGATTCATGTTACATAAGGGAAACATCTCAAGTGAGAGCATAATATGTAAAAATTATGAAGAATTCATATCATATGATTATACAGTCAATCTGAAAAATAATTCAAAAAAATTCATCAATTCTAGGTGTGGAGTCCCATTCCTATGAATTGCGATAAAAAATGAATACCATGTATCACAACAGGAAAATTAAATAATCCATTATCACGAATCCCCTCTACGGTGACCCTTAAAGCGTACCAAGTATCGCTGCGAGCCAAGATAAAATCTGAGTCTAACCCAGGTAGCACACATAGGGGACCGAGTATCACTCAAAGCATGTCATAGCCATGTTTCCAATGAGTCAATATATGGTTACTCCCCTAGGGAACAGATATCACCCAGGAGTATAATAAATGCTCAATAATCCATCCCATGTAAATCCAAAGCATCACTGTCTGGGAATCGGGCCATAACACAAATGAGCATGTGAGACCATCCATGAGTCCTTAATACAGAATCCATATTCTCTCTAGATCGATTTCATGTAAACCAAGTAGCCATGAACATCAAAATGAATTCAATATACGTCAAGGAAAAGATATATATATATATATATATAATGACATGATGAAAAGTATGAACTATGAGCCACAATATATTCAATCTATCAAAGTAATACAAAAATACCATCAACATGGCATAAGTGATTTAGCACAAAAGTTACTCAATGCTCTATTTAAGGTCACAAGCAATGAGTAATAGGCTTATCTTATGAGATACACGAAAAATCACATAGAAAAACTTGCCTTTAATCATATGTCATCAATGAAATCTTAAAAACCCAAGCCATCAAGATTGGCAGGTATAGTATTCCTTTCTAACTAAGCATATGTTTTAGTCAATAATGACCAAAGATCCATGGCACATAGCTTATGATAATGTGGAAAGCACAAGGAATGAAGTTAGGTGATCAATATAATAAATACATGGAATGCTATATATAGACATAAGAATAATCATTTTCATGGATTCTAGCATATAACAAAAAGAATAAATAAAGTCATAAATCATTTCACATGGGGATAATCAATATGTTAAAAACTCATGTATTGTGAAGGGATTCAATTCATGGAACATTACCCATTATAAATCCTTTTATCATATTTAAGTCATTAATCCAAGGTTAAAAAAATCTCAAATTTTGATGAAAAATATTTCATTTAGGTTGGAACGCCTAGGGATTAATCCATTTTAGGCCAAACAAGATAGAACACACAAAGGGGTGGCCAAAGGCGAGGTGAACAACCTATTAATGGAATTCCCTACAAGAGAGGTTAACTATGGACATGAAAATTCATTTGAGTCACTTTAATAATCTTAAAGAACTGTTAGGATATATCATTGAAATGGGGATTTCACCAACATTGTTAGATTTTATATTAATGAGGGTCTGTTAGTTTAAGAACATCCAGAAGGTCAAGCCCCAAACATTCCATTTTAAATAATGGAGTACGAAAAATAAATTCATATTATTTAAAGGGGGAAAATAATAAATTTCCACATAACAAGAACTAACAAGAAATAATAAACAACTACAATAAATTATGGCTAAGAAAACTGTAAATCATAATCCATTACTTCGTGTTTTTTAAGATTCCGCACCATTGTTGGATGCTTTTATTATAATACTATGACTTTGTTTATCAAAAAAACATTTATCAGAACTGAGCATTTCATTCAAAGATCATAATTCAATTAGAGGATAATTTATTATAAAAACCAAAAATCACTAGTTAAATTCAATGAATGGCGTGAAGGTAATAAATTAATGAATTATTATATTGAATTTCCATTATTAATTTTACTTATATTTAGTTATTATATTAATCTTCCGTTGTTATGTATTTTGTTATTATTTCCCTGACTAAAGTTCACTTATTTACTGCATCCATAATTATATATTATTTATCATTGTGCATACTATGATCTAAGAGGGAATAATCTTCACACATACACACCATAGGCCCACGATGCTTAATGGAAGACTCTTTCATTCATGGAGATGTGCTTCAGGTCATGTGACCCACTAATCCGGATAATATATTTTTGGTTAGTCGGGCAGGGTTGTTACTTGCAAGAATCAAAGATGTGAGTTCATGTTCATGGGTCATGTAATTATTCTTATGTGGAATAAGCTGCTAAGATCCATAGACAATGAAATGATCACCCTAAAAGGACACAACCTATACCAAAACCTGATGCATCATAGAAGACCATGTAGCCCTAACCGACCATTGGAAGAGTCAACATTGGTGAAAACGTAAAAAGATGATTCATATCAACCAAACAAATCTAAAATTTATTATCCCCAAAAAAATTTATTCCCCTCTTTGTGATATAATTTATTAGTGAATCAAACTTCAAGAAATCATTTACAAAATGAAAATAATATCCAACTAAACCCAATATTCTATGAATCTCAAAAATATTCCATGGTTTCTCCCATGTCATAAAAGATTTCACATTCTGAGGATAAACTATAATACCATCATCTAACACCATGTGTGCCAAAAATTCACTTTATGAATCCAAAAATAACATTTCAATAGCTTGACCTAAACTCAATTATTTTTTAACAATTCCAAAACTAATCACAGATGTCACACATGAAACTTCTCAAACATATATTAATCAAGAATTTCATCAATAAATATCACCATGAAAGCATGCAGATAATCAGGGAAATTTATATTCATGAAATCTATAAATGTTGTAGGATAATTGCTTAGAACAAATGCCATGAAAAGGTACTCATAATGGTTTTACCTGCTCTAGAGGGTGATTTTTTAGTGTCATACTCTTTTATTATCAACTTGTGACAACTAGATCAATGATAAATCTTTTGAGAAAACATTTTCCTAATTCAAATGGCTAAAATGATCCTCAATATATCAAAATATATAATTGTTCTTTACTATTACTCTATTGAGTTTTGGGTAATCAACAGAAAGGAAAAGTGACCCATCAACTTTCATAGCCAAGAGAACATGTTCCACCCTAGGTGACACAGTCATTATAATTAATTTTTTCCTCTAAAACATCATCCAACAGAGTCTTCAACTCTTTCTTTTAATCTGGTTCCATACAGAAGTATGTATAGATACTAAATGAGTACCCAAAAGATAATAAATAAAAAAATCTACATCCCATACTAGTGGAAACCCAGCGATGTGAGAAGGAAAAATTTTAGGGAACTCGATGATGGAAGGAGGGAGATCACTGCTCAAAGTTTCTTAATCCAGATCAAAAGTTAACATTGATATTACCATCCCCAACACTGGATAAGTGGGGTTGTCTCTACTCTACATCAGGTCCCATTACCCTTGAATGATACAACATGCCTCATCGGTTGTATTAAGGGAGACTCATCCATGATAACAATCAATTTAGGCCTCATTAGCAGTGTTCCAATCCATCCTGAATATGTAATCAATAGGTTTTATGTTAAAAAACAATAAATAGATTTTAATATCAACATAGTTTTATGATAGACTATATGAATGTTAATGAACACCCTACTCTCTATTGGTTTTTATGGGTGTTGTAGTATCCCTCACATAATAAAAAGGCTCTATAGAGAGATTTATCAGTTTCAAATTACATGTTGAGCTAAATGAGAGAAACTCAATCGTATAAAATAAAGTAATCACTATATATTAGGCTATATTGATTGTTCATATCATATTATCTAGACCCATATCTTCTTTCTCTGGATACTCTTCCACTACATGAAGAATCTTCATTCCAAATTCCTAGTCATGGACCCCCTTAGTTCATGAAGAATCTAATCTCACCATGGTTCTTTTTGGTATTGATGATATTATTCCAGAAAATGGAACATTATAGATACGTTTTAACTTCTAAAAGTGACCTGAGCATCTATAAGAACCATATAACTTGGGTGCCTTTGTGAAAACCAATTTCGAATGCCTAGAAATGCAGTAAAGTTAGAAAATCAAAGGGCCTCTTCCAAGAACTGAATGAGGTATAGAAGAAAAATTATATCGAGAACCACCATGAGAATAATCACCCATTGTCTTTAATTTGAACTAAATCATAGAACTAACATTGGGAGAAAATAGAACTACAATTAAAGGAAACATACTGGCCAGGTCTATCTCAATCATCAACTCTTTATCCAGCACATTACCCTAAGAACAGAGATTAAGCATGAAAATATGTGAATGAATATCATATCAATGTCCCATATAAATTTTTTCAGTCTTTATATTCTCATTTGATACAATATTAGGTAAAAATTACACAAGATTAGCAATGTGATTTTCACACTCAGTCACTATCCTATTGGACCACTCAAGTATGAGAAACAAAATAGCCTTAGCTAGAACCATTAACTCTGGATACAATTACTCTGCAAAAAGAACATTATATTTCTTCCACTCAAAATATGGATTATTTTTTTCCATCACCATATTTTCCCACTGTCTCTCAATAGGTCCCAATAGATTGAAGGAATCACATTTTACCTTAATGGCTTCAGGTATTTCCATGAATTCGAAGAGAAGTAGTAACTTTATCAGCCAATCATCAACCTCTTTAGTGATATTAGATCCTTGTAATGTATGTGGTTTCTGATGAAGGAACTATTAGACATGATTATGAGTTTCATATCTCCGAGGTTCGGTAATTGGAGATTTTATGGGAATGGGTGCTAGTACATATCCCAAATAATGGAAAACATGTATAACAATCTCAATGGAATTTTGGTTAATGAGATTATTTTCCCATTATGGTTCATCAACATATTTTTCTTAGATCCAATTCACAAATTTTCTCGAATGCTTAATACTACATGATATCAATAGACAATATTGATTAAATCATAATATTATGTAGATCAATACTCAAACAAGATAAATAGTGAAATTAATCCCATCATATAGATAAACAGTATTTGGATTTAAAAATATCCTAGAATAAAGAAGGGAAAATACTAGATCTAATCCTCAAGTTGAATTTCTCCAACCACCCCCAGTAACATAAGGCATGATATGATATGATTTGGATAAGAACTCACTCATAACTTCATCCTTGTGCTGATTAGATTTCAATATATATAATAACATCATGTCAAGATTCTAAACGTACACATTTTATACCACTTTACTATAACGCCCCGACCCCAGCTATCCAGAGTCGGTGCATTATTACATAACATTGGCATGATCAAAAGAAAGATCAAATCTTGAAAGACCGATTGGTTTAGTAGCCTTGGAAACACTAGATATATTCATAAGTTTTATATTACATCATAAAATGAAAAACAACATAATGTCTCCATAGTCCACACTAATATCCCCTCATAATATCCCTGCAGGTCATTCATAACTTACTTCTTCACTTCCTGGGAAAAGTAAAACATAGAAAAGGGGTGAGCTCAAATGCCCAGTAAGGATAACAATATAGAGGAACATTCAAAATAAGCATAAACATTTAAGGCAATGCATTACTAAAACAAAAGCCTTTTAAACTTGAACTTCAACATAGTATGGCAAAAGTAAAATGAAATAATTCCATTTACTTATTCACATGGATATTCTACTAATCGAATAATCACATGAAAAACCAATAACCACTTTCATAATTATGGAATGCATAATGTCAAACGTTAATTTCATTGTCTAGGCCTCATCCCAAGACCTAGGGGTTACTTCTAACCGGAACCCAACCCGGAGTGCCTCTAATAACCGGACACCAACCCGGAGTGCCTCTAATAACCGGACACCAACCCGGAGTATCTCTAATAACCGGAGACCAAACCGGAGGGCTTTCTTTTACCATTCCCTAACCTGGAGGGCTTACTTTAACCAGTCCCCAACCTGGAGGGCTTACTTTTACCGGTCCCCAACCCGGAACATACTTGTTCAGCACATTCATCTGAAGAAAAGTTTGAAATATAACATAAACATTCGGATTAAAAATAACTTCTGAAATGTCAACACTTTAAACATAAACCATGAGTGATATAAAAATAGCACATCCACAGTCAAACATAACTCATTCGATACAATATGGAAGATTGTATTGTATCACATTGACCTCAATCAAGAATAATGAAGGATGTTGACATAGATGAAATCAAAATTCTTTTTAAAGAAATATCTCCTTTTACTTTTGAAATCATCTAAGAGCCATATAAAATAAAACATTTTCTTGAAAATATTCTTATAAGCTTGTAAGGAAAGATTTGAATATTTTATAACGGCGAAAAATAACCGCACCCGCCGTATAAGTTAAAAAAACATTCTTACCTTAATTTTGTCGAAAAGGTTAAAAAGGACCTTGTTTTGAAAACGACGGAAAGATTCCTTTATAAACCTCTTATAAAAAGTCAAACAAGGGTATAAATGACTTTAACCCATATTCTTGTAAATAATAAATATGTTTTGAAATACATTTTGAAGAAACATGAATGTGGATGATAAAGAGATCCCAGTAGATTATTACGTATAAACAATCTCGAATAATGAAGAGATTGTGAAATAACCCTTACCTTGTACTTTTCCTTGGTAGGGGTAGGTTAACCTCCTGTATAATGGTGAAATAGTTGTTATTAAATTATACAAGAATCATATATATTAATATGATATCATATATGATCTTTTAACATTGATTTGTTAATAATATCTTAGAATTATCGTCGTTTCGGGAGTTAACTTACTCATTTTCTTTTATATGTTTTGTTACATAAGCCATGGTTGTTGTATCTTATTCATATCCAGAATGATATCTAGTCCTTAAACATCATTTTTAAATCATCAAATGATAATTATACTTGAATGGATACGATGGAGAATGAATCTCATCGCGTTCGTGGAGACGGTAGTCCGTACGTACGCACGAACGCTACTTCCATTTAATTTTTATTTTAAAAGAATCGAATCCAAATGATACATAGGTATATTACTATTCCAGTATAATATAATATTTTATATATGTTACTTAAGTTCATTAACACCATCCTTTATACGTTCCATGTGTGGTATGAACGAGTCATATCATTTTAAGGGGGCGGTAGTCCGCACTTCCTCAAATGAAATTATCGTATGTATATACAACATGAAACGAATAATGGTATGAAATAAAATGGAATTACAGAAGCTTATATATAAAATATATATCATTAATATCATATTTAATTACAGTGCCATCATAATGGCCACCATGAGAGGCGGTAAGATGTTTTTGAACAATCATCGTTTCGTGAGGCGTTAGTTTGCCATCCACAGAAACATTATGTTCATCATCCATTAGATGGAGTTGTGTGTATGTGTAGTTTGAATCCTTCTTATAACAACATCCTAGTATATTGAGGATACTGTTGTTGTCACAAAAGAAAGGAAATAAAAAGATTTTGGGGGTTGGAGAAGCAAAATAATTGAAAATAATTTAAGAGAAATCGTTACCTTTAATTTAGGTAACTCACTTTGGTTGGAACCAAAGGACTTCTTGAAATGCTTTCTGCCTAAGGGGAAGCTTCAAGGAGGAGTAGTGGTATGTGGGGAGCTTAGTTGGGCAGAGTTTGGACGATCCAAGTGGCTTGATAGGTGTGAGGAAATGAGAAGGAGGAGTGCCCTTTTATAAGAGGGGTGAGGGGCACCTTTGGAAAAGCTAGAAATATTAATTTATAATAAATTCATATTCGGTTTCCAAAGGCTCCAAAGTTGAATATTCAAAGGATGAGGTGGGGATAGGTCTAAAAAGACTCATCCAATATAATTTAGACAGGTTTGGGTACTTATATTAACCTTATCTTTAAGTATTAACTCTAAGTTAATTAGTTTCACTTTTACAATGTCTCTTTGTATTTTTATATAATATGGTTAATAAACTTACTATATACATCCAAGCGACCCCCAAGTGGTCCAGTAATGATTAACCTAACATGATATAAGTCTCTTGGCCGAACCTTAGATTTTTAGGAATTTAATATCAATTAATAATATAATATTTGTTTTAAGAACTCTTTTATGTCAATTTTGACACTATTCAATAGTTGATTTTTGTGAAACTCATAAAAGATTGATTACTTCGAACAAAGTCAATTAACTCAATAATAATATATCATATTATCCTAGAAAATTAGTTTAATTCATTAAAAGTTTCATATTATAGTTATTTGGGTATTTATAATATCACTTATTTTAATTTTTCACTATTATAGTAATTACTGCATCATCATTGTGTCATAAATAAAATAAATTATTTAATGTCTAAAAATTATAAATAAAATATCATTATGTAGGAAATCTTTTTATCTTTCTAATGAATATTTATAATCGAAAAGCCAACATGTATAACCCTATGTAAAAATTGTTCTTCTAAAAGATGTAAGCTTATGCCATTTTTATTTTTATTTTAGCTTTATTAATATAATGTGTCATTATCACTTACAAGTGGATCCATGGGGTCCCAAAATAGACCCAAAGATTCCCATGGTCGACCATGTATCAACCAATAGGGTTAAGACACGTTTTAGGGTAATTTTGTATTATTATAATATTATTTTTTTAACCCTTATTTACCGGATTTACCCTTAACCATGGTAAATAAAATATTTACCGCAGTAATTATTCAAAATGTCTAAAAATAAAAGTTACCTATTTACACAATTTGAACATCCTGATTCCAAATATGGAATCCATTTTCCTAAATTCAAAACACAGAAGTGGCAGAAATTAATTTAAAATTAATTCCCGCTGTCAAAACAAATAGCGTGTTTTTAAGAGATAATAACTATCAAAAGATTGACACTTGTTTATATTCGGTTTAATTGTAAAATTATGTCCAATGACCAAAATTATATTAAATGGTAAAAATATATTCTAAATATACTTTAAAACCACTCAAATTCACAATTTATCACTATTAATTATTTTGATTAAAAAAGTTGTTTTTAATTAAAATTTAGTAATTTTCACTATTCATCAAAATATGAAAGTTATCCGAAAAGTACCAAAATTTCACCTTAGGCTAAATTCGATATTCCGAATCCAAAAATGAAGTCCATTTTGAAATATAAAATATATATAATTTCAAAAATTAGGTATTACTATTCATAACGGCTAGTTTGATCGGTTGTGGTGTGTGTTAAAACCCGAAGTTGCGTACAACACACGCTACTGTTTTATTCAAAGGAAAGCGTACCGTGTAAGCTTGGGATGTTTCATTTTAAATTTTTTGATGTCCCCATTTAGTCAAAATGTTTAAAATATTGTATTTAAAAAGGGTTCACTTATTAAAAGTTGATAAAAGTGCAATAATGAAAATGAATTTGTTCTTGCATTATATCAAAGAAACTCATAATATGGATTCTAAAATTATAAGGATTATATAAAGTTTAAAATTTAGATAATAATATTCATAACCTCTTTTTAATGGCTTATTTTTTGTAAGTCATGGTGTGATTGAACTCGGTGTTGCGTGTAGTGCAAGTTATTGAATTATTTTGAAGAAATAACACACTATGAAATCTTGGGGTGTTACATTTACCATGAACCAACATTGATTACCTAGTACTATGATACCTATGTCTACACTGACATATCCCAAAGGGAATTCCCGATCCCCAAGGGTTGGCGAATAGAACTCGACATCATACTAGAAAAAAGTGGGAAAAATAATTCTACATAAAAAATAGAAGAAATAGATACATATTAGTATGATCAAAGAAAAATACAAAAGGAGATAGTACCAAATGAAAAATAGGTATAACCAAACTCAAATAGTATATCATAAAATTAGTCAATACATGAAAATATAGACAACCAATGTTCCAATGGAAAAAACACTCCATGTGAAAAGGATCAATAACAACCACCACTTACAAGTAGAGATTTTCCCTTGCTCAGACCTGGAAGATGGAAACCTATAAATTCTCTAAGTCAAATGTAGTGTGTGAACTAAAATCCTACTAGGGTCTCATCGAGAGTTCCATAATAAGATTTCATAACAAATAAAACAAATCATGATTCAAATTTTAATCAAAAAATACATGTTAGTATAATTGAATATCTAAAACAAACATGATTTTCATTTCAAAAGTAGAAAATATTTTAAACAATGGCTCAATAAAAATATTATGTAAAATAGTTTCTATAATTCAATAGGAATGAGTACAACAATTACATAATCATGAAAAAAAATATATATATATCTAACTAATCACAATAAAAAAATTATCATATACCCTAAGATATGATAGTTTTCTGTTACGAGGTATTGAAACACTCATATCTATAATCATGACAATGTGCACACATGTATATGGGGATCAGACTAAATAGGACCCATTAACATCCCACTGGTGATAAGACCCGTATAACTATGGTTATTTTAGGATTGAAAAGAATAGATAAATTTCAATCACATTACCATACTAGTGTGTTTGTCCCAAATATCCTACTAACTACCAACAATTATATTTTCTCAATCAATAAATAATTGGAGAATTATTCCAAAATAATTAAAAATACAATTTCCCCATTTCTAGTATCAATATTCCAAATTTAAATTAAAAACCAAGACCTAAGTTTTTAATCAATTCATTACTTTTATAGGATAAAAAATTACATGTTTTTATCAAAACAATTTTATCAATTTTTTCAAAATTATTACTATAATAAATTTCACAATTCTGTAAGGTTTGTTTCGCACCCTAAATTCCAATTCCATTATAATTGGGAGGTTTACCTCAAAATTCTAACCAATAAAATTTGAAATTAAAATTCAAATGAAATTGGGTTTTCATATTTTAAATTAAATAAATATAAATTAATCATAAAAATAAGGGGTTTATTAAATGTTAAATCTCAATGGAACCACCTAACATTAATTAGGGAGAAAATGTGTCACATCACCTACAATGATATTTTTATATGAAGAACAAAAAAAATAAATATCAAGGAATAAAACCTATATTCAAGATCTAATCCAAAAAATATTATATCCATAAATAATAAGATGATCTAAAAAATGTTAAGGAGGTAAAAATTAGAGAGTGGGAGAGATGAAATAGGAGAATAACTCTTAATAGAGAGGGATCAAATGAGGATCTCCAAGCATTGATATTCCTAGTAAAGGGTTAAGATGAGATAAATGGGATATTGAGAGCCAATAAAACCTAAAAATTCATAGAACCTAGTGTTTGGGTTGAGTGGTAGGTTATACAGGGCTTAATAATTTTTAAAAATATATTTCATAAATAAAAAGTCATGCACATATGGTTAGCTGGGTACGGCCGCACAATTTGTCAAACCATGCACCCTAACCATATACCAATTTAATGGAGTGAATAGTTTATAATAGATGGGATTTTTTTTTCAAAATTTTCACCAACTATGAATACCCCCAATAAATTGGGTTTTCATGGTTTCCACTAGTTGGGTTCACAGTTTGGGAAACCCATGCGCCAACCGCACAAAGCCTAGAAATTCACAAAATTTTCATATTTATTCGCAAAACAACCAAATATGAAACCCATAAATATAATAGGAAAATTATGTTTGAGAACTATGTTAAACAAGTAACATGATGTAACAAATGTTATAGGTGGGGTAATATTTTGGTAGGGACACTGGATGTCTAATGCCTCTTTCTGGGCACCCGGTGAACACTGAGTAACCAGTTCCTGGACAACAGCTACCCTCTATGTTAGTGAAAGTTTTTAAAATTTAAATTATACTAAATTATTTAGTTTTATTAATATTTAAATGATAAAACATCCCCATTTCACATACCGGTAGTGGATGAGTTCTATTCACCTCTCTTGTCTTTCTTTTCTTCTCCCCTACATATCCTTATGAATTGAGCTCAAAATTGAAATTAATTCATTATTGGTTCTGGGAAAAAGTATGTCTAACACTAATATTAATTTTATTCTATATATACATAAAAATTATTTTCTTTGTATCAATGGTAATGATTAATTCTTGTGTGTTTTCCTTATTTTCTTATACTATATTTTTATGGTTGATTCAGCGACTTTCATTGAGAATGGAATTACTAATCCCAAGTAGGATTTAAATTTAATTTATAATTCTATTTTTTACCATTCAAGAACCTTATGAAATTCTAGAAACACAATTTTTTTGTATATAATAAAATTAATTGAAATATGTTTCCTTAATTTTCCTCCTGTATTAATATAATCCACTATCCTGTGGGTAGCTTGTGTGAGGTGTGCATCAAAATGATTGGTGACTGATGACCAATTACCATATTTTATATGTTATATTATCATCATTTTAGAATTTATATTGGTTCTATATATACAATCCCAGGGGAAGAGTGTAGGTCCCTAGTTTACTCCATAGTGAGAGATGTCTTGGGAATGTGTTAGGAAAGAGGTATAATGGAATAGTCATTAAACATATACATAGACTTATGACATAAGTTCATTACCTTTGAAATGTAAAATGTTTATAAATACTATGAATTATATAGAAATTATATATCACTCTCTTTTTTGGGTTTTTAGTATATGAGGGTGCCTTGTCTACATAAAACCAATCAATGGTTGTATCTTTCTAACACAAGGTTTATTAGGGCTATATCCACCGCTCCACGTATGTTTATGGTATCT
This sequence comes from Viscum album, assembly GCA_963277665.1. Lineage (NCBI taxonomy): Eukaryota > Viridiplantae > Streptophyta > Magnoliopsida > Santalales > Viscaceae > Viscum > Viscum album. The sequence continues at coordinate 341,711,661 of OY728127.1, read as the reverse complement.
TTACCACCCAAAAAGAGATGGTGATCCATAATTCCCAATTAGGATAATTAAATAGTGGAACCTTATAAAAATTGGGATGTTGAATTATCTTTATATCAACGACAAGAATTTTCATGCTAGTATATCATTGTCCACACATGTGAGTTGTCCTTACGGTACATTATCTAATCCGGGACCTATTCTAGTGGTATATATTCCATTTGAGGAAAGATACATGTTTTTTATCAACCTCTTGAGACACAATATAAATGGTAGACCATCTATATCTAAGGTAGTATTTTGGTGCATTATAAACATATGGATGTCATCCCAGTGTTGCATCGTACACATTGGGGCTTGATATAGATGTTTTTTATCCACTTAGGTAGTGATACCGATGGAATATCAACCACCTAGATGGGATTTTTTATTGGTTCCTCATCCACCCATGTTTTAATATGGTATTACATTATCCTATCAATCATGGAACAATAATGTATTGTCTACCTAGGAATATTGATTCTTTGTTCACTAGTGAGGAATCATTCACCACTAATTTTTGTTTGGGGATTGATCATCAACCTAGAAGACTTGTGATTGTGAAATATCATTCACATAGTGATAATTGGTGGTAATAACTCATTAATCTTGACTACTATATGAATTTTGATATATCAATTATTCTAAAAGAGTGTGCTTAGACCTTTGATATATTATAACATTATAGAACATTCAAAAATATGTGTTGTTACATATGGTTTTTTTGGAGCACTCCATAGGGTGAAGGGTTATTTATTAATTCTTTTTTAACTTTACTTTCCTTTCATATCCATAATACAACTATATTTGCTATATTTTGTTGGGAAAACATTGGTAGTGGACTAAAGAGTTATGCACACACCCTACATAGGTAAACTAGTACCTTAAAATACTTCATGTTTCATAACCCAATCACACCCTACATGGGTAACCTAGTACCTGATAATACATCATCTTTTGTAACCAAGTAAATTTGAAGGGACTTATAATTTTATATGGATAATCCTGTGGAGAATGGTGGGTGTCAGTATATATGTCCCTGCTAAGACATGGGACTAGATGTGGATGTCCCCTTTTTTTATTTGGGATCTATTTTTATACGATCCACCCATGGGGGATCCGGTAATTCTCTATTGACCTATATGAAATTTATAGTATCAAATTATCTTTATATCACGTGTCAATATTTTTTTTGGATAGAATTTAGTTGCAAAATCTATTTATTAAATCACTTATATTGAGATGAATAGTTTATATTATTTCATTTGTTGTGTCTGTGGTTATATGTACTAGAGGGTACAATCTCCCCATATGATACATATCAACCCTGAATATTGGACAACAACCTTTGGTGTACAAAGATGAGTTCTTGTGGTATGTGGTCCTCCAATTATGTCATAGTTGTGGTTAACCATATCAATGATGGTACGTTTATTATCAATATTGTACTAGGTCATTAGAAAAAAATGGTGCTCATCTCTCCCCAAAATTTGAGGAAACTAATTTAACCTTGAATAAAAATCATTACCTTATTGGAAAATTTTTATTATTGAATTTAGAATGAATTACATCTTCATGTAATTGTTTAATGGATACCTCCAGTATCTCAATTACATAAAATTACAAAATAATGTTTAGTTCAAGATCATAGACCAATGTTATTTTTGTTATTTTATATCAAAACAATTCCTTTGAAACCATAAGTGATACCTCAAATTCTTCTCGTAAACATATCGATGAAATTGAAAAAAATCTGCATTTTTTACCCTCTAATGTGTATATTTATCACATAAAATTTTAAACTTCTTTAAGACTATTTCTTAAGTATTATATTTTTCAAAAAAAATTTATTATATTATTCTCCTTAATTTTCTAAGAATGATTCAAATTTAGTTTTAAATGAAGATAATTCTCTATCACATTCAAGAAAAGATTTATTAGAAGAGTATGATAATTTATATTCATTTAATAAGGACTATTATTAAATTCACTACCACTAAAATAATGAACCATTAAAAATTAAACCTTATTTAGTAGTGGTACAATGTATTTATTTCTTATTTTATTTCATTTAATCAATTGATCATACTATACAAACCTATCTTTTTGAACGTTTCATATAATCTTTTAATAAGGAATTATTAAAAAAATTATATTTATATTTATGAACTGTTAATAAATAAATATGATCACTTTTAAATTTTAACATATTTTAATTTACATACAATTTATAAATTATTCTCTATGTAAAAAATTTTAAATGTAGATAATATCAATTGGAAATTTTTTGGTATGGTTTTATGCTACCCCATTTGATTTAGCTTGGGGCTAGAAGGATCGTTTCAACAATGGGGTTTGAGAATTTCAACATTTGAATATTTAATTAATTAATGTTTTAAAAAATAGAATAATTAATTATAAACCATTTATAATAAATTAATTTCTAAAAAATTTATAAATTAAACTGATATATCAAATAACATTTTTTATAATTTATAATCATTTTTATAATTTTAAAATCCAATTTTTATTTGAAAATAGAAAAATCATTTTTTTTTATACCAAATTTTACGATAAAATAGATGTAGTGTGATCTGATATAGATTCACTTCATAGGATAGGGGTGGTACCATTTATGATAAATAATCCCACGTTATTTATCATATTTTAAAAGATATATTATATCATATAAAATAAAATGAAATCACCGCTTCTGATATTCTTTATATCCCAATAGCAGTATGATTCCCAATTATGATCCAAAGGATCAACAACATCACCAGCAACACCTACCCCAAGATGTATTTTACAACATTATGAAAAAATAAAGAATTTCTCTATGCCTTTGATCATGATATCACATATCATAAGTCATATTCTATGGTTATTAAAACATAAATTGTAATACAACCCACTATTTCTTTTCAAGAAGCATTGAAATTATCTGATATCACTGTAAGGTTTTTATTTATTGAATAAAACATTTTAAATATACAATAAAACATTAGAAAACTCGAACCCATGATTTTCAGGATGTGAAAAATGATACAATATATATATATATATATAATGAAAAACATCTACCTTGGACCGATGATAGACTCAAATACTACATTCTATCATATGATTGATAATGATCCCATATAAGCTACCCTATGTTTTCCTCCACTGTGATTTGTCCATGGGTAAACTAAACCATCTAACATTCTAAATGGATCCTCATTACATCTATAATATGCTAATATATCTATAGTAAAAGGAGGAAGAGATCTATGAGAGAATCATTAGATGGATCCATAATATCTCAAAACATAATATCAATGGAATCAATGACCTTGTATAACATTGAAGCATACTTAGTGAGATTATGTACAAATGAGATGAAAATTATGAATTGTTAGAATAATTCCACATTTAAAACTCCTAGAAACCTTTGTCTGAATGACTTATACCTAACATTTTTTCATATCAATCATTAGTATTGATGATAACCAATTTATAATAGATCTTAATGTAAAAACATAAAGTTTAATTTAATTTTAACAATCATAAGATACTGTGTTAATAAAACCATTTGATTAATTATGATATCACTATATCATACTGCAAAAACTTGTATCGTATATATAATAGAGTGTGGGGAATATCTCAATCATAAACTACCCAATAAAAATGTGACCCTAATCTATGGACTAAACACCAAAGATGGAATGGCCTCAACTTGTCTCCACTATCAAACACATGATACCCCATCATTTCTAATAAAGAATCATCCATGTAACCTTAAAATCAAATCAATATAATTTTAATAGACACTAATATTCCCATGTGGGGGTGAGTATAAGATTGAGTTGGATTTACCCAGTACTCCACTTACACCCCATGTGTGTGAAAAATGTCAATATCCAATGTGATTGATAAAACATTACCATACCATGAAATTTTATAAAAAACCATACAAAATCTATATAAGTACAAAATAATTAAGTATCTGAGAATAATAAACCCACAAAAAATTAGTCATAAAAATCAAACCAACACCAAGAACCAATGTCTTAACCAACACCTAAGAAATCCCTTAAACCATGTGATAACACCAATAGTGGTAATATCCTACTCATTATTAGAACATATAAAAACATGAATAAATCCTAATTGAAAAGTTCCCCACAACTATATGAGAGTTTATGACCACCTTAACTCAAAAAAAATTGATTAAGTCCCCACACCAAAGTGTGATTTTTATAATTCTCTTATCTAATCCCCACATATAAAATATATTAAACCACATGGTATACTAAAAAATAAAAAAATAATATAACAAATGAAAATATAGTGTAATATTTATACAATATAAATATCATTCTTATTATAATGAATGCACAAAACTTCTTTAATATCTAACCTATGAAACTCAATGATAAAACCCTCAATAACATTGACATGGAAACATTTCAAATTAAAAAACCCTTACATATCATTATGATAAGTCAATACCATCATAATACAAGAAATCCATGGAAAATATTATCTATAATATCAAACCCATTTATTATTTCCCAATTTTTTTGAAAACTAGAACACACTATAAAGTCGTTCCATTTTATGTTCACCAATAAATACTCAAACCAAAAATTATTTTTTTATCAATGAGAAATCACATTCAAATTTATATATTTTTTACACATAAAATAAATAAATTAATTGTCATACCAAATCCCTATGGTTCTCACAACACCTTTACAAGAGAATTAAACCTTCTTATCCATTGATGATGCAATTCTACACCATCCAATCCATGATAAACACACTTTAATACCTCAATAAAGTCTTAATAACAAATTTATCATCATAAAATGAGTTTTTTCATGCCTTAGAAAACCCCTATCTTAAATCATTAGGTTTGGAGAGAATAAGAAAAGAGTAAGATCATGGAAAAAACATACCTTAAATCCTGCACATAAACCTCCAAAGAATCAATTAATACAAGATCTAAATTGTGGATCCATAAAAATCAACCAAATTCACACAAGGAGGGAGATCTCCCATGAATGGAATAAAATTGGGGTCACAGAGGGTTGTTAAGGTTCTAAAATTGTATTTTTTTCACAGATTTTTTAAAGGATGTGTGACCCAACTAATAGGTATCAAGGACCATGAACCGGCCATGAGGCCCTTCATGACTATTAAACTAGGATACATAGTGTAACATAATTGTCATATAAACCATTCATTTACCATGCAACACAACTAGATAACCTCATAGGCCAAACGATCCCATAAAAATCAAATGTCACCAAATCAGTCATGGTTACCTTCATATTACCAACCATGACTACAAGAACACTATAAGCTTCATCACCCCAGGGTGTTCTCCCCCAATAATATCTTTAATTGAAATCACCCTATTAATAGATTAATATAATAACAGAGAAAACACCAATGTTTATGAAAAATGATATTCGTTCCATACATTATAGGCTCATGAAAAATATTACCCACTCTATAAATTTCTCCAAATACGTAAAAAATAAATAGAGTAGTCGCATTGTATATTATCCAAAAAATATGATGTACCAAAAAATTGAGTCATTTTAACTAATTCTTTATATGAGAACCCAAATAAAAAAAGTTCACTCCCAGGCACCACAAGAAAATTCATAAAAGAATATTTACATCACTAATTAACTCAAATCTTATAAGTGATCTATAAATAAAAAATATACCATGAAACCCTATATACGTCTCAAAAAGTACGTATATAATTTATTCTGACTCGAACATTCTTATATTATATATCTCTGGAACTAAAATAACATATTTAAAATATTAATCACAAAGAATCTCCCCAGGTATCCATTTCCATATTTATAACTGAACAATCCACCATTGAGTGAAATTTAAGGTTTTCTATTGTTATCAAACTGCATGCATCTTCTACCCAATTGGTAAACGGTCTAACAGTAACCAAAATTTATTAAAATCATCAACTGTCTATTAACTTAATGCCCAAAACAATCCATTATACTAAAAATACCCATTTAAAATCAAATGGTTACTCTAAATTCATACATGATATATAGATCTCATAATCTAAATCCATACAATACTTGTATCTTAAAACCAAACTCACAACCTTTGCCACTTTAAGAATTATTGGATATTTACTATAAATACTTCAACAATCTTCAAAAAATTTAAGAGACACCCCACTTAAAATCATGTTAATAAATAATACAAATTCCAATATATTGATTCTATAAACCATTAAGCTGGAACATCTCCCTACCCACTTGAGTATTAATTATTTTACCATAATCAATAGTCCCCCACCATATAGATTATTTATATTCCCCCATCACTGATATTAAGCCAACTACTTGTACCTTACTCTTTGACCATCACATCCAAAAATATATCCACATACCATATAACATAAAACTATTCTTTCGATCTATATTCCAATTTATAGGGAAAGAAATCCATTTACATAACACAACCTGATGAATCCATCGCTATAATTTAACAACCATATAAAAAACTAACAACCCATTCCTCATTCTAAAAAAAAGGGAAACAAAAATGAAATAGTAAGGAAATTGATATAGTCCCAAACCCTAATCAATCTAGATCAAAACCTATTCCTTAGTACTAACGTCCCCAAGGGCCACCAAAATTAACCTTGAATTTCACAACCAATAAATGTAAAATATTTACCACACTATCCACAAACCTTACATAGGTGACAACCCAATGTAATATTCCAACTAACCCATCTATATTCTATGGATTATAAACACATAAGTTATATTTAATGTCCCAAACCCATCCATATTTCATAGATTTACTACTAATAAAGTTAAACAATAAGTCCAATGAGACAAATGGCTCTATATTGGGAAAACCCACCTTTTACCAACATCCAATATGAGTATTAAACCCACTCTAGCATAGACTAACCCAACCGTTACCCAATGAAAACATTAAAAAATATAATTACCACCAAACAACATTATTTCCATTAAAACTGAAGAAATAATCAATCATATTAAATGAAAATTTAGTTCTAAAACACAAAAGCATATTTTGTATCTTAATGATTTACTCAAAACTATTTTGAAACAATTATAAATGATTTTAAAAGTTCCTAAGAAACTAACTCCCATTATCAAAATACCCATTTAAAACCATTTAAAATTCACTTATTTTAAGAATTTCAATATTATTTTCATTCATATTTTCATCTAACTCACGATATTATTACTTATCTCATCTAACCCAATAAAGGATCAAACTAGTGGTTCCACGTGACCATATACACCTCTCCCCATCCACCCATGTATGTTAAATAAAGTCCATGTGGGGAGAATATATTACATAGTATCATCGTCACAATAATATGAAAATAAATTAGAATTCATAAATTTGAAAACATTAGAGTATGTCAAATGTAATATTAGTGAAAATCATTCCATAACAGTATGGAATCCATTCTATAAAAAGTATACACGATTTTCACAATGTCATTCAATAGAACTAGATCACCCATTTGGATGATCATATGTAGTATTTTAATAACTAAAAAATAAAAATGAAATTAAACCATTATCTTTACTCTCAGCTCAGAACCATCTTAATTAACCTACTGATCTTGTTAGGATCATTCAACTGCATTCACGAAAACTGTAAGAGTTACGCATTCACTAAAATTCTGGTGTAGGTTGTGAGAATAAAATTAATTATTCCACCACAAAAAATGCTCCAAATAAAAACACAAACAAATGTGGATGAATTTAATGAATGAAAATTATGTAGTAAACATCATATATATACCCCATTAATGTTTTTATGTACTCAAGGATTCACTCAAATAGGGTAAAAAGACTTTATTTAGCCAGATCTAGAAAAATATGATACCTCAATAGTCTACGTACAACATCAGGGTGACCAATATATCATTACTCACGTCATTAGACATGTTAATGAGATATGACTATACAATGATCTTGGTTGACTAGGGTATTGATGTCTTATATGCCAAGGTGAATGACAAATTACCACACTCTTTAACAAGGGTGGTTGAAACACCACCACAACCAACAAGGAAAATATAGTATGAATTGGTAAATAATGTTTTAAAATACAATAATATTGAGAATGATGTATCATTAGTTTAATGATATATCACCACACAAAAATATGAATAAATATACATTTCTTAGTGAATGAAGTATCACTACACAAAAGTAGGGTGAATGGTGTATCTCATGGTGAATGATGCATGACCACAATGAAACCATGCAGAATGATTTGTGATTAATTGAATGATATATCACTATATTAACATTAGAGTAGATGAAATATTTCCACACTCATAATAATCAGGGAAAATGATGTACTACCACACACATCATAATCAATGTGAACAATTTATCATCATTGACACTATCTAAGGTGGAGCATCTACCACCATCATACCAACTAAGGTGAATGATATATGAAAATGAAAATAAATATTGATTGTATAAACTATCACTGTAAACAGTACAATAAATTTAGTGAATGAGTTATCACGGTAAAATATGAATTCACATAACATTTATGATTAGGTTATCACTCTAAGACTTGATTTAACCAAACCAAAATTTCTAACTAGGAAACTCACATCCATGATGATGTACACTTAGTAAATGTATATAAATCTCAATGTCCCTAAACACTGTTTTATATCCCATATTACTACCCATCTCACGCATATCGTAATATATTAAGTAATTTTCATATTGAAGTACCATCACAAGGATAGCTCATGACCTAGCCTTCCGTGTTTAAAGAAAACAAAAAGGAATAGTTCAAGTATTTTTCATGGGTCATAGACACCTCTTTAGGTTTTCTTCCCTAATTATAAAGTTACATCCCTAGGTAATGCGATTATTAGTGGTCACATATTTAGCGTAATAAGATTATAGAAAATATCATGATATATAATTCTCATACTCATCACTCACGAATTAGTAGAACATGATTTTATTTATTGTAGGACACTCTTATATTCCCATCAGTAACAGTAACTCGTATGACCATACTCATGTTATACTAAAGTATCACCCCAAGGTATCATTCTAAATGATCACCACATATCCATAACAAGACCTCCATTGGTCACTCAAGAAGTATCTTCACAGTGGAAACCCTCATATATTCATAATTACACTTATCATGAATATAATATGGGAAAATATAACCATAAATGGATAAGTAATAATATAAACCATTAGAGGACACTCTAAATGTTTGAAAAGACAACAAATAATCACATCTCATAAGTAAAAGCAATCTAAATTTATATTTATGCATCTTATAACCACTCACTCACACCTAAAAATAACAAAATATATATGCATGTATATATAATCTGAAACTATTAGGCACCATGTACTAAAAACAATATTTGATCCCATATTCATTCTCTCTCCATCCATGGACATGCCTTCATCAAACACTATCATTAACCAAAGGAAGAAAACTCATCACACTGTATTTTGAATTAATTAAAAACCACATGTAATGAATTTACACAATTAATTCATAATTATTTATTTATTAATTTATCTAGTATATATTAATTTAACACATCACAATACCAAAAACTCAAGAATTGGTGTGTGGTTCACTCCCCACCCCAAGGCCCCCACTAACAAAATCCATAATACACTACTCCAATTATTCCACCAATTAAATTCCAATTTCTTAACGAACTAGGGAATAAAAAGTGTAATGACCTACCTCATGATAAACTATAGGAAACAATGTGATCTTACCCTCATAGAGCCTCTACTAGCCTTGTTTTATTAAAGCACCATTTACTCATGATGATTCATCCATGCTCTGATTAAAGTGTTTCCTAAAATATTAAAATTTTATGGAATTGGAGAAAAAATTAAATTGGTTTGAAGATAGGATTAGAGGAGATTAATTCCACTTGGTAAATGTAGAAAACCAACTTTGGATTCCATGGATTAGTGAAGAATAATGAAGAGGGGTGTGAAAAAGATAAGGGAACCCCACCCCTTGGTTTCTAATGTATGGGGAAAAGAAACCTCAAATGATATTTTAAATTTAAATATAAAAATGATGATAATTCCTGTGAAATAAATCGTATAAAAGAAGAATCATGTACTCAATGCACCATAATCTTCCAATTGATTCACCATCAGTTACTCGATTCTTTGAATCGACAACAAGTGGCCTTATATAGAGAGCTTGTACCCATAGAACCATCACTAGGGACCTAGATAATGTAGTCCATGCAACATGTTTCTCTATACGTTGACCAAACTACATCTTTTTGACCCCTAACCCTTTGGAACACATTTCTTACCACCTCCACTTGACTAAAATCCTTGGGAAATCCCCTTTCAAATTTAAAACACAATAAAACACACAAAATATCAATCAAAATATAAAATTCATATCATCCCCTGGTTTTGAGCCCAGTTGAACCTATATTTTCTTTAGATCCACCAACATACTTCAATGTAGGTCTTCAAACATGGAATCAGTGTTTAAAATAATAACCACCCCCATTTTCAAAAAAACACCAACCAAAATAAACCGAATTTAGAAACATTTCATAATCAAATCCATTATATTAAAAAATCCCTCAATAAAAAAGTAGTTCACCACATGGGTTACACCCAAATACTTTTATCATGAATATTCTATGTTTCAGAACATGTAACCTTAGGAAATTTTGTAAAATTACAATAAAATATTAGTTTCCTTTAGAAATCCATTCACATAAAAAAACCAATCAATCCAAAAATGTATTTTCCAAACACAATAATTACACTAAAACCAATTTTTTGTGAATAATCTTGACACACAAAGAATTATAAGCCACATATTTATTTGCAACTAGGCCTAAAATGTCGAAATATTTAAAACTAAAATTTTCACCATCCATAACCCAAATTAAACCACCAAATGTTTTGGAAAATTCCACTTCCAAGAAACAAAATATTTTCTTAGTTTAAATTTTTATTGAAAACCCCAAAATATATTATTTTCAAAATTGGTTTCAAGGAATTAATTCTCAACAAGAATTTCCCTTTTCAAATTTAGAATAAAAAGGCAACTCGAAAAAAATACCCAAAAATGAATTTACTAAAAATAATAATATATCATCTTAAATATCATTTAAGATTTTGTATACAAAAAAAATAGAATATAGAAATCATTCAAAAATAAATCATCAAAGGAGGATTTTAAATTATATAAAATGGAATCCCAACATTGAACTAATTAGGTTTCCACCCAAAAAACTATTTAGCCTTATCAATATAGTCCTTAATTATGTGTTTAATTATTCAATGTTAATACCATTTTATATAATTCTATAATCAACCCCTAATATCAATACTTTTATTGAAATTACCTATAGTAAAACACAAAAATTATATATAAAATGTTCTAAACAAATTAGCAATAAAAAATGAATTCTATACTGGAATAAGAATATTATCATAGCAATGGTATTATTTCAAGAATATTGTTGCATCATTATCACCACCACTATTGGGTTAATGTTACACATCAAATCTATTTTATTTGTCATAATTTGACAACTAGGGGAATAATCATTTCCATTTACAATATTGAAGATCATTTTATAATAAATAAATCAACAAACACAGCTGGTTAATTATATGGTCTGAATTCCTGATCATGGTATTACATAATGTAAGAGATGAAAATATTTTTTAGTCTAATTTTACCAATAAACATTACCAGTGAAAAAATAAACCAAACTAACTATTTTAGAGTAAAATAAATCAATACATTCCCAAGATTTCATTGTAACTCATGTATCACTATAAATATTTTGATTATGAATTTTTCTATGATACCTCATAGGTATTGATGAATCCTATCTCTATGCCTACCATACCTTGAACAAACCAAAATGATACCATTCCTAACATCCTTGACCAGTCTGGATACTCAAACTCGACCATAAACCAAATCTCAATGTTACTCATCCTTTAGAACCATCCTCCAATTTCCAAAATCTTTATATACAAAAACTTCCAACAATACCACCTTGGGTAATTATGTAATCATGGAAATAACACAATAACCACAATATAATAAGAAATTATAAAATATTTTTTAATTAATGTACATATTTATAACCATAATTAATTTAAAATGGAATAATAATAATGCAATAAACTTAACTATATTAATAAAACCCTTAACCAATGTACAACCCACCACTGATGGATTGAACTCTAAAAATCCAAACTAGATAACAAATGTTACACAATCCCATAAAATAAAGAACTATGTAATAAATCTGACACTCAAATAAATATCATATATATAATTATTTTTACTAACATGAATGTTGTGAGAAAAAGAACAAGTATTAATTCCCCAATTCACCCGATATACCCCATGTATGTGAAAATATATGAACCTCTAATGACTTTTAAAACACATGGCCATCCCATGATATTTTATAAAAAAACTATAAGAAATGTATATAAATATAATTATCAATAATTAACCAATAACAATAAACCCACAAAAAATTAATAGATAAATAAAACCAATTACACTCACCTCTACATCAAACGGAACCTAAGGGATCCTTTGGAATATGATAGAGCATAATCAATGTTTATATCCTTTTAGAAGGTTGATTGAATAACCCAAAACATTACCTTATCTATGTTTTCATGGCATCTATACTCATGTGGGATTTTAAAATCCACATAAATCAACATAAACTACACAGTCCCCATAACATAGTTGGAGTTTTATAATTCACATGACTAAACCCTTAGAAATAACAAATAAAAAAATACAAAATATTAACAAATAAAATCGTAATATTCCCCTAGGAAACTGAAAGTCACAATTCCACAACAAAAATACCATTTTTATGCAAGTCAATGTGTAAAGGCTCCACAATATCCAACTAATGAATCTTTTTGAAAAAATGGATCCAGGTGACTTTGTAGTGTTTTTGCTGAGATTGTTTTTGTTGAAAAAGTTAATTGATAAGGTATGATTTCATGATCCAGAATTTTTTCATATATATTAATGAAAAATAATTTATATAGAGTTATATAAGGTATGAAAGTGGTTTATAATGTTTTTTTACAATAAGGATACATTTACCACCGTTTGAAAAAATTATGGGGTCCAAAATTTGGAGGGAGTGAATAGTTTTGTGAGAGATGGAGTTTTAGGAATGCATCATGAAAATATGAAAAAAAATTTGAAATTCATCAAATAATGGAAGTTGTGTGAAATAATGTTTCATTATGGTGGTATGTTTCATGAAGCCAGTGACTTATGTGATAACGCCATGATATTCAGAAGAATTCCTAAATGGGGTGTTTCCAAAAATGTTAACGAAAAAAGTTGTATCTTGAACACAATAAAGAGTTTCATAAAAATTATTTTTATGGTAGTAATTTATGGGAGAGGGAAATAAACATATATAAATAGTAAATTACCACCTCCATTGAGGAGAAAAATCATTAATGACAATCTAAAGGCTCTGAATTCATGAAGGAATTTTGAAAAGGATTTTATTTCATAAAGGATTTGTAAGAACATAAGTTATATATAAAAAAAATTCTTTTTTAGAATAACCAAGGTAGTTTCATGAATGTTTAGAGAGGTTCAATTGTATTTAGTTTTTTTAAAGAGAATATTTTTATTATGGATTGGAATATTTCACGAGATTTGAGAAACGGTTGCACAAAAGTGAATATTTTGTGAACAAGAAGGTATTTCCTAGAAACTATATGGTATGTTGGTATTCATAAAGTGTATAAAATTTGATATTCCTTACCCACAATTTTCGGTTTAAATGATATTGATTCTAGTGATCATCAAAATAATATTTTGAAGGATTTGTACACACACTTCATCTTAGAGTGTAGTGAGCTTTCAAATTTTTATTTTTAGTGAACATGAATAGATAGTGAGTCTTCTTTAAAATCGATAACAGTAGTGCACATTAGTGGATTTGGTACATATGAACATTTTTTTTGTATTCTCTATGGACATATACTAATGTTAGTGAAAAAGTAATTTTTTTGTTTCTCATGCATGTTTTTACTTATTCTCATTCCTAGTAAGAGAAAGGGAAAAATAATTTTTTATGATGAAATAAGATCCAATGTGGTAGGTGTTTAAATTATTCATACCATAATTCATCTCCAATTTCAGGGTATTTAACCTGGTGGTAAAACAAAACTCAATTCGTGAAACCATAATATGATCGATGTATACATAATCTAGTTTCAATAAATCTATTTTGAGTCTTGTAACCTAATGTAAGAAACCAATATCTTAAGAACCAAGAAATATAAATAAACAGTTTCAAAAAATATAAAATCCCCTGTATCAGTTATTAAATTTCAATATATCCCACACAAATATATTAATTTACTCATTTTATATTCATTATAAAATACTCACCCAAAACTAATTTGTTTCACACATTAAAATAAAATCCACCTTTAATTATATTACATAGATAAAATAATTGAAAGAAATATCATAGAAATATATAATGGTTGCAAAAACAGTTTATAAGATAAAATAATTACCCCAATCGATAGATAATAAAAACCCAAAAACCAAATCTTAGATCCCTACTCCTCAAATCCTCCCCAAATTCCTAATAACAAAATCCATCAAAATTGAAATGGGTTCTCCATGATCCAGGGAAACCAAAAAATTTGAACCCTAAGTTGGGAGATAAAAATAAGAGTAGAATATTAATTTGTATTATAGCATTAATCCAACACCCAATCCTCCATTGATTCAAAGAAGAAGAGATCCAAAGTAAGGTGTGTCAATTCCTGGACCTATATGGTCAGGTAGTTGTCTTTAATTTCAAATAATTTTAATTAATCTTTAGTGAATTTTTAATGAAAAGGGAAATTAGATGGTTTCATGAGGAGTTAGAGGAAAAATAATAAAGGGTTTAGTTATTAAGGATAATGAGTATTAAGTGGTTTGGTACTGAGTACTCAGCTGGGTTCAAGGGGTCTAGGTGTTTCAATTTATACAACTAGGTTATTAGTAGATAGTAGGGTAAAATACCATTTAAAAATGTTGTTTTGGTTTTTTAAACGTGTAATTAAACCCTAAAACTAATAAGGATTTGGGATTCACATTTATGTATCTGAATTTCGACCACAATGGAGCTATCATCTCCCAATCATTCCTCCTTATTATTATCTCCTTCCCACATTCTTTTATGTGCCTTTAATTTGCTTAAAAATCTCATAATAAGCCGGGAAGGGTCTTGCCCATCCTCTAATTTTTCCTCCCCTATCATTATAACAAGATGTTTCACAATAATGAATAATGTGGGGGGTGAATTTGGGTGTCCAAAAATATCATTTTATCTCAAATTCAAATAGATATATTCTTTTTTATTTGTTATGGCACATTAAATATTTCACAAACATCACAAAATTACATAATCAAATACAATATAATAATGTGCACATACACCAAAAATTTTACTTGGTTTACCCACACTAGGACAAGTAAAATATAATTTTAATGAATTGATATTTCAAATATTCACTACTCTACTTGTTTTTTATTATAATACTTCAGACAAGTTCATTGCCCATTAAATTTCCATTACCCATTCCCTGATTTAACTCACTAATTTCTAGGGGTAACATAAATTGATAATTTTAACATGTAGCTCAAACTCACAAGAATTATAATTAAGGAAATACAACAAAATAATTATGAATTTATCTAGGATGTATTGATCTTTAGTAGAAGATCACCACATGAATTTATAGACCAAAATCCTCTTTTAAGACCAATCATTAGTAAAATACCATCTAATAACATCTTCAAACTAATTTTTTTTTATTTTTCAATGATATATGAGCCCCATTATCTAATAAAACATTTATTATAGTTATTCTTAGTTTATTTTTTCATCAATATCAAATTTTCATAACAATAGTTTTCTATACCATAAAAAGAAACCTTAAATTCAAATTCAAATTTAAAAATTAAAACCACCATGAACATCCTCTTTCTCAAAGATCATCCATTGGATTTTTTTTCTAGGATTAAATTCTCCAATTATCACCATTTAGATAGTTATTTATCATACCCATACCTACTATAACTTATTTCTAGTTCCAAGTCATCAACTCTATTCAAATACTATAATTTTTCAATAATAATACCATAAGGATTTCTTTGTGATGTATCTATTTGTTTCACTGTTAGTTTCTCACATGTACATAATTATTATGGCAAAATAATGTGATTCATGATGAAATATTTAGTTTTTTTTCAAATATCATGAATCTTATTTTTGTGTATGTACACCTTTTGTTAATTGTCAAATCATTGTGTTCTATCTCTTTAATCATTATGAAATCTATATATTATATCTTGATGAAATTAATGATTATAAATTTACTATGTAAAAATATATAACATTATATATCAATATTACAATACTCTTTTTGATTAATCTCACATAGGTGAAATTGTTTTATCTGAAACAAATATTATAAAGCATGAGAAACACATTTTGGTATTACTGTACCTCATATGACATTGTAAAATAATAGTTTAATATGATTTTACAGAAATGTTAATCAAATACTAGTCTACTATGGTATATGAAACACATTATAATATGATTGAATCTTATAGAGAATTCGTAAAAACAATAGATTAATCTAATTAATCTATAGGAATACCCACTTATTATTATGCAACAATTCATTGACAAGATGATCGTTATGCTTGTGATATGATATTTATCATGCAATTCATAAGAATATTAAAGTATTTAGATTTTGTATTCGGTTTCAACAATACCCATTTTTAATTTTTTTAATCCACCATTATTTAACTCATACCACTTTTCAATCTATTCATATTCCCCTTATATAATGGATCCCATTATAGTAATTATCCCCCTTTTGATAATAATATTTAGTGGGTTTCACCTTTTTATGATCGGATCATATCTAAGAATTGAATAAACTCCCTAATTTTACATAACTAAGAAAACAACCATTAATAAAATATTGACAATTATTTGAGTGAAATTTTATGATAGGAAATAAGAGAATATATCATTTAAAAAAAATTGGTTCATATTTTTAGAACAATAATTTTTTATTATTCTAGTTCATATTGGATTGTTTCTCCCTGATATTTTTATAGTAATCAAAAGTTGAAAACCTGTAATCCTAAAATATCCATGTAAATCAATATTTACAATGGTGAGATGGGATTTATAATATACTTATATAAACTTTGAAGAATTAGGAGGATCAAATGATGCATCTTGAATACAATTAAAACCATATGTTTTGTATAGACATCCACATCATGATGCTAATTTCAAAAAAAAATCAATGTCACAATGTTTTTCTTCACCATATGATTCAAAAATTATTAATGGATATCTATATGTTTAATGAGGGAGTGATGTACCAAGTTCAATGTTAACATGATGACAAATTCATTTGTACAGTAAATCAGACAAAGTTGTTTCACCACATCAATAAAATTCTCTAATTAATGAATTATCCCAATAAAAAGTGTATATGTCTTGGTTAATAAATTATATTCTACCTCTTTTATAATCATGGATACACATTTTAACTTCTCACATAGCCATCTAAAAATTTATTCTAAGGAATAATTGTTCAGAACTTATGTATTTTTTATTCATGACATTTAAAACAATGTTTGTATCTGAATAAGCCACCATGTCTTGATTCCGTGTCTTCGAAAACCAATCCATTATTTACTATTACTTAAATATAAATCATTATCCTCTTTATCTCAAGGAAATATTCTTTATTTTAAAAAATATATAGTTGTGCTATCAATTATTTAAAGTAAAAGATATATAGTTTTATTATTGTGAGATACCATGGACGCAAAATAATCCTTTGAAAAAATATTTAGTGTAATTCATTGATATAATTATACATTTTAAGATTCATTCCAAAAACTATAAAATTAAAAAAAACAACTCTTTATTTTGAATCAGTTTTACTATTGTCTTATATTTCACTTGTAAGATAAATTTTTTAACTTCCATTTCATGTATTTCTAACCCGAGAAAGTAGGTACCTCATCAATCATTGAAATATAAAATTCCTAAGGAATTAATCTTGATAACCACAAATGGAATTATATTTTTTATTACCAAATCTTATATCATCCATATAAAGTATTATTGTGAACTACTCTTTATCTATAAATTTTATACAAAGGTTATTATTAACAACTCCTCATATAAACTCCAATTTGTTTAGATATATGTATAAACAGTCATACCAAGCATGGGGTAATTTATTGAGGCCATAAAAAACATTTAAACAAAATAAAACATTAAATTATCATTTTTAATAGTAAATTATACTGGTTTTTCGATGTATACCTCTTCTTTTAAGAATACATTTAGAAATTTAATCATAATTTTCCTTTAATAAACTCTGATATTTTATTGAATACAAATAATAATAATATTCCTATTATTTACATAATTACCAATAATAAATTGTTTCTGAAACTTCAACTCCATCAGTATGAGTCCTCTATATATATTTGCTTAATTATTTGAGAATACTCTTCCTTATTCATTATACTCATTTTTAAGGAATATTTGTGTACAAATCGAATTGAAGTTTCTAAATCAATAAAAAATATCCCATATTTCATTCTTATTAATTAGGTCAATATATTAATTCACGTATTTCACCCATGATTCATCCATTTCTACCTCCTCAAATGTTTTTGGTTTTACATTGATAATAAAGCTATGTGATCCGTTGAAATCATTCTTTGAGTCTGAATTGGACTGGATTTCCACATAATAATATTTCTTCAAAATACACCAACTATTCTTATTTATGTTTAAACCAAAAATTCACTTCCTTGAACACAATGCACAAACTATTATTTGATATTCGAATCATAATCATTTATATTTTTTGACTCCCTATATTTATATAAACACATTCTTCTTTTTGACAAACTTATTTAAGAATGTAACCTCCATATTATTCTTTTGATAAATTTTCAAGTATTTTAACATAATTTCATTAGATGATATTATTCAGAAATTTATTGATGCATTTATATGATTTATTCTTTCATGAGTTGCACAGTAATAATCCATCATCCATTGAATCTCTATTTTTACATGATTTCCAAAAAAAATTGATGATATAATTTACATCTAAATAATTAGATATATTTCAAAGATGTCTTCCTACCATTACCCATTTTGTATGGCATTCTATATTCTATAGGGATAAATAATAATTGATTTAGAGTGGACACAACCATTTATAATTTTTTTCTTATAGTGTTAAGAGATGTCACATTCAATATTCAAAATATTGACAATGTTATTTACTACTCTATTATTCCTTTCCATAACTGCATTTAGTCAAGGAGTCCTTAATGCTGAACCTTTAGAATTTATTCCATGTGTCTCTACATAATTTTAAACATCACTGGAAGTGTATTCAGTTCCATTATATGACTATAGAATATTCATTTTCTTCAGGTTTCATTATAGTGACCTTGAAGTTTCATACATAAATATTACATCTTAAAATATGAATATCCAATTAATTATATTAAAATAACAATTGGGATCGTAGAGATTTATTGTATTTGAAATCTTAGATGAATAAATAACTGGATCATAAGTGACCCACATCATCTCCCAATATGTTCTTCATAACTAGCAGCTTTCATAAACATAATATACAGTATACCATTCTTTATAACTAATGGAAAGTAATAAAGAAGAAAGGGTGATCTTATAAACTCAATTAAGGTAAAAAAAGAAGATATCAATGATAAAATAATCCTAACATGGGAATAATAGTATGAGAACATGATCATAACATTTTAAAACCACAAGCTGCATATCAAATATCATAATCATGATCCATGACATAAAAAATGTTAGTTCATATGACATGAATCATAATGGAATCAAAGAACATGTCCTATGATAACAATACATTGTCACAATACATAGATTTATAGAATAAAAATATGAATAGAAATAATTTTCCATGTAGTGTAGTATTATATCCATTACTATCATAGTAGAATTATTTTAATCCCCAAAACATCATTATAGTCTTGGTTCACTCCCGAGACTATCATAGCGAACAATTTCCCATACCGAATTGGGTTCACTCCCTATTATAGTCCGGTTTATCTCGTGAGATATTAATGTTTAAAAAATTCATTGGAGGGATAAAAAAATTTGAACCACCCAAAACATTAGGAAAATCCTACGGATGTGTGCCATAATATCATAAAACATTCTTTATATCATAACCCATAAAAATTAAATGTGGTTCATTAATATTTCTTCATAGCATAACCCATGAAAAAATTGAGTTCCATAAAGATCTTGTCATCATAATGATAGAACATTTAGTGAAAGAATATGTATGGTATCATTGGATCTTATCATCATTAAATATTATGTAACCTCATCAGAAGTCAACATAGATTGAAAATTATTTTAAAATATCATTTTAAAAATTTATTAAGGAAAATATGCTTTCCTCTTTGAAATTAATTTTTAAAAATATAAAAAATATCCAAATATTAGATAATTTATTTATTGAAAAAACATGGAATATTTTTAAGAAAACATTAAATAGTTTAGTTTTCATGATGGAAGGAAATTTCCTTCATTCCGTACACACTAAAACAAATATACCTATCACATTTTCAATAAATAGTCAAAAGTACCTTATTTCAATAAGGTGAAGGGATATTCCTATTAATTTTTATAAAAAAAATCAATCATGGGTAAAAATTAAATTAAATATCATGGAATATTATTAGAAATATTATTCATTTTTTCACAAAACCATGATTTAGAAGAGATAGGTTTTTTCACTGATGTGAGAAATAAATTTGGTTTTCCTTTAAAAAATTATTTCAGAATCCTGATTACATAAAGAGATGAGAATTAAGAAAAATATAAAATTTATTGAAATTAATCAGGATTGCAGAACTCAATATTTTCTTGAGATATTTATCATAATATTTCATTATCATATATTTAATCACAATCAATTCTGATAAACTATGTGATTTTATCATCAAACCCTTACAACATTAGTAATTTTTGAATGATAATAAAAAGTAAGGAATGACATAAAATATAGCTTAAAATGTCATAAAATGAAGGAAATTCATTATATAACATTTATAAATTTATGTATATACACTAACATAAGAAATTAGATGTTAATAAGGCATATGTGTCCCAAAAGATAATGTGTGATGAAATTCCTTTACATTAGTTATGACTTCCTTCTTACGCATGTGAACATATAGTATAACAAATATAGGTTTATTATATATAATTTATAGAACTAAGAAATCACATGAATATATATATATCATTCTATGTATGATTTACTTATAACCTTTCGTTACTTATTTATCAACAATTATTTTCGAAAATGAATGTTTCAGGTAATAACTACTTTGTTTTTAATGTATTCTTTATTTTAGTAATTTTGTGAATTGTAAATATATTATGGTTCCATAATATCCATAATTTAGATAAGGATATAAATACATTATATATTCATTATATACATATTAATAGTTATCCATAAATTATATAGACAGAAAAATGAATTACACTATTCACGGAGACGGTCGACCGTACATACGCAAGAATGTAGTTTCCATTTTTTAGACAGGTGGAATGAAAAAGTAAATAATAATTGCACTTTATATAATAATGTTGAATATATTATATATCATATATATTCATTAAATATTAAATTTTTACCATCTAATTTTAAAAAATAAAATACATATCAGATATCTTCATAGAAGGTGTGGTCCACACACCCACACGAGCAATGTTATCATTTTTCAATGGATTATAGTGAAAAACGTTATATGTGATATTATAACTCAATAATAATAATTCTTTCATAATATAATATACATACTTAAAATCAATAATTATATCTATCAATGATAAGATGTGATGGAAACTGAACTACATCGGTTTGCGATGTAGTAGTCTGTCGTACACAAGATTGACTATTTCATTTCCCATTTAATAGAAGAGGAGGTGGATGTAGGTTATGAAATTAACATAATAAAATTTTATTATATTGGATATATTGATTCCATAATATCACCATGATTGATTAATATTGAAGGTAGTGAAAGAATAAAAATAAATAAATAATACATGGTTATGAATTATACCTCTTCTTTAGATGGCCTCTTTAGATTTATATCTAATTCCTTTTGAGGATGATTTTAGAATAAAACCAAGGGATCATGTTCATGGGTACTTATGTAAGGAAGGGTTTTGGGTAGGAATAAACTAAAATTAATATATCTTCAGGAAACAACATGTGATTTTCATAAATTAATTTGTTCATAATTTCATATTCAACATGAAAAACTGAGATTAAACGAACCCTGGAATAATATTATATTAAATATATAACTATTATAACCAAGACATTATATTAGTGGGTATGTATAATATTAAATATTTTATTATATATATATATATATAATTCATAATCAAGATAAATTTGTTGATAAATTCATAGTAAATAACCAATACATTTTTAGTAATGAAATTCGATTATTCAAAAATATGTTTTCAGAAAAAATAATTTTATTACTTTTTATGAAAAAATATTATAATTAATTTTTAATATATTTTAGAAAATTTTATTGATAAAATTAAATTAATTTTTTAAATAATAATTTCAAAAATATCATATGGTGATTTTTTTGGATTTTTTTGGGAAATATCAATTTATTGGTAAATAATGGAAAATACTAATTTTTCTAAAAATTTCATTTATTTTCAATAGTTTTTTAATTTAGAAGTCACATTACTTGTTTAATATAATTTCAAGTAATATAGTTTTTATTTATCATATTTATTCAAATTTATTCTAGTTTAGTCATCTTTATTTTGGATTTTAGTATCAGTTTATTTTTGGGTTTAAAAATGGTATTTTTCTAAAAAAAAATTAAAATGCATATTGCATCTCCATTTGAATTTATTTTAAAAACCCCTAATAAGGATTTAATTAAAATGAAATTTTATATTATATATTATAAAATGTTAATTTATATTCATATAATGGTGATTACTTGACATAGAGTTAATATTAAATCATTATTTTCTTGAAGAATACTTTTTGTAAAAAAACATTTTCAACGTGTATATGGATTTAATTTTAAATTAACATATATCACTTATGTGAATTTAATGTTGATAAATGGATTAAATATTTTGAATAATTATAATATATATTATGAAATTATTTCAACTCAATTTGTTTAATAATGAATAGTAAAAATAGTAAAAAAAATGTATACTATGGTCAAGGTGAGAATAGGTTTACATGGCGGTTAACCTAAAAATATTATGATTAAAATGACCTAAATAATTATATAAATTATATTTTATGGAAATATTTAGATCTCATATCATATAATTATCTATAATTTTACTTTATGGAGAATTTTTATCATGTAAAAATTAGGTGTACACCTTTTCCTTTTTGAAAATTAAAATTTTCCAATCACCTCACTTTTAAAAGGCCTCTCACTATCCTATCCTCTTAAAACCATTAATACATTTTTGATAAAAAATAACTCAAAAAATAACCAAATTAATTCCCTCCCCATGATCAATATCCCATGTTTTTATTTGAAATTCATCCATATAATGGTTTTCCTAACCTAAGGAGGCTGTCAAAAGAGGAGGTATGGTGCTTGACTGCGCATTTTTACTTTATTAATTATTATATCTTATTAAAATATTTTCAAAATGATATGATATAATAAAAAATTATATAACATATAAATATATTTTATTATATTAATTTAATAACATAAATCCACCCCCTATTTTATCATATGTGAAATGAAACCATCATTCAAGTGTATGGAGGACTATTGCCTCGCAAAACGATGTACTTATTTATCAATCATCACCTCTTACAAGTTGTTACGATTATGGTTTTAAAGTTTATATATTTATATATTATTTTTAATTTAATTATAATTATTTAATTATTATATCCCATATAACTTCTTAATTTACTTTTTTTGGGGATACAATAACATCGCTCAATTGTATGGAAGACTACCGCTTTGGGAAGCAATGTGATTTATTTTTCCCAAAAACATTAAATATAAGGTAATAAGGATGAATTTCATGAATATATATATATGATATAAATATGAAATAATTATGATATTAATTAAATATGCATCATCTTTGAAAGTACAATATATCATTTTATTTATTTTATTTTCACTCAATGAAGAACGATAACATCATTCATGCATACGTGTGGCATACCACCTCTACAAAGTGTTGTGATTTTTTCATCACCAGATCACATGGAAGACATAAATAGGTATATTTAAATAAATAATATTTTATTTATTATATCATGGCCATTATAGAAAATAATATATTACTTACTGTCTTTCCATAAAGCTTGTTGAAAAATGGAAATGTTAGTCAGGTGTATGTGCGACCTACTGTCTCCATGATTGTAACAAATTTCATTTTTCATAACCAAAAATTAATGATTAGATTTATAAGTGTATGTTTTACATTAAAATTATAATTATTACATGATTATTGTTCTAAATATGTTGAAATAATGAACAATTGTTTCTTAGTTAAAAAATTAATTCTGATACGAAATAATTAATTGAACATCCTCAAAGCACCTTAAGTGTACTTTACTAATCAAGTATTTAATTATGTTATTTAAAATAAATAAAATATTTTTTTGTAAAATGTATTAATTTTATAAAACGTTCTTATGAAATAAAATAATTTAGATAACATTATTATAAATTATTTAAAGCATGTACATGGAATTTTTGGACTTGAGGTAAGGGGATTCACCCCAATTTCTCTTTATTGAGGTATATTTTAATGTTATACACCTATGTTATTTCATATGCATATACTATTCTATTTAAATTTTATATCATGAATAAATTTAATATCTTGGTATTTTATGTTTCAATTTTTATTATTTTATACTAGGGGATTTGAATTGATAGTTACAAAGTAGTAAAGAATTTCTTAACTAATTTTCATTTCAATAGGTTATACCGATTCTTCATTGTGTTTGATATTATATGATTACATGTATAATCAGTTTTCATTATATTATGTTATATTTCAAGTAGTTTAATTTTTATTTACATTTTACACACATAATCTCGCAATTGATTAATTCTCACTTCAATGTTATGATCATTATAATGGTTTGTCATCTCATACTGTCTTCTTTACAAAATATAGTATATCATACACCTATATTATTTTATAAGGTTTATTTACTGACCCTTGGAAATTTTATATCATAAAAATCCTTAGTTTCATGATATTTAATGTATCATTTGATGTTATTCTCTCATGGGGCCTATTATTAAGGAGTTTCAAAAGTGGAAAGTGATTTGTGGAATAATCTCATTTCTTTTTGGATTGTTTATGATCAAGCTTCCTTGGTTCGAAATCATATGACATTACATTCTCAAACCAAATCTATTTATTCTCCACTATTTATGAATCTGGTTAAAATATTTTGTTTCCTTTCCCTCCCTCAATAAATGAATAATAATAATAAAAAAATTTCATATAAGTGGTGAAAATGTTTTATTTTTTTATTATAAATCTAGAATCATTCTCTTCCAAATCAATGTTTTATAAATTTTTTTAAAGGTATTTTATTATAGATGTGAATGATTTAATGAATATATTTTTCATGATGTTTAACCTTATTTTTTAATATCTTAAAATTCAAATTTCATAACATTTTTCAAATTTTTCACTTTGACTCCACTTATAAAATGTTTAAAAAGAATTATTATTTTTACAATTACAACATGAACTGATTTTCCACAATCCAAACCTTTAAATGTATTAAAGATTCATTTTTACATTTCAAAGGTAATTTTCAAATAAAATTATTTCTTTAATTTTTGATAATTTTTTATATTTTAAATTATTTTTTAAAAAAATTGAATTAATATTTTCTCTATAAAATTTTCTTAGAGATATTTCAAAATCATATTCTATATAAGATGAAATACATTAATTTTAATTAATGTGAAAAAATTATTTCACTCAATACATTTTTAATAATCATTTAATGGTATATCCATTGATTAACATAAAAAACCATTTATATTACTTATTTTCCACTGGGGATATTTTTTAATAATACCGTCCTCATTCATTCTCTAGATGAATTATTATTATTATAAAGAGTTTGAAATGAAAGCTATTTCTTTTCTAAGGGATAATATAGTTATTAAATAAATAATTTAATTTTTTATAAGATTTATAATTAGTTGAATGTTCTATGTTATTTATTCATTATATGTTTCTTATAATTTTTTTATGAATGTTTCAGCAATATTTAAGCTCACGGGTGAGCCCGGTATAGCTTATATGATGGGTGCATCCATATATCACTAGGTAAACCTTATATCACTTATATGGTGGGTTCACATATATATACCTCTAATAATTTTTTTTATTGAAGAAAAAATATTTTTATAACATTTTTAAGGTTTTATTAAGGATTCTTTGAAGGTAATGTTCAAAGATAGAAACATGTTTTATTTATGATTGATATGGGTTTTTAATTATTCATTTTATCCGGGTTAATATAACATGGATCATGATTATTTATTTTTATGAATATTTAATTAGATAAATAATTATGCCATTGTTCATTATTTATGATCCATGGTTTGATGGGTATGAATATTCTTATGTTATACTCAAGCACTTTAATTATGGCATCATACCCTAATGATTCTATTATGATGACAGGTGATATTCAATTATTAATGATTTTGTTTATATTTAATGAGAATTTGACACCACCCTTATTATGAATCCTTTTACCATGGATATAAATAATTATATAAAATTAATGATTACATATATGGTTTAATTTGGATGATGATTATAACCTAATATAGAATATAAAATTCTATTTATAGTAAACAAAATACCCACTTGAATACCTTACTATTGTTTATGTAAGAGTTTTTCCTAATTCTATAAAACTTTAAACCTAAAATGTAATTGGATATGTAAGTGATTCTAATTTTACTTTTGATTTAGTCTGTTTTTAGGGTGAAAATTGGGTTATCTTTATGAGTGTAAAATCAAGAAATGTAATGTTTATGATTTTAGCATCTGATCTGAGAATGCAGGTTCATGGATGTTATTGTTTGTATCAGATTAGGGTTTAGATAAATTTGACGATTATGATATTTTCATGAGAGGTTTTCTTATGATTTATGGATACCATCATAAGTATATAAGATTAAAGACAATCATAAATTCAATGTCTTAGATTCCCATTTTGAGTTTTTATGTGATCAGATCATAAAGTGACTATTATCATTTTGGGAGATGTTTTATTAGGTTAAAGTATATGTAATACTTTGTTTTAACATAATTTATGATTTTAAATTTTTCGGAAATATAATTATAGGAATTTATAACTATAATGTTTTATATGATCTTGGATATCAATATAGTTATGGGAACATAAGCTTTACCACACAGATAATAATGATATTAAAAAGTGATTTAGTGAATAACTAATTATTTTTATTTTAGAAGAGTGTCACTATATTTTTTGGTACATAAACTATAAGGTATGAGATACCCTTTATGGATAAAAACTCTATAATATTAATGTTAATGAAGTTATTTGGGATATATGGTTACTTATTTATGGAATAATTTAGTCATAACTTTTTTATTACTGTTGAATTATAGATATTGATGATATGAAGGATTATTCATTGCAGAAAAATCTTACCATAAGCTATGAATTTTGGTTTTGAATAATTTATACTAATAGGTGGAATATATTTATTATCTTTTATATAGATATGAGGTCCAATTAAAATTCATTTAGTTCTTTCAGAAATGATAAAAAATTCATCTTTAATACTCTTCATTTGGAGGGACATATGAGATGATCTTGAAAATTGATTAAATGATGAAATTCTACTTAGAAAATAAGTATATTTCCTTAAATTCTTAGTTAATATGGTATGGAGTTTGTCTACTCTATTAAATTGATCATTAAAATGAATATTTTATGTCATTCCATTAATTTTATATGAAATAATGGCCTTTTTCTCACCTCTATAGTCTTTGGATTTGGGGTTGATAATTTATTCATGACAATTCACTTTCTTGTGATCATTGATCTCTACGAAAATAAATAATTATTTGGGTTTTCTATTTTACTTCAATGTCTATATATTCAATTCCCAACAATTTCATCCTAATTACACAATTATTTATGCTTAATTATAGATGAACTTTATACTTCCCTCTATATCTTTTCATGTTAATGTTTTATTAACCCTTTTTACGATGTGGGATTTCAACAAAGATATTTTGAAATTAAAAATGATTATTTACCGAGATTGTGTTAAAATTTGGAGGATTAGACTTTTAAAATTGGGTGGTGGATGTAACTCCATGATATTTGAAAGAAGGAAGATTCAATTGATAGTTTATTCGACATGCATCACCAAGTTTAAAATAACTGCGAAATAACATTATTTTAAACATATGATGGTCATAAACCATCCATTAAAATGGAGGGTATGAATAGAATTAACTACATAAATAAATAAATATATTTAATTTATTACATGATATAAATTAATTTATTAGTTCATGTTAAATAATGAATCAACTTTTAGTAATGTAATTTTATTCATCAAAAATATGTTTTCTTCAAAAATGTTTTTTATTTTTATTTGTGTGTAAATACTAGAATTATTTTTTAAAAAATTTATTAAATTTATCTGATAAAATTTAATTAATTTCTTAGATTGAAATATCAAAATTATCTTATGCTAAATTTTTACTATTTTTCAGAAAATATTGATTTTTCATTAAAAAGTTAAAACAACATTTGTTTGTAAAAATGTCTTTTATTTTGAATAAATTATGTAATTTGAAAGTCCCATTATTTATTTAATATGATAAAAATTAAAATAATAATTATTTAGTTATATTTAATAAACATAATTAAATTTTAAAATTGTACATATAGGATTTTCGTATAAGTTTATTTTGGGGGTTTAAAAAGCTATTATTATGAAAACTCTTTTAAAATGAATAATTTATGTCCATTTTAGTTATTTTAAACAAAAAAAGAAAATAATTGGAATGAAATCTATAGATTAAATATATATAAAAAATAATTTATATTCCAATAATTATGATTACTAGTCATATAATTAATATAAGATCATCATATGATTAAAAAATATATTTATTGAAAAGACACTTCTTCGTCGCGTCTCTAGGTTTAATAAAAAATTAAATTATTCTTATTGTAAGAATTTAATTTTGTAAAATTGATTCCATATTTATAATATTAATAATTTATATTATATAATAAAGTAATCTTTTTATTTTTATAATGAATAGAGAGGACAATAAAAATATTTTACCCAAATTAATGGGAAAACATGTTTACCAGAGGTTTAAACTAAAAATTCCACATATAAAATTTGCTAAAAAAATTATAAATTATATTTTATGGATATATTTTGATCTGATATAAAATAATTTTTTACAATGGTCCACTTTGGATCCTTGGTAAATCTGAAAATTATGGCTAGATGTTTTTATTTTAAATAACTGGATGTGTGCCACTCGTCTCACTTATAAAAGGCCACCCACTATCCTATCCTCTAAAAACTATGAAAATGTTTTTAGACCAATACCTTCCAAAATAAATTCATTTATTATATCCATATGACTAATATCCATAATGATGATAAAAAATACATCAAAATACGGCTTTTTGTGTAAACTAAAAAATATTGTTTCAAGAAGAGATATCCTACTTAAAAAAGTGTTTTTAGTTTATTTCTTCTTAAAAATAACTCATATATTATTTAATTATTATTTTATTATAATAAAATTATCTAAAATATAATTATATATTATTATGGTAATTGAATAACTTACATATATACCATCTTCCATAAAATGAGAAAACAAAACCACCATTCATGTGTATGAAGGACTACTACATCATGAACTGATGTAAATTATTTTCCATCATCACTGTCACGACCCATCCCCTGGGGCCCATATCGTGACTACCCCAAGCCCGCCTTCCTTAGGCCAGGAGATGGCAACTAGCACTAAAGTCGTAACTCCCTAAAAACTGGGAGGGAATTACCTTTATAAAACGTAAAAACACACAACCAGAGAAAAATCGGAAGCAAACACTGAGTAAAGAAGTATACAAAATGTGCTTAAAGTACAAGGGGCCAGAAATACAAGCCCAACAAAAAAGTATAGCTAAAACTGAAAGAATGTTCAACTGAAAAGATAAATAGCTGGAAGAAGGAAGAATCTCCTGGATCATCCTCTGAGTTCCTACCTGAAGGGTAGGTATAGATTTCCTCCTTAGCACTCCGCATCTATCGATCCACTCCGTGTGCCATCACACCGAGTGTCCACCTCCGGGTACCGTCCAATCCTCATACACTTTGCCTCGGTCAGTGTTGTCCGTCGTCTGCATCCAACACAACAAGGTGTGGGAATAGCCCATGTAGGGGTGAGTATAACGATACTCAGTAGGGACCCAGAGACCCTCAAGGTCTCACAAAACCTGTCAAGGATAAACCACAAAGAAATATCTCAATAGATAACCTTTACTTAGGTATATTCCCATACATATACCTATGTTTTCAAGTAAACCATCTCAATCATGAGGAAAACACAAACTTCATTGACTCAGATCAAACAAGGATTTTCATTATCAAAAGAAAAACTGCAAGAGAACTCCTCCTATGTCGAGTAAAGTGGCCCTACCATGAATCCGAGATGCTAGTCACTAACCTTAGACTGCTGAGGTATGCCTCCCATCGAGTACCATAGGTCTGCAGCCAAACAAGGCGTTGCACCGCTGTGGGTCTACCGCTAAACCGAGCACTCCACGTAATAGCTGTCATAGGCACTCCTTATTTCGATTACCATGGGTCTGCTTCCAAACCAGGTGCTCCGTCCATCGTGGTTCTGCCGCCAAACTGGGCATTAGTCCACTTGTCTAGTTGAATCATTCCGAGTCGAATCGGTCAAGTAGTCGTTAGCTCTACAGCAACTAGGTCTCCACACTTTGTCTGCTCGTCTACGAGAGGATCCGCTCCACGAGCTACTGGTCGATAGTCCATATGTCACGAAGTCTCACATATAAGTATCACAATGGAACGCCTCATCAAAGGGGTCTCAACGCAACAGACGACGCGTCAATCAGACACCCGGTCTGTGAGTTATTAGCTTTTTTGTCCCGAGGACCTGGATGGTTTCGTGTACAAACCAACCTGACCATATCTCAACTGTACCCCGAACTCCCATGGGTTAGAATCAAACGACCGTTTCTCAAAGAGATTACCAGTGCCACTGACGGTTCGTCAAACGGACGTCTGGTCTGAGAGTTCTTGTCTTTTCCGGTCTAGAGGCCCAGTTGGTTTCTAAGTTAAACCAACCCGACTATACTCCAACTGCATCGAATACTCTAGTGGAGTATTCCAATAGAACCGTCTCATCATAAGTAAATCAACTTAATTGACAGCACGTCAATCAGACATCCGGTCCTTCTGTTATTAGTGTTTCCGCTCCAACGTCCCGGTTGATTTCGGGTTAGAACCAACCCAACCATACCCAAACATCGCTGAAACCTTGAGTGTAATATACCAAAAT
Source organism: Viscum album (assembly GCA_963277665.1). Taxonomy (NCBI): domain Eukaryota; kingdom Viridiplantae; phylum Streptophyta; class Magnoliopsida; order Santalales; family Viscaceae; genus Viscum; species Viscum album. The sequence continues at coordinate 341,679,755 of OY728127.1, read as the reverse complement.
GACCATCTCTATACTAGGTATCCTACACAACTAACGGTGCATCGATCAGAGGTTCGTAGCTCAATTTATGTTCAATTAACCGATAACAGTCCAAAGGGGGGGGGGGGGTCTCGGCCCGGTCCGACCTGGCCCAACTCACACTGGGTCGGCCTAAACTGGGTCGACCTGACATGAGTCCATGTCCAGCCCGGTATGGTGTGGCCCTGCCTAGGATGCCAGTCCGGAAAGCGTGGCATGGCGGCCCAACCCACGTGGTGTAGAGGCCCGCGTGACGCGGTAGGCCAGCCACGTGGCTGGGGCGGTGAAGCCCGCCTATTCACGCTGACCAGGCGGCAATGGTGCCCGCCCTAAAAAAACAATGGGGGTGGTTTTTCACCCCTGTCTCCCGTAACAGAACTGGGAAGCACCAGTTCCTATCCACAGAACCCGTTGGTTTCCACCCTGGCGCACCCTCGTCGGTGGCTGGCTCAGCTGGCCGAACTCCTGGCTATCCGTCGTAGCCCAGCCGCGACATCCCCTTCAGCCGCAGGGCGACGACGTCGTTCTTTCTCCGACTGCCGCGACCCTCATGGACACAACCCCTCTACTGCACGGCGCGACGTTGCCATGCATTTTTCCGACCACTGATGTCCTCCTGGCCGCAACCCTCTTCTTCTGGTGCGGTGTGACGACACTATGCCCCTCCGGCATTGTCGTGGCCCGTGGTGGTCGTTGTCCCGCTCTTCACACAACTCCGGTGACCAGGTGTCATTTTCACTACCATATTCTTCTGCGGTTTTCATTACTGGTGGCCCCAATGTGCCACCACCATCGTCAACCATTAAAAACCATCAGAGGGGCGTCGGGCCGTGTTTGTTCGGCCCACACCCTCCGCGTTAGATGATTACATTCTAATAACAATTTACCACAATAAAAGATGAGGTATGAAGATTTAAATTAATCAAAAATGACCCCTACCTCATAATTGACATCACAGGTCACTGAGCCGTGGAAGATGAGCGTCGTGGTAGTCGGGCATCACGAAAGAACTGTGTCGTCCCTCCAATGTTGGAGGAGAAGAAAGGAAGACTCGTCGTCGTTCTTCGGTGGAATCAGAATTCTTCTTCGAACAGGGCGTCGTTCTTCATCAAATAACGATGTAGCTCTCTTCCAATTCTACAAAGGCTCTCCCCATAAAATATTTTCCATCCTAAATTATTAGAAAGGATTCCTCAATTAAAAAGAATTTCCATTCAATTTTAATTAATTCAAAAAGAAATCAAGGATTAATTAATTTTAGCATTTAATCAATCGTAGTGGTTGGAATTAAAAGATAAGTTGAAGAGTTTACATTAAGAGTGGGGAGTTGTCAACATTTAATGAAGGGGAGTTAATGGGGAGTTGAGGGAAGTTGAAAGGTTTAGGGCTCGTGTGGGCCCCACCTCACAAATACCCTCTCTTTGGAGGTTGTGTGTGTGGGAGACCCACATCTAACTCCCCTTGGGAGGGAATAACCAACATCCATAATTAAAATTGTGTTCCACAAATTTTATTTATTTTATTGTAAATCCCCAAAAATAAACTCTCATCCCACATAAAACGCAACATCGGTAAAGGTCCCCTTAAGCGAAAATCGGTGCTGCGAGTTCATCGGTGCCCTCAGATTTCAATTCCAAGCATCGATTAAAAAGATAGAAAACCTACATGTATATATACTGAACGTACCCAAAAAACACTTCGGAAATTGATTACGGGCACTCTGGGCCTTGGAATCAGGCATCGTCCGAAACCGCAGACTCATAAAATTCCAAAGAATTAAGAAAAAAATTTCCTTGAAATTTTCGGGTCTTTACATTATTCCCACCCCAGGGATTTATGTCCCCGTAAAGCTACAATACACACTAGGAAAACTAAAGGGGTACTGAGCACGCATATGAGCTTCTTTCTCCCATGTGATCCCCTGGAGGTTTCTATGTTGCCATCGAATGTGCACCAGAGGAATTGACCATCCACATAGGACCCGCTCCTGTCGATCCTCGATCACCACCGGGACCTCCATGAATGTCGCCCTGTCATTGATGTCCAGCTCCCCGTGGTCGATGATGTGGGTCGGGTCGTGCACGTATCTCCTCAGCTAAGATACTTCGAAGATGTCATGCACCCAGTGCAACTGAGGTGGAAGGGGCAGGCGGTAAGCAACATCTCCTACTCTACTGATGAAGTGGAGGAGTGAATGTAAGAGACTGAAGTTAGGTTGCACCATCTCTATCCACAAAGGATATATGTAAGGCAGCCAGCTGCTTTGTCGCCTCTCCTAGCAGCTGAATACCATATCTCCTACTGAGCACATCTGCAATAACGTTCCCCTTTCCAGGAGTATATAATATCTCGAATTCATTGTCCTGGAGGAAATGAATACTCAAAACTCTTGCTGCCACAAGGGTAAGGATGGCTGACTCAAGAGTGATCGGTCACACCCTCCTAAGCATGAGTTTGTTCTGTGCTACCGAGGATTCCCTTTTCATCGACCAAGGAAAAACCCCATCCCAATGTTGTTGATAAACCACAACCTTTTTTCCTAATACAATCAGTATGTGTATGAACTGTGGTTCCCTAGTCCATACCCAAACTAACGTCGTAAGGCCTCGACGTTGCCACCAAGAGGTTCCAACCGAAACTCTCATCTTAAGGGTCAGATCACACCGTCGGCGTAAGTGTGATTATCAAGTCTGCTCTCAAAGTTATCTCTAGATGTGAGGGTGAAGTCAATGGTTTTTACTGGAAACTCTAGGTCTGGGACAAGATTCGTGGAAGAAAGGAATGATTGGTACCTATGTCTGTTGATACGACAGCTCATAGTAGACACAGACCGTATCTCAATTCATTCATTGAGCCCTTGGGTCACACTCCTTGACCACATCGAGCTACTCTCTTTCCCTGCCCTCCTGCTCCCTGGGCCTGGAGGGGACTACAAAGGCGGGTGGTTGTAAAATGTCGAAATGTACATCACCACATGTTACCCTACTAGCTCTGCTTCCACGTCTGCTAATCTGCAGATTCATCTGTCCATAACACTTCCTCTTCTTAGAACATTTTTCACAGCCAAGTCTCTGAGACTGGCATCAGTTCCCTGCTTTCCCACTGCTAACATTCACTATTTGTATCCGTTCATCCAAAGAACATTCAACCAGAATGGTTCTCTCTAGTACCCTAGAATAAGTAGGAATGCATAGGGGAAACGTGTTGGCTCAAATGTCCTTAAAACACACCTCGCTTGGAGGTCCGATATCTAAAGCACTAATCGTATCATAGTCCTCAAGTACCAGGAACAATCGGTATGCCTCAATGAATACTCAGCTACTGACATGTCGTCCTGCCGAAGCTGTATAAGCTCTAGAAAACTCTCATCCACCTCCTCATGCCAGTCCTCAGTTTCTTGTGATTCAGGGTCGCCTTGGAAACTGATGGGTATCTGATGCTAAAAACGTGTAAGGTACTAAGCCTACATGTGTCATCTACATGTACTGCCATTTGTAACTACTGACCAATATGTGGTGATATAGCTGGAAAACAACTCGAAGGTACTATCTCATGCATCCGTCCACATACTGAAGCCTCATTACTATGAAGACCAACATCATGGTCACTTACTGGGAAACACGAGTAGATAAGATCACTATATGTTCTACAAGTGTCTAAACAATGAGTGGAACTCTAGAAATCGCCTCCAGCCATTCCACTGCTTCCGAGGAATTTTCCTCACCTCATATCCTCAGAGGCCTCTACTACTGGAACTCGTGTAATGTACTCTATGAGCATGCATCGTTGCTAGTACAGCTGGTGTAATCTGCTACCCAACTGGTGGTGGTGCTACTGGTACACCACCCGAATGTTCCATCATAGCAAGAGGGCCTTGCACAGGAGCCTCAATGCTCAGTGGGCCGTCATCGGGTAGTCTCTCGAAACTCCAACTGACTGTCTGCATGGAGGCATCCTAAACAGTTGCGACACGGTCAAATGATTTAAACCTAGTGAGATGACCTATTTGAGATAACTTAAAGAAAACTTTTGAAAACAGACACGCAATAAGTGTTTTCATGCATTGAGTCAAAAATTAGAAGTCAGGGTCCTGGTGTAAGGATACATCAGCCGCCGCACCAACACTGGACTCCCTGAACTGCGAAACACTCTTAGTACCATTAACACTATTGCTTCACAAAAAAGAGAGATCAGAGTCCCAAGTTCTGCCGTTGAACCGACTTCTTTGATACCAATTTGTCACGACCCTTCCCCTGGGGCCCGTATCATGACTACCCCAAGCCTGCCTTCCATTGGCCAGGGGCTGGTGACTAGCACCAAAGGCGTAACTCCCTAAAAACTGGGAATGCATTTCCTTTATAAAACGTAAACACACAAAACCATAGAAAAAGCGGAAGGAAACACTATGTAATGCAGTATAACAAACGTGATGAAAGTACAAGGGGCCGGAAATACAAGCACAACAGAAAGGTACAACTACAACTAAAAGAAAGTACAACAGAAAAGACAAATAGTTGGAAGATGAAAGAAGCTCCTGGATCGTCCTCTGGGTTCATACATGAAGGGTAGGTACAGATGTCCTCCTCAGCACTCCGCGTCTATCAGTACGTTCTGTGTGCCATCACGCTGATTTTCCACCTTTGGGTACCATCCAGTCCTCGTACACTCTGCCTCGGTCAGTGTTTTTTGTCGTCTGCATCCAACACAACAAGGTGCGGGCATAGCCCGTGCAGGGGTGAGTATAACTATAATTAGTAGGGACCCTGAGACCCTCATGGTCTCAAAAAATCTATCAAGGATAAACCATAAAGAAAGATCTCAACAGATAACCTTTACTAAGGTATATGCGCATACAAATACCTAAGTTATCAAGTAACCCATCTCAATCATGAGGAAAACAAAAAGTTCATTGGCTCAGCTCAAACCAGGATTTTCATTATCGAAACCAAAACTGCTAGAGAACTCCTCCTTTGTCGAGTACAGTAGCTCTGTCACGACACTGAGGCGCTACTCACTAACCTTATACTGTTGAGGTAATCCTCCTGTCGAGTACTGCAGGACTGCTACCAAACCAGATGCTCCTCCGCTATGGGTCTACCGCCAAACCGGGAGCTCCCCCAAAGCGCTGTCAGAGGTACTCCTACTGTCGAGTACCGAGGATCTACTTCCAAACCATGCACTCCGTCCACCATGGGTCTACCACCAAACTAGGCACTCCATCCACTGGGCTAGTCGAATCACTCCGAGTCGAATCGATCAAGCAGTCGTCAGGTCTACAGCTACTAGGTGTCTGCACTCTGTCTTCCCATCTCTCGGAGGATCCTCTACACGAGCTACTGTTCAATACTCCATGTGTCACGAAGTCTCACTTAGTAGTATCACAAAGGACCGCCTCATCATAGGGGTCTCAACGCAAGAGATGGCCTGTCAATCGGACACCCAGTCTGTGAGTTATTAGCATTTTTGTCCCGGGGGCCCAGTTGGTTTCGTGTACGAACCAACCTGACTGTATCTCAACTATACCCCGAACTTCCATGGGGTATATTCAAGGGACCATTTCTCAAAGAGATTACCAGTATCGCTGACGGTTCGTCAAACGGACGTCCGGTCTGAGAGTTATTGGCTTTTCTGTTCTAGGGGCCCGGTTGGATTCTATGCTAAACCAACCCAACCATACTCCAACTACGTCCAAAACACAAGTGAATTATTCAAAAATAACCATCTCATCCTAAGGAATTCAACATAATTTACGGCACGTCAATCGGACGTCGGGCCCTTATGTTATAAGTGTTTCCGCTCCGAGGGCCCGATTGGTTTCAGGTTTGAACCAACCCAGATGTACCCAAATATCACCAAAAACATTAGTATAATATATTGAAACGAACTTCTCAATTCAAGGAATCCTACGCAATTGACGGTGTGTCGATCGGAGGTCCGTAGCTCATGTTATGGGAAATTAACTGAAAACGGTCCGAAAAGGGGGGGGGGGGGCTGGGCACGGTCCAACCCCCCCCCCTGGGTCGGCCCGAACCGGGCCGACCAAACCCGGGTCCTAGTTCGGCCCGGTAGGGGGTGGCCCGGACCATGTGACACGGTAGCCCAGCCACGTGGCTGGGGCAGTGAAGCCTGCCTGGTCACGCTGACCAGGTGGTGGTGGTGCCCTGTGGGGCCTGCCCTAAAAAAACAAGGGGGCGGTTTTGCGCCCCTTGTCTCCTGTAACAAAACTAGAAAGAGACGGTTCCTCTCCATGGAACCCTAAGGGTTCCTCCCTAGCGCACCCTCACCGGTGGCCGCTCAGTCGGCCGCCCTCCTGCCTATCCACCGCGGCCCAGCCGTGGCTTCCCCTTCCGGCACGGCGCGACGACACCGTACTATCACTAACTACTGTGACCCGCATAGTCGTGACCCCTCTACTGTGAGCTGTGATGGTTCCATGCTGTCTTCCAACCATCGTGGCCTACCTGGACACACCCCTCTTCCTCTAGAGTAGTGCGACGACACCGCGCCCCTTAGGCATTGTCGCGGCTCGTGGTGGCCGCAGTCCCACAATCCGCACAACTCCGACGACCAGGTGTCATTTGCGCAACCAAATTCTTCTGCTGTTTTCTTTACCGATGGCACCATTGCGCCACCAACATCGTCAACCATTAAAAACCATTAGAGGGATGTCGGGCCGTGTTTTTTCGGCCCACGACCTCCGTGTTAGTTGATAACATTTGTCTAACAATGTACCACAATAAAAGATGAGGTATGAAGATTTAAATTAATCAAAAATGAACGCTACCTCAAAATTGGCATCATATGTCACCGAGCCACAGAAGACAAGCATCACGATAGTCAGGCGTCGTGGAAGAATGGTGTCTTCCCACCAACGTTGGAGGAGAAGGAAGGAATACTCGTCATCGTTTTTCGGTGGAATCGGCATTCTTCGTCGAATAGGGCGTCGTTCTTTGTCAAAGAACGATGTAGCTCTCTTCCAATTCTCCAAAGGCTCTCCCCATCAAATATTTTCCATCCAAAATTATTAGAAAGGCTTTGGAAATTAAATACAATTGCCATGCAATTCAAATTAATTCAAAAAGAAAACAAGGATTAATTAAATGTAGCATTTATTAAATCCTAGTTTTTGGCATTAAAAGAGAAGGTGAAGAGTTGACATTAAGAGTGGCGTGTTGTCAGCATTTAATGAAGGGGATTTAATGGGAAGTTGAAGAAAGGTAAACGGTTTAGGGATCCTGTGGGCCCCACCTCACAAATATCATCTCATGGGAGGTTATGTGAGTGTGGGACCCACCTCTAACATCCCTTGGGAGAAAATAACCAACATCCATAAATAAAATTGTGTTCCAGAAATTTTATTTATTTTATTATATATCCCCAAAAATTAACTCTCAACCCGCATAAAACATTACTGCTGTAAAGGTCCCCTTAAGCGAAAACCAGTGCAGCGAGTTCATCGGTGTCCTCATATTTCAATTCCGAGTACCAGTTCAAAAGGTAGAAAAACCCACACGAACGTTTACTGAACGTACCCAAATAAAACTTTAGAAATTGATTCTCGGCACCCCGGGACTCAGAATCATGCGCCGTCAGAATCCACAGACTCGTAAAATTTCAAAGAATTAAGAAAAAAAATTCCGTGAAATTCCCAGGTCTTTACAATCACATATAAAATATTGTTATAATTGTGTATTTCAAGTATATATATATATGATATTTTTGAAATAATTATTCATGTATAATTTATATATCACACCAAAATTATTAGTTTATATTTTTTGGGGGGACACGATAACAACGCTCGTGTTTATGGTGGAACACAACCGCACAAAGCATTGCGATTTATTTTTTACGAACAATTTACATGGTTGGTAATAAGGATAAATTTAATGAATATATGATATATATATATATAAAATAAAAAATTATTATATTCATGAAATATTTATCATTATGAAGAGATGATAAATAATTTTATTTTTTTCCATTTCTCACACTAAAAATTGATAATGTCGTTTATGAATATATGTGGACAACCACCTCCACAATGTGATGTGATTATTATTTAATCCCCACATAACATGGATGATATATAGAATTATATTTCTATAAATAATATGGTATTTCATAAATGAATATAAATATGGAAATATAAAATATTAACTACCTTCTTTCTATAATGATCATTGAAAAATGGAAACCTTATTAATGTGTACGTATGACACACCATCTCCATGATTGGAACATAGTATTTTTTTTATAGAAAATATTCACGAGTATTTTTGAATGAATAATTGATTTATACAGTGTAAAATTAATTCATGATTGTTATTATTAATATTTTGATGTAATAATCTCTTTGACCATGGTCAACACACTAATGTTGTTTTAAAACAATGAACGAAACAACCTCAAAACAACCAATGTGGGATTAATTGGTTAAATATTTATTTATATAATTTAAAATAAATAAAATAATGTATTTAAGTAAAACATTTAAAAAAAATAATAGGTTATTTAGAAATAAAATAATTTTTTTAATATTATTATACATGATTTATAAGACTTACATAAAAATATAGAATCAAGGTAAGGGACTTCATCTCAATTTCTCTTCATTGAGACATATTTTAATGTTCTGGAACTAATTTTTTTTATTTGGGGTATATAGTTCCACTTATATAGGTAATATCATGAATCCTTCAAACATAATTTAATTTAATTTTTAACTTTATATTATTTCATCCAAGGGGATTTGACATGAATGTTAACATATTGTATATAATTTCATAACTCAATTTATATCCATTGGGTTATACTAGTTTTTAATTTTATTTGATATTATAATTTTATATGTGTAATAAAATTTGATTTTAATATTTTCTATTTCCACTTATTTTTTGTGGATTTAATATTGATAAAATTTATCTATTAACTGATAAATTCTTAATTAAACATTGTGATCATTATATGGGTATCTCATCTCAATGTTTTTGGTTATATGGTATGTTATTCAACAATCACCATTTATGAGGTGTATCTACTACCAATTTTACATTTTGTTTCATAAAACAACTTATGTTCATGATATTTATTGTATAATTTTTTTATTGTTTCATGTCGCTTATGACTGAAGAGTTACCATGGAGGAAAAGGATTTGTCATAAAATATATTTTCTTTTGGGATTTTCTAAGTTTGATGTTTATTTGGATGAAATCATATGATCTTATTTTTAATAAAAACATATATTTATTTTAAATTGGTTATTAATGTGGTTAACATACTTTATTTCATTTCCATCCATAATTTATTAATTAATGATCAATATATCCTTTTTGATGTTACATTGAACATGTATATTTTATTTTATATCTGGAATCATTCTCTTCCATATTAATGTTTTATAATTTTTTCAAAAGTGTTATTTTATAACCATAAATGATTTCATAAATATATTTTTTATGATATTTGGCCATATATTAAATTTTTTAATGGGAAATTTCTCAACATATTCTAAATAGGGAACTTTGACTCTCTTTAAAAGATGTTTGAAAGAAATATTTATTTTTAACTATTACAAAATTAACATATTTTCCCTCATAATTACAACTAAATGGTATTTATTTTCTATTTTATATTCTAAAGGTTATTTTCAATGGAACTAATATCATTAATGTTTTATAATTTTTTAGATTTTGAATATCTATATTCCAAATTGAATTGATAGTTTCCTCCCAAAATATTCCAAGTGGTCTTTTAAAATATTTTTCCATCTAAATTAGAATAATCTAATGTTACTCAATATTAAATCTTTTTTTTCTTCAAGATTGTTTTATTTATATTTTAATTTTATTTCAATTCACCAATGTAAATAACACTTGATATAAAATATTCTCCACTAGGGTTATTCTATAATGATTCCATCCTCATTCTTTCTCTGGATGAATTAGGGTTGTTGTAAAGATATATTCCTAGAAACAATTTATTTTCCACGTGTTAATCAAGTTACAAAGGAAATAATGATTGTTTTTATTTTTTTTAATTATATGAAATTTATATATAATTTATTCATATTATTGTTCTTGTATATTTTTAATGAATTATTTAGTGCCATTATAGCTCACGAGTGTGGTCGATATAACTTATACAATGGGTGAACCAAAATAGCACTAGGTGACCCAAGTATGACTTTTAAAATGTCTGTGGCTATATTCTAATCTTATTCATTGGGTATTGAAGTCCACTATATAGTCATTCCATAGGTAGGGGTTCTATAAGGGTTCTATGAATATAATGTTCCCAGATACAAAGACATCTTCTTTATGATTACTATAGGGTTTTAAGGATTATTTTATTCAAGATTGAAATCACATAGATCATGATTGTTGATTCTTATTACTCATAACATTCATAAAGATTTATTCTAAGTTTCATAATATATGTAACAAGTATTGATCGGTATACATATTTTTATTTTATCTTTATTCACTTTGATAATTTCATTATACCCTTATAAACTTCGTATTCACGCTAATGAAACTCAATTAAAAATTTTTATGTTTACCCTTACTAATCAATTATTATCAGCCTTCTTAGGTTTCCTTTTTCCTTAGTTATAAAGAATGATGTTCGATGAATTTTGTTGAAAAGAATTTAATTTCAATAATGATGATGACCTAATTTGTAATATTAAAATATTTGTATTGTGGAAAAAACATTCTCTCTTGAAGTCATGGGATATTTTTATGTTTTATTTTCTATTAATTCACTTACTCTCTAGACCTAAAAGGTCCTTGCGTAAGCAAGTGATTTAAAATTTCCTTTTTATGTTTAATGTTTGGGATGGTGAAAATTGGGCTACCTTAATCAGTATCAAATTCAAAAATGTATTGTTTATCATTTTAGAATATGAATCAGTAGTGTGGGTTCAGGGATATTATACGTGAAGTACACTTTGAGTGGGGGTGCACTTTTATAATTGAGGTGAGTGGAACACCTATAATTTTTCAATGTTTTTAAATAATTCCATGTCATGTTTTTGGAAAAAAACAATCTAAAATTGACCATTATATCATGTTCTATGAGATAAGGCTGAAATATGGCCATCTAATAGAATTTAGATCCGTTTATTGGTAATTTTAACCCTTAGCTCTTTAGTTTAATGCCCCATAAGTTTGTTTTATCCATAATCCTGGTAACAACATTTCAATGTGTTTACTCTTTATTATGAAAAAAAGTTGATATTTTTATATAGTATTAATTATGATGATCCAAAATATGTAATAAATTTTTCTAAATTATATTCACAAAATTAGAGGAATTTAATTTAATATTAATCCAACATAAGAGTTCGAAACTCAGTTTTCCACAACAACAGTTTTGCCAATTATAAAATGTATTTACACAAAATGTAATAGTAATATTGATTCCAATTAACTAAATTTTGTGAATAATGATATAATTGAAATAATTTTCATTTTAAAATAATTATAATTCGAAATAGAAATTTGTAAATTCATTAAACAAAATGGTAGTCTTGAATAAAAATTATTATTATTCACTCATCATTGAAAAAATTAATGTTTTCAAAAAACTACCAAAAATTAAATATAATATATATTGAAAATAGTTACATAAAAAAATAAGTAATTTTTTTCAAATATATTAACTAAAATTTGTAAAATAATTTTTTTTGAAAATAATTGCACCGAACATGATGAAACCACTTTTTAATAAAATATAGCTTTTAAGTATAAAACTAGATTTATTATTATCTCTAGCCTAGATAATAATTAAATGAATGGAAAAATTTTGATGAATCTTTTATGTCTAATGTTGATTAAAATAATTCACTAATAATGATTAAGTTAATTAAAAGACATTACATATAATAAAATAGATTTCAGAAAAATATTTATTTTACTTTATAATGATTTTTAGTTTTAATTTAACTTATAATTAATTGATAACCAATTAATTTATGTATAAAACATAAATATTTCATAATTTATTTATCCTTTTTCGTACCATATAATTTAACATCTTGGTAATAATGGTATACTATAATACAATTTGTTTAAACTAACTGTGGTTTGTAATGTAAGCTATCCAATAAATTATATTCATTTGAAAAATATTTCATAAAATATTAAGGTGTGAAATTAATTATCTTATCTTCATCCATATATATATTTGAGGTCTAAATAGTCTCCCTTATATAATATTAATATAGAAAATCCCATCATATTGTAGTCGTCACCAAACAAATGATGTATTTATCACATCCAGTTCTATATTTATTAATTGTACCGTATATATTCATGTAGACTAAATTCATCATATTATATGCATGCTTCTTATTTTGATGATATGTTATTCTCACCATCAATCTGATCAATCATGCAATGTAATTATTTTATCTTTTCCACTTTATATAAGGAATATCAACAATATGTTAATCATTGATAAATTATTAATACTCTTTTGATGAATGTAACTAAGAATTTAATGCCTCAAGATATTCTCCTTCTTAATTGAAAGAATAAAATTAATATCATTTATAATTGATACATGTTTTCATTCATTATATTTCTTTGTAGAGGATATTCTCCAATTTTTCTATTAATATAATATCCTTTCCTGTTGAATGCAACTTTTAATATCGAATCACATAATTGACCCAAACACTATGTTGTTCCAGAGACCATCAACATAGATATATTTTTGTATTATTTTAATTATTATCATGAATTGTTTTTACCAATTCCATTGATATTAAATATCCATTAGGTTGAGAATATTTCTAGAAGTGAGTGAATGTTTATGGACCTATTTTTGAAGATGTATCTTGATATTCAAGAGTACTAGGGTCGGGTGACCATTGAAATTATTTGTATCACCTAGTCATTCCATATCAAGTTAAAATGGATCAAATTTTCTAATTCACATTTCTTTTTTCATGAGAAACTATATATATACTATGGAGTCAACTTTATAATGGCCTATTGATACAAATATGATCATTGTTCTTAAAGTCCATTTTTTGGTTTTATTAGGTATGCATGAGCATATGATGGGGGACTCAAATGCATAGAAGTGTGTGTTATACATAGTTCTGACTATAATGTATTAATAAATTCATAGATAGTATTGGTTTACATGGATGAATAGTAAAATTACATGTCTTGTCCCGTGATTCTCTACCCATTAGTAATTGAAGGTTGAGAACCAATAACAAAGTAGTTTGTTGTAACTATTTTCTATTCCCAAGTGGAAATGGTATGAGGTTACTCTGGAATTCATAAATATTTTTTCAAGGAAACCCTATAAGATTGATACATTTGTGGTGATCATGGATTAGTTGAATAAGGTGGCTCACTTTCTACTAATATATGATACCACTTCATTTGATAAGATATAGAAAGTACAGGTTTTGGAGATAATACACATAAATGAGATTCCATAGATAATCATTTCCTATAAATACACCTGTTTCACATCACATTTCTTGTACACATATGCATTTTGGAACTTCTTATTATCAAATGATAGATTGGTCATCTGAGTGGACCATTTGTGTACTTTAGGACATGCTTCAAATGTGTGTATTTTACATTGGTGGTTCCTTTGAGAAACAAATTACTCTAGTAGATTTCACATTTAATATTAGTTATTTGGATCATATTTAGATATCTCAAATTGAATCCTAATTTGGTAAACTATTTCATTTACAATTATGTTGGCTTGAATCTAGAGATTCAATTATTGTGTTGGTGATACTAGGGTAGGATACCTTTGAAAAAATCATATTGGTAAGAATACAGCTTACGTTCACTTTGGGAAATAAAAAATAATAACATTATTATTGAAACAAGCATCTACAGTTTGAGGTGGGTGATTATGTATTTGTTTACAAGTGTCACCAAGGTTGATACATCTTCTCATTTAGTTGAATGGGAATCTTTCTCTCAGATATATGGGACCCTGGAGATTGCAGATAGGATTGTTATGGTTGATTATTTAATAACTATTCTAAATTATTTCTATTTTATTCACAATGTATTTTATGTATCATTGATTCATTGTTACTATCTTGATCTATCTCAGGTGATCGATACTGATGAAAATGACCTTGAGTCTAATGTGTCCTTTTATGAGTGTTTGGTTTTTATAAAGGATTTAATAAATAAAACATCACAAGAGTAGAAAGTTCATCCATTATGTATACAGTGGTTGGGACGTTGTAAAATTTTATAATTAAACTCGGGTAGGAACACTTTTATAAATTTCAAAATCTAATGTAATTTCCTTAAATATTGGTTTTTGGGTGTTGGGAATGTATTGTGAACATTTTTAGATGAATGAGTATAGACTATAACTAAAAATAGGTAGAATTTAGGTGACCACAATGTGATTTATTTGTATCATAATGTGATTGAACCAAGAAAATTGAAGGGCCTTGTCATATATTACTATGTTCCATAGTATGTGAGGTCACACCATGATAGGCTTGGGTAGTGGGGAGGCTCTCTACCTAGCCTGGGTGACACCATTTCCAATATGGTTACACCACGAACAATTTCATGTAATTTTTTTAGGTTTAATTAATTAATAGTTATTAGAAATAAAAGAGTGGATCCAATCTCTTTAATCAAACAACACACCCACTCCACAATAAAGAGTCATTTCCCTCAATGTGGGTCTTCTCTTTCAATTGTTGGTCGAGTCGAGGAATTTTTTTATGATATGGAGCTTGAGGTAAGAATATTTTTTCAACTCTATACTTTCTTGGTTTCTTCTACTATGAAACTATCTCACACTATTTATGTATATTTATTCCCAATTATATGGTTTTTTTCTTCATTTTCATTTTCAGTCATTTGATAATGAATCAATGATTGATATTTGGTTAGTAGGATTTAATTAACCTGAGGTTAATGGTACCAAAACTATTCCACAAGTATGGTATAATTTCTAACTTTGTGTGTCGTATGATCATGAATACCTACCATGTGTTTGACCTAGTTCTCATTTAAATTATTAATTTATAGTATTATCATTATTAATGGTACATTTAAAATGTTATTTGTAACACCCCGAGATTTTATGAAAAATATTCTTTTTAATTTCATTAATGTCTTGTGTTGTATGCTACAACAAAAGAAGCTTGCAAAACACGCATCCCTGACTTTCCTTGCATTACACGCAATCACGACCTTCCTCGATAGCGTGTGTAGTACGCAATACCAAGTTTCACTAAACAAGATATTATTATAATATTATTATGAACTGGCCATTATGAATAGTAATACCCACTTTTTTAAATTTAATCTTTTAAAATGGAATTCATTTTTGGATTCGGAATATCGAAATTAGCTTAGGGTGAAATTTTGGTACTTTTCGGATAACATTCATTTTCTGATGAATAGTGAAAATTACTAAATTTTAATTAAAAACAACCTTTTTAATCGAAATAATTAATAGTGATAAATTATTAATTTGAGTGGTTTTAAAGTATATTTAGAATTTATTTTTACAATTTAATACAACATTGGTCATTGGATGTAATTTCACATTTAAACCAGACATAAACAAGTGTCAATCTTTTGATAGTTATTATCTCTTAAGAACACGCTATATGTTTTGACGATGGAAATTAATTTTTAAATTAATTAATGCAACTGATATGTTTTGAATTTGGTAAAATAGGCATCATTTTTGAGTTCATAATATCTAATATAGCTTAGGCCTAATTTTTTGTATTTTTCTGGTAACTTTCATTTTTTGATGAATAGTGAAACCACTAAGTGGTAGTTAAAAAAATAAATTTTTCATAAAACATAATTTTACCGCTTCTGTGAGTGGAATTTCAAAAATCCGAGAAACATGGTTGATGTCAGTAAGTAAAATGTGGTTCAATGAGATGAAAATAATTTTTGGTGAATAGTATCTTTTTACTTTTTTTACCACGGTTAAAATTAAATTGGGCAATTAAGGGTGAAAATGATATTATTATTACCCTAACACATGTCCTAATTCTATTGGATAAGTGTAATTCGACCAAAAACAACCTTAGGAACAAAATATAACCATTTAGGCCAACTTGGATGAGATTAAGACATTTTTTATTAATTTATTTAAAGAAGGGTTAAAATAGTTAAAATCAATGTTTAATAAGTAAATCATTTTTAATATAGGGTTATACATAAGATAAATTCGACTATAAATATTCATTAGAAATATAAAAATATTTCCTATATATTGATATTTTATTTGTAATTTTTAGACTTTAAATAAGTTAATTTATTTATGACACAAAGATGATGCAGTAATTATCTTATTAATGAAATATTGATATAATTGATGTTATAAATACCCAAATAAATGTAATTTGAGACTTTTTATGAATTCCACTAATTTTATAGGTTAATATGAAATTTTAGTATTGATCTAATTACCTTTTTTTAGAACTAATCATTCTGTTATGATTTTCACAAAAAATCAATTACTAAATAGTGTCAAAACTGACATAAAATAGTTTTTAAAACAAATATTATATTATTAATTGTTATTTTATTCTTAAAAATCTAAGGTTCGGAAAAATGACTTATATAAGGTTATATATATTAATAATAAACAACTTGGGGTTCTTTTGTCTTGTTATAGTAAGTTTATTAACCTTATAGTGTAAGAACACAAAAAGACACGGTAAAAGTAAAACTATCTAACTTAAAGTTAAATCTAAATGATAAGGTTAAAATAGTAAAATAAACTTGTCCAAATTCTATTGTATGACAGGATTTCGACCCATCCCCACATTATCATCGAAATAAATCAATTTGGAGCTATTTAAAACTGAATATGTCTTTATAATAAAATAATATTTTTAGTTTTCCCAAAGGTGCCCCTCTCCTCCCTTATAAAACGGCACCTCCTCCCTCTCTTCCTCACACCACTTTGAGCCTTCAATCTCGGCCAACCCCTACCAAATTCTCTTCTCCACTTCCATAGAAACATCCTAGAGGTCCTGGTCTTCTTAAACGACCAATTTTAGTACCCTAAGAGGAGGACTCAAAGAGGCGCTTCAAAGAAAATGTAATGTCTGTTACCGATTCTTTCAACTTTATTTCTTCTTCCACTTCTTCTTCTTAGGTTGTTTCATTATGAAGTAATAACATAAGTATCACTAATATACTGATATGTTATTATAAGTATGAAACAACTCTATTTCACCATCTATCCATCTTACGGAAAATGAAATCACCGCGCGTGCGTACGTACGGAATACCGTCTCTACGCCGTGGTGTAATCTATTTTCCAGCACCACCTTACTTGGATGGATATAATGGTGTACATAATAACTATACATGACTATTGTAAAGTGATATTGATTCTGAAATAGTATACATACACTCCAATACAATTCTACGATCATGAGAATGATATCATCACTCGTGCATACGTACGGACTTCCATCTCCACGACGCGATGAGATTCATTCTCCACGTTAACCATTCATGAATGATTATAAAGTATATATAATAAGTAATCATGAAATATATGACATAATAATGATACTGGATTTATGTGTATATATATGTATGTCATCTACTTAATTCCAGTCAACTCAATAAGGAAACAAAAACAGCGTTCATGCGTACGTACGACCTACCGTCTCCATGAACGTTGTATTTCTTTCTATTTACTGATCTATTATATATATGTATATTCTGAATATATATTATATATAAATCATGTTTTATATTCTGTAATTAAGTAATCATGATCTCATTAATCATATGAATAATTACAAGTCAAAACACGGACGACAAATGAAACGATTTTACCCAAAACTCTCTTTAACATTGAATTTACAAAAGAACGGGTAAAATAAAGTCATAAGTGAACCATATATGATATCATAAAAATAATTATGATTCTGGAATAAGTCAATAACATTATTTAAATCATTATACAGTAGGTTTGGACACTTACGAAGAAAATCAGACCTAAGGTAAGGGAAATATCACAATCTCATTTTTATACGAGATTGTTTATACGTTGGTATTTACTGGGTTGTATTTTCTCATCCACATCCATGTTTCCTCAATATTTAATATTATTTCCATCCACCTACTATTGTTTAAATACAATTTTACCCTTCGGTGAGTTTTTAGTAAAAGATATGAATGGAATATTTTGTTGTTTTTCGTATAAGGTACTTTTTGACTTTTTCGACAAAAGTATGAGAAGAATGTTTTTTTAACTTATATGGAATAAAGGTATTTTTTAAACATTATTTCCAAGAAGCTTCCTTTACAAGTTTTCAAGTTTATTTTTAATCAACTTCTTTTAGTTTAGAATTTTATGACATGTTAAGAAATGAATAGTGTTTTTGAAGTAGAAATGATATTTTCATCAAGAATGGAGTTCAAGTGTTTTATCAAAATTATTTTCCATATAAGATAATAAAGGGTTTTGTTTATATCCCTATTATTACATTGATATTATTATGTTGTGATGGAATTATTTTTATGAATTCCGTTATCTTATATGAGTTGTTTTATGCTGTCACGATGTTTAAGAATCCCATTTTTGTTACATGGGTTATGCTATGATGTATGGTTTATGATTTTGTGGCACACATAAGAATGGTGTCATTATGAGATGGGTGGGACCTATATCTCCCTCCAATGCATTGGGTACATATTTTATATCTCATGAGATAGACATGGCTAGAATGACAGGTTAAACCGGTTCAGTGAAATAGGACTGAAACGAGGAATGATCTCGGTTCAGAAATGGACTTTGTCTACTTAGATAGTCTTGGAAATGAGTCTTGACTAACAAGAAATGATTCTCTATGATTATGTGTGTATGACACAAAGCTTCATGTTTTAAGTTATGATTATTGTGATTACATTTAACTACCATGATTTATCCCATGTTTTGAAATTATGATTTCTTTTGCAGGTTAAGATTTCCAAATGTTAAGTTCCTATGTATATGATGTGATTGATATTTCTTTTGTTTACCCTTAATGAGCATTTTAGCTCACCCTTATATGTTTTCTTTTCCCTAGTATATAAAGAATGGTTTTAGTAAAAAAAGGAATATCTTTATGGGAGATGTTGATGATCTTTCACCACGATTAGAAGATTATATTCCGAGTTTCCAAAGACACAAAACTATTAAGGTCCTTGTGTGTGTGTTTTTGTGATGTACTAAGTATTCCACAAAAGTAATGTAATGTCCATGTACGTCAAGCTTTGGGTCTCTACAGTTTGGTATCAGAGGAATGTTTTAGTCAACTTTTGGAAACTAGGATGCGAAAACGTTAGTGAGATCCCTAGAAATATTTCTAAGGTATGTCTAGGGATGTCCCTAAGGATAAGTATACATATAGGATATAGTACTAAAACTACGGTAACAATATTAGAATTTATCCTATGTTGTTAGATATTAATGGTACTCCCCCTTTACTATGTTGTTTTCTCTAGCATGATTTTTGCCTCTCATAGAATTCTTTTTGTGTTTTAGTTAATGGAGGGAACCAGAAGGAATTTGGTTAACATTGAATCCAATGGACAAATTGGTGACTATAAGCAACAAAATTGTGTAATGCCTAGAGAGAAATACATTGTGATTATGCCGAATCAGTCATCGCGATATATGATTAAAAAGGTGAAATTTAGTGGTATGCCTAATTCATCAAAGAAGTTGAAGATAGATTATTAAGCATGTTTGCATGTTGAGGAGCATAAAGAAAGGAAGATTTAGATTTCTAAAGAAGGGAAGAATAACCTTGAGGAATACCTAAAATGGAGGGACCGATGTTATCTGTGTGGAGAAAAGGGTCATAGAGTGACAGACTGCTATGGAGTTCAATGTATTATTTGTGGAGAACATGGCCATTACCCAACTCAATGCCCTGACCTAAAAAGTTACTTCTAAATCAAGGAAGGACATATTCCAGGATAATAATTGAAGAGGATGGATTGAAGTGTTTATGTATTGGTATTCAAGAATAAGGTTATTGATGTACTTTTATTGTGTATTAGAATATTTTTGTATTATTCTATTGTGGTTTTCAATAATTTTAAGGTACCGGTAACCATGAAAGGTGATTCAAATATTTTGGAAAGCAGATGATATGTGCATAATGAAGGGATAAGGAGAAAATGAAATGTTTGATAGTATTCATGAGCTCATGATTGATATAAGGACTAAGTGATATCATGGTTTGAGTATAAAGAATTTTGAGGATTTTGGTTTGTGGAAAGTGTTAACTTTTAACTGCATTCGTGTTTTCACTAAGGTTCAATGGGTATTCATTCTTCAAGAGAATACATGATTAAGGTAGTCACATATCTTATGATATATGGGGGATAAATGATGGCATTCACGTGATTGTTATGTGACATTTCAAGTAATCATTTTCTCTATACTATGAGCTTGGACCGAAGTATTTTAGATAAGCCTAAATATTGGAATGGATTATGTTGGACATAAGTTAGTATTGTTTAAGGATAGAACTTTTTTGGATATTATGGATGGGATGTTATAGTAATATAGCCTTAGAAAAAGGATAACCTGCAGGATGGGCGACACCCATCACGTCGGACAAGGCTGTGGGAATCGAACCCACAACCGAAGTGCGACTAGCCTTTATCGCCTACCACTGGCCTACAGGAAGTCCCTGTTTAGTAGAAACTAGTTTTATTATATTAAGCAGTATGATATATGAAGTATAAGTCCATTTTAGGAACCATATATGATTAATCTCACTATATATGGACTTATGTATTTTTTGATAACTTTTCTAACCTTTTGTTTGAGACAGATGGAATGACCCATCATTCTATCACATGTTCTACTGACACATCATGAATGACAAATTGAACTTCATTTCTTTAAGAGATGAAGTGGAAATTTTCCAAATAACGACCAACAGTGAAACTGTACAAAAATCATGAAAGTATTTCTTCTAATTCCAATTTCATCAACATTATGGAAATGATCTTGAAAACAAAAAATGTTGTCTTAGTGCTCTTATATCCGATAAATCAGATGGTACCTTATATCGTCAAAAATTTATGGCTTTGTAATTGTTGGCTTTTTCATAGCCATGTTCTCTACCACTCTCCATCAAAACTTGATGGTTAGATTTTTCTTCCATATCCATATTTTCACCTATGTTCTCCTACATGGAAACCCAGTGATGAGTTAATTTGGGTAACCGTTATGTTTCATACTTTAGTTTTTAAATCCATGTTTTGGTATTCCTTTTTACTATGTGGATTTCTATTAAAGAAACGTTCAAGTAGTAAACCATTTATAACCCCGACAAATTTCGAGGGCGAAATTCATTTTAAGGGGGGTAGAATGTAACAGCCCGAGATTTTATGAAAAATATTCTTTTTAATTTCATTAATGTCTTGTGTTGTACGCTACACCAAAAGGAGCTTGCACAACACACATCCTTGAATTTCCTTGCATTACACACAATCATGACATTCCTCGATAGCGTGTGTAGTACGCAATACCAAGTTTCACTAAACGAGATATTATTATAATATTATTATGAACTAGCCATTATGAATAGTAATACCCACTTTTTGAAATTTTATCTTTTAAAATGGACTTCATTTTTGGATTCGTAATATCAAAATTAGCTTAGGGTGAAATTTTGGTACTTTTCGGATAACATTCATTTTCTGATGAATAGTGAAAATTACTAAATTTTAATTAAAAACAACCTTTTTAATCGAAATAATTAATAGTGATAAATTATTAATTTGAGTGTTTTTAAAGTATATTTAGAATATATTTTTACAATTTAATAAAATTTTATTCATTGGATGTAATTTCACATTTAAACCAGACATAACCAAGTGTCAATCTTTTGATAGTTATTATCTCTTAAGAACATGCTATATGTTTTGTTTTCCGGAATTAATTTTTAAATTAATTAATTCAACTGATATGTTTTGAATTTGGTAAAATAGACATAATTTTTGAGTTCATAATATCAAATATATCTTAGGCCTAATTTTTGGTATTTTTCTGGAAACTTTCATTTTTTGATGAATAGTGAAACCACTAAGTGGTAGTTAAAAAAAATGAATTTATCATAAAACATAATTTTATCGCTTCTATGAGTGGAATTTAAAAAATCTGAGAGACACGGTTGATGTCAGTAAGTAAAATGTGGTTCAATGAGATGAAAATAATTTTTGGTGAATAGTAACTTTTTACTTTGTTTTACCACGGTTAAAAGTAAATAGGGTAATTAAGGGTAAAAATGATATTATTATTACCCTAAAACAAGTAATAATTCTATTGGATAAGTGTAATTAGACAAAAAACAACCTTAGGAATAAAATGTAACCATTTAGGCCCACTTGGATTAGATTATGAAATTTATTATTAATTTATTTAAAGAAGGGTTAAAATAGTTAAAATCAAAGTTTAATAAGTAAATCATTTTTAATATAGGGTTATACATAAGATAAATTCGACTATAAATATTCATTAGAAATATAAAAAGATTGAATACATAATTATATTTTATTTTTAATTTTTAGACTTTAAATAAGTTAATTTATTTATAACACAAAGATGATGCAGTAATTATCTTATTAATGAAATATTGACATAATTGATGTTATAAATACCCAAATAAATGTAATTTGAGACTTTTTATGAATTCCAATAATTTTCTAGGTTAATATGACATGTTAGTATTGATCTATTTTCCTTTTTTCGAACTAATCATTCTGTTATGATTTTCACAAAAAATCAATTACTAAATAGTGTCAAAATTGACATAAAATAGTTTTTAAAACACATATTATATTATTAATTGTTATTTTATTATTAAAAATCTAAGGTTCGGAAAAATTACTTATATAAGGTTATATATGTTATTAATAAACAACTTGGGGTTCTTTTGTCTTGTTATTGTAACTTTATTAACCTTATAGTATAAGAACACAAAAAGACACGGTAAAAGTAAAACTATCTAACTTAAAGTTAAATCTAAATGATAAGGTTAAAATAGTAAACTAAACTTGTCCAAATTCTGTTGTATGAGAGGATTTCGACCCATCCCCACCTTATATTCGAAATAAATCAATTTGGAGCTATTTAAAACTGAATATGTCTTTATAATAAAATTATATTTTTAGTTTTCCCAAAGGTGCCCCTCTCCTCCCTTATAAAACGACACCTCCTCCCTCTCTTCCTCACACCACTTTGAGCCTTCATGCTCGGCCAAAACCTGCCAAATTCTCTTCTCCACTTCCATAGAAACATCCTAGAGGTCCTGGTCTTCTTCAAAGACCAATTTCAGTACCCTAAGAGGAGGACTCAAAGAGGCGCTTCAAAGAAAAGGTAATGTCCGTTACCGATTCTTTCAACTTTATTTATTCTTCCACTTCTTCTTATTAGGTTGTTTCATTATGAAGTGATAACATCAGTATCACTAATATAATTGTATGTTATTATAAGTATGAAACAACCCTATTTCACTATCTATCCACTTACAGAAAACGAAATCACTGCGCGTGCGTATGTACTGAATACCGTCTGCACGCCGTGGTGTAATCAATTTTCCACCACCACCTTACTTGGATGGGTATAATGGTGTAAATAATAACTATATATGATTATTGTAAAGTGATATTGATTCCGAAATAGTATACATACACTCCAATACAATTCTACAATCATGAGAACGATATCATCGCTCGTGCGTACGTACGGGCTACCATCTCCACGACGCGATGAGATTCATTCTCCACGTTAACCATTCATGAATGATTATAAAGTATATATAATCAGTAATAATAAAATATATGACATAATAATGATACTGGATTTATGTGTATATATATGTATGTCATCTACTTAATTCCATTCAACTCAATAAGGAAACAAAAAACAGCGTTCATGCGTACGTACGACCTACCGTCTCCATGAACGGTGTATTTATTTCCATTTACTGATCTATTGTATATATGTATATTCTGAATATATATTATATATAAATCATGTTTTATATTCTGTAATTAAGTAATCATGATCTAAGTAATCATATGAATAATTACAAGTCAAAACACGGATGACAAATGAAACGATTTTACCCAAAACGCTATTTAACATGGAATTTACAAAAGAACGGGTAAAATAAAGTCATAAGTGAACCATATATGATATCATAAAAATAAGTATGATTCTGGAATAAGTCAATAATATTATTCAAATCATTATACAGGAGGTTCGGACACTTAAAAAGCAAATCGGACCCAAAGTAAGGGAAGTATCACAATCTCATTTTTATCCGAGATTGTTTATACTTTGGTATTTACTGGGGTGTATTTTATTTTCCACATCCATTTTTCCTCAATATTTAATATTATTTCCATCCACCTAAAATTTCTTAAATACAATTTTACCCTTCGAAGAGTTTTTAGTAAATGATATGAAAAAAATCTTGTGTCGTTTTTCGTACGAGGTACTTTTTGACTTTTCCGACAAAAGTACGAGAAAAATGTTGTTTTTAACTTATACGGAATGAATGGATTTTTTTAACATTACTTTCAAGAAGCTTCATTTACAAGTTTTCAAGTTTATTTTTAATCAAATTCTTTTAGTTTATAATTTTATGACATGTAAAGAAAGGAAAAGTGTTTTTGAAGTAGAAAGGATATTTTCTTCAAGAATGGAGTTCAAGTGTTTTATCAAAATTATTTTCCATCTAAGATAATAAAGGGTTTTGTTTATATCCCTATTATTACATTGATTTGATTATGTTGTGATGTAATTATTTTTATGAATTCCTTTATCTTATATGAATTGTTTTATGATGTCACGATGTTTAAGAATCCCATTTTTATTACATGGGTTATGCTATGATGTATGGTTTATGATTTTGTGGCACACATAAGAATAGTATCATTATGAGATGGGTGGGACCAATATCTCCCTCCAATTCATTGGGTAAATATTTTATATCTCATGAGATAGACATGGATGGAACTTGCAGGTTAAGCTAGTTCATTGAAACATGACTAAAACGAGGAATGAACTCGGTTCAGAAATGGACTTTGTCCACTAAGATAGTATTGGAAATGATTCTTGACTAATAAGAAATGATTCTCTATGATTATGTGTGTATTCCACAAAGATTCATGTTTTAAGTTATGATTATTTTGATTACATTTCACTACCATGATTTATCCCATGTTATGAAATTATGATTTCTTTTGTAGGTTAAGATTTCCAAAAGTTATGTTCCTATGTATATGATGTGATTGAGATTTCTTTTGTTTAACCTTACTGAGCATTTGAGCTCACCCTTTTATGTTTTCTTTTCCCCAGGATATAAAAAAAGGTTTTAGGTAAAAAAGGAATATCTTTATGTGAGATGTTGAAGATCTTTCTCCACAATTAGAAGATTATATTCCAAGTTTCCAAAGACACTAAACTATTATGGTCCATGTGTGTGTGTTTTTGTTATATACTAAGTATTCCGAAAAAGTAATGTAATGTCCATGTATGTCAAGCTTTGGGTCTCTACATTATTGGATTAAAAATATATGGTATATAAGAGGGTTTCATGGTTTTATATTGACATTATAAATTGGTAAACCATGTTATATAACCATAATTTATTGGTGTGAAATTCCATAGGAAAATCATGAAATTGAAAAATGATTTATTGTGTGAAATGATAAATGATGATATGAGAAAGAGGAATTTTTATTTGGATAAAAACTTAAATATTGGATAGTATAAAGGTATTTACAATACCCATTGTTATATGGAAAATGATTTATGTAATGGCGTGTAATTATATTTGAATGGAATAATGAAATGGTTCACGGAAAAGATTTATTTTTGGTATTCCACTCAATGTTCCTGGGATAAGTATATTTCTCACTGGAGGTTTTTGTATTTCAATGATTGGTATATTTCCCCTAGGTGGTTCTTATGTTTTTGTTTATGCCCCCAAATGGTTACTTATTTTCAGAGACATCTAAAACTATCAAAAAGAATATAGATGATACTAGGTGTCATCATGGTTCCCAAGTATCTTTGATGTTTTTTATATTAATTATTATTTATAGTTCAATTTTCACATTGACACTTTATCATTGACTTTACCCTAGAAAGATATGATTAGTGTCAGTATTGGTGGTGACATACCAAGTCATACTTAGAATATAATTTTACTATTGTTTGGTAACTAGAGTGGGCTTGATTGTTTTTAAAAAGTTCAAAGGAAACGCCCTAAAATTGATGGATGATTGGGTGGTGAAGATAAGGATTGGTGGTTGGGACTAATCCATGACTCAAGATAAAATTTTCAGTATTTCTCAACTTATTATGCTTCATTACTGATTTTTATTCTCCACCCATGAGGGATCTATTATATATAGGAAATTCATAGCATCTGTATCACTCATTATTTTACAACTTATGATTTTGATGTCATATTATAGGATATTCCATTCAAATATTATATATACTTGTTTGGACACATGCTATACTATTTTTTTTCTAATACTATTTATAATTTTATGTGAGGTTATAGTCTCCCTATTTTATATCCATAAAACCTCCTATGATGAACTATGATTAAAATATATGGATACTACATCATTTTAGATGAATGTTCAACATATTAAAAAAATACTTCTTTAGGACCATAATAGATTAGTGTCTTTGGAATCATGTAAAAATAATCTTTTATCCCGGTAAAAGATCTTGAACATCCCACATTAATATATTCCCCATTGTTACCCATACTTAAAACATTTCTTCATAACCCGGGGATAGGAAAAATATGAATGTGGTGAGATCAGATGCTCAGTAAAGGTAAAAAAGAAAGATATATAAGCATAAAATGTGCATACGTTTTTTAGAAGACAACCATATCATTAAAATATCATACCTAGCATATCATAGATCATAAAAATGAATAATAGTATAAATATTGGTAGTTCATATGGCATGAATCATAGGGGAATTAAGAGAATAATCTATGAGATAAATATATTATCATAAGGCATGTGAGTTTTGAAGACACATAAATATATAAAATTATTTAAATAATAGTTATGGATAAATTTTAATGAAATCATGGTGGAATGGGTTCACTAACCAAACCATATTATTAGTCATGGTTCACACCTAAGAAAATATTAGTGGAAAAAGTCCTTTACTAAACCAGGATTACTCCCCATTCCATCCCTTTATTTCTCATTAAGGCTCACTTCCCATTCCGACCTTGTATTACAAAACCAGATTCACTTCCCATTCCAGGCCTTTATTACTAAACCGGGTTCCCTTCCTATTCAATCCATGTATTACTGAACTGAGTTCACTCCTCATTCTAGCTTTTTCATAAATAATAGTTTTTACTTCTGTTTCTAACATTATACGTAAGATCTCATCCTTTACAATAGTAATATTAGGCACATTATTAGGTAAATTTTTAAGCTTTTAAGTACCTTTAACATGGAGTAGTGTATTTGGGAGAACTTGGTGAAATTTTTAAGAGTAACTAAAGGATAGTGGGTTGTGCACGGTTTGCGCATGATTTGTAAAGCTGTGTGACCAAACTGTGCCAAGCGTGTGAAACATGATGGAGAGGTCCACACATTTTGGGTATGGTTTGAAAAAATATGTAACCAAACTGTTCCAACCATAAAAAACTGGATAGAGGGGTCTGCACAGTTGGTGCACGGATTTCCAAACTATGCGCCTTTGCCCATGAAACTGTGCACACAAGATTTTAATTATGAAAATCCATTTTAAAATCACACAAACCCCCCGGGACTTCCATATTCTCGATATTTTCTGGGACATTTAGAATTTTAGGAGTGTCCAAAGCCTCCCAGAGAGATTACAAGGAAATCTAAACACCGTTCTTCGAGATTGAAACCTCAGATTGATGATTTTCTCTCCTCCCAGAAAGATGATTTCATCATGATGCTTCTTCCATTCTTTCTCTTATATTTTCCAGATATTTTCATGGAAGATCTCCACCATTTTCTTGGATATAAACCCATGAGTTAAGATCTAGATATATGATTGTGGATCACGATCTAGATTTTCCGAATCTTGATTCCTTTGATCTTAATTTTGGTTTTATGTATTTAGATCCAGATCTTGATCAACGATGTTGTGCCGCTCGGATATTGGGTATTTACATTGGGCTAACATCAATAAATAAAACGAGGTGGGTGGTATAAATCATACTCCCATAGTCATGGTTTATGATATGTGTAAGAGTTTAGGAATTTTCTAGATTCCCTTGATAAATTATTTCTTAAATTGGATTTATTAGGAAAGTGGAATTGATATGTGTTTACATTAGTGATTTATTGACAATTGAATCATAGAACAAATTAATGTGGGGTATCCTAAATTGATTGATATTTTTAGAGATTTAATTATGAGTTGTGATTATTGTTATTGAGTTATTGAATTGATTATATTAAGATAATTTATTGGGGGGAATTAATTATGGAATTATGATTGTCTATGAAAGATGATTAATTGTGATAATTAATTACATGCCATGATGTGACCAAATATAATTAATTGTTAGAATTATTTTTGACATTTTCAATTTTTATATGAATAATTAATTGTGAAGAACTTATTATGACTTTTTCGGTTTTGATATGAATAATTAATTATGAAGAATTAATTATGAAATGTGATTTGTGTTGATTGGATAATTAATTGATAAATTGATTAATGGGTTATATGCTTAGTTAATTATTGAATTAACTAATGGACTTTGAGATCTTGAACTAATCGTTGGATTAGTAAATGAATAATGTGGAAAATTATTATGATTTAAATAATTATTAAATGCATGATATTTTTTGGTTCTAGGAATAGAGTCCTAGACCGATTAAGAAGATGGGAATTAGACATGGTGTTCCTCCCCTATAGTTATCAAAAAATGAGATTATAGGGTTTTAGGCATGACTACCTACACTTATTGAGAAAAGAAGTGCTAGTAATGAAGAACTACACTCAAGGGGATTTATGGCACTAGGCCTCTTGACCTACACCAAATTAATGATAATAATGAATGATGATTCATATGGGAAACTTGAATTGAATTGGCCTAATTTGATGATTAAATATTAAATGTCAACGTGATAACTATTTAAATTATGCATTGTATTTATTGCTTAATATATCTACATTCAATATCTTTTGAATAAACACATTTTAGACATCGTTGTTGGTGGAATACTAAGTTGTACTGACACCCTATTTGGTCCCCCTGATTGACACCCAAGGAGACTTTGTTGTTGCATGATTGGATAAGGGAAAGGCCCTGTGATGGCTAGCAGTTTGGGATTGGAGCAAGGGAGAGGGAACAAGACACATTTCAAGATCCATTTTAGAGTTGTTTTATCTTAACTTTGAGTTGCATTTTAGACACATGAAACTTGAATTTTCATAGCATGATTTACCTTTCAATTGATTATTGTAATTTATGGTTTTGACTATCATATGTCATGGTATTTTTCTGGTTATTTGTATGTGACCTTAATTTTTTATTTTTATTTTCTTCCACTCATATTTTATTCTGATAAAAGGGGGTATAGTCTCCCCAAGACTTACTTACCAGACCCTCACTGCTAGTAAGAACCCTCTAGAATACGGGGAGGCATTCTTGAGGGAATGTGGCCAAATGGCTTGGGGAACTATTCAGTGGCTCTTGGGTAAGAACGCCAATAAGTGGTGTTGAAGAGGTTTTCTATTCTTTCTTATTCTTTTTTCCTTTTTTTTGAAAGGTTGACCAAAGACTAAGAAGAGTCGAGGCTTGGTAATGAGCTCATGCATGGGCGTTACAAACCCATGTACAGTGGAGAATCTAAGTACTCAGTGTGGGATTGTTTTGATTTTTTTTTGTTATAGTTGGACATTATTTCACCTTGGTGATGAACTAGTTGTGTAATGTGATATTCGTTTTAAAAAATTGTTGAATTTTGATTCTTAGCCCAAAGAGGCATGATATTTTAGTCTGCATGCATCATTATAGGCACTCAGGGTTGTTGTGACATGCATCATTCTAGGAACTCAATGGAAAATGGATTATTGGTAAGTTGTTGAACTTGAACTGGGTTTCCTTATTGTGATATTGGAATAATATTCAAAAAATGAGAATAAAATGGGTGTCTAATGAAAGCCTTTATTTATGAAAAGGGAATTATTAATTAATTAATTGTTGAATTAGTTAATTTGACAAAATGTGATTAATTAATGGATGAATTAATTAATGAGAATGAATATACCATTTTTACCAAGACCTAGGTGTAGGATGGTTAGGGGTAGTGAAAAGGCCACAGTGATTACCATGCAGAAGGAAAAAGGGTGAAAACACAAGTTGAAACTATTTGTGTCAGTTTATCCTCTTACATAAATGTTATAATGATGCGTTATGAGACTTGACATGTGTTTTTGGATTTGTATAAGTATTCCTCCACGACACTAGTTGGGGGAGAGACTGAGGGGGTATTCCCCCGAATGAACTTCCAAACAGTGAGATTGAGGCACCATTTGTGCAAACTGAGGAAGAAGGGAAAATTTCATGCAATTCCTAGAGAGAGACCCAAGGTGGGTTCAGAAAAGCATGTCTGAGTTGACAAGGGAGTTTCAGCTGCATAAACCTCTTAGTTTTACTACAGAGGGTGGACCTGAGAGAGCTAAATTCTAGATCGAATCCATAGAGATGACACATGACCATTTGAAGAGTCCAAAAAAGAGGAGGGTCATGTTGGCTGCTTATACCCTACGAGGTTCCACGAAGCACTGGAGGGAAATTTAGGTACAATCTGGATAGACTGACGAGATGTTATATAAGGAATTTCTATAGAAGATCCTAGAGAACTTCTATCCGGGAACAATGAGGAAAGAAAAGGCTTTAGAGATTATGCATATGACACAAGGAAGCATATCCATAATGGAGTACTGTGAGCATTTTACATATTTATAGTGTTTTCCTTAGCATTGGCGGTATACGAGGCATCTTCAACAAAACAATTTCAAGACAGACTTAAGTGTGAAACTAAGTCTGATGTGAATATCATTAGGCTGAAGAAATTTTTAGACGTGGTTAATTAAGATATCATTTCAAAGGGGAACCTAAAGGAGGATTCCCGAACTAGATAGGTTGTTGGATGATCAGGGAGTGTACCTTCTGAGAGCAAGAAGCACCATCATGAGAATCATTTTCAGGACAATGGAAAGAAAGGTGGACAATCAGGAGGAACAGTTTCACCAGATCTTTCTCATGAACTTTTCCACTAGGGCGGTAGGAAGGGAAATTATCGTACACATTTTCCATAACCACCAGTGGTGTTCCGGTTTTGTGGAATGATGGGACATCTACAGAGGTTCTGCAAGAAGCAGCAGTAGGCTTTTTCTGAGGGAGTAGCTACCCAGAGTAAGAGTGTGGGAAAGGGTTCTTCTACACCATATAGGTTAGGAAGCTTGAGTTCTAATGGAAGAGGCGGTAGAGGTAGTTGATGTGGAGCTTTAGGGTATGGGTTCCCATATCATTATTATGGTGCTACTCTAGGTAATCAAATTACCCTATAGGGTAGAGGGGTATGATAGTTACATGTTGTGAAACCTATACTTGTGGAGAGTGTGGTTGGTCCATTGATAGTGAGAGGTACTATAATAGCTGTTTCTAATTTAGATACTGCCTTGTTTGATACTAGTTCCTCTCATTCATTTATATATGAAAACCATGTTGATGGCTTGAGCCTAGAGGTGGAGTCTATAAGCAGGATAATGAATATCGATACTCCTTTATAAAAAAGGACTTGAGATATCTCTTTATGAAAGGTAAGTTCCCTAGATATCAGAGAGTATCCTTTCCTTTGGGATATCTATGTCCTTGATATAATGGGATTCATCCTGATTTTGGGTATGGATTGGCTACTCACATACTGATCCCACATAGATTTTCACCATAGGAGAGTGACCTTTGTATCTCCTAAGGGTGACCAATATGTCCATTGTGGAGAGTGGGATATCTATACAGGAAGAGAAAGACCAATTACTCAGTAACTGGGAGAGCTCATGGCGCAAGTTTCTAGTCTTTTATTGATGATGGGATTGGTAGGAAAGATGTCCTTCCACTAGTAGTAGAACTATTTCAGGATGTTTTTTTTTGAAGACTTTTCAGGGTTTCCATTGGAGAGAGATGTAGAATTAACTATTGAGCTCTTGATGGGGGATGAGCCGGTATCTATTCCAACTTAAGGAATTTCACCGACTGATCTTTAGGAGCTCAAAATGCAGTTGGAAGAGTTGGAGGATAATGATTTTATCCATCCAAGTACATCACCAGTGGGATTTACTATTTTTTTGAAAATAAGACTGACGAGAGTCTACATTTGTGGGTCAATTACTGGAATTTGAATAAAATTACTCTGAAAAACTGATATTCTCTTCCATGTATCGATGGTCTGCTTGACCAGCTGAAGGGTGATAGTGTGTTCTCAAAGATCGATCAGAGAATGGGTTATCATTAGTTGAGAGTTTAAACCTCTTATATACCAGGAACTGCTTTCAAAAGTAGGTATGACCTTTATGATTTTTCTGTAGAGCCGTTTGGGTCTACTAATTCACCAGCAGTGTTTTATGGCCCTGATGAATAGGATCTTTCATATATACTTAGATCAGTTTGTGGTAGTGTTTATGGAAAACATCTCAGTGTACCCTAAGACTCATGAAAATAATTCACAACATCTTGATATCTTCCTGAGTACACTGAGAGAGAATCATCTATATGACAAGCTATCTAAATGTCAGTTTTGGATTGACACTATACACTTTTTGGGGCACATCATCTTAGAAGAAGGTATGGCAGTGGACCTTGAAAAAGTGCAGGCTGGGATTTCATGGGAGCATCCCAAGATATTTTTTGATATTTAATGAATTTTGGGATTAGTTTTTTATAATAGGTGGTTTATCTAGGACTTTTCCCAAATTGAAACTCTACTTACTGGTTTGAAAATGAAAGGGATAAGTTTGTTTGGATAGAAGCATGAAATAATTATTTCCAGGAGCTGAAGAAGTGCTTAACTTCGACACCAGTTTTGGTATTACCTAAGTCAGGTGGGGAGTACACGGTGTATTATGATGCTTCTGGGGTCGGACACAGATCTGTGTTGATTCAAGGGGGTATAATCATTACTTATGGGTCTCATCAGTTGAGGCCACATGAACGGAATTACCCTACGCATGACCTCAAGTTGGTAGTAGTGGATTATGATATTAAGTGTTGGAAACACTATCTTTTGGGTGAAAGGTTTAAAGTATTTACAGAACAAAAAATCTTGAAGTTCATATTTTCACAGCATGGATTGAATCTTTGGAAATGAAGATGGGTATCATATATGAAATCCTTTTATTTTGAATTGGCATATTCACCCGAGAAGGGAAATAGTGTGGTTGACGCCTTGAGTAGAAAAACTCAGACTTAGTTAGTACATGAGGCGAGTTCATAGTGGAAGATCGTGTATTTTTTGGATGAAATGCATGTGGTAGATCACGAGATTCAGGAGGATGACTCTAGTTTCTATAGTAGAGGATTCTATACTCATGAGATGGATCACTGATAGGAAGTATGAGGATCCGAAGTGTTTAGTCGTAAGTGAATTCCTTGATGGTGGGGAGACACCTTCATACTAGAAAATTGATGAGTATTGGGTCATTGATGTGAAAAATCATGTTGTTGTGCCTATGAATATATGAGAGGAACTCATGCGAGTATTCAATGATTCAAGGTGGGTGGTACATCCTGGGGTTGAAAAAAATTTACTGTGACCCTCGACGATAGTTTTGCTGTATTGGCATGAAAATGCTGATAGTAGGGTTCATAACTAGATGTTTCACCTCTCAACAGGTGAAATCATATCATCAATGACCTAGAGGCCTATTGCAGCTGCTACCTATTCCAAAATGGAAGTCGGATGACGTGAATATGGATTTTGTGGTAGGAATTCCAAATACACTTAGTAAGAATGATTCTATTTGGGTAATTATGGATTGAAAAACAAAGGTAGAAAACTTATTGACTATTAAAGAAACCTTTATGGTCGATAAGTTGGGAGAATTGTACGTGAGGGAGATAGTTCATTTCCATGGGTTATCACGGACTATAGATTCAGATTGCAATTTTCACTTTACTTCATGCTCATGTCAGGGTTTATAGATGGTTCCTGGTTCAAAGGTTCTGTTATGTAAGACCTTCCACCCCTAGATAGATGGGTAGTCAAAGAGTACCATATAGGTGTTAGAGGATATGCTATGAGAATGTGTGCTTAACATTGGTGGTTCTAGGGAAAATCAATTGTCTTTAGTGGATTTTGCCTATAAAAACAGTTATCTAGAATCTATACAGATGGAACCATATGAGGAACTTTATGGTAGACCTTTTAGATCACTGATATGTAGGTTAGTGGTGGGTGAGTCAGAGCTATTAGGATCGAGTCTCATTTGGGAGACATCAGAGCATGTGCAGTTTATTCGAAAGCATATGGCTATGACATAGAGTTAGATGAAGTCGTTTACTAATAGAAGGAGAAGACCCCTAGAGTTTATAGAGGTTGATCATTTATTCCTTTGGGTGTCACCTAGATTTAGTCCCCATATGATACAGATGCTGAGAAAGTTAGTGCCTAAGTTTTTAATACCATTCAAGGTACTGCAGGGAATCAGACCATTGGCGAACCAATTATAAAATCCATATAAATTCAGTTTTGTTCATGATGTTTTTCCCGTGTCACAGATATAGAGGTATCATACAAAATCATCTCATGTGACTGATGTGGGGAAGTTGACATCGAGATCGATGCCTTCTTTTGATAAGCATTTGGTACGTGTGTTGGGCGTAGTGAGAAAGTGTTACAGGGAAAGACTGTGCCACTAATTCTTGTTTTAAGGAAACATGTTAATTTTCAAGAGGGAACATGGAAATGGGAAGCATATATGAGGGATCAATGTCCTAATTATTTTGGCTCGAAATATTATATATGTTAGAGAGTGCAGCTCGAGGACGATATGTTATAAGGTGTGGAGATTGTAAGATCCAGGCCTTTTTTGGAGTCATCTGAGGCGCGTTTTTAGGTAATTCTTGAATCTTGTAAGAATGGTTAACTTGGATTAGTGTCTTGGGCTATGTTCGGGTGAAGTTTTAAGAAAAAACCGAACGATAGAGGGTTGTGCACGGTTTGCGAACGGTTTTTCAAACCGTGCGACCAAACCCTACCATGTGTGAAAAACTAGACAAAGAGGTCCATATGGTTTGCGCACGGTATAAAAAACTAGGTGACCAAACCATGCCAACCGTACAAAAATTGAAAGAGGGGTCCACATGGTTGTCTCACAGTTTTCAAAACTATGAGCCTCTTCCTAGGAAACAATGTGCGTGGGATTTTAAACTTGAAAATACTTTTGAAAACTACATGAACCCTAGGGACTTCCATTTTTTCATCCTTGGATCAGGCTTGATTAATTCTAGGTGTTTCCAAAGACTCTCAGAGAGATTCTAAGGCGATTTGAAAACTTTTCTTCGAGATTAAAATCCCCAATTGAAGATCCCATATCCTCTCGGTAAGTGGATTTTAACCTGATGCTTATTCCGTTCTTTATCATAATTTTTATGGATCTTTTAATGGAAAATCCCCACAATTTTCTTGGATATAAACCCATGAGTTAAGATCTAGATATAGGATTTTGGATCTAGATCTAGATATTTATGACTGTGATGCATTTGATCTTAATTTTAGTTTTAGGGATTTAGATCTAGAGTATGATCAACGATGTTGTGCTGCTTAGATTTTCGGAATTCTTGTTAGGCTATCTACCATCAATAAACCAAGGTATGTGGTATAAATCAATTTATAATATTCATGGTTTATAAAATGTCTATGAGTTTATGAATTTCACAGACTTCACTGATAATTGATTTCCTAAATTGGAGTTATTTGGAAAGTGGATTTGATGCCTATTAACATTAGTGATTTTTTGATAATTAAATCATGAAACAAACAAGGGGGGGGGTTTCCCAAATTGATGGATATTTTTTGAAATTTAATTATGGGTTCTATTTTATGTATTTGAGTTATTGAATTGATTATAATAAGATAACTAATTAATGGGAATTAATTATGAAATTAAGATTGGTTATGAAAGATGATTAATTGTGACAATTAATTATGTGCCATGACGTGATCAAAGATAATTAATTGTGATAATTTATTATGAATTTTTGGGTTTTGATATAAATAATTGATTGTGAAAAATTAATTATGACTTGTTGGGTTTTGATATGAATAATTAATTGTGAACAATTAATTATGGAATGTGAATTGTGTGGATTGGTTAATTAATTGATTAATTAATTAATGGGATATATGATTAGTTAATTGTTAAATTAACTAATAGACTTTTTATTGTTTAAATAATAGTTTGATTAGTAAATGAATAATTAGGAAAATTATTATGATTTAAATAATGATTAAATGGCTGATATTTTGTGGTTCTAGGCATGGATTCTTAGACCAATTAGAAGTTGGGAATTGGACATGGCATTCCTCCACATTATTTATCCAAGAATGATATTATGGGGTGTTAGGAATGATGACCTACACCGATTGGAAAATAAGTGCTAGGAACAAAGAACTACGCAAACCAATATTTGGGGTGCTAGGCTTAACGACCTACCCCCAATGAATGATAATAACAAATGATGATTCCAATGGGAAAATTGAATTGAATTGAAAAAATGTGATGATTAATGATTAAATGATAATGTGATAACTGTTTAAAATATGCATTGTATTTATTGCTTCATAAATCTGCATGCAAGATCTTTTGACTGGACTCACTCTAGACATCGTTGGTGGCGGACTACTGAGTTTTACTCACACCCTATTCGGGCCGCCTGATCATTACCCGAGGAGACTTTTTTGTTTCTGGACAGGATAAGGAAAAGGCCTTGTAATAGGTTGCAGTTTGGGATTGGATCACAGGAAAGGGAACTAGATGCATTTTAGGACCCATTTTGGAGTCGTTGTATCTTCACATTGAGTTTCATTATAGACACTTGGCAGATTCAGTTTCATAGAATGATTTACCTTTCAATTGAGTATTGTAATTTCTAGTTTTGACTATCATAATTCGTGGTATTTTTCTTGTTATTTATACGCTTCCATACTTTTTTATTTTTATTTTATTCCACTAGTGTTTTATTTCGATAATAGAGGGTATAGTCTCCCCAAGACTGAATTTACATACCCTCGCTGCTAGTCACCACCCTCTGGCATAAGGGGAAGCATTCTTGAGGGCATGTGGTCAACCATCTTAAGGCACCGTTCAGTGGCTACGAGGTCAGGATGTCACATTGTATTATTGAACTAAGTTTACTCCTTATTCCATCCCATTCATACTGATCTGAGAACGCTCTTGATTCCAACCTTGTCCTACTCATGTGATATAAATATTTACCCAATTAATTTTAGGGAGATATAGGTCCCACAAGTAATATAATAAAATCATAAACACATGTTATATAAGATATTGAAACAATTATCAAATCACGACCCATAAAAAGTGATTGGTTTTCAAGACATCATATAATAACCCATGAATTTTAACTGGTGTCATTAACATTTAATCTTATCATAAACTATGGAAAATAAAAATATTTCATAATCATTTCATCCCAAAATAAACTCTAAAAAAACTAGGTTTCATAATAATTTTATCATTGTATGACCCATGGAAGAGAAATGGGTTTTAGAAAAAACTATTCCCCATAATCATAAACCATTAAAAGAAATAATAATAATGGGTTCCTTGGAACATAAACCTTGTAAATAACAAATTATATCAAAGGGTATTATTTTAAATGGAGATTACATTTGAATAATCACTTGGAATATAATTTTTTTTTCAACCAATTTTTAAAACACATAACACTTTCAAAATCCTTTTATTTGAAACCACTTTAAAAACATATAAATGAATCATGAAAAAACATTTAAAACATTTGTTGATGAAAATATCTTTTTTTTTGGAAAAAAATATTTTTAAAATATAAAACATTTTTAAAATATTTTCCTTTTAAATTAACCATGAAACAACATAAATGAATCTTTTCAAACCATTTTACCCACTTATTAAAATAAAAAATATTTTTTGAAAACATTTCTCTCATTAATGAAATTTAAAACAATGTATTTAAAAAATATTGGTAAAACATTTTCTTTCTAAAAATACCCTTTTAAACAATAAAATGATGCTTCATGTATATAAAGATGGGTAAATATGTGCATGTTGTACAATCCTTCTTCACTATAAAAGGATAGAAATATACCTTGATCTGAAAAATAATAAGATATTAATTTTTAAAAAAATTGGTTATATAGAAAAACGTGGGCAATATTTTATTTTACATATCATATAATAACAATAGAACATTTTTTAAAACATTTTTTTATGAAAACATTGGTTTTAATGAATATATATTTCCAATTGAAGAGGTAGAGAAAAAGTCATATTTTCTTAAATATAGTTTCTTAATTATATTAAGTACTAAAGAGTTGAAAATGGTACCATTATATGATGATATCAGAAATAAAAATAGGATAGAAAATTAAATGATATTTCTTAAGAGGTGAATAATATGATATCATCAATGAAAGCATAGTCAAAAACCATTTCAATAATAATGAGATTATATCAATAAACAATTACCTCTTTGGAAACATTGAATCTATGTCCTTATGAATGAATAACATTAACTAAATATTAAAATATCATTAAAAGAATAATATTAAATACATAAGTGTATACATCATGTATAATAATATAGGTGATAAAATGGCATGTGTCTCAAAGAAAGAAAATTTAGAAAAAATTACTTTACCGATTTAGAAACCATTGAACCATAAACCCTATGAAAGAGAAATTAAAAATGGATATGTAAATATCCATAAATATAAATTATAATGATAATAAAATATATTCATTGTCATTATATACACCATAGAAATGAAATAAGTGGTGAATAAGTCATAAATCTTATAAAAATTAAAGTGATATGAGAAAACCCTTACCTTAAGTCTTGAATTTCTTCATAAACATTACAAAATTCCATATAATAAATATTAATTAATTATAAATCTATAAAATAACAATATTATTATATCTAATACCATATATTATTTTATTATGACTTTATATTACCCTTTTATTAATAATTCCACACTAATGTTACGTTTCTGGTAATATGTGCTTTGTTTTTCATATATGTTTTGACTTTTTATTTTACATCCACATAATTAAATAATTATTTTGTTAATTATGGAAAGTAAAAAAATTATCTAAATATAATATATATTCATTTTATAAATACTTATAATAACTTATAAAATATATAAATATAAAATTTAAAACATCATTCATGGAGATGTAGGTCGTATGTACGCATGAATGTTGTTTCCATTTAATTGGCGTACTGAAAGTAAGAAAGTAAATGATATATATATATATATACATATTATAATATTAGTAGAATTATAATTACATATATATTATATATTTTTACTTAACCCATCTTTGATACATTCCTTGTAATATATGAATGAATCACATATCTTGGAGGAGGCGGTAGTCCACAAATCCACAAATGATGTTATAATATTTACAAATAATGGAAAAAGTTGTTATGTTTTATATAATAATTCCAAAATGATAAAGAAATCATTAATTTCATATACATATAAAAATGATTATTTCTATAATAATTCTCATACATGATAGTTGGTAATGAAAAAATTAATGACATCATTTCCGGAGGCGGTAGTCCACCATAAACACGAATAGTAAGATTGTTACCCATTTGATGGAAGTGTTTGTAGGTGTAGGTAGAACCCTTATAAAAAATATATAAATATATTTATTATACTGAGGTAATTATATAATCATGTAATATGAAATAGTTGAGTGGGTGGAGAATGAAAATAAATCAAAAGAGATTGGCGAAACATGTGACCTATTCTTTGGGTATTTTCGTTTAGTTTTCACCAAAGGACAAACATTGTTTTCTTTCTGAAACAATAGAGGCTTGTAGGTTTAGATTATGAAATATGGGAGATTATTTCTATGGGTTTGGAATATCCAATGTTTATTTCGTGGTGTGAGTAAGTGAGGGTTGTGTGTGCCCTTTTATAGTGGAGGAGGCATGGTATTCTTATAAATACAAAAAGGTAAACACTATTGAGATGTCTCCCTTACATAATTTTCCAAACATAATAGTACTTTTTTTGGTAAAAGGGAAGAAATGGTCTAAATATGGCCACAATTGGATTTTGAACATGTTTATATGGTATTGGTCCCCCTAAGTTATATATTATCCTCAAAGTAAACTCATTTTACCTTAGTCACAATAATTAATTTTATCTAATTTCACTAATATTTTTTTAAAAAAAATAATTAAAATTACAAGATATTATAATTTATTCTGATTAAAAATATTTATTCCTTTTTTATAAATTCCAAACACATATGTTGTATAAATTATTTTCAAATTAATCTTGCAAACATGTCACACAAGTGGGGTTTTAAAGCAAAAAAGTGTAAATGTTCGAAAAACTTTTATCCAATTTTAATGTTTTTTTGAATTACCAGAATTAGATTAATTTATGTATAATTAATATAATTATACATTAAGGCAAAATTAATAAATAATTTACCTATATTAAAAAATTATTCAAAAAAGCAGTTTTTGAATTAAATTCAGTATTTTTCACTATTTATCAAAAAAGGAACATTCTCAGAAAAAAATAAAAAAACACCAGATATAAATTATGATATTTTTATTTGAAAATTTCAGTTTATCTTGTCATATAAAAATTATAAAATCTTCAACACTAATTTTTAAAATGAGTTTTCCATTAAATGGTGGTAAGATTAATTTTTAGAAAAATTCATTGTTTTATTCCTAAAAAAGGTTTTATTTTTTTATTATTCCTATAAAATCAAATGGATTATTATAAAAAATATTTATAGAATATATAATATATAATTTTTTGTAAAAATTACTCAAATTTGGTTGTTGTTGAGATAAAATTGTGTTTGTGCATATAAAATAGTTTTCTTAGAAAAGTAATTTCATTATCTTCAACTAGTTGTTATATTAATTTCATTCTAATTGGTAACCAAAGGATTCATTTTATTTATATGTGGATATCATATTTTCCCAATTTATATAATTCTTTTAGAAAATTCCATTCCAACAGCTAGGTGGAAATTATAATAATATCTTAATATCAATATTAATAGTATTCTATAATTTGATGAAACTAATCCTTGATTTGAACTCAAGATATTGAAAGAAATTTACATTATGTTTTTCACAATTAAAACACAATGTTTTGTGTCCCAAAATATAATATATATGTTTCCTATAGTGAAAGAATTAAATTGATGTTTCATATAATGAAATCCAAACATAGTGCTTCTATATATCTAAAGTTATTTTCGATGTTGTGTGAAATGAAAAAATTAAGGGGAATAAATTAATTACAAAAATAATATTTCACAAAATCTTAGGGTGTAACATTATATAGCCCTTAAAATAATTCCTCAATTAAATTTCATCTTTGTAATAAAAGGTTTAAAACTTGAAATTTCGATTCACACAAGCCCATATCATAAAAATGAATACTAAAACATCCTTTAATAATGGGAAATTTAGTATACGATATTGATCATTAGGGAGGTACATTTGGGTTTAAATATTGGTTAATTTAATTTTTATTGGGCATATGAAGAGGTTTGGGGGTGTCCCAAGGGATCAAGATGTGAAATAAAGGAGGAATAAGGGAATCTAATGCATGTTGTGTGGTTGTCATATTGTTAGGAGTAACAAGGTTCCCAAACCATGCTATCAAAGAGTAGTGGTGCATGGATAAGTAAACTATGAAAGGGGGAGGCCACACTATGTGGTATTGGATAGAGACATTCAACACAGTTAGAACATGGTTTGTTAAACTGTGTGGGATCCCTAGGTAAAAATGCATCCTAGCCCCAATTAGACAGAGGCTAGAATGTAGTTGGCACACAGTTTGGAGAACCATGCATATCATTAAAGGTTGGATTTTACTCTTTTTCTCTATTTGGGATTTCTTTTTTCTATCCAATTTTCCTCCTCATTTTTTCTCTATCAACCCTAGTGATGAACCAAAAATCCCAAGGCTTCCCAAGGCTTAAAATAATTTAATACTAGAACATTTTCTGCATCATTGGGTGAAAATCCAATATCTATGTACGTTTAGCACTCCTCTTTATTATCCATTTAATATTTTGTTTTGTATACCCATTTTTCTCCTTATCAATCCCTAAACCCCTCCTTTTCTAGTGAATCTATGTTTGGGGATTGAATTGGTGTTGGGTCTCACTGAAGGGATAGGTTTGAGCATGATTTTGTCTTTAGAATCGAGTTTAGTTGTTTAAAAGTTATATTCAATAGCATTGAAGAAGATTTTTACATTAGTTGTTGTGATATTACTTACCTCATGTTGTCCAATGGATTTCTTTATTGTGATTTTGTAAAATTATGGGATAAATTATTAATAGAACACTTCATGATCCCTGTATGATTCATTGAGATGGAATAGACCTCTTTTGGTCCAATGATGGGGTGTTCCAACATTCCCAAACCTAGGAAAATTGTGATGTTAA
This sequence comes from Viscum album, assembly GCA_963277665.1. NCBI lineage: Eukaryota > Viridiplantae > Streptophyta > Magnoliopsida > Santalales > Viscaceae > Viscum > Viscum album. Next base: position 341,636,932 of record OY728127.1, on the reverse strand, counting down.
GCATAGAGTATATACGTGTTGAAATAGATCCTTGGATAAATTTATGATGAGTTAGTTTGAGTTATAGAGAGGCATTAATGGTAGTTGTGTCTACTCATTTTCAATTTCATAAGGTATTGTTTGGTATATTGGAAAAAAGGGTTAAATGGAATAAAGTGAATGTGTCAAATAACATATGAGTTTGGAATTGAAATTTATAATTAGGCTAGTTCATGTGAATTGAGGAATGTTTTAAATGGGTTACTGTATGGGAATTATTTATTATGAAAAATGGGTTAAGGTATGAAATATTGAAATGGGTTTAATTGGATATGTGAAGTAAATGGTAAATGTAATAATGGGTAAAGTCATGATATTTATTAATATGTGAATGAATAGGAATTTTGAATGTTATGTGTATTGAATGACCATGATTTGTGATCTGTGACATGTGGTAAATGGATAATTAAGAATATGAACATGGATTGGTGGTGTGTAAGATATTGGAATAAGGATCCTCCCATGGTTGGGGTTGGACTGAGGATCTAAATGCCACACCTAGAATGCATGGGCTAGAGAGTCGGGCCGAGGCTTCGGGCTCATAGCGGCTACATTGGATGAGACCACCTGTAATGAGGCTCCATGGTAAGGGATATTTAATTGTTATGAAATGTATCTCCCTTGTGAGATACGTAACATTACTTATCCCTTTATGAATTTTAGTTTATTGGAATTATCCATTGGGTTATAAATGAGTTTTCTAACCCTTCGACTAAATGATGTGTGTGGTTTCAGTGAATATTGTAAACTAATGTTCCCTGGTTTATCTTTTTTACATATTAATTCATTTAGTACATTCATAAACTATCTTTATAGATTTTATATTTTATACACACCACTGACGGTGACCTAATAAGTTGTAATCACACCATAATTATGTCATCATTAGGTACCTGAGCAGATTTTATGTTTGCCTATCATGGTAAGGGAGAAGGTATTATGATACAGGGTTGACTTGGACATGATATGGGAATGGATTAGGGACCCTGAATTGGATTTGAGAACCATTTTTGGTAATCTATATTTTTACATTATTTTGGAATTTCCATACACATGAAATTATATAACATGAAATAACATGTATTCTGTTGGTTGTGGGTTGTTCCCATATTTGGGAAGTTTTTGAAAATGTATGATAATGTCTTTTGAATATTTATACATCCTTTATTTCATTAGTTATCTATTGTGGGTAATATCTAAAAATAGGTAATCGTATCCTCATGTGGTTTATTAGACCCTCACCTCTAGTTGGAAGCCTCTTGTGTACAGAGAGGCATGCTTGAGGTTATGTGGAGACCCAGCTCGGAGCACCAGTTAGTGGCTTCTCGTAATGGTATGTTACCATGTGTTATTAAAGGAGTTATTTTATGTTTCCTTAATATTTTGGATTGATATAAATGTGATTAGGATGTGTCTAAGTCTTATAAATAAGCTTATTCTTGGGAGTATCTAACCCATTTATGGGATAAAACCCAAGTTCCCATGGTGGGATTGTTGTTCTTGAGGTGTGTTGTTAAAGTTGAATGATATTTCCCCATTGGGTGATACACTTTTTGTGTGATGTGACTATTTTATGATATTTTTATTGTGGTCTGAATTATATGATCTTTGAAATTCATGAATCATTTTAGGATCCTATGGGTATATGTGGAACACATCAAGGTAGATACACACGAGAAGGATGTCTAAGTCAAGAAAGAGACAACTCATTTCATTTTCGTGAAAATATTTAAATATGTGGTTTTAATAAAGATCGTGAAAATGGGTAAATGGAATGAATGTGAATGTCTAGTTAAATAATAGTTATTAATAAAAATATATAAATATGTTAAAATTTTGTTGTGGGATTTTTGTGAAAAGGCTAAGTTGTCTAAGTGAAAAAGGGTTATGTTGTGATGGTAATGTTGTTTAGAAATGGTTTTAAATGAATGACTTGTCACTCTTTTAGTTGTATTACCCATGTTGACCATGAAATGTGGTATGTATGGATAATGTTATTGATATAGGTTTAACGATATCCTTTGGGATACTGTAGGTTAAATTGGATGTTATGGATAAGGGAGAAGATTTTTTTTGAAATAGTGGATGCTATGTGTTATGTGTTTCGAGGTTCATGGTTTTCATTGTAGGAATATTTCACCATGACATCATGTTATAGTTGGGTGAAAAAGGGTGTTAATGAGAACAATCCTCTTCAAATGAAGTAAAGAATCCTAGTGAACCAAAGTAACGAGGGATAGGATAAATTCCCTGATAAGATAACATGTTTTATGAAGACGATGGAATATGACCCAGTGTAGGTTGTGACATGTATGATTTATCTGACTAGTCATCTTCAACCCCAAAAACCAAAAAAAATCTAGAGAGGGGGCATAATGAGGCTATGTTTTGGATAGAGTCTATTCAGACAGTAATTGATCACCTAGAGACTCCTCATAGGAAGATTGTCAAATATATTCTTACATGTTGTAGGGTCAATAAAATCACTGGTGTGATGTTCTGCTTCAAACCCAACTAGATGATGTTATGATATTAAAATATTTCCAGGAAATGTTTCTAGAACATTTCTATATGGAGGCATTGAGGAAAGATATGGTTGCAGAGTTTATGAGGATGATACATGGGTCTATGTCAATAATGGATCATGTTTCATGCTTCTCTAACTTACAAAACTTCATTCTAACATTGTTAGTGGATTATCCGAGTATATAGAGATTCTTACAGGATAAACATAGATATGAGAGTAAGTACTAGGTGAATATAATCTATTTGAAGATGAATGCTAAAGTGGTTTTTCAATACATTATTATATAAGGGAATGTTAATGAAGCTTCTAGTGGTGGATATGTATTTCTAGTTGGATAGACCAACGGTGCGACCTTTGAGGGTAGGAAGTTCTATTTTTAGAATCTTAACTCGGGCAGTGGAATATACAGTAGCCAGAAGAGAGGATCAACCTCTTAGGGTGGTGAGCATGTAATTTTATATCGGTGTGGAATTCCCAGACACACGTGGGGTTAGTTACCCAAATTCTATTTGAGATCTGAGAAAGTGGAAGAATAGGGTATGTGTACCCTCAATATTTGGTCATAGATGGAGGACCCAGGATGATGCTGAGTATAGACAAGGTTCAGATACCCCATATCAAATAGGTAGTTGGAGCTCTACTAGCCATACCAGTCAGGGTAATACATGAGGTACTCCCGGATGAGAGAATCCATGTTATTTGGGTAGTTAAATCCTAGGAACTCAGACAAGATCAATGGGTAGATGGGTAGGTCAGCTACACAGAGTCCTGCCAGCACCTGGAGGTGGTGTGGTCGGACCATTGAAAGTTCATTTTATGTCTCTTGTAGCTTCCAAACTTGTTAGTGATTTTTTTATAGTGGTGCCTCATTATTTTTATCTTTTCTCTATTTATAAAAGTGTTGGGACTAGTAGTGGAACCTATTTGTGGGTTCATGATGATCAATACACCATTAGTGGTGAAAGATGAAAATAACTAATAGTTTCAGGGGTTTGATCTTGAGTTTGGTGTGTACTATTTCTTTTAGGACTTCTCTTTTCTGGAGATGTCTTCATGTATATATTATTTGGAATGGATTGGATAGTGTTGTACCTATACCACATGTTCTATTACCACCGTAGCATTTCATTTACATCCTAGAGGGTAACACTTACATTCGTCTTAGAGAATGGGATATCTAACGAGGTTGTGCAGGGCTATTCTCTCAACAGTTGTGTGAACTTAGAACCCATGTGGCATTTCATGCACATGATAATAGGGTAGTAGATTCGATTTTCTTTCATTACGGTGGATCAGTTCCAATATGTGTAACTTGAAGATTTTTTAGGGATTCCACCCAAGAGATTTATTGAGATTAAAATAGATTTTCTGATATGGGAAGAAACGATTTCATTTCCGCCATAAAGAATGGAACTAATAAATTTCCAATAACGTAAACTCAATTGGAGGAACTGGAGAAGAAGGGGTTTATTTTTCTGGGTGTATAACATTGGGGATCTCCAGCATCATTTTCAAAAAAGGATGATGGATCCTTGTTTTTGTGTGTTGATTATAGGACGATGAATCAGACGACCATTAATAATTGATTACCTCTTCTTCAAATCAATGATCTCTTTGACCAAATAAGAGGTCCTTCGGTTTTAACCAAGATTTATTTGAGATTAGGATGTCACTAGATGAGAGTGAGACCTCCTGATGTATCATGAACTTACTTCAGAATATTATATGGGTTATATATGTTCGTGGTGATTTCATTTGGGTTAACCAATGTGCCAAATGTGTTTATGTCCCTAATGAATAGAATCTTCCACCTACACCTAGATCAGTTTGAAGATTCATTTTTTGATGATATATTGGTGTACTCTAAGACTCATTGAATTCATGGTGAAAATCATTGAATAATCCTATGTTCACTAAAATAGAATAGGCTATTGGAAAATCTATCCAAGTGTAATTTTTAGATTTTCATTATGAATTTATTGGGTTATATCATCTCTGTTGAAGGTGTGTCGGTGGGCCCAAGAATAGTTTAAGCTGTTGTAACTTTAAAGAAACCTAATAATGTTTTTATGTTAGTAGTTTTCTAGTTCTAAGGGGATAATATTGAAGGATTTTCAAGGATTTATCCCATATAGAATAACCTATTTCAGGTTTGAACATGATGGGAATCAAGTCATATTTTTCTAAAGCATGTGTGAATGCTTTTTAAAAGTTAAATATGTGATTGAAAACTACACCAATTTTGATCCTACCGAAGATGTGTAAAAAATATACCTTTTTATGATGCATCTGGTATTGGGATCAAGGTAGTATCGATGCATAATGATCTGGTTGTTGTGTATGTTTCATGTAGTTAAATCCTCTTGAATGAAATTATCGTACTCATGACCTTGAATTGGACGCAATGATTTATTCCATAATTTGTTGGTGAAATTACTTATTTGGTGAGATTTTTACCAAGTATACATATCATAAAATCAGTAAGTGAATCTTCTCATTGGTAGATTTGAATATTTGGTACTGAAGATGGATCGAATATGTACAATCCATTGATATTAAGCTGGTATACATGCATGTAAAGGGAAACAGTGTTGTGGATTATTTGAGTTGAATATCTCAAAATTAGTCAGTTCAAGAATTTCATGCAGTTTGGACGATGATGGTATTATTTTCAAAAATATATATGGTTGTGAAGGAAAGGCAAGGGTAGGTGACCCTTGTATCCTTGGTAGTTGAGTCCATGCTTACGAGATCGATCAAGGAAAGACAATATGAGGATCCAGACTGCATGGTTGTGAGTAAAAGTATTGATGTTTTGGAGTCACCATCTTGTTTGACTATTTGTGATGATGATATTGTTTATGTTCATGGTTTTTTTGTTATTCCAAAATCTATGCATGAATAGTTGATAAATGAGTTTCATGCATTAAAGTGGGAGGAACATCCTTATTGGGACAAAATATATCTTGATCTTCATTGGCAGTATTGGTGGCCATTGATGAAGGTATAAGTTTTAGGTTTCAAGGTGTGATGTCTTACCAGAAAGAAGGTGAAGGGTGAACATTAGTGTTTGGGTGTCTTATAACAGCATTTTCCAATTCTATAATGGAAATGGTATTAAATGATGGTGAATTTGTTTCTAAGTCTTATCAGGATGCCTTAAAAGAATTTTTCCATCTGGGTAGATGTTGGTCAGCTGGACAGGGTGTCACATTTATTACCGATTTAAGAGACATTCACTGTTGAACTATTGGGTGAGTTGTATGATTGGTTGATAGTGTAGTTAGATGGGTTTCCTAAAAGTATAGTTTCAAATCATGATCCATGATTTACATTTCACTTCTAGAAGATGATACATATTTTTCTTGAAACCCATGTGTTTTTTAGTACATCCTTCCACCTTTAGAAGTACTTACATTTGGATCTTTCTATTCAGGTCCTAGAGGACATGTTAAGGGATTGTGACCTAGATCTGTTTGGATCATGGGAGAGGAACTTAGTTATTTTTTATTTATCATATAACAATAGTTACCATCAGAAAATTCAAATGGAATTGTATGAGGTAGTTTATGGTAGACCATTTAGACCTCTTCTATGTTGGATGGATGATAGAGTATCAATGTGGTTTGGGCTGAGTCCCATGCAAGATACATCAGAGAAGGTTATGCAAATTCGGATGTGTATGGCTACAAATCAATGTAGGGAGAGGTAATATACTGATAGGAGTCTTATAACTTGTGATTTTATGGTGGGTATTAATCTGTTTCTTTAGGTGTCACAATGGATGGGTGACCATCAGATTTAGGAATAGGAAAATATGGAATCAAGGAACATGGGGTTGTTTGAGATAGTGGAGAGGATCATATCAGTGGAATATTAATGGGATATTCCAAAGCAGTATAGTGATATGCATGATATTTTTCTTGTGTGGAAACTTCTACAGTATCCTCTGGACCATCCCATGTTATTTATATTGATGATGTTAAGTTTGAGGTTGTTGTGTCCTTTAAATAGCATATGGTTCGTATTCTTGAACATGGTTACAAGGTCTCCTAGGGTAATATTATTTCATTAGTTCAAGTTTTTTGGTTGCATGGTAATGTTCAAGAAGTAAAATGGGGGAGGGAGACAAATATGCAGTTCTAGTGGAAAATTATTTTTATATTGGAAGCTTAATGTTGATTTAGAATAGTGGGTCAAGGATCATCCCTTATAATGTGGAGATTTTTTAAGAACCAAGACATATTAGAGGTACCATTCGTATTTGAATCACTTAATTTTGGTTAATTAAATGTTCTCTAGGTGTATAAGGATGCTCAAGGTTGACCCGGGGGTATAAGAAATGAAATAAAGAAGTAATTGGTCCATCATGTGAATGTTTCACGGTTGGTGCATGTTTAGGTGTAACTGTGTGCCCAAACCGTGCAAGCTAGGAGGGGGGAATAGTTAAATAAACAGTGAAAGGGGGAGGTTGAACCTTGTGTGATTAGACAAAGCCATTCCACATTATTGGAACACAGTTTGTTAAAATATAAAATATCCCCAAGTAACTATGCAACCTAGACCTACTTTGAAAGAGTCTATAACAGGGTTGAAACATGAATTGGAAACCCATGTGGCCAAACATTGCACCTCATTAAAAGTGATATTTGACCATTTTCCCCCATTGGGGTTTATGTGTTCCACTAGATTTTTTCTCGTCATTTCTTTTCTATAAACCATACTAACAAACCAAAATTCCCAAAGATTCCTAAGGATCAATATACTTTGATTTGAAGATTTTTGGAGGATCATTTAGTGAAAATAGAAGCTCCAAGTAGTTCTAACACTCCTCTTTCATCTCTTTTTCTAATTAAGTCCCATGTATCCTTTTTTATAATTCAAAATCCATCAAACCCTATTTTTTCAATGGATCATAGTTTGGGGATTCATGTGGTGTCCATATCTGACTCAAGGGATAGGGATAAACATGCAGTTGTCTTTGGAATTGAGGTAGGTGGTCTAAAAGAAATATCCCATATTATTGATTTATATTTGTGCATATGGGTTTGTGTTATTTCTTCCCTTATTTTGTGAAATTGAATCCATTAGTGAGATTTGGTAAAATTATGGTCTAAATGATGACTTAAACCCATCAAGATCCTCATGGAATTTGTTGAGATTGATAGAATACAATAAAATGTCTTATACCAATAGAAATTTATTGATAGATAATATACCTGTTGGTAAAAATGAGGAATTCCAACAGATACTACGTTTTATTGCTATTAATTTTTACTACCAATATATATTTTTACCAACAGTTATATCAATTTATATTTATAATTCAATACCAACATATCATTTAGATATAATTGAATCTATTTGTTTATCATATTAATTCCAAAAAAAATATTAAAACATAAATTCGTTATTAATAACGCTATTTCCAAATAATATTTTTCCGTTATTAAAAAATGTTACATCAAACCATTCAATAACAAAAAAAATATATTTTGTCATTAACAAATCAAAATAAACAATGTGTGTGTGTGTCTATATATATATATATATTATTTTTACGACAAATGTAAAATTTTACTTCGTAGTGTTTTTTTAAAACATCACATAATTGATTTTAATTTTAAATTTTCTAGAAAAATTAATTTTTTTAATATTTTTCAATATTTTTATTCATTATTCTTGAAATATTAACTATTTTTATATGGTTAAATAATATTTATTCAATAAACATTTAAATAAATTTTATCAAAAAAATCAACACCACTACAACTCTAATCTTCCTCAAGGCATCGTTATCACATGTTCTGTGTTTGGCCTCGCATCCCACTATCAAGACTCACATCCCACTACCCTGTATTGGCCTACCACCCATCATCACATCTCGCATTTCATTACCCCTTTCATTCCTTTCATCCTCATCCCTCTTGATTTCTATCATCAATTTCATTCGGAAACAAGTTCTTATTCTTGCTCAAGATGCTATGAGGGGTTTGTCTCATAGAGTGATTTCAGTTCTGTTTGGGTTTATTGATGTGTTTTATCATTAGGTTTTCTTCCCCATAATTTTGGATCAATCCCAGAATAGATTTTATATTCTATTTATCTATTAGGATTTGGGGTATTTATATTTACTCTTCAACCAGTTTATATTTCCGTGTTTCGTATATTGTTTTGATTTCAAGATCCCAAAGAAAGAGGTCATTAATGGTGGATGAAGTTGTCCAATCCAGTGGCCTAGATAAGTCTTGTAAGAGATCCCCCCAGACCGGAGTGGGATAGGTATATCTATATTGATCTGACAAGTACTTGAATCTTCGTCGTTCTCAAGATCCTTGGCAGCGAAGGGTGGTAAGTTCAGTCCCTTCATTTGAGTTTCTATTCATTTATTTTTCACAATTCATTTAGCGGGGCTCTGGGATGGATTTTTTTATTGTAACTCAATTTTTTTGTCTCAAATGGATGTTGAAAGAGATTATTCAGACATACTATATAATGGTGTACTTGTTCATGATTTTCCTTGTTTGGTTTCGATCCATGTTAAATTTCAAGGTTTCATTACTTTAGTTAGACTGCATGATGTTGTAAAACATGTATTTTGATAGTTATAATACCCCCTCCAAAGGAATACCTCCCCTACTGTAGCCAAAGAATCATGGGAAGTAATTCATCAATTCCATGTTCCATAAAAAACTCACTGAATCATCTTATAATGCTGAGAAAGAGTATTGTTATCTAGATGTTCTCGAGGGAATATTTATAGAAGGATCTTACATGGTTTCTGAAAGGTATGTTTTTTGATGACTACCAATGGATTTCAATAGTTTTTTAAACCAGAATGGTTTGAATTCAGGTTAGTTATTGTGTACCCACCAATCATTATGCTCAAGATTTTCATCTGTATTGTTTTTCATGTGGAGATCTACCCTAGTGATGGAACTCCAATGCACACAGACTCCAATAGCTTGGGGAAGGTCCATCCGTCAGATGGTCCATTTATCTTACCAAGTTTCCATTATAATAAGGGGTCCATGGATGGTAAGAGGAGATTAGCTGGCCCATCATCACCCCCTCGCCGCTTGCCAATATTTTTTCTTCGACAGTTCTTGTGTTTTATTTCATACTGAACAGCCTAATATGACTGTTTAGGTTGTTTATTGATATAAATATTCCTAAGGTAAATAGATATATTAAAGGGATTAGGTTGTGATTTATTCATAAAATTTTTCATTGTACTTATATTTGGTGAGATTCTAATTGTTTTTAAAGTATTAATTGTATGTTTATCTAAAATTATGAGATGATGAAATGTTAAAATGATCCCTTTTCAGTGATCATTCAAGGAAATTACATTGTTTCACATTGATTCTGAGCTTATTTACCTAGCCTATATATTAATGGTATGATTTATATAATACATTTGTAATATTATGTATGTATGTTAGTGATATTAATTCTTTAAATTGATGTTTGTGTCCGAAAATCATTACAGACCATATTTAAAGAATGCTCCTCTTTCTAGATTGAGTTCCCCTTCAAGATCTCACTCAGGTCTGAGCTATTCTTTGAGGAACAGTGGGAATCTTATTGATTTTTATTAGGTTAGAATGTGTGACTGCACTTTCTTTATCTTTTTCTTATTTTCTTTGACTATATTCATTATTTTATTAGTAAAATTTTATGGGGTATATGATTAATAGTTTTTAATTCAACTAATCTGTGTTCTACTTGAACAAACCATATAAATTACTTATTTATATTTCATAATTTCATTTTTTTCATATTATATTTTTTATATTGTTCATAATGAGTTATTTTAAAAAATATAAACGTTTACGTTCCCTTTTTATTATTATTAATATTTTGCATTACTTACACTCATATATTATAAATGATTTTAAAAAATAATAAGAGAAAATAATTTGGATGAATGATGAGTCTATTATTTTATTGGTATGTCATTGTGATGATAAAATCATGTGGATGAACGGTTTTTAAATTTTTATAAAAGTTTTACAGAGAATTTATATTGACAATGGAATATATCCTATTTACATTTCTTTTTCTTAACAATGATGATTTTCGAATTCTACTATGTGACTATTCTACTATGTGAGTAGTGATACATGTGGTAAGGGAGAAGGCTTCATTGTCACCTGCATGAGAATCCCCTAAATAATTCTACAGTGTAATGATATCAATGTATTCATACATTTTTAAAAAGTATATAATTATAAATTGCATCATTTTATTTCTTTTCATGTCATGGAATTAAAGTGGAAGTTTGATTGATATTCAGTGCTATGATAGTTATGCACAAAATTGATAAGGTGTCTTTGAGGACTCATCTGGATGTAATGATAAACCCTATTGGATAGTTTCATAGTCATTCCACCACATTTTTTCTAGATAAATCATTTGTTCCCAGGAACCTTTCCGTTGTATGTGAACTCATATTTTTTGTTCACTACTTTTGATTCTAGACTTTTTGTGGCATATATATAGAATCTTTTTATGATTTGTTGGACCACATGAGTAGGTAGTGTTATGAATTTATTTCTATAATTATTTAACATGAGGTCAAGGTTGGGTCTTCTAAATTTTATTATTTTACATAATAACTTTTATTGCTAAATCAAACAAATTCTAAAGTTCATTCAAGATCCTTGATGTTTAGGAAAACAATTAATTGAAAACATGAGGTTAGTTTAATAATTTGGAATTCTCCTAGTAATATTTTTACTCATTGACTTATCTTTGTTTTTTAATGTTTTTCATAAGTCAAAATGACTGTGGAATCCTTTATGTTTTTAGGTACAGTGGAAGCATGGTGATGGATGGTGTGTTCAACCATGACATTTTAACATTTCACATACTTCGTCCTTGATTTATAATGCTCTAACAAGGAATGCTCCGGTGAGGAATAATCCATTTCTAGTCATGGGGTATGGATAGATGGGTGAATCGTGCACGCTGGCTCCTAGTGTCACATGTATGAGCTTCTGCTGGCTCGCTGGAATAGATTAGTTGCTACCAGCTCTCTTGTCCTAACGCATGGATGTGCTACAAGTGCTTATTGGTCCCTGATGTCGCATGGATGGGATGCTCACAAGGGGTAGGGTAGGAATTATTTTGGTGGGGTGTGTGGTGGATTTTTTTGGGGAATGAATTTGGTATTGATTAATTTTGTATTAAATTCATTTATTAATATAATTAAATTCTTTATAATTTAAAATATGTGAAAATATTCGTCTCTTTAATAATTAAAAAAGTTGTGTTATATATAATAAATTAATAAATATTTTATTATATTATACAAGAATTTTTTTATAATTGTTATTCAAATGTAATTTATAAAGAGATATTATATATTGGTAATATGATTACCAATGGAAAAAAATTATCATTAGTACCTTTTGTTAATCATTTTAATCAGCATCTATAAAATCAGATGGAATTATTAAAACTGAAATAGAAGGATTTTATCTATCGCAAAAAACATTTAGTGACATAGTTTTTATAAAAAAATTAATGACAAAGACATAAATTTTGGTAAAACGTTTTACCGATATAAAATGTACATTTACCAATAGATACTCCCATGTTTGAAAAAAGTGAAATATTTTTTAGTGATTAGACCAGTTAGGGCCACCCATGGGGTGGGACAACATTCCAAAACATGGGAATTTTTTATGTCAAGTATAAATTTTATTTGTTTTGAAATAGAAACCATGATGAATATGATGACATGTTAGATTGAATTATAAAGATGCACTAATGGTAGTTGTGTCTAGTTATTGGGGATGGCATAAAAGATTATTTGGCATATTGTGAAAGGGGATATGTAGAATATAGTGAATGTTTCATATGACTTATGTGTTTGGAATTGAAATGTGATATTGGGTTAGTGAATGTGAATTTAAGAAAGCATTAATTGGGTTAATGTATTGGAATTTTTGTATATACTAAATGGGTAAATATTTGAAAATGTGAAATGGGGTAAATGGGAAATACGATGCAAATAGTAAATATGCTAATGGGTTAAGACATGATATTGATTTATATGTGATATAATATCCATTTTGAATGTTATGTGAATTGAATTTGTTTGATTTTTTATATGGTTTATGAGGTAAATTGATAAGGAATCATTTTCACGTGTCTTTATTGGGTCTGAGACATTCGATTAAGGTTCCTACCACTGGTCGGGCTGGACTAAGACTCTAAACCTAACCCCATGAATGCATGGGTTATAGAAGTGGACTAAGTCTCTAATATCCTAACTGCTGCATTAGATTAGAAAACATGGAATGAGGCTCAAATTTATCTATGATTTAATTGTTATAAAATGTTTCTCCTTAGTGAGATAGGTAAGTTGGCTTATCACATTATGTGTAGTAATTTACTGGCATATTCTATTGTGATATAAATGGATTTCCTAACCCTTATACTAAATTAAGAGATTGGTTTATGTGAATATTATTAACTAATGACACCGGAATATTTTTTATGTTATTATTATTTATGTACATTCATACACGATCTACATATACATGATATTTTGTAGACACCATTTGTGGTGGCCTACTGAGTATTACTCACACCCTGACCAATCCTCCATTGGGTACCGGATTAGATTTCATTGTTGTAGGAATGGAAAATTGTAAAGGCCCTATGCTTGAGGGTTGACTTGGGCATGGTATGTCCATGGATGAGGGATCCAAAATTGGAGATGACACCCATTTTATGGATTCATTATTTTTACATTATTTTGGGTTTCCCATTCACCTGACATTGTATAACATGGCATTTCATATTTACTTTTGGTTATGGGTTGTACCTAGTTTTCGGAAGTGATTGGAAATAATGTTTATTATTGATAGTTATTTTTTATCCTTTATTTATTTTATTATATATTGTGGAATACTCTAACAAAGTGGGTATATTATACTCATGTGACTTATTATACCGTCACTATAAGTCAGCAGCCTCCAGTGTGTGTGGAGGAGCACCTGAGGTTATGTGGAGACCCAACTTAGAGTATTGGTTAGTAGTTTCTGGGTTGGGAATGTTATAGTTGAAACTGTAACAGTTACCCAACGAAACTCAAATGTAGGTATCCAATTTGGAGAATACATGCTTTAAGTGAAAACAATGACATAAAAGAGAAATCTAACAACCAAGTTTGGATGGAGAGTGATAGGGAACATAGTTAGGAGAAGGATAATGATCAAAAATCCGCAATACAAAGAGGTTTGAAAAAGTTCATTGATATTATCCAAAATGATGAAAATGGTACAAAATTTTATTTCAAGAGCATATTATTGAAGTTGAATAATTTTCATAAGGAGATATACATACATGATTTTAGAATAATCGCAAATTTTTTGTAACTTGATCTATTTGAACATAATCAGTTATTTCAAGAAATGTAGGTAAATTTTCCATTTTTTAGGCATCATGAGATTAATTAATAAAATTATAGGTCATTACATCTATATTTATCACAAAAAATGGTTAGTACAAGTTATCCAATATACATAAATCATAATATGGTGAGATAATACACTAATATCTAAAACCTCATCTGAAGTTTATTATAAACCATTCAATAAATGGTTAACATTATAAACCTTCTATAGGATGACATTCAAAAACATTAGAAATAATGTAACTAAATAACTATAACATTGATCCCAAATATATCATAAATTATATTTTGGTTTTCATATTCCAAACATGTTAGAAAACTCATCATATATTCTCTTGAAACATGGAAATAACTAGAATTACCATAAATAATTTTGGAAAACATGCATGATTCCTTATTCCATAGATTTCTAGAAAAATAACATTAATTCAAGAAGGTTGAAACTTTATCCATGATAGTATAAACAACTTTTTATAAAAATATCATTAATATGTTTTAAGGTAATCAATACCATCCCAATTACTTATTCATATTCAAAAAATCTTTATCCAAATTTCATTATCTCAACATTAGGTAAATATTAATGTTTATCTTTCCCTTAGTCTTGTATTTCTAGAATATCACATTTCTATCAATTGTTTATGTCTTCATCACCACTCTAAATATCCTTTTCAATCATTAATTAAAAACATATACTGATAATAATTATATATATCATGATTCATATAACAAAGATATTGATTTTAAAAACATATAAAATTCAATCATACAACTTTATTATTAAACCATTAATCATGATTTAACTTCTTATTCATTAAAACCCAGTGTCTTAGAATATCAAATTTGAATCATGTAATAAGGTTCCTCAACCTCAATACAATCATGATTCTTATGTTTAATATAAAAAATACTATTAGAACACCCCATTCCTTTCTCATATCATTTTTGGTCTCTTTAATCACAATACTATAACCAATAATCACAACACCTTCCTAATTATCTTCATGATATTTCCACCTTGGACATCAATTTGTATAATGACCATAAATTCCAAATATGAAACATTCAATGTCAACAAAGTTCCTTCTATTTCCTTCTATTCAATTAGAATAGAAATCATAGTGTGAAAAACACTTATCCGACCATAAAACCCCATAATCCTATAAAAATAACTATATAATGCATATTTTATGAAACCTACGTTTAAATTTATGAAACCATAGGCTTATACTTGGATAAATCCCTATAAATATCCTTAAAAATATCCCAAGGTATCTCACTAAAATTTTCTCATACGAGTTTCAAAAGGGTTACTAAAATATTCTTTTAATACCAACTAAAGAGACTTCATCTTAACAGACATTGATATTACATCATTTTAGATAAATATTAATCACATTACAATAATACATTCTTAAGGACTGTAAAAGATTAGTTTCTTTTAAAACCAAGAATCATAATCTTTTATCCTGGTGATAGATCATTAACATCCATCTGAAAGATCACCCCCATTGGTTCCCCTACTTTAAACCAGTCATCATAATATAGGGAATGGACTCATAAGAAATGTATGAGATTAGATTATTAGTAAGGTAAAAAAATGGAGATATATAATAATGACACTAGTATAAGGGCATGGGAAGATGATCATAACATTCAAAGATCACACCCTTCAAATCAAATATCATAAACATGATTCATGGCATAAATATTTTTTGTTCATAAGATATGAGTCATAAGGGGATCAGGAGCATAATCCATGAGATCATAAAATAAGAATAAGAAATGTTATTATGGAAGACAAATAAATATATAAAATGATTTATTTAGTAGAAGAGAATTAATTCCATTTCCATCTCAGTGGAATGGGTTCACTCCCCAAACTATCTTATTAGTCAAGGTTCACTCCCAAGACTATCATAGTCGAGAAAGTCCTTTACTGAACAGGGTTCACTCCCCATTCAGTCCATGTATTGCTAAAATAGGATCACTTCCCATTCCATCCATATATTACTAAAACAAGTTAAATTCCTATTGCATCCCTATATTACTGATCAATTTTCACATATTATTCAATCCCTATGTTACTAAAATACATTAACTCCTCATTCCAACCCTATCATGCTGAATATATTTCACTTCCCATTACAACCCTATATTACTCATCCGAGTTCACTCCTCATTCCAGAGCTATCATAAAGATCCATGTTCACTCATCATTCAACCCCTATCATACTCATGTGATGTAAATCATTACATAATACATTAGAGGGATATATAGGTCCTACCCATCACATAATGAAATAATACATATGTGTTCTACAATATAGTAAATCATTCAGCATATCACAACCCATAAAAAAGAGATATGTTTCATAAAAATCATATTATAAACCATGAAGTGAAATAGATATCATAAACATTAAATAATATCACAACATATAAAAAATAGATATGTTTCATAATCATTTCACCATAAAATAACCCATGAATGGATGAGGGTTTTATAAGCATTTTATTTTGGTATAACTTGTGGAAGAGAAATGGGATTCATAAAAAATGTATCATCTTAATCTTAAAAAATTAAAAGAAATAATAATAATGGTTTACATGGATCATAACCCTAGTAAAAATATATTATATGATATCATATTAGATGGAGAATTTTTTTGAATAATCACATAAAACATAATTTTTTTAAATCACTTTTTAAAACATATAACATTTTAAAAATACTTTTCTTTGAAACAAGATTGAAAACATACAGAGGAATAATGAAAAACCATTTAAAAACATTATTGAAGAAAATATTGTTTCCCTTTTAGAAATGATTTTTAAAAAGAAAAATATTTTCAAAACATGTTTCTTTTAAATTAACATTTAAAAAATTTAGAATAATATTTAGAAACCATTTTAAAAGCTTTATAAAAAATAAAACATTTTTTGAAAACATTTTTCTTTTAAAACCAATTTAAAATAATTAATTTCATGAGTATTTAGAAAAAAAATTCTTCTAAAAAAACATTATAAAATCTCAATGGAAGGTTCTTGGAAATGTGGGTGGGTAAATCTGTACATTCCAAATACTCTTTTTTCAATATAAAAATGTTAGAAATGTGCCTTGAAAATAAAACGTCTAGGATATTACTATAAAAACACTTTGGTTTAAAATTTAAAAAATGGGTGAAAATATGTTTTAACGATCATAGGATAATATTATAACATTTGAAGAAATATTTTTAGAATTCATGATTTTCAAATTACTTAGATTTCTGATTTAAGAGAGTGGTAAATTTGGATATTCTTAAAAACACTTTCTTAGTTATATTTAGCACCAAAATGTGGATAAATGGTACCATTAAAAAAAGATATCATGAGTAACAATATTACATGAAAAGTCATTATATTTCATGAAATGTGGATCATTATATTTCATCAATGGAATCATAATTATAGATAATGCTAATAAATGATGGGGTTTCCTCAATAAACTGTTACCACTTTGGTAACTTTGAATCATAGTTCCATTAAATAATAACATTAAGTTATGATTAAAACAACATGAAAATAATTATATTAGGTTATAAAATATAAAATGGTAGGGAAATGTACTTATAAAAGAATACAGGTTCATAACACGGCAAGTGTATCAAAGAAATAAAATTGAGTCAAGATTACTTTATTGATTTGGTAACAATTAACCCATAAACAACATGAATGAGGGATCATAAAATGGATATATAAAAACCATATGTTTTTAGGTTAAAAATCATATTATATATTCATGTGATGTATATGAAACGTAAAATATAAATGAGTGGTGAATAAGGTATAATGCTCACAAAATAAAAGTGAGACGAGAAAACCCTTACCTTAAGCCTTAGCATTATTTGTACACGTACATACCTCCTATATAATAAATATATGTTTATTAATTATCTAAAAAAGAAAAAAATTATTATATATACAAAATATATGATTTTATTATGACTTTATATTACCTGTTTATTAACAATTCCACGTTAATGTTTTATTTTCGAAAATATTCTCTTTGTTTTTAATATATGTTTTGTTATGTTATTCTTGATTCTATTAATTAGAACATTTCTCAAAATCTAAAGACATTAAAACATGATTTGAATATCATATACTATCATTATATACATATTTATAATAATCTATCAAATATTGATATATAAAATGGATGACACTGTTCATGGGGATGGCAGGCAGTATGTACACATGAACGTTGTTTCTGTTTTATTATAAAATTAAAAGTAAGAAATTAAATAACACACACAGATATATATATTATCATTAAATTAGTATTATTATTTCATATACATAATATATTTTTACTAAACTCATCCTTAATAAAATATATGTGTTTTGTGAATGAATCATGTTGCTTTGAGGTGGGGGCAGTCCACACGTCAACAAACAAAGTTATCATATTTAGAAAAATGAATTTCTGAAGGTATATTTTATATAATAATTATATAAGTATTATTAATTCATAAATATCATATTTATGTACTATAAAAATTGCATGTAAACATAATTCCCACCCATTTGAGGTGGTAATGGAAAATTGAACGACAACATTTCACGCGACAATAGTTTTCCAAACACATGAATGCTAAGTTAATTACCCATTTAAAGGAAGTGTGTATAGGTGTAGGTAGAAAAATCATAACAAATAAGGGGAACTAATGTAAAAGAGATTATATTGTGGAAGGATGTTACCTCTTCTTTCGGTAGTTCCATTTTGTTTTCATGAAAGGACTAACTTTTTTTATTTATGAAAAAAATGAGGCTTATAGGGTGAGATTAGAGAAGGTCAAATATTATTTGGGAATGTTTTTTATGAGACAAAGTTGTTTGGTATGCGTCAGGATGTTAAGGGGTGAGTTCCCATTTATAGTGGAGGGGGAGTGAAATTCTTGTAAATAAAAAATGTAAACAATATTGAGAGTTCTCCCTTACATTATGAACATCCAATAATTATTTATTGTCGATAAAAGGGATGATATGGTCAAAATATTTCTTTAAAATCTATTTTGGACATGTTTCTATGGTATTGGGACCCTTATGTTAATCATTAACTACTAAATAAACTCATTTTTAACTTAATTGTTGTAAATAATTTTAAGTAATCTCACTAATATCTTTGATAAAAAAATAATTTACAAATAATATATATTTTAAATTAAGATTATTGCATATATGTCTTACATTTTTATATATTCTAATTACAAAAGTGGAATAAATTAATTTCAGATTAATCTCATAAATGTGCCGCAAAATAATGTTTTTAAAGAAAAAGGTACAAAAGTTTGAAATGTTTTTGTATCCAATTTCAATGTGAAATTGGTTACATTGAACTAATTTGGATTAATTTATGTATATTTTATATATATTATTTAAACAAGAATTAATATGTAATTTTACTAAATAAATAAATTAGATGAAAATTTAATTTTGAATTAAAATTCCATATTTTTCACTATTCATCAAATAATTAAAATCCATAGAAAAATACCAAAAATACACCCAAAGTAAATTTTTATATTTATATTTCAAAAATAATTTTTATTTTTTCAATGAAAAAATATAAAATTTTCAAAATTTAGTTGAAAATGGAATCTCTATTAAAAAGTGGTAAAATTACATTTTTTAATACAACATTTTTTATTCACAAAATTAGATTTATTCTTATCATATTCGTATCAAAATAATTTTATTATAAAAATTTTATTGTTTGCATTAATCAAAATTTTTTATTAAGATAAAAATTTATTTGTATATATAAAATTAGTTTCTAGAAAAGTTATTTCATTATTTTCATATAGTTCATCCATTTATTTATAACTATCTGATAACCAAAGGAATCATTTTTTACATGCGTAAATTATATTTAATTTTTTTTAATATTATTATTTACATTAATTTCAACATTAGTTGGAAACTATAATAATATTTTTCAAAAAATATTAATAATATATTGTAGCTTTGTGAAGCACGACCTTGTGTGTAATAAAAGCTATTAATGGAACTCGACATTATGTGTAACAAAAGCCAAAAATAATTTTGTTTTTATTTAATGTTAATCTAAGTATTTTATTTGGTGAAATATTAACTTTGTGTGGTGTGTAATGAAATCCAAACATAGTGCTTTCCCATATCAATATAAATATGAACCATTGTGTGAAATGAAAAAAAATAAAAAAGATTCAATTAATTTAAAAATATATATTTCACAAAATTTCTGGTCATTACACCCTCCATGATAGTTGGTATCCACCAAAATATATAGAGATTCATGTGATTCTATGTGACTTTGTAGTCTAGTTTTTATAAAGTGAACCATAATGGGGGATGTTATACATTGAATAAAATATAAAAACATCTATCAACTCTTTTTTCACATTCTTATGATGATTTGTGTTATCTATAATGTGAGATGATAAACTACTATCAATAATCCACTTATTATTGTTCATCATGGTTTTCAAATATATATTATAAATAATATATATATCTTTTATCTTTTACATATTTTATCTCTAAGAAACTCTTGGATGAGTTGAGATATATGTCAAATGCATCCCTTTTTCTACAACCTAAGAAATCTAGCCATATTTTTTCCAATTGATAAAATTTGTTTCCAAAATATTTTTATTATGTTAACTAGTATCCATTTTTCTTTCAATAACATCAAAATAATTTCTTGAACCTTTTTTATAATCATCTGATTCAGTCTAATGTTAGATAAATTGAAATAATGCCTATATAATGAACATTTATTTTATGATGAATCACATGTTTCAATCATCCTTTTCTAAATTCCTATAGATTATCTTTTTAGGTAAAACTTTGTTTCATTATAATAAGGCGTTATGGGTTTTGAAAATCCAAAAAAATATGCATTTAATTAGATATTTTTTTACTACTATCTCTCCACATATATCCTACTTCTGAATAACTACTTGTTTATTGAAAAAATTCACAATGATTGAGATATTTGACATATCTTATACTTCTCTTAAGTCTTCATTTTTTTAAATTTTATTATAATGTTTTAGTATCAAATCATAGACAACATTAACCCATACAGTTCATTAATTGATCCCTCAAAACATCTTGAAATCATCTTATAACTTGTTCAAACATTTCCATTAACACTTTATCCATGAAATTAAAAAACTATAACTTATTCCTTTTTCTATCAAATTTTATTTAAGACTCAATATTAATATTTATTTATACACCGTCCTCTTTGAGTGTTTCTATAAACTTTTTTTATTGATGGAAATATTATGATCATCAAAAAATTTAGACTACTCCCAAATATTTAACCTTTTGTTCACAAGTTCTTTTATTTTCATAAACTAATTTTCTTTTTCCTCCATAACAACTCCAGGTGATTTATTTCTATCAAAAAATTAACGTTTTGATTCTTTGAAAATCCTCCAATATTACTATTAGTCTTCCTTTGTATATAATTTACCCTAAGAACTCATTATAACTCAACATTGGGGTTAAAAATACCCTTAAATTGATCATTAAATTATATATATTTTGGTTTCTCCACTATATACACCATAACATATTCCATGTCTTACATAAAATCTATTTAAAAAACTTGTTATGGTTTTTCTTCAATGTTATCTTCCTAATTACTTTTCATCACATTTCCCATGAACTTATTTCTACATAAATTTTTAAAATTGACATTCTTTCTTGGGAAAAATATCATTCATATATTTCAAGTTAATTTAATCAAACCATATTCTTTAATGAATATTTTTATATTTATAATAGTTATATGACCAATCCTTATATAATGAAAGCCTGATAAATCCATTTCACGTTTAAATCTTACATTACCTCTCATAAACTGTCTTCTATAGAAGATAATAAATCACCACTTATGTCTTCCAAAACATTTTTTATCTGTTGTATCTCATTATTCCCGATGAAATTAAATTACAAATAATTTGATGAATATTTTGAAGGTATTTTTATCTTCACTCAAATTTCATAGGAAAATATCTTATTTTTTATATGATCAAGAGATAAATCCCCTTGATTAACTTCCTCAAGTGCCGATACCATCAAATTAAAAATCTCTAAAAATTTTCTTATAATTTTCTGCACTATGTAAACAACATTAAAATCATGAAAATTTCTATAAATGGATGTAAATAATTTGGTAGGATAATTAAAGAAACATTAAATATTTTCAATTGAACTTATCTTAAAATCATCAAATCTATTATGACTAACATACACCTTTTCAACTTAAACTATATTCTTGCTTCATAAATATTACTAATATTATTTTAATTCCTTTGGATTTTGTAAAAAACATCACTTTTATGTATATCAGATTAGATAATTTGATGAAATGACATAATAATACTTTAAATCATTATTATGTAATATCCCATCTTCTTCCATAATTGAAATTTTAGTAAAATAACTTGCATGAATTCAAAAAAACTAATGTTGAGTATCCTCAAGACCCATATATTGTAAATATTGTCACAAACATTTATTCCACACCTAATATTTTCACCAATCGGATACAATGAAACTATTTTCATTAATAATTTTCTCTATGATAAAGAATTTATAGAATTGATTCACTATGATAACCTATGTCTTTGATATTACTTTTTATTACCTCAATTCCCCCAATACAACCTAATATTGTGGGGTTGTAGGGAATTAAGATGTCAATAATTGTATTTTTATGTAAAATTATATCAAATATTTTCTTCATGATTGAATAGTCACTCAGAATCCTTCACAATGATCACAAAATTCCATAATAATATAATGAATGGAAAAGAGCATAGACATTGATATATTTAATTTGTTTGTTAATATTGGGATATATCCAAGGAGGACATATCAATGTTGTGTTTATATGAAAATCAATAACTATTAAAATGTTTTTTGATTAAAATCATTATAAAAATATCACTACTCGTCTATGGTCTATGACCAGTTCCACTCTTCTAGTCACTGTTGTCTAAAAGGTTCATAAAAATGGATAATATTGATATACATGTTGAACTCATAATAATTTTACGAGAAGAAATATAATCTAAAAACAAGAGTTTTATAAATTATTAATGAATATTAAACACACATATTTACATTAATGTATATAAAAAACATCACTTCTAAGCCTGATATTCAATGAAATACCATTAATCAACTGATTTGGTCTCTTGATTTTGGAATGAATTCTATGATCGGTTATATTTTCCACATTTCATACATATGTTTTGTTACTTCTTTTAAATATAAGTTTTTCATAAAAAATTTATTCTATCACATTTGGATAAAATTTAATTTCAAATCCAAAATTAATAAATACCATCCTCCTTGAACATACTATTTCTCAAAGATCACTCCTAGGTTTTGTTCCATGGAAAATAACCACTATTTATCACTATTTTTATATATAGGTGTTATAAAAAATATACACCTATTGAATGTTTCAAGTCATAAAAACTTTTAAAAAAGTATAATTTTTCCAAAATCTACTCATAAAGACTTTCATTTTTTTTATGGTAGTTAGTTTCTCTATTAGTTTTATATGACTATAAGATAAATTTTAGTGTTATAGAGTGATCTATAGTGCAAAATTGATTTGTGATGCTACACAACATAGATCATAATTTTCAAGACCTTTCACCACGTATTTATGATATAATCATAATGAAACAATATATTTAATCATGGAACAATTTATGTATTAAAATATGATATAATTCTAGATCAATTATTCAATTTGATATACATGTAACTTAATATCTTAATATTCCATACATATTTTTAATTAATCTATCCGAGGTAACACGTTTTATAGGTTGTGTTTTTTATAGTTTTAAAAGCACATTGAAAAGTTATTATATCTCTCTCATCTTTGTAAATTAATAGTTCATTTTAATGTACTCATAGAGTTAATTTGATGAGACTTAGCTAAAGAATGGAGAAAAAATTACCACATGACTGTATCTCAAATGAATTTGAATGGAAGAAACAAATTAATCTAATTTTGAAAAAAAATAGGTAATTATTTTTATATATCTAGTAATTCATAAGATAATATTTATTATTGTGTCTTGATTTTTTACCATAACTCAAAAATTTATATAATCCTTTACATTCATTCTTTAGTAAACCAAAACTATTAAAATATTAAGAAACTACAAAAAAATCTATTTTTTTAAAAAAATGTCACTTTACAACCATTGGATTCAATAATTTTTTATTCCATTATGGATCACTCGCAACCACTAGAAAATGACACTAGCTGGTGGGGTTATTTACATATGATATTTATACTGAACATGAAATCCACATAATCCTATGTGGGACTCTAGACTTAGGGATCCTAACATGACCTATTATAGTCACAATGTAACCCATGAAAGACAATGATAGGGTGGTCAGTACCATGTCACAAACCTTAGAGTTATCTATATTTTATATCCCAAAAATCTGTCGATTGACTTTACATTATTTGTTTGAATCCATGTCATATTTATTGATACCAACTACAATACATTCCATCACTCCAGGAAAGATATTGTCTACTATGGAATCCCACCTCACATTTTTTTATTAGGTCCAAATTCCTATCACTGTAAAAAACGTGATATGTATGGAGTTTCATTTCATATTAATACATTATATGAAATCAACTCCTCCCAAAATTTGGGACTTGCAACTTAGGGATCACAGTATGACCTATTAGTGTCATGAAATAACCCTCTAAAAACAATGTATGGTCTATCCTATTCCCATGTCACAAACCTCAAGGAACCCTGGTCTTTTACACCCAAAAGATCCAAATAAAAAATAAGTTAAATTCAATAAATCTATTAGATTCCATATAATATTACTACTGCAGGGGATTATTGTATGAGAATCAAAGTTAACCTCATATTTTTTCATTATTAATTCACTATATCACAATCGAAGTGAGCTAATCCACCAAAATATATAATGTTTGTTGGTTTATCTTTTCTTTTTGGGTGGAATCTCTCATCTTTCATGGAACATTAATGAATTTCTATTATTAAATCAGTATATGTACTCCTTTATCCTAGGATGCATTTAATGGGATTTACTGGTAATAATTTGCTTTTGATATTACTAAATATAACACTAGATTTAATAATTAGTAAGGATTTTCATAAGACTATAATTGAATAATTATATTTATTTATGTTACTCTTGGTTAATTTGACATGATTATCATTAAATATTGAAAATATATAGTCCTTATTTATATTTTATATTTTTCCTTGAATTCTTATAACATTATTTATGACTACTAAAGTTTATATCGGAATAGATTCCCATTTTATTCTTCTCTACATTATTTATTTTGTACATTCCATGATTTTTTTATTAGGATTTACCTAATTTCATATATATATATATATATATGGGTTATTATTTAAATTTTACACAAAATTTTTCATGTTAGAATATATTTATATTGTGGTATGCAGACATATTATGTAGCCACATATTGATTGATAGGTTTTTGGTGTATGTCCTAGGTTTTTGTAGAAAGTAAGGGATTGGTGTATGGTTAGTTTATATTATTGTGAGGAGGTGGTTTAAAGTGATTTGGAATAGTTAAAGAAGGCCAAATGGTTTTTAGTAATTTCGAAGATGTTAGAGGCTGAAAATAGGTGTATGCGGGGATATTTCGGGTTAGTGAATGTATTACCTTAGATTCAATTATAGTAAGTATATATTTCATTATAAAAAACAATAGTAGAATTCACATAGATTGATTTAATAATGTGAATAAGAACTAGATTCCCAAATTTTATAAATTTAATTGTATGATATGAGTATTATTTTTGAATTCATCAAGTTAAAAATATCTTATAGTGTTTTTTTGTGATTTTGGAGTATAAGTTGATTTTTTGGTGATAGTGAAAATGTTTATTTTACAAAAAATGTCACTTTTATGAAATAAAAACTATATAAAAATATCTATAAAGATTAAAAATTTAAAGGAAAAATACATATTAAACAATTTAGATAAATCATATAAAAATATAATGTTTGACTTCTAAATTTACTCTTATCATCTTGGAAAATCTTATTATTGTTTCTGTTCAAATAAAAACTATTTTTAGTTATTCAATGTTAATAAAGTATTTAAATAGTTTCATTTGTTTTTATATTGGTTTTTACGAAAAATAATAATCATATTATTTGAAATAATGTAATTAATTTTATTAGAATCAATATTACCCTTTTATTTTTCCGTATAATCATTTTTATACTTAGATTTTTCTTAAAAATTGTTCTTGTCGTGTTTTTCACACTTGTATTAAAATTTTTTTATGTTAGTTATAAAAATATAATATTTCAAAATGGATTTTATAATTTAAATCATCATAACTACAATAATCTAATATGTTATGTTTATTTTTTTCATAATAAATAGTAAAAAAATACAATGTTTGGGATAAAACAAGTTTACTATGGGTTTAAACTAAAAGATATGGGTAAAAATTCCACATAATATTGTCTATATTTTATTTATTGAAGATATTTTTAACATAAACTATCTTAAATTCAATTTTCCATCCTCTTTGTGCCACTTTGACCTGAATGTTACGGTATACTATTTAAATATTTTTCCTAATTTTGAGTGTGTCACTCATCTCACATAAAAACTGGAACCTCTTATCCACCCATATTCTAAATCTATGAGAAACCTAGATTAGAGAATTAATATGAAAAAAAATTAATCTAATCCTTGTATTTATTATTCATCTTCTGGTATTCTTCTAGAAACATCCGGAAAACGACCTATGGTTTAATCAAAAGGAGGTCTTTCAAGGAAGTGGTAGTCATCTTTAACGTCTCCTTCAAAAAATATTTTCTCATTCACATATACTAAATTAATTTACTCCATAATAACATTAATAATATTGAATAATAAACATAAATATATGGTTTTATTATTATGGGAAATTCCTTTTCCTCCTTCTTTCCATCCTATGTAAAATGAGAACATCACTCATGCATATATATGACCTTTTCCCACCACATAGCATTGTATTTACTTTCTCATCATACATTTACATGGTTTGTTATAAATAATTAAATAATTAATATATATCATATTTATAATATAATTATGATTATGTAAAAATAATATTTAATTTCAAGATTTATCCTTCCACCTATCAAAAATGAGAACGCTGCTCATGTGCATGTGCAGACAACCACCTCCATCAAGAAATGTGTTTCATGTTTCATCTCCAAATTTCATGGATGGTTAGAAATATTGATATAATTAATATATATGAAAATTAAAACATAGTTAAAATTATTAATATGATTAAATCATGATCAATTTGGTAGGACTATAATTACTGAATCAAAATATTCATGAACAATGAAGTTGTAAACACTAAAAATGATGATGATAATGAGAAATTATTATTGAAAAGGTTTTATAATGTTATAGGTGGATCATATTTTATTTTATAAGTATTTATATGGATCTATTATATAGTTATTTTTAATATAAATGTTTTATATAGGAGGTTA